>VCMR01000004.1:1200000-1843199 GCA_007113925.1 Teratosphaeria gauchensis
GCGGGAGCTGGGTCTACGCGTCCTGGAGCCATGATTTTCGTCTTGACCTTCCGGCCATGTATGTCTGTTTCACCTAGCACGGGTCATTGAGCTGAGGCGAGCTTCCCAGGACTTGGGTGGCTGCTCGACCTGCTTTGTGAAGATGTGTGTGTGTGTGTGTGGAATGTGAGCACTTTCTCTGCAAAGGGTGCATTGATGTGACAATGAAAGAATAGAAAAGGAAGATTCAATACCTGACCTACTATGACTGCTTATCTCTATCGCAGCTCGCCGATGCATGTGAAGGAGGCAAGGTGGGACGCGGGGTGCTGCGACAGGCAGAAGAGAACTTGGCTTTTGCTTACAAACATCACCATGTCTCATATAGAGTCTTGCGAATGGTCAAGACGCAGTAGGAGAAGTCTTTTGAAGAACGTGTGTCGTTGACACAATGGCTCTTGCGCCAAATCGCCGGCCCTGACTTCAAGCTAGAACATCATCGTCACTACCGTATTCGTATATTGCAGGACGAATGTCGGCGTCGCTCTTGGCGTACATACTGACCTCGAGAGATGGGGCGAAAGATCTCAAGAGCGTTCAGGGGCGTGAGCCTATAAGATGACCGTTCGGACAGATGCTTCTCTAATATATCCCTTCCAACACCTGGCTAAGTTTCAACTCCAGTATCCGCCCCAAAAAGAACCAACGACAAGATGAAGACCTTCACCACCCTTTTTATCCCTATGCTGGTGACCCTCACCCAGACCACACTCGTCCTCGCCGCGATTCCCGATGCCAACAAGGCATGCGTAGGGCAGCCAGACGGTCATTACTGCGATTTTTATTTCACGGTGAGTCAAGTCGGATAATGCTTCGTCAGGAATTCGCATACATGCGCAGCGTAGACCTGTCGCAGTTGCTCGCCCTTCTCTGACATTCGAGTCTATGACTTGCAGACCGGCTGTCCATCCAACGATCCCAACTGCTACTTCACGGAAGGAGGCACGTGTCTTGGAGGCATATGCTCTATGGACGGCTAGCCACGCCCACGTATGTGTCAGTCAACATCGACGGTATGGGGCGTCTTGCGCTACGAGTATGTAAGACGCGGAAGAGGGGCGTAGGAAAGCGAAGTGCTATGCGAATTTGAAGAGGCCTCAGCATCGATCAAATGCGTTCTGTGTACGGAATCGTACTGCGAGTACCGTACCTATTAGAACCCTTGCTGTCTGTGCCACTTCTCCTCCCAGCCCGGGAAGAAGGGCGACTCAGCCAGAGTATGCGGCTCCCAACCCTTCTTAATCAACCCCACCTCGATCTGTTCCTTCTCGTACGCCTCCATAGCCGGAATCACTACATGCTCGGTATGCCACGTACTCTTATACTCCATCAAGCTCCGCTTGCCTTCTCTCAAGACTTTCAGCAGCAGCGACGGGATGTACGGCTCGTCTCTGAATTCCGTTACGGGTGTGAAGACCGCTTTGAAATTGAAAATTACGGCCCCTGACAATGGTAAGCGCCGAAGCGTCTGCCAGTCAACTCTTAGATGACATCTTTCGATCGTATGCGATGGATCTTGCTCCTCCCGAAGCTTTTCGTGCGGGTCATCAGGTGGCATGAACAGAGGTTGATCAATTTCAAGACCCCAGCTCCCTCGTTGTATAGCTTTATCAGTAGGCTTCTTTGCGAAATATCTGTTCATTGAAAACGCCATTTTTTCTTTGTAATCTGGTATAGGTTCATGGATCTCTGCGAGGCTCAAGCCAGCTTTGGTACCCAAATTCCAGCCTAGACTACTGCAGATTATCCCGCCACGGCAGTAGTAGATTCCTGTCTCGGGATCTCGAAGCATGATTGCGAAGTCTTCGGGCACATTTCGCATCAGGACGTGGAGAGGCGAGGTAGTCTGCAGATTGGTTTGAGTGTTCATGATGCGATTGTGGAAGATCATATTCGGCAGATCCAGAGAGAAGTAGTGAGGGTAGCGGGCGCAGAGGAACTGGAGGCACATTTCCATAAGCTCTTTTGCTGCCAGCTCGGAGCCTGGGAGGGCTGCTAGGACAGAGGTGCCATGCTCCTCGAGTAGCTGCATACGCTGGTTGATCCGATCCGAGTATGTGCTCTCCAGCTCGAGCCACCAGTCAGGTTCCATTCTCGTCAGAGCTGTCAGCAATCAGCAAAGGAGTGCGACCTAGTATCTTATAGATCGCTTACACATGGTCTGGTGATATGCCCATCGTAGCGGTCTGTATGGTCTTGGCTGCGCTTTAGTGATGTCAAAATCCTGGTACGCCTGTGGCAGCGGTACACCACTCAATTGCGCATAATCCGGGAAATCGCCAAGTCGCCTGATCTCGTGCATTGTGAAGCCTGTAGCAGTGAGATGATCGACAAGACCTTCCGCATCCGCTTTTGAGCAGATTGGCACCAAATTGCGATAATTTGGTGCCCGACGGCTTAGAGCATCCGCATGTCCTCCAGGCCCATGAAGCCTCAAGCCAGCCAGTGCATGCCGTCGGTCTGGAGGGAACGTCCCGGAGTAATCTGGTCCTGGACAGGGCTCATTGGGTGATGACTTTTGCTTTCCCGGCGACAGCAGATATAGCGGAGTTGGGAGGCCAGTTGCCTTCTTGCAGCGGGCGATGATGCGTTCTAGTACGATCTCCTGCTGTTTATGGCTACCTGTCAGCAAGCAGACTGATGCTGCCGTGATAAGTAGCCCAGCTATGAGAAGAACGAGGCTGTACATCGCAGTGGCTATATGCTCTCTTGTCCAACCGATCAATGTTACAGCTTATCGAAACACCTTGCTGTGCTATGCTTCAAGGACTCATTGTGACATGAATTAGCACGTAAAGTACTCCAGGTGCGATCAACCAGCTATGTCGGGGCCGTCGTCGCCCATTATCGCTCTCTCACATAATGCACGCGGATCTCCAAGATTTAGTAGCCAATGAGTATTCGCAAGCATGCATTATCATTTTATCACTTGCAGCACGCGCAAGCTAATCAGAGGCTCAAGGACAAATAGCTTGCAGGCTGTGGGGAAGCTCAGCTGCAGTTCTTTGGCCTATCTCAACAGACACCTCAATTCATCAATTCATCCTGATCATCGTCTTCATCATCAAGGACAGGTAGTCCGACTCTCGTGCGATACTTGTTGACCGCGTCCAAATCGTCAAAGCTTTCGACAGGTTCCCAGGTCGGATTCTGATATCCCTTCCATTTGACCTTGTACAGCAGCACCGCTTCTTTGCCTAGGTCTGCAGCATGAGTTCGAGGGTCGGACATTTCGTGAGCAAGAATGGCTTCAACCTCATACCCTTCCTCCTCTTCCTCCTCTTCGTCCTCCTCCGTGAGATCCATGGGATGCGTTCGACTTCCTATCGTTCCCTGTGTGAGGCTGTTGACTGGTCCTGCAGATAACGCTGGTCTCGTCTGTGGACTGCTTGCAACCTTCGCTTTGGAGCCTTGCTTGAGCATGCGATGATACGCGTCAATGATCGATGGATCTGAAAAGCTTTCTGCGGGTTCCCAAGTTGGTTCCGCATATCCTTCCCACTTCACCTTGTACATCATGACTGGCTTGGCTCCGAGTTCTGGTGGATGGGTCTGTGGATCGGACGTTCTGTGATCGAGAATATCCTCAATAATCCACTGATCGTCGTCATCCTGCTCGCTTTGCTCTGCGCTCGTCGCTGCGGCTGTCGGCTGCATGATTGATGTCACTGTGCTCTTTTTGCGCTCCACTGGTTCTAAGGACGTCTCGCCTGTCGAAGAAGTCGCCGCTTGTTGAAGTGCAAGCGGCATGCCTAGACGGCCTTTGCTTGGGCTTGGCGCTGCCTTGAGAGCTGATGCAGGAGTCGCAGCGGGAGCCACCTCGTCCGTATCGTCCGCATCAGACTCAGTCACAGAGCTCTGCTCCTCTTCATCGACTCCCGAGTCTTGGTGCGCAAGCTTGATACGCTTGGCGCCTTGCTCTTGCGACAGACTCATCCGCTGCATAGCGGGAGACATCGCTCCGAATGGCGCTCCAGTTGTGGCTTTGTCATTCGAATTGTTAGGGTCGAATCGCCATTCGAGCGGCATCAACACCCCGGTCAGATGATGTCGCCTGCGTCTTTGGCGTTTCTTCTTTTCCTTGAGGGGCAGCTTCTTCGTCGTGCCAAATTGCTTCTTAGCTGATTCTACCGGTTCCAGAGGCATCAGTTCGCCGGTCAGCGGATCACGCTTTCTCCTTCGTCGTTTTGGAGGCTCTGGTAATCCAGTTGCAGTGAATTGAATGGTGCTTGGTGCCGGCACTTCATCCCCTGAAGATTCCAGGGCTGCCAAGTCCTCATCTTCGTCTTCATCACTCAACGGCATCAATTCGCCAGTGACTGGATTGCGCTTCCTCCTTCGCCGAGCTTTGAGCTTCTTGAATTGGGCTTTGTAGCTCGGTCTCGCTCTACCGTGCTTGCCCGTTGCCATTGCCAACGCTTCATGATCAACATCATCAGACTCGTCAGTATCAGTTCGCATTAGCACACCCTTCATCTTTGCGCGCTCCTTCATGCGCTCCAGCTTCACCAGCTTCCGTTGCATTTCTGCTTCTTCCGCAACACGCTGGATCTCTTCTTCCTCAATGAACTGCTGACTCTCATATGCTTCAAGATGCTCTGGTGAAACATATTGGAGGATTTCGTCAATTTCGACTTGAGGCACTTCAACCTCACCAATCTTCAGAGTATACAACGCGCCACGATCAGTGATTTCACGTGCGATGATCTGACCCGCGCGTGGCGCTTCTTGATCTAGTCTGATCGAAATAGGCTTGCTGTTCTCTTCATCGTGTCGCCTTGGAAAGGGTTTGAGTGGCGCTTTACCCTTGTCCTGCTTTGGCTGCGGCGTGCTGCTCGCTGGCGACGGGCTCAGCACCGGTATTTCGACGACCGCCAGCGGTGGCATTTTGGCTGAAGCTCAGCCAGTGTCATCGACCGTAAAGCAATGATGGCGCGCGTGCTTGACCAGGATGCAGTCGTTTGATGCGCGTTCACCCCGATGCCGCACGCATGTGTCTACAGTCCAACTCGTGCGGGATGTCGAGACATTTCGACTTGTGCACTATAAGGTCTGACATCTCGAGGTGATGGGAGAGGTGGATGGGTGAGGAAAGTGCGTGAAAGTCAATGGCAGAGATGGTTCAATGATTTGGTTGCACGCTTGCCCGGAACTTGCCGTTGCTGCCACAGGCTTCATTAATATCCGTTTGACACAATCAATTTTGGTCAAACCAGTGATACTAAAGGAAGTGTCCGAGGATATCTAATGTCAGAGCTGCACATCACAGGTGTTTGGCGTGGTGGCCCATTAGTGACAGAATTGACAGTGAGCGTTGACAATAAGTGTTAATGGTAAGACTTGAAGATCAGGGTCTAATGGGCTTGGTATTTGATCGTGATATCAATGTTTATGCCGACATTAGTTGACTGTCCTGCGATGAATGACCTAGGATCCTGATGCCTCACCTCAAATTATGCCCAAGAGATCCGTTTCTCGAGCCCCCAGAACGTTTCGCCGTTGCGTTCGAACTCGAAACATGTGTGCGGCAAGCGCTTCCACTCCTAGGCGCTTGAACCTCCCATCAATGTCAAACATTGACTAACCATGCTGACCCATCATCTCGTCATAACTTCCATCCCATGGGCCTCACCTGTACAGTCTGCCTTGCCCTCATCCACGATATTCACAGGCTAATCGCACTTGACGCTCAGGCTGTCACCAGTGCGCACCCTATGCATCGCCACCATGGACCCTGAACGTCTCCAAAGGATGGTGCCATAAGATCTCTCGATACAGTGCAAATCAGTGAGCTCTGCCGTACGGCCATTCGCGAGCTCAAGATAGACAAGCTCAGAGTCGACTGGATCAGGTCAACATACTGCAGCCGATCGCTTGACGAAGACGCCAAGGATAGCTGGGTGCCGCAATGTTGAAGGGTACTTCTCCTGCTGATGCTGAGCAGAGCCATGATCGCAGGAAGTACGCATGAACTCTAGGAGATCTACCCTCAATCACCAGGCAGCCGCACAGTATCACATCTTGCGCCGTCCCTAGCGGCCATTTGTTCGTGCGATTTTCGATTTACCACTTCAACTTAGTTCCTTCACAGCATGCGCCTTCTCAAACTCTGCAGGGCCTTTCCAGAATCCAGCTGCTTGACACACAGTCCTCACCGTAGTGACGTTGCCTGTCAAGGTCGCGATTCCGAAATCTGCCAACAGCACGATGACGAGTCCTTGAGCGACTAAATAGCCCATCATAGCAGGCTTTGGGGTAGGGGTGCGCTGGAGGCCCAGGAAGGTACGTCGCTGGCCGACCATGGCCGTCTGGCGGGAGCTCGCTGGTCGGTAAGGTTGCATCGTGATCTTGTCACTGTCGAACAACGTTTTAAGAATCTCTAGTTCCGTCGATGTCGATGCTCAGACGAGCTGTTCGCGACAGGGATCCTGAAACACGAGATCAGCCCCGCTAGCAAGAACCCAACTTGGGAAGGACCCTTGGCGACTCGTGGCTGTGTCCAAGCACGGCGCAACAACGCGAGCGTCAGCTATACGAAGAGTGAGGTGTGGGACGTCTTGTCGCCAGCGGATGGAGAGGCACCAGAGTACATGTGTTCAACAGCAGGTGCACAACAAGCTTGTCTTGCGTGCAGATCAACCGCCTTCCAAGCCTTAAAGTCGACCGGAGCGAGGCTTGAAACACCGACTAACATTGACCCTGTGGCTGCCTGAAGGGGAAGGAGGACTTTAGCAGCGGGCGCATACTGTCGCTGGGCGCGCACAGCCAGATTGTTGCTTGGAGGGAACTGGCGCAGTGACTATTCGATGGTGGGCCATAGAGGAGCGTAGAGGCATAGGCCAAACACTGTCAGCTTGGGGTCGAAGAAAATGGCTGGTAGGCCAGGCTACCACCAGCACCCGAGCGATGACCTGCTACACCTTGACGATGAGGAAGGCCCGATATATAATGATGGACAACCACCGCCTGTGTCCGACCAGGACATGCTGCACAGATACAACATCTCTGACTCAGAAGAGCCGCGCATAAGCACGACCCACGATGACTTCGTCGGATCTTCCTCCACCGCGGGCTTGCCTGGTGGTCCTAACCATGCCACATCGGCGACCGACAGAGGCAGTCTGGGTGTGCCGGGGTCTGCAGGGAGGAGTTATAGCCAGACGAGTGGGCTGAACAACTACCAGCGGTATTCGGACATTGACAATGATGCCTACTCGGATTCTGCGTCGCAGTATTATGCCGCGGGAGGCGGGATAGACGAGGACAACGTGCCTGGATTGCCATTGAACAGAGGACAGAGCAAGCACAGGAGTCGCAATAGCATATTGAGCATGGGTGGTGGTATCATGGGCAGGGTGAAAAACCAGCTGGGCATGGGCCCTGACTATTCGGAGATGGACTTGCCATTGACGGAGCAAGGAGCACGGATGGGCAGAGTGGAGAGTGAAGCAAGTATCGAACAGCCTCAGGCGAAAAGGAGCACACCAGGAAGTACCTTCAAATTTGGACTGCCATCTTTTGGACGAGCACAACCGGACCCGGCTTCTCTTGGACCCAGGATCATACATCTCAACAACCCACCAGCGAACGCCGTGAACAAATACGTAGACAACCATGTCTCGACAACGAAGTACAACGTTGCGACATTCCTACCCAAATTCCTGTTCGAACAGTTCAGCAAGTACGCCAACCTGTTCTTCCTGTTCACGGCGATCCTTCAGCAGATCCCAAACATCTCGCCGACAAATCGATTTACCACCATTGTGCCTCTTGGAATAGTGCTACTCGTATCTGCAGGCAAGGAGCTGGTAGAAGACAACCGCAGACGGAGTCAAGACAAGCAATTGAATCGCTCACCTGCCAGAGTGCTGCGTGGGACGGGCTTCCAGGATGTAAGGTGGATCGACGTTAAAGTTGGCGACATCGTGCGAGTGCAGTCTGAGGAGCCTTTCCCGGCAGATCTCGTGTTGCTCGCCTCTTCAGAGCCAGAAGGTCTGTGCTATATCGAGACTGCTAATCTCGACGGTGAGACCAATCTCAAAATCAAGCAAGCAATACCGGAAACATCACATCTGGTCTCCTCCGCCGAGCTGGCCAGATTAGGCGGCCGCGTCAGATCTGAGCAGCCGAACAGTAGTCTGTACACATACGAGGCTACACTCACGATGCAGGCAGGCGGCGGCGAACGAGAACTCCCTCTCGCTCCTGACCAGCTGCTTCTGCGTGGTGCTACATTGCGAAACACACCTTGGATTCACGGCATAGTAGTATTCACTGGCCACGAGACCAAGCTGATGCGCAACGCCACCGCTACACCTATCAAGCGCACTAACGTCGAGAAGCGCGTCAACATCCAGATCCTGATGCTGGGAGGCGTGCTTATTGCTCTGTCAGTCATCTCGTCCGTCGGTGATGTGGTTGTGCGAGCGACTGTTGGCAGCAAGCTTTGGTTCTTGGATTATACCACCACCAATTATGCCAGCCAGTTCTTCGGCGACGTGTTCACCTACTGGATTTTGTACTCCAATTTGGTTCCTATATCCCTTTTTGTGACCGTGGAGATCATAAAATACTACCAAGCTTTTCTGATCTCTTCAGATCTAGACATTTACTATCCAGAGACTGATACACCGGCCAACTGTAGGACCTCGAGCTTGGTCGAGGAGCTAGGTCAGGTTGAATACATCTTCAGCGACAAGACTGGTACCCTGACCTGCAACATGATGGAGTTCCGCCAGTGCAGTATCGGTGGCGTGCAGTATGCTGATGATGTGCCTGAAGATCGAAGGGTCATGGATGGCGACGAGAGCGAGCAAGGCATCTACGACTTCAAGGCTTTGGAGCGGCATCGGCAGCAGAATTGGCGTGGCGGCAAGATGGGTATCGAACAGTTTTTGACGCTGCTCTCAACATGTCACACCGTCATCCCGGAGACTAATGCCGAAAAGCCTGGTGTTATCAAGTATCAAGCCGCGTCGCCGGATGAAGGTGCACTCGTCGAGGGCGCTGTGGTTCTTGGATACAGATTCGTGGCAAGAAGGCCGAAGTCAGTCACTATCATGACACCTGAAGGCACTGAGGAGGAGTACGAGCTGCTCGCCGTGTGTGAGTTCAACAGTACCCGAAAAAGGATGAGCTGCATCTACCGCTGTCCGGACGGCAGAATAAGGTGCTACACCAAGGGTGCCGACACTGTCATTCTGGAACGACTGGGCCAAAGAGACGAGACTGTAGAGAAGACGCTGCTGCACTTGGAAGAATATGCTGCAGAGGGTCTGCGCACACTCTGCTTGGCATATAGAGAAGTCTCAGAAGGCGAGTTCCGAGAGTGGTGGGAAGTCTTCAACACGGCCCAGACTACTGTTTCAGGTAACCGCGCTGAGGAGCTGGACAAAGCTGCTGAGCTCATCGAGCACGACTTCACGCTCCTTGGAGCCACAGCCATCGAAGACAAGCTCCAAGACGGTGTGCCAGATACCATCCACACCCTCCAAACTGCAGGTATCAAAGTGTGGGTTCTCACAGGCGATAGGCAGGAGACTGCAATCAACATCGGAATGTCTTGCAAACTCATCAGCGAAGACATGACGTTGCTGATCGTCAACGAAGAGAACTCGGACGCCACACGCAATAACATCCAAAAGAAGCTCGACGCGATTCGCTCTCAGCACGCAGGTAATGTAGAGATGGAGACACTGGCCCTTGTTATCGACGGCAAGTCTTTGACCTATGCGCTGGAGAAGGACATGGAGAAGATGTTTCTGGACCTGGCAGTCATGTGCAAAGCAGTCATCTGCTGTAGAGTCAGCCCTCTCCAGAAAGCACTGGTTGTCAAGCTCGTGAAACGCCACCTCAAAGCCATCCTCCTTGCCATCGGCGACGGCGCCAACGACGTCTCGATGATTCAAGCCGCGCACATTGGCGTCGGTATTTCCGGCGTGGAAGGTCTACAAGCAGCTCGCAGCGCTGACGTTTCAATCGCACAATTCCGATTCCTACGAAAACTCCTCCTGGTTCATGGATCCTGGTCTTATCAACGTATCAGCAAGGTGATACTGTACTTTTACTACAAGAACACGGCCCTCTTCATCACTCAATTCTGGTACTCATTCCAGAACGCTTTCTCCGGCCAAGTCATCTATGAGTCCTGGACAATGTCCTTCTTCAACGTGATCTTCACAGTGATGCCGCCGTTTGTGCTAGGCATCTTTGACCAATTCGTGAATGCGCGGTTGCTGGATCGGTATCCACAGCTTTATCAGCTGAGTCAGAAGGGTGTCTTCTTCCAGACGCACAATTTCTGGAGTTGGGTCGGGAATGGTTTCTACCATTCACTGGTACTGTACTTCGTGAGCGAGCTGATATGGTGGGATGACGGGATCCTCCCTAACGGCCAGGTTGCCGGCCATTGGGTCTGGGGCACCGCGCTCTTCACTGCTGGACTCGTGACAGTGATTGGAAAAGCGGCGCTCATCACGAACATCTGGACCAAGTATACTGTCATTGCCATCCCTGGGTCGCTGGCCATCTGGTTCATCTTCCTTCCGGTCTACGCGATCGTGGCCCCGAAGCTCGGGTTCTCGACCGAGTACACCAATGTCTTGCCAAAGTTGCTGGGCGATCCGAATTTCTGGCTCATGAGCATAGTAATTCTGCCAGCACTCTGCCTCATTCGAGACTTTGCATGGAAGTACGCGAAAAGGATGTACTATCCGCAATCATATCACCATGTGCAGGAGATCCAGAAGTACAACATACAAGACTACAGGCCCAGGTATATCTACACATCCACTCGCTCATACTGCTGTGCTTTTGCTGACGAGAATACAGGATGGAGCAATTTCAGAAAGCTATCCGCAAGGTACGGCAAGTACAGCGCATGCGCAAACAACGCGGATATGCTTTCTCGCAGACGGATGAGTCGCAGGCAAGGGTGTTGCAAGCGTATGATACCACAAGGGAGAGAGGCCGGTATGGCGAGATGGCGCCTGCGGGAGTCAGCCCGAGGCGATAGTGCTGAGTGTTTGCGTTATGTCTGGCGTACTGAGCTTTGCGATGAGAAGATGTGATGATGGAATTTGTATGTGTAGAGTCGTGTACGTATGGATAGACGTGATGTGCTGAAGCAACAATATCGGCGTCGTGCGGAATTGCTTCATGTCTCAGACGCCGCGCTGGTGCGTCAGACATCGTTGCCATTTGCTGCGCGATGTCCAAGACTCCTAAGCATCAATAGCAAATCGCGGTCTGGAACTGAGCACCCCGATCGACTTCTGTTCACCGGCCTTGGAGCTTGTCCTTCTCTACATCACCGCATTTCATTCGTTGACGCTGGCGTCAAACCTGCTGGTCGGCTTCCTCCAATCATCCGGACCACGGCAGCACGATCGAACGCTCTTCTCCACCATGTCGCGATCAGGCGATCATCACAGGCCAATCAGGACAGACGGCGCGTACGACCAGGCCCTCCAGCCATGGCACGCAAGCAGCACAATGTCCCTCAGCTCAGCCCCGCAAGACGCAGACGAGGAAATCATCCGCGACTGGCCGCCACGTAGTGGGCCTACAGCACCGCCCAGGCCTCTGCGCCCGGCATCACGATCAACGCCCGCAGGCCTGAACCCGAATCGCTTCGCTTCTGTAAATCAAGGACTCCGTGTCGTTGGGCTGGACCCGGCGACAGGCCAGCTCCTCTGGTTAGACAGCTCTCTAGAATTCGACGACAGTCTTGCTGGGACGCCAGAAGCACCGCACCACTCGGAAGACTCGATCCAAGCTGACCCAGTGATCTCAATGCGAGACGAAGAGCTGGTCGAGAAAGTGCATTCGCCCTGCAGCAGGCGGAGGCAAGTGAAGAAATGGGTTGGTAAGTGTTTGCAGAAAGTCGAAAGACTGTATGGACGATGCCGCAGAGAAGTGTGGGCGAGTACTGTACTGCAAGTCACGAGTGACTCTGATTCACGTACATGATCTTCAATTTCCGCGTTGATGCTCTCTCTCTCCACCTCTTTCTCATTGCACTACGAGCGAGCACATGCCCCGACCTGCAACATGCAAGTATAGCATATGGGGCACACTGTCGTCTACATAACTACCGCTTTCATCAGATGAACGAATTGTCCGAAATAGTCAGGCTGCGCCTGCATAATGGAGTTGTCTTGGTGAGATCAAGGACGGCATTCTCCACTCTGCCGCGAGAGCACGTGCGATGCTGCCAAGGCTGGTCTTGCCCACAACATCTCTTCTGCCTTGATATCTCTTCTCTTTTCCCTGTCGTCCTGCTCCTCGTAGGCTGTCTGTCACGCCTCATGGCGCTCTCAGTACACCAGTCTGCCTCTTGTTGGCTGACGCCCCCTCTCGATGCTATTCTGGCAGATAGTCCAATCATCATTGGCTCACTTGAAAAGCCTTATACAACACTTCGTCAACCCGAAGGTGGCGGCGATGCCGAGAACAGTGGATCCAAGATCTTCCAGCCCCACTCTGCGATCCCGTCCACCTGCTTGACGTCCCTAACCCAGTCCATCATCAACGCAATGGTGCGTTCGATCTCAGGTCTGCCTACGACACCGCGCTCATCAATCACCGAGCGCAAGCAGTCGTTGACCGACGTCATCTTAAGTATCAGCAAAATTCCCATGAAGTTCTGCGTCCAAGCGAATAGGTGTGGAACCAATCTCTTTTTATTCTTCGGTGGCGCCATGGCAAGTGGCCACATGCAGGCCGATTTGATAGCGAGAGCGCAGCAATTGCAGTCATCAGGCGTCATAAGTTCCGGGAAATGCAGTGCTTTGTAGACGAAAGGCCGGTACATCATGAATCGCGCGTAGTAGAATCTCGTCCTTAGTTGAGCACTCACGACGTCCAGGTTGTAGCGATGTCCAATCGGAACCGGACCTTGATCGACACTAAACAGCGGCTCGTTCGGTTGTCGACTCAGCGGGTCTTTGCTGGGAAATCCAAATCGGTCGGCATCGCTCCACTGCAACGGTCTTGGTAATAAAGCTCTCCAGCTGTCCAGTTGCCGGACCATTTCTCTAATGACTGCTACAGGAGGACCTCCGTAATCGTTCGTTGAAAGTTCGGTTCTGCCGGGGAAAGCTGTGCGAAGAGGTGTGTGAGCTTGTGATCCCTTACGGCCGGCCGTGCGCCAAAGAGGCTCGGCATTGGATGCAGCGCGCTCACATTCATGTATTACCGCGTGCGTACGGGATATCAGGCGGCGCAGGGCGATCATGGCTAAGAAGTGCTCCTGGTAGTGGCTGCCTTCTTCGGCAGTAGTTGGACTGCTCTCGCTGTGGAAGTAGGGGAGGGGTACTTCGTCCTCCAACCGGAGTATGCCGCTTTGTGGGAGGTCAAGATCGACGTGGTAGAGATCTTCGCTCAGGACACACGTCCAATACGCGCGTTTGATGAGATCGCCTTCTGGTGATGACCATTCAGTTGGCTGACAACGTATCAGCACTTGACACGCCATCGACGCCGCCACCGTGGCCCGCCAAAAATCCAAATGCCTCGCGCACGCCTCGTAGTATGTCGCTTGCAACAGCATGATCTGAACATTTTCTAGGCTGCACTGAGTGACGACAAAGCCTAGCCTGCGGCGAGCTTCATTGAAAAGGGCTAGTCCCGGGGGCCGATGTAACGTGCCGCCGCGAAATCCGCTGGGCTTGCCATGAACCATGCTGACAGGGCGATCGAAGACGCCTTCTATGGCAACCTGGCCAAGTGCGTATACGAGGAGCGCGAGGACACTGCCAGGGTCGCCATCGCCGTAGCCTTCTCTCAATAGTCTTGCTACCACGTCGTTCATGAAATATTCCCTGTTCAGCAGCGGGTGCAGGACATTGAATGTATTGAAGTATGCGTCGGTGTACTCTTGAATTTGCTGTATGTTGAGAGTTGGGAAGGCGACGTTCGTTATCTGCCTTGGTTCTGCAGCTTCGTTGTTGATCTGGAAGCATGGCAGCCCAATGTCCCAGGGCAATGGTTGTGGATGCTTCTCGATCTCGCGGCGTATGAACCATGGTGTACCTTCTTGCAAGACGTACTGCAAGTCTGAAGCGGCAGCTATTCCCGAATTGATAACGTGCACATATATCGCAGGCCACAAAATGACTTTGTGGGACACCGTGAGATGTTCGTCGCTCCGTGGTGCAGTGACGCGGGACTTTTCGTGTATCGATTCGTATGTGCCTTCCTTGTATGCAGACGCAGATTGCGCGACTGAACCGCTGGGTGAATCCTCGTGTGAGACCTCAAGCATAGGCGAGTTGACATCCGAGTGGCTTGCGCTGCCTCCCTTCAGGGCGAGCCTGTCGAACTTATTCTCGAGGCGCGCCAACGCGTCTAGAATGTGGACCATGGTCTTGTCCTTCCTAGCGCATTATTAGTATGCGTTCACACGGTCTTTGGGCACGAGTTTGATAAGTCGGAAGTGATCTCGGACGACCACTTTTTGGATGTTGCGATACAAGTCGGCGCCATTTATATGCGCGCCCCCGTGGCGCGTATGCACTGTTCGCGCAGCCTGGGTTGACATCCGATCTCATATTCAGGTTGCTGTCGATAGTATTCATTTTCTTGGTCGTTCGATCTGCCAGGCTCCGCATTGCTCGCTATGATAAAGCGTCGTAGGCTACATTCTTGGCTAAGGCTAGTGGTCCTCACGGCTAGGGACCGAAGCCATCAAGCACTGGAAGCGGTACTCAGAGTCGGGGAAGACGGATCGACATCGCTGGCATAGGTCCAAGACGCCAGGAGCTTAGCAGTGACTAATTTATGAAGTGTATTCGACTCAGGCACCGAACGATTCCTGCCTGTACCACGTGGGACGCGAGAGTACGCCAGTGACCCGGCGCTCCGAGGTTTCCGGCTTGAGGATCGGGGCATCGACGTGGTAGAAGCCGCAAACAGTGATGGCAATCACCATCAGCTTACTTACTTTGTAGGAAGTGGCTCCCGGTATTCGCAGTCGACATTGAGCCGTCGACACAGACCGCATTTTGGCCGTTGCTATAGATGTTCATGGATCAGGAACCGTCTGTGCATATTATCGGCAAAAGGAGCATGGCTCACCTCATCACATTTCGATTTTCTAGATCACGAAAGCAGATTAGCCTGCGTTCAGTTTCAGATGCCCACCGTCGGCGTGCTGCCCGTGTCCGCGACGCCGTCGCACCTTCCCACCGTGCCAAGAATGTTCTCTTATTACCGAGCTCCCAACGCGCGCAAGCAACATGCGCGAGCATGTGCGAGCATAATGTCCATGGCTGGTTGTGAAGGCTAGGCCCGGCGCACCATCCTCGGTGTGATCAGTGTGAAGCTGTAGGGCGATGGACTTACCGACTTCTGCAACTGATGCATTGCCATTGTGTGTCAGCCCCAAATCCTCGAAGGACTCTGTTCAATAGTGTACTCACGTCTGGCACGCCTGAGCTGCTATGGCCGCTCTTTCCCCTGTCCGTGCCAAGCAATTAGCAATCTTGTGGATAATGATTGACATGCATCGAATACTTACTGCGCTGAGCTGAATCCGGAGCCTCTGGATGGCTGATGGATGACATCTTGCGTCCCGCTATCTTTGCATGTCCATATGCGCATTCGTCGTTTGAGCCAATCCAGGAATATCGTCTTTAGCGGGAAGTCAGTCGCAAATGCAACCACCGTGGTTGGATGGTTGGATGCCCGCAGCAGATTTTGCAGGGCGCAATCCAGGGCGCATAGAGCTGTCGTCGGTTGCAGGTGGTCCCAATGACAGCAGGAAGAAAACTTGTCCCGGCAAGATGTGATGATACCAAGGTGGAAATTCGTCGATGTATTGGAATCGAAAAATTGATCGGCCGATGCAGTTGTTGGGTGGTCCTCGCTTGGGCGCACTCTTCGCGGGCAAGGTCCTTCTTGCAGGCTTGTTCGTCCAGCAACACTGTTTCTGAGTAGATCACGAGAAAGTTGTCTATTACGGAGTCAAGCTCCTGGTGCTGAGATGGATGCCGCTGCTGCCCGAGCCTTGTTGCATCCGCCGGAGATCGTGCCGTAATCAGGGCACTGGGCAACTCCTGTGGGCATGTGGTGGATATGCAGTGGCAACAATATTAGCAGGATAGAATGTGTATCACAAAGCTTCCGAAGAGGTATGAAGGCAGCGTGACGATGTAAACGCCGTTCGGTGGCAAGCATGCCCCCTGTCAATACTCTTTGCCACCCGTCCCTCTGTTCGTCGCGTTGCCCCGTCGTCAATACTCAAGAGATGCCGTACCGCGAACAATTAACGAGCCATGCAGATGGGCGATCACAAATAGTCCAGAACATGCACATCGGTCGATGAAGAATACGCAGCCAACCTGCCGCGGGTTAGAGTTATCCTCTACGCGTACACTGGAGCATGGCAAGCTTCTCTAATTGACCGTTTCTAGAATTCGACTTGCATATCCCGAGTCTCTTTTCCCTCGTCTAGGGCGAATCAGTCAGATCGAATGGTGGATCTGCGATGACGGAGATAGACCATTTTAGTTTACGACGATAGGCGGGGATGTAAAATGGACGTGCACGCCGCGCAAAAGTGGTCTAGTGCGTGTCTCATCGCCGACCTGCCATATCGAGACTTCATGCACGACATCTCGATTGTCGACTGACAATGTCTTTACACTGTGGCAACTGCGTGGTCTAATCAGGATGGCGCCGCTATGCTTACCGGGAAACAGCGCCCCGTCCCATCGAAGGCGACACTGCAGATATTGTACCAGCTCGCCTATATCTCTTCCGGGACAGCAGCCGGCGTTGGCTTCCTGTGCGCGGAGGAGCGAAGAAGGAGGACACAGATAGTCCAGCGCATCGCGGACAACGCCAAGAAGATTCGGCAGAGTCCGCGATATGCTCACAATACGGCGGCGGCGGCGGTCAGGGAGGTCGAAGAGGAGTTCTATCATGCGCCACCAGACCCCAGGTTGGAGTTGCTTGATGGACAGGCAGAGAGAAAACATCGAAGACGCAGGCATCCAGCTGGCTCCGACGATGGCGCGAAAGGACCGGAGCTGCCCTCTGTAGTGGCTGAGGCGTATGCGCGACATGAGTCAAGTACAGATGGAGGCACGGCTCAAGTCAGGAGGAAGCACACACCGAAGAGGCGTTCAGTATTAATACACGATCCGCAAGGGGGTGATAGAGTGGCGTCAATAATCAAGACCGATAGCCGGACATTGGATCGAAATTCTTCGGTAGGCTCGACTGACCAGTCTCGATTCAGACAGAATCCTTTGGAGTTCAAACATCTCGATCCTAGGAGTCAAAGTGGAGAGCTTCAATCACGCGTGCATTCTCTCGCTCATGACAGGGCTCTGCGGCATGTGACCAAGGAGAGCGAACCATTCGCTCTCGAAGAAGTAAGAACATCTGTAATTCAGCGAAAAGACTTCAAGACACTCTTGGCAAATGACGATGCTGTACCTGTGGAGAACGTGCCAGAGGACGACATTGTCCACGATGTCAATCTCTTCCAATGCACTTCTAGGCTGCATCACCTGGACTCAGAAGAACTACGAAGTATCTGGCGTGACCTTGTTACCCTGTCGGCACGCAAAGGACTATTACAGCAAGCAAAGCTCATGTGCAGATGGATGAGAAAGCAACCGGCCCTCGCGTGGCTTGATCAAGATGTTGTCGAGACTTTGTGCCAGGAGTGCGAGGTCTTGTCACGGAGATCTAGACCATCGGAGGTTTTTGACTTCTATGTTGGCGCCTTCGATCTAGCCAAGGACACGCCTTTCTCAGCAATCCTAGCGATCCTGGACAAGGCTCTTACTTGGGACATTGACGCGACTCCTCACGAACGAGCAGAAGCGTTAATCGGCAATATTAGACACGCACAAAAAGAAGCACTTTTTGCTTGTCTGAGCGAGTTTTGCGCCAAGACAGCTCGCGCTGACGGTGACATTGTACTGCAGCGCTCAGGTCCGCGAGAGGTCCACACACACCGACAAAGCGAGATGCTCATTGCTGTTGCTTCAATGGTAAAGGATGTGTCTGGATTCGAGGTCCTTCTAGACAGGGTTTTTGCAGATGCACTTTCAAAAGATCACCTGAAAACATGTGCGATATTGCTACGGACGGCAGACAATCTTATCCCTGGCGAAAGTTCGGCAAGACGCTATGAGGATTTCCTGATCGCTTGTGACGCTCGCGAGGCCTACAGTCTGGTACGAGGACTCTTCAAGGATACATCTCGGCCATTCCAGCCTCATGTGACGCAACTGCGCGGCAGGTGCCGTAAGATAGTCTTGAGGGCAAAAGCATCGCATGAGGCAATAACCAGCAAAACCGTTAAAGCGATGAAGCTTCCAGTAAGCCGGAGTGTACCACTCATGTTGCAAGGACTCCGCATACGGCTCAGACACGTGTGGCGTTCGACATACGACCGCGATCGAGTTAATTCCGAGCTTCGCGCCGTGCGCAACTCTGTCCAAGAGTATGGCGACGAGCAGTCTCGTCGCATGTTCCAGGTGGCAAATATGGAATTCTGCATCTTCAGCCATCAGATTCAACCGGCTCTGAGAGCTTTGTCGGCTTTGTACGTAGCGTCGCCAGACGATCCCGAGATCATCAGCCTCGCTGTCGTTCTATTCGCCAAACGGGGGGCCTGGGACGCTCTCGCAGACCTTCTTGCTCGCGCACGGAAGAATCAGCTCTTCGACAACAGCGTTGATGGCACTCGGCGTATGAACGCAGTGATTGGCCTCCATGCACGAAACTTCACTGCTGCTGAGACCTGGAGATTGGTGACTGAACTTGTCGCTGAGCACGGCTTCCGACCCAACCTCGCTACGACGGAAATCATGTTGAGATTATTCGTGTCACAAAGGACTATTGGCCTGATACCTCGTTGGTTCGCTTATGTTGGCAGCTTGGGAGCTGAAGTACGGCTGGACTCAAGGTTGGTTACGACTGTCCTGAGACGCTACTATCATGACAACCATCCATCTCATGTGCTCATGATGAATTTCTGTCGGACTCTGGTCCGGTTGGCGCCGATGCTTAAGGGGCAGGGATATTTTGACGTCCTCAAAGAGTCTATTGGCTACGACTTGCGTCTTGCACGCAGCAGCAATTACCTGGCGCGAAAGATGACGCCACCAGAGCATATCGAAGCTAGACTGAAACGTGTTGAGCTGCTCAAGGACGAATCCGAAGATTTGCCCGGCCCAGGCAAGGTGTTTGATGGGCAACTGGCGTTTGGCCGAAGTGAAAGCCGCATCAATGACAGATCTGCTGAAGGAGGTCTTCCAATGTCCGTAGAGCTCAAAAAACCTGGTCTGAGTAACGAAAAGCCAGATCGCATCCCTGCTGGAGAAGGGCTGCTTGCATCGAGCAGGGACGGGGCTTCCAATAGTCACAATGACACTGGCCGCGAAAACAAGCCAGGAGATCGTCCAGCAAATCATCCCACAAGAGTTGCCGACCCCAATGAGCGCTTACTCGAGCAGTACAACATGGTCCTGCCTGAGACGGCAGGACATTCAGTGCATGGGCAACTTAAGCCCATGGAACCCTACGGTCAGGCATCAGTGGCGCCTGATGTGGAGTTCAGCGACCTCCGACAAGCGTATCACAAGAATCTCTTGAAAGCTTGCCAAGCGTCGTCAGTAGATATGGAGCTTGACGGTCGGGCACTGGAGCTTGGTGACCTGATGTCCAAGGCTGAGCGTGACTTGATTGTGGCTTTCTCGACGGGCGATTATGCTAACGTTATTCGCTTGTATCAAGCCTCTTTTGAAAAGGCTCAAGCAATATTAATCTCACCTCTTGCACTTGAAATCGTCGTAGAAGCCAGTCTACGTCACCGGAACGGGCATACTGCTGAGGCCATGCACTTCATGAAGGAAGCTCACGCTGCAGGCATGAACGCCACATGCGCCATGGGTCCCATGCTCATACATCAGATGCGCTCATTGAACATGAAGGATCGCAACGATGTGAACAGACTACGGACTACGGCAATCGAATACTATCGCCTGAATGACGAAAACGGTTGGGCAGTCAAGCATCACGTTGGTGTTGCAGCTGCCTCCACCATGGTTAATGGTGGCATGCCTAGGTATGGTCTCAACCTACTCGACGCCATATTCCGATCGGAGTCTGCCACGCGGAGGCCCTTGGAGATTGAAGCAATGTCCGTGTATCTGCAAGGGTATGCTCAGATTAGAGACATCGTAGGCGTCAAGTGGGCAGTCGACCAAGTTCTCCAGCAGAACATGCGAATCGACCGTGGGTTCTGCCACATCCTGAAGAGATGTGCTAGGTCCTTCTCGAGCGATGATCTTCAAGACTTTGACGGCTCACGCCGGGAGAGCTCACTACCAAAAGAAGCTGATATGCGGCACTTCCTCAACAAGTGCCGCGCACGGCGGCTTGAGCAGCGAACAGGCTTCTACAAGCTAGGCAAAGCACTCGTCAAGACTTTGGCTCGTGTTGCTAAACGGCAGGCTCAACCCGTGATCGATCTTGCGTCAAAAGCACAGATCGAGGCTTCGGTCTTTGGGGCGGATAGGCATCATTTGACAGGACCCAAGGAGCTCCAGGACAAAATCGACAATGGCAAGACACCCCAGAGTGTCCTCGAGTCGCGTTCGCGAAGGCACAGAATGGCAGCGTTAAGGTATGTTGGTGGTGGCCGTCAACAACGTCGACTGCAGGCGAAAGCAAGTCAACGCCGGTATCGCAGGCTCTTCCAGCTGCGGATGGTCGTCGGGGAGAATACGGGTTTGGGCTTCAGATATGACCTGACTGGTGCACAAGGAGCATACCAGGGAAGGCCAGAGTCCATAAGTACCAAATCGCAAGATCCGCTCGACCCAGTGGGTGGACTGCCCATGAATTTGAGGAAGTCGAGGCCAAGCCAGGCTCAAGCCGAGGTGCATAGCAAGGCGTAGTTTGGTGAGCTAGATCACCGCTCGGCCCAGGCCCGTCGCGCAGCATTATAGACAGTCTACAGAGCATAGCGAAGGCGTTTGAGGTGGCATTTGTGAGCGGATGTAGATATCCTGTATGACAGCGGCTGTTTGTTACTGTCAAGAGTATGCTATAGTCAGAAGGCCCAACCACAATGTATTGAACACGTGGAACGCGATCAGCGGCTATACCAGCATCGACTTCTAGGCACTATAGAGCCTCAGGCTACATGTAACAGTGCAAGGCATCTCATTGGTCGCAGCTGTTGAAGGATCTTCAGCCTCTGTGGCAAGAGACCCCACGCTGCCACGCTGCCTCCCTCTAATCTGCCGAGACAAGACAATTGCACGTACGCCGCATGGCACGAGGCCTCCATCCCGCTGCTGCGATCTCAATCGATGCTGAGTCGAGATTACGCAACATGACTGATGCTTTGCGGTCCTGCTGGATCATGAAGACGAGCGCGGAGAGGCGGTCAGAATAGATTTTCTTGCGGATGCAGCTTCACGACGCCTATCTGCTTTAGGGTTACGCAGGCTGCATGTTCATGTAGCGTCGAGTCTTTCGGGTTGATGTTGGGAAGACTACGAAGCCAAGGTGCTTGTGAAGTTGGATCGCAGAATGCTGCTGAGTGTGAAGGAGCGGGCGCGCGGGTTTTGAGTGGGTTGGTGGATATGTAAAGCTTCCATTGCGGACGAGCCATGCGCTCGGGAGGCGCAGACGAAGACGAGTATTCGACGGCTAGGAAAAGGAGCAGGGTGCGACCTGTCGCGGAGGCGCCGTTGCTCCGTGTCTCAAGCACGTATTCCTGGCTATATAAGTAGTACGCAGGCAGATGGTGCGATCAGGTGCTTACTTGACTGCTCTACTAGCGTTGAATAATGAGCAAAGCAAAGCAAAGCAAAGCAAAGCCAGCAATTGAAACCTTGTAAAGCTTATCGATCTAACGTGCGCAGACTTATAGCGGAGACGAGCTCCAGCGTGGGCCACTACTCGAGTCTGGAAGCGCTTTCGAACCTTGAATCCCTGTCAACGGCACATGATCGTCCACGCTGCAGCATTGTGTTATTTTCGCTCTTGTCTGCTTCGTGGGTCGCTCTGACTTGTATCCTTTCGTGCCAGGCCCTTCGTTTCGCGCCCTCACAAAGGCTGCAAGCGTCGTGTGCATATGCTGGGCGAACTAGCTCTCGAACGGACTGTCTACTGTCAATAATAGGCCGCGGCGAGATTTCGAGCGACAGGGATATTGGATCCCGCGAAGAGCACGAGACGACGCTCGTCCTTTTTAGCTTCTTTGCCTTGAGAGTGACGCCGGAACCGAGGCCGGCCGGCATATCATTCTCTCGTCAGTTCGAGTCACTTCTGACCGGCTATCTGACAGTGCTCGAAGTTCACATGTGGTCGTCAAATGAGGACATCTGCTCGCAATGGCGGAGAAGAAGGGGTGCCTGCCGGAAGTGCAGCTCCCACCGGTAGTCCCACGGCCTTCCTTTCGAAGGACATTGCGCGACAATGAGAATGTCTTGCCGCGGGAATATTTGGAGCAGTTGGAGGCGAAACGCAAGGCACTGGATGACAGTATACACAAATACATCGCGGCGAAGGAACGAGAGTACAAAGTCCTCGAGAAGGAGTTACAGAAGCAAGCGAAGAATGCGATGAGAGGCTTGCCTGCAGGGCAGCATGAAAACGGTCATGCCGATAGCAACGGGACATTGCAAGTGCCCAAGCAGCGCACGAGTCCAGAGTCTACCCAGGGTGCGGTAGTTAGCAGTCCGTCGATCCAAGGTCAACAAGGCTCAGATGCCGTCAGCACGCTGTTGGCTTCCAGTGCACGGCGCGAACAACATAACGAGGCTATCGATGACGACGTTGCAGAAGACAGTGCGGCATTGGCTGGTTTGACGGAGCGCAGAGTCAGCGAGGAGCGCGAGAAAGAATTCGTTGGGCTTTTCACACCACCGTTCATCACCGCAATCGACAGCAAAGAGGACCGAGGCTCGAGCATTTCACGAAGAGATTCGGCTCCTGCGAGCGTGGAGTCAAGCCGAAAAGATGGACCGCTCGACCCCACGACACTGGAAGCCTTGCCCAAGGGTAACTCAGACTCTGCATTGCAAGCCCAAATGAAGCGGCCGGTGCATTTGCAGCTGGCGCATCGAACCTCCTCGTCTGGGTCTTCTGCAGACGGGAAACTGACATCGGCCCTCAAGTCGCCCTCTGGATCTGCGAAGAGGATGCGAACGAAACGCGTCTCACTAGCTATTGGAGATAACCTGGTTGTGAAGCCCAGTGATGATGGACCGATGGACGTGAGCACGAGCACTACACCTTCGCATTCCCGAGCACGGTCGCCATCGAACGACCGGGCGCAGTCTAATCTAAGGAACCAATCGTCAATGGTGGATTTCGCCAGACAACCCGTCTCTCCATCAGCTTCTCTTGGGCCTTCTGGGCTTGGGAAGAAAGGCATTGCTACCATGATGGGGCAAGAAATAGCTACATCAACAGCATCAGATCGAACAGCTGGACTGACTGCACAGGCAAAAAAGCCAGCTACCGCGATCACACCACGAGTCGTCCCGAAATCCACGTCGAAGATTGACGCCGATGGTGACCTGTTCGACCTTGAAGCTGAAGACTCTGACGTGCCACGTCAAGGGCCTGGTTTCGATGCAGAGTCTGCGATCGAGGATGAAGAGGAGCCAGTAGCAGGCCTTGCCGGTCGGGTCGAGCATGTGTCCGAACGAACAATGACCACTACGATACCAATGACTACTCCTGGGTTACGTGATGGCGAGATATACGAGTACGATTCAGAAGCAGGTCTGGTACCGGAACTCCCTTCAGTACCAGGCACAAACGAATCTGACGATCATGCTATCCACGTTGAATTCGGCCCAGGGTCAGCAATGGCGTCACGACAGCCGACGGATCCAGGTTTCAGGCGGCCGAGCGTGCACAGCGATCCCATATTTAGGGGCCCCAATTACGCCGCCGAAGAAGCCAAAGCCTCCAACGAGGACATCTATGGTTCGAGCGGCAGGCCGAACAAGATGTCGTTCACGGGAGGGTCTCTAGGCGGAAGCTACATGGCGCGACATGCAGAGGGGATGATGAGGTCGCGGATGGCAAAGAGGGAGCAGGAGGTACGGACATGAGGCTCGATCATGGGTGGCGAGCTGCTTGATACGTACTTAATGTGTCATGTGCTATGATCGTCATGTCACCTGTGCTAGAATTATTTTCTGGATATAGGAGGCTGTATATTGTATATATGAATGTGCATCGGGCTGTTGAAGATAATCGCACCGCATGACCATGTCGTTCCAGGACACGACATCCCTTGACATTCTAGAACAAAGTGGATTTCCATTGCAGCGTGTTGCTGCTCACCAATTGCTTCTCTCGGCTAGCGCCGCAGCCTGGCTTATCTATCGCTCTGAACATCTTGAAAGACTCTCTAAATACTCTTCTTCCTCCAACGGATGTCTACGTTGTGAATTTGCTGCACTGTATTCTGTGCGTCGGAGATATGCGCGCGACTGTATCTGGCCGCAAGGCGGCATGCGTAAAGGTGGTTAGCAATCCGAGCCTGCATCGGAGCGTCGAGCATCGGACTTGGCCGATAGCAGCAGCGCATCGACGAGCAAGCACATTCGTAGCAAGTGGAGCGGACCGCAACGACGGAGCGCTATATAACAGATCGAGACGCCTTCAGCACGCAGAATGTGACACTACTACCTTTGCAATCCCGAACCCTGGTACGAGACTTGGACAACAGTATCTTCATACATCAATACGACATCGACTCGCCACCCCAACAAACCCAGACATGGCCATCCAGTCAAAGCTAAAAGTCCACAAGATCGCGCCTCCCAAAGGCTCCAACATTGATTTTGGAGCTGAAATACGGGGCGCGGACTTGGAGGATCTGGATCAGACCGACTTCGATGTCATTCGCAAAGCACTCTACGAGAATCAGGTCGTCATCTTCAAGGGCCAACAGAGCCTCAGCCCAAAAGCTCAGTACGAGCTGACAAGGCTCTTCGATCCATCAGTCCAAGCCTACGGACACGGCAAGACATTAGACGCCAAAAAGAGCATCCTGCACCCCGATCTCAAAACCATCCCGCACCAGCCCCAAGTCCAAGTCATCGGCAACGGGCCCGTCGCCTCCTTCGAAGGCCTCAAAGACATCACGCTCAAGCACCCTCACCACAAAACCTTCCACCAATCCGCCATCCCCTCTGCAGACGACCGAGAAACCACCCGCTTCTACCGCTGGCACATCGACGCCGCCCTCTACGACCTCAACCCCCCGCGCGTCACCTCCCTAATGGCCGTCCAAGTCCCCAAAACACAACCCCAGAATCTCCGCTACGACGACGGCTCCAACGACGCCCTCTCGGTCCCCCGCGGCTCCACCGCCTTCGTCTCTTCCTACCGCATGTACGACCTCCTCTCTGAAACCGACAAGCGCTTCGCCCGAACCACAAAAGTGCAATACGCGCCCCACCCTTACATCTGGATGTCCGGCGCCAAATCTCGCTCTGATGGCCTCGGCCTCGTCTCCGAAGGCCGCGAACTGCCGTACTCCGAATTACCGCCCATCGACGAAAGCAAAGTCAAGATCCTGCCCATGACGTGGCGGAATCCTGTGACGGGCAAGCTGGCGCTGCAGGTGCACCCGAGCGCGGTGGAGAAGCTGCATCTGGAGGATGGGAGCGTGATTGAGGAGTTGGAGGAGGTGAGGGCGATTGTGCATCGGTTGCAGCGGCCGGGGATTGCGCCGGAGCTGGTGTATGCGGTGGATTGGGAGGAAGGGGATTTGGCGTTGTTCAATAATCATGGGGTGCTGCATTCGGTGACGGGGTCGTTTGAGCCGGAGGAGGTGCGGATCTTCAGGCAGTGTAATTTGGCTGCTAGTGAGGAGCCTTTGGGGCCGTTGCCAGAAGCTGTGGCTGCTGCGTGATTGGAAGTTGGATGTGAATGATGATTCTTGAAGCTTTAGATTAGACATATGTATGTTCTCAATAGATCGGCTACCAGTCCTGCACTACGCTGCCATCTTTCTTGGTCTCGGGTTTCCTCGACGGCTCCTTGTCGCCCTCGGCTCTGAAAGTCTCTGCTAGCCCTCTCTTGGGATCTTCATCAGGCAAGCCAAGTGACCGTCTGACTTTCAAGACTTCGTTGCGGACGGCCAGTGTCACATCGATGCGCAGTTGCTCGGCCTCTTTGCCGAATTTGAGCTCTTCGTCTTGAAGCTCACCAAGTGCCTCGTCCAATGAATGTGCCCCATCTGGTGAGTGCTCGCTCAAGCGTTTCCGCTCAGCTCGCTCCTTCAGCTCCCGCCAGCGTTGCCGGTAGGGTCCAAACACCTCCTCTGTATCGACTAAGTCGCCAAAAGTTATCGATATGTCCTTTCCAGTTCTCGGTAAAGGTCGGGGCCATGGGCGATTGTTGTCCATGACATGCTGTGGCCCATCAATCCACATCGGCAGTACATCAGGACACGGCTCTGCCTCTAGGATGAGTCGCGCAACACCCCATTTGAAATATCGCATGACCTTGTCTGGGTGCTGGTGAATCATGCCTTCAGGGAAGATGTGGACCCAAGAGAAGCGTCGCGATGGGTAGGCGGCGGGGGCTGGGAAGCTGTCGGTGCCAGTCGTTGAGTACGTGAGTTGATTTGCTGTGAAGGGGTCTGACGGTGGCAAGCTGGTGGGCAGGTTTGGTGGATCTGCATTTGCGGGGCGCGACGTTCCCTCCCAATTCTCAGGCGCGGCGTTAGCATGCGGGTCGGACAGAAGACGAATGGCCTGGGTCATGGTGGGCTGGAAGACGCCGCCAAATGTGCTGTACGCCGCACGGTGTGTAGGCAGCGTGTTGCCGTAGCTGAAGAAAGCTTCCAGCAGCCTTCAACACAAAATTAGCATTGGACCGGCTGAAGTCTGGACCTATGCATACTTGTTCTTGAAACAAATGTCATAGCTGCCTAGCGACCAGCGCATGTTGTTCGGATTCCAGTGATACCTGTTCGGCAAACAACCCCATATCAAGGGATCGTCGAGTCTATATTGCTTTAGACGAAGTCAGACAGACATGGGGTTTCCGTGTACAACGTACACGCTTACGTGGTTTGATACTGAGTCAACTGGTCAGCGCCACCATTCTGCTTTTGGAAGGCACGAAATAGGTTCTGCCCATGATGGGAGGAACAAACTTGCTTACCAGTCACCAAACCCTTAGTTCTTGCCTTTTCCTCGTTCCTGCTATCGAGCAATTCGAGAAATTGGTCCAGACCTTTCACTTCTGTTCGGTTGAGCCCGTAGAGGAAGGACCGGCATAAAAAGCCAACGACGCCGATGTTGACAGCAGAAGTGACTCTCCAAGGAAAGGTAGGCTGGTATGGCCGCTCCTGCGGTGTCGCCATTGCGACGAGCAGAAGCGGAGTGTGGTTATCGGCCTGGCATTGACTGTTGATGAAGGAGTTTCGGCCGCGAGAAAGTGCATGATGAGGAGGATTGGCAGCGAATGGGATGAAGCCAGTAAACACGAGCTCGAGGCGTTGTTTTCAGCCTTAAGGCACCCCTGCATCGGACTTAAGTGGAGCGAGTCGCGGGGTCATTCGCAAGCCATTTGTGACTGAAGGCTGCAAGTGATTGATTGATCGAGTAGGTACCTACATACATACACACATCCACCTGCAGTCGACGACTGTGTGCTGACTTGCCTTGCGTGCCTACTGTCCCAGGCGCTTCAATTGCTAATACACATATAACGTTCAGCCACTGACAGCACGACCGCAGCTATGCAGAACCTCATCCACACCTTCATCGACCCTCTCCGCGATCGCTTTGCCCCTATCAGCCACCAGTCGACGTTCCGCGCCACCGGTCAAATCACTCCTGAAGAATTCCAAGCTGCCGGCGACTTCCTCGTCTACAAGTTCCCATCTTGGTCCTGGGCCGATGCCGCTACGCCAGATAAGCGCGTCTCGTACTTCCCACCCGGCAAGCAGTATCTCGTCACTCGAGGCGTCCCCTGTCGGCGCAGAGTGAAAGGCGGGTTTATCGGAGCCGGAGATGGCGAGGACCAGGTTGTCCGAGACATGCTGCAGGGTCCGGGTGGTGAGGCTGGAGATGAGGACGATGGATGGCTAAAGGCTGGAGGCAGTGGAGGCAGTGGCTTGGACAAGAGCGCGGAGTTGCGAATGCGGGATGTCAGGACTATTGACAACAAGGGCGAAGTTGGAGAGAAGGTGGAGGACGAAGATGAGATTCCTGACATGGAGGATGAAGAGGACGACGAGGAGGCCATCATAAGAGATACAAAGGCTGGCGGTGCTGATGAAGGGTAGGCAACACTGCATTATTGCGTCGAGGATCATTTGCTGATATGTTTGGCAGCCTACGAACCTACACCCTCTACATCACTTATACGCCTTACTACCGCACACCACGCCTGTACCTCCTAGGCTACGACGCTGCCTCCAACCAGCCACTGCAACCTATGTCGATGATGGAAGACATTGTTGGCGACTACAAAGACAAGACCGTCACACTCGAGGACTTCTACTTCACCAATCCACCAATCAAGACTGCATCAGTCCATCCGTGCAAGCATGCTTCGGTGATGAAGGTCCTCCTCGATCGCGCCGACGCAGCCCTCAAGCTTCGGATGGAGAAGGTGAAGCATGGAGAGAAACCCAGCGAGGCCGGCATGGAAGGTCTGGTCGACCAGACTTCCAAGCTCGGTATCGACAAGAAGGCACCAGGCAGCTCAGGCGCCAATCAAGGCGGTGACGGCGAGTGGGAGGTTCTGGACGAGCAACAGCAGGAAGAAGTGGCCATTCGCGTTGATCAATACCTTGTGGTGTTCCTAAAGTTCATGGCATCAGTGACACCTGGTATCGAGCACGACTTCACTATGGGCGTTTAGCTACGCTCGGGCCCCAAGGAACTGCATGAAGACCGAATGAAGTGGGAGGAGTATGTCAAACGCGAGTGGCTGAAGTTGTATCCTGGCATCGATTACCCCAGAGAAGCAGAGTGGATGGAAGTGAGGCGACTCTTTGGTGGAGGAATCATGACCGTTGGCATGAGTTGAACTGGCCTTGGGCTTTACGAGGAAGAGTAGCCTGGCTTGGTAGTCCCGTCCTTCTTGTGATTCAGGCGCTGCGATACGGTACAGCCGATGGGTATAGATCGTGCATTTCGCTGGCGTTATTAGGAGGGTGCGGCGGCAGAGGACATGATTCAGCACGAGCACCTATGACGAGCGAAGATACCAAAGCCATCAAATTGGCATGATGTGAATGGGATACGAAGAATTGAACGACATTGCTGCTGTCTTGAAATTGTTCATTCACCTAACAAGCTCGTGCACTTCCCAAACTACTCCAAAATGTGAATTTTGAGGCAAGTAGTTCATCAAGGCGATCATCATCAGAGAAGCCTACATATTCCGGACCAGGCAGGAGCAGCCGGGCCGAGAAGAAGACGGACGGCGACGCGAGCCGCTGCGCTAGCGCGATGCTTCTATCGTCCTATCTATTTGAGCCTCCTTCCCCCTTCTCTACGCTCCCAGGCTGAGAACATCTAATCCAGTCACGATATTTCATTGAATCAGCATCGACCGTGTGTGATCTCGCAGTCCTCGAGACAGCTCTGCATAGTATGGGCCCCGACTGCACTCCGCCGATCAGGCTAGATGGCTACGGAGTCTTTTCGGCGAGGCAAAGCTTTTGCTGTTCGACGTCAGAGTAACATAGCTACAAACCTTTTCTACCTGCCATCGAAGGTTGTGAGAAGAAGACCAGAACGTCACTTTTACCGGGTACACGGGCAGCACAGACGGTAGGACGGCACTATAGAATCTGCGTACCTATTACAACATGTTACCAAATCCTATTCCAACTCTCTCTGTTCTCGTAGGAACTCTATTCCTTATACTCCTGGAGCTGACATATCCGTTCGTGCTGTTGGGAAGTCTACTGCAGTACGAGCTGCTTGATCGCCGGCTTGCTGTGAAGCAACGCAGCAGGGCGAAAGTCAAGGCAGATATCTCGAGATGGAGAACGCACAGCACAATGCTCGAGTCGAAGGACGGCCGCGACTGGATAGTGCCTGGAAGCATGAGGAGCCCGAGGCGCCATTACCGGAATCCGACGAGGACCTGAGGCAGAGCAGTACGAAGAGCACGATTCCGGCTGCAGATTCTCATGAAGCAAGCGATAAGTCGGACTCGACTCGTGCGGTTGACAGGAACGAGAAAGCCAACGAAGATTCGAGTATCGAAATAGTTGACTGGGATGGCCCTAACGATCCGGACAACCCTTTCAATTGGAGCAGGAAATACAAATGGCTCGTCACGCTCACCACCTGCTTCATTTCTATCCTTACTGGTCTCCCAGCTGGGGCGTACTCCGCCGGTAACGATGCTATGCAACGGGAATTTCACGTGTCGAATTCGCCCTTTCCGTACCTGAGCTTTGCGACTGCAAGCTGGAATATGGGCGCTGCATTGTTTCCATTACTGTTCGTGCCTTTGACTGAGAACACGGGACGCATGCCAGGATACTATGCCTCCTACATCCTCTTCCTAATCTGGCTCATCCCATCAGCCACGGCACCAAACTTCGCGACTCTGGTAGTCACAAGGTTCTTCGGCGGTGGCGCGAGCTCCGTCTCTATCAACCTGGTCGGAGGCAGTATCACAGACATCTGGAAAGGTGAAAAAGACCGCAGTCTGCCCATGTCAATCTTCGGCATGACGTCCGTCATTGGCATCGCTCTCGGCCCCTTCGTCGGCGGCGCAATCATTTCCGGTCTCAACTGGCGCTGGATCTACTGGGTCCAGCTTATCGCCGACGCCGGTCTCCTTCCCGTCTTCGCGCTCATCCTTCGCGAAACGCGAGGCGACAGAATCCTCGCCACTAAGGCGAAGAAGCTGCGAAAACAAGGCCGCACAAACGCTTACGCTAAAAGCGAGCTCAACAAAGCCAGCATCATCGAGCAGCTCAAAATCTCCTTCATGCGCCCCACGAAAATGCTAACCACCGAATTCGTCGTCATAGCCTTCACCCTATGGGTCTCCTTCGCCTGGGGCGTGCTCTTCCTCTTCCAAAGCAGCGTCGCCCAAGTCTTCAGCGACCTCTACGGCTGGTCCACCTTCCCGACCACCATAGTCCAACTCGCCATCTCCGCCGGCGCCATCATCGCCACCATCCTGAACCCCCTCCAAGACTATCTCTACCTGCGCTCCGCCTCCCGCAACCCCGAAGAACCCGGCCGCCCGATTCCCGAAGCGCGCCTCTACTTCGCCGTCCCGGGCTCCCTGATCTTCACCGCCGGCCTCTTCTGGTACGGCTGGGCCTCGTACAAATCCCTCCCCTGGATCGTGCCCGCCCTGGGTGTCGGCTGCGTCGGCTTCGGCATTTATCAGATCTACATGGCGACTGTCAACTATCTCTCCGATGCGTACGAAAAGTACACAGCTTCCGCGCTGTCCGCCGCCTCACTAGGTCGCAACACCTTCGGCGCCTTTCTCCCCCTCGCGTCACCGCAGCTGTATTCGAATCTGGGATTTCAGTGGGCGAGTTCGCTGCTGGGCTTTTTGGCGTTAATTTTGAGTGCGGCGCCTGTGGTGCTGTTGTGGAAGGGGCCGGAGTTGAGGCAGCGGAGCCCGTTTATGAGTGAGAGTACGTATGATGCGGGGGAGGCGGAGGCGAGGAGGGAGAGCTATGCATCAAGGCGGTCGGTGCCGAGACGGCAGAGTGCGGGGATTGTGCCGTTTGGTGGTAGGAGGACGCCAGGGGCTACGACGCCGGCGGGGAGTCGGAGGGGGAGTATGGTGTAACGGGATTGCGGAGGATGTGAAGCCAAGGATAGTAGTGGGTGATTCTGTTCTCCATGCCAAGATCAACATTACATGCTATTTTCACTGCACCTTGAAGGAGCAACGTTGACCGCACTTCATGTATCGTCCATGGATCTGAGCATTCATAACACGAAGCAGAAGACGCCTTGCATCAGATTCCAGGCATACGAGCGACTGCGCGCGTGACTAACTGCGGTCTTGCTCGCGTTGTGAATGTGCTTACAAAGACAAACTACCAGGACGAATCCACATCAACGGTTAAGAAGCCGTTGTCTTCTCAAGCAACTTCCTTTGCCCTAAACAAAGGGGTTCATCGACTCGTCGACGTGAGCACTGATGCGAGATTACTACTGCTTGCCTAATGTAGAGCCAACCACCCAACCCCCCGGCACAGCCTTCCTCGCCACCTCCAAAATCACTCCCTCTAAATCCTCAGGCTCCACAAACTCCCGGTGTACCTCACCCTCATAACTCCCATCAGCGAAAGTATACCCATAAATCAAGTCAAAAGTCCCCGCTTGATCACCCCTCTCCAGCTTACCCTTGCCCTCCGCAATACGATCCTGCACCCTCCTATGCTCGACCCGCCAGTCTGCCTCGGAAGTCCCGGTCGCGTTAAGCACAGCCTGAAATAGCTCCGGCTGCGTCAGATGAAAAGATGAGAGATACAAATACTGGTTCGCGAAACGAGCCTCCAGCTGCTCGAGGGGCAGAGCGAGAAACTTCGCCAGCGCTCGACCGATGCCCGTCGTGGAGATCGTGTTGAAGGCTTCGCTGTCATCGTAGACGACGGCTTTGCGCTCCGCGAGATCGATGCCGAAGAGACCGTGTTGCAGGCTCTGCTCAGATCACACACACACACACATTAGCCATCAATCCAGAGCAAACGAAAACATGCATGGCGCAACTCACATAATCCGTCCACCCATTCGTCGCCACACCAACATACTTCATCCCCACCTCCTCAATCTGACCCTGAACCCGCCGTATCATTTGCGCCAGCGGGACCTCCTCCCGCATCCACCCCTTCGTACTCGGCGCACCATACTGCGACGGCATGACCCACTTCACGCCCGCCTTGGCCGCCGCCTCGATGATGGAGGACTGCGCGCCGATACCCGCGAACGCGAGCATGATGACCACGATGTCCTGGCCTTGGAGGGCGGAGACCAGGAACTCGGCGTCGTCGAGCTCGCCTTTCTTCACGGCGACGGAGTCCGGGAACGTGGCGCTGGAAGTCGTGCGTGAGATGACGGTGATGCTGTGTTTGCCTTGGTTGAGTAGAGCGTCTAGAGTCTTTGAGCCGAGGTTGCCTGAGGCGCCGATAAAGGCGATGTTCTTGAGGTATTGTGACCATGCCATGGTTTTGGTTGATACTTGTGTTTGTGTTGTTGCGTAGCTGCGGTTGTCAATGGGTGTTCCGATTGACAGACAATCAGCCTCTCTTCTTCTTATATATGACTTATTAAAATCCGGATTACAAATTACCCAACACCACTCGTATCGTCTGTGCAGTGCACGAGTAATCCGGACTTAGCCATATCGCCCTTGACAAACGACATGGCAGGATCGAGTCTTTGTAATCCGGCGATGAAGAGCTGCAGGGGAGCAACAAAGCTCAGACATTGCAGGTTTCGGCTCCTTCAATCCTTCCGAATCCGCATTACGATGGAACAGCTCACGTCCACGTCGCTCAGAAAGAGAGAGACGGGTGAAAGCGATCATCGGCTTCGTATTTGCTCTTTATCTTCATCGTAGATACCGAAATCAAATACACCCAAATGCCCAAACCCCTCACAATGCTCTCGTTTAAACGCTCAGAACGCTACGACAACACTCCTACTCATCCCGCCACCTCCCTATATCCAAGGTTCAAACTCACTTCAAGATCAACCCATTCCCATATATCCAACCCACCCCAAAATTCAAACACCATCACTTCTCATCACTCCACCCCCTCTCCCTCTCCTGCTCCTCCTTCACATACCGCACAAACGCCTTCTTATGCACCAACCCTGCAAACCTGCCCTCCTTCAACACGCAAATATACCTTAATCCGAGCTTCACGAAACACTCAAACACCAGATCCATCGGCGAGCAGATGTCCAGACACACAGGCGCCGGATCGATGTAAGGAGTGAAATCCGTAGGATCCGAGGGCGCGTGCCGCATCAGCGGGCCCTCTTCAGGTACAGCGCCGCTGTTCGACTCGATGTCCGCGTCGCTGCCGAATTCGAAGGTCGCGTCCTGCCCTCCTCCTGCTCCTCCAGGTGGTCCTTGAAAGCGGTCTTGCGGCGACATGAGGCAGAGCGCGCCGTCCTCGTTGTCCAGTCGATCGAGGGCGAACTCGAGGTCCGGGGCGGGGATGAGGCCCACGAGAATCTCATCCCGGAGGATGGGAAGACCTCCGTCCAGTTCGCCAGACATGTGTAGGTATTCCAATTTCTTCCTCAGCTCTCTCGCAGGCACGAGGGGTGAAGAGGAGATGTCGATGTATCTATGCTTGCTTGGGGTTGCAGTGATGTCACCGAGATCAGACGTGAAGACCGGTCTAGCCTTGCTGTCAAGGAAAGGGTAGGCGTTCATGTCCGTCAAGAGGTCGTAGATGGAAAGCGGCTCGATAGCATCGGCCGTCCATTTCGCGACTAGCACGCCCAGCGAGAATGGGAGTACGTGCTCGAGCGATCCCGTGAGTTCGAACAAGATGACAGCGAGCGTGACGGAGAGCCGAGTGACACCGCACATCGTCGCTCCCGCGGCTACGAGAGCGTAGACTCCAGGTACCACACAGCTCTCGGGTGCCCCGTTGACAGGACAAGAAGCGAAGAGCGGGAAGTGCGGGTACTTGAGCGTCAGATACTGAACCGTATGTCCAACAATCCTGCCCAAGAGGCCGCCGACAACCATAGATGGGACGTAGATACCAGCCGGGACCTTGACGCCAAACGTGACGACGGTAAGTAGCGTCTTGACGACGAACGCGATCCCCAGATACCATATAATCCCCGGTATCCGCTCCATAGTCGGGCACAAGCTCTCACCCGTCTCCGTGAACGCATCGCAAGGCGCACAGAGCTCGAAGAGCAGCTCTGCAACGGGTAAGCGAGTATATCGATTCCAGAACGAAAGCAGCCCCGTCAACACCGCCACAAGCAAGACCTCAACGATCGGGTACTTCTTAATCACCGTAATCTTCCTGAACGTCTTCGCCCAGAACCTACTCGCCTTGATGAACAGCGCGCCCGCCGCACCGCCCAGAATACCGCAGAGGATAAACGCAAAGATCTCGAAGAACTGCCAGTCCGTCAGGTACCGGATCTCGAACAGCACAATCTTGCCCGTGCCGTAGGGGTTGAGCGCTTTCAAGCTCAGCGCCGCGGCGATACAGCAGAAAAACGTCCGAAACAGCGTTTTCGGCGGGAAATAATACGACACCTCTTCCAGCGAGAACAGCACGCCTCCGATCGGCGCGCCGAACGCGACTGCCACACCCGCTGCTGCGGAGGCGGAGAGCACTTCGCGGCGTTTGCCGTCGTTCAGGCGGTACTTGTCGAACATACGGCAGGCGATGTTGCCTACACATGTCGCGATGTGCACGTAGGGGCCTTCTTTGCCGATGGAGAGGCCGGAGGCAACGGAGAGGATGAGGCCGATGGTTTTGAAGAAGAGGGTGCGGACGCCGAGGTAGCCGTGCAGCACGAAGCCGGAGAGGATGACTTTGACTTCGGCCACGCCGGAGCCGGCGGCCGGGTAGTACGTGACGGGGGGCCGTTTGGCGGCTTCTTGGAAGCGGCGGGTGGGGGAGAGGGAGGTGCGGCGGTCTTCTTTGCCGTCGCGGTCGCGGGCGGATGTGTTGTGGTGGTCTGCGCCTAGGTTCTCGTCGAGAGTGGATAGCGAGATGGCTGAGGATACGGTCGTTTTCGTCTGCAGCGTCACCAGGCAGGACAGCACACTCAGCACGACCACCCACAGCACAAACGCCACAAAGTCCCACCACCGCTCCTCTGACCCATCCGGTCGGAAGAGCGAAGACCACCGTATCCACCCGTCACACGCCGAGGCGCCCTGACAGCACGACCGCTTGCTCTCCCACCACGACCGCGCACAATACCCGCTCTTGAAATCAAACAGACTCGCCTCCGTCACGTCGATGAAATAGGCAAACCCGGCCGTAATCACGCCAATCACCGCCACAATCACCCACCCCTGCGCGCCATCCAGATGCGCCTGCAAGCGGCCCTTGAAATCCTTCCGCGCCCTCAACTCTTTCACCCGAAATGCATCGGCGATGGAGTCGTGCACCCAGTCCGTCGACGTGAACTGATCATACCACACGCGATCATCCAACCACAGACTCGATCCCGTCGCGCCCAAGTCCTCCGCGGCGCGATCCGTCTCGTTGGCATCGGTGCCGAGTGCTCTGGCCAGCCGGCTGCCGAAGGAATTGCGGCGGCTGATCGGCGTGCGGAGACGCAGGGTGTGCGTGTTGACGTGGCTGTGCTGGCGACTGAGCGGGTACCCGGGCGTGCCTGGCGCGGTGTGTGGGAGCGTGCGGTAGCTGCGGTTTGGGTGTAAAGTGTCCTCAGCACCAAGGAGACTGGTGTGTTCGGTGATGGCGAGGCGGGCGGGCATGCGGCCGTGGAGGTCGAGGTCGGAGGTGCGGGTGGAGGCGTGGGAGGTTCGGGGGCGGGTGGTGGTGGTGGTGGTGGTGGTGTCGACGGGCGAGCCGGGCTCGGTGTGGGATTTGTTGAAGGCGTTGAGGTGGGCGTTGCGGATGGCTTCGCGCTGGTGCTCGTCGAGGGAGCGTTCGTCGTCGCCGCGTTCGTGGTGGTAGTCGTCGTGCGTGCTCTCGTCCTGCGAGGAGGCTATGCTGTAGCTTACTGACTTGGGCATCGTGCCTGCTTGTGTGTGGATACGCTCTGGTGCATCCTCTTGCTCTCAACAACAGCAGTAGCAGCAGCAGCAGCAGCACCAACGATAGCAACAACACCAGCACTGATATCTATACCTTACTATTGCTGGTTTGTGTTGCATACATATGGCTCCGCAAGTGCAGCAAAGACAGTCTCAATTACGAACACTCCACCGCGTGCATCAAGCACAGATAGGCCGGATTGGCATGTGCCCTCTCCCTCCCTCGCTCTTTCTGTCTGTCATGCCCCACGGGGCTACAGCGGTGAATGGCTGACCTTGTCAAGCATGCATGAGCCTTTGTCTCACCTCCGTTCCCGTATCATCGTCCCGCGTGCCCTTTCTCCACTTCGACCAGAAGAACTCGCGACGTGAGACTCTAGACACACTACCGAATATGCCTACACGCATTTGTTTACACATGCAACCCTGAACCTTGAGCTTGCCTGCAGCAACAGCAGCGGACCCTGGTGATGGAGGGGCATTCCGTCCACTTCCCAAACACCACAATACTCACCACCATAATCACAATCACAAAACATCATCTCGGTCATCATCAACGAGCAAGATCTACGCAACCGGCTCCGCGCTTACGGTAGTTAGCTTCGTCCACCGGCGCCCATGTGATGCTGCACCATTACGTCCATTTGATTCACCTGACCGCGACATCATGAAGCGGCGTCCTGCAGCTTAATCCTTAGGTAGTCGCCTGTCATGCGCGCGCGTGCACCAGGATCCCTGCATACGTGTGTATGCGGATGTGAAGAAAAGCCTGAATTCATCATGGCGCATGCTTGACATGTTTTGGAGCACTTTTATCAGCAACCCGAGGGTGTGCGATTTGTGAGCTGTGCCTGCGCGAAAGGGCGCGCGATCCGATTCGTCACAATACTGGAGGATAAATCGTGGGGATCGACTACTATGAGCGCTTTCTTTTCACACGGACAAACCTGAGGTAAGATGCCGGTTAGCTCAAATAGCAATCAGGAAGGCCTTCACCGATGCTGCATCGCTCGTATCAGTCAACTGGTAGATACATTGTTGACATTCTTTTGGAAAAAAGGCACGCAAGGCATCATGCAAAGATCTGAAAACTTGGTCCTTGCAACAATAGCGGTATGGGAAGAGACCAAGTCATGATCCAATGTAATGCAAATGCACCGTAGTGGACCTCCTTCGCAGCTACCATCATTTACGGTGAAGAGAGCACACCGCCGCCAAACCTCTGAGATCTCAAAAGCCAAGACATCCATCCATCCATCCAGCCATTCATCACATCATACAATCTCATCCCTGGAATCAGAACCCAACCCAAACATCAGCGCCATGCTCGCTCCCTGTGTATCCTGCCGTTCACAAAACACTCGCACAAACACCCCAACCCAACAAACGCCTACACCCTGCACTCCCTCCACCCTCACGCCGTCAACGCACTACTAATCCCCAACACCCCCATTCCCACAAACGCTCCAACCATACAAAGCATCCTCGAATGCGTCAAATCCAAACTCTCACTAAAAAGCTGCAACGCCACACTCGCCATAATCCCCGCCGTGACCGCAAACATGCCCCCGTAGACCCCCTCATCTGGCTTCCACTTGCCTTCCCCTGCCACGCGAAACCACACCTCTGCGATCCCTGCCCCGATCGGCTGACTCAAACCGCCTAGCACAAAGGACACGATCATCGCTTTGAATCGGGAGTTGATAGCCAAGTAGAGTGGTAAAGCCATGGCGAAGCCCTCGGTGATGTTGTGGATGAAGAGGGCGAGGAAGACGGAGACGCCGAGGGAGGGGTTGGCGTGGTTGGTGGCGTAAGTGATGAAGCCTTCGGGGAGTTTGTGCAGGGCGATGGCGATGGAGGTCTGGAGGCCGATGGAGAGGAAGGCGTTGGTCGGGACGTGGTGGTGGTGGTGATCGGGCTCGGGTTCGGGTTCGGAGGCTTGGGAGGGTGGGTCGTTGAGGGTGGCGGAGGAGTCGTCGCGGGAGGGGCCTTGCTCGAGGTCGGGCTCGGCGTTGGTGGCTGAGGATGCTCCTGTAGGTCGTGGAGGGGTCGCGTTCGTTTCTTCTGCTATATGTTGTAGCAATGGTGATGTCTCGTTTGCAGGTAGGATGGGTTGTGTGACACTCTTTGGTGCCATTGCTGGTCTAAGCCTTTCGTGACTTGGTCGTTTTGATGGTGCTCTGAAGCCTCCCCGGCCGTTCACGTTCTTGAAACAGTCCACCCCGCACGGCTCGCTGAAGCCAAAACAAGGGCCATCGTCGCCGCAGGACGCGTTCTTGGTCGATACGAAAGACTTGAAAGTGGTTGTCAATCGTTGGTGTAATGAAGGCCGCCTTGCTGGCTGTGGTTCACCGACCGTCTTGGCTCGATCCAGACTCCCGTCTGGCTGGGTCGCTGGCGCAATGTCGTACGTGCTGTGAGTCTGCTTGGCTGAATTGGCCCTCTGTCTCGACGATGGTCGGTATTCACTGTCCTTGCGGTGGATGTGGCCAGGCAGTGAGCTTTTTCGAACGGGAGGAGGTCTAGGCTGCTCATGGCTATGACTATGATCGTGTCCATGTCCGTGACTGTGGCCGTTCTCTTTGTGGCCCTCCTCGTGTGTGTGCTCACAATCCACAACATGAGACGGAATGAACTTGTGCAATATCCTGGAAATGATCTGAATGCCGACAATTCCTCCAAGGAAGCAGGCGATCATGATCCAGGACGCTTGCTTGGGTGTGAAGCCGCCATCTTGTAGTGATGATTTGGCGTGTGGCAGCATGCTGTATAGTGCGGAAAAAAGCTACACACAGCAGTCAGCGAACCATAGCAATGTCTCACGTTGACATTTACTTACCATGACACCGAAACTCAAACTGAGCGATGCTGACAGAAAAGCATCACTATCCTGGATCTTGAAATTTCGCTTTCCTGGGAATTGCCGTATTATTATGTCGACGCATATGATCGATGCACCGAGAACGCAGGCTGCAGAGATGTCAGTATTTTTCAGACGATGTAGCAGTCGATCAGAACCACATACCAACTCCACTCAAGCAGGTCATAACCCATCCCCGTTCATCATTCGAGAGGCCCATCTTGACGCTTTTCTGCTCGCAACCCTCCAGATCTCAACCTCACGCCTCGAACAGGCTCCCCAATTCCTGGGACTCCAAACGTGCTGCTCCCGCCCAACTGCCGCTTGCCACTGTTCCGTCGCGCGTAAGATGTTTCACGCCGTCGCACCGCCACACTAGCAAGTCTGGTTCCGTAACAATAATTTCGCAGAATCCTCCAAGACCAGCTTTGCACCACTTCCAGATGTAGCGAAGAGATTTGAGACGTGAGATAGCAGGGAGCACTTGTATCCGCGCGTGTAGCGGCAGAAGCGCTGAGACGGACTGGTGATGCCAGAAGAAACCATCAATGTAGTTGTGGCGCACGTGGCTCAGAAGGTGAGGCGCGCGTGGGTCAGCAAGATTTATGCGACATGAGTGGGTGAGAGTGGGTACATGTGAAAGTGCCCTATGACGTGCATGCAGAGCCGCGGGCGGAAATCCTTCGATATGAGTACATGTGCTATGTCAACACACATTAAGAAAGTTGGTGGTTAAGGTACAAACAAGATAGAAGGCAGAAGTAAGAAGGGACAAAGGAGTTTGTGATGGCCCAGACACAGAAGTCGCCAGCAGACAGACTCCTGCAGCGGCCTTTGTACATTTTTGATCTGCCCGAGGAACTGCTGTACACTTTGCAAGTGAAGGCGCAACCCACTGCAGCACCAGCGATCGGAGACGAGGAGGAAGGTGCGCCGCGAAAGACGCCAACATCGGACGCAAACGGAGAGGATGCGACAGAAGATGGCCCTAAATCGGCAACAACATGCGCACTGTGTGGTCTCACATTTGCCGACGTGCAAGAGCAGAGGAGCCATGTGCGGTCCGACTTGCACGGGTACAACATGAAGCAGAGGATGCGCGGGCAAAAGGCGGTGAATGAGGCGGAATTTGAAACGCTGGTAGGAGATCTGGACGAGAGCTTGTCGGGCTCTGACACATCGAGCTCGGAAGACGATGACGATGATGAGCTGGGAAGCAAGAAGCCAAAGGAGAGCACGCTGAGTGCATTGCTCAAGCGACAGGCGAAGGTCAACGACGGCGATGCTGAGGATGCGCCAAGAAAGCGAAGACGCGGGCAGGGCACGCCTCCATTATTGTGGTTTACCTCGCCAAAGCTGCCAGACAATACTTCGCTGGGAGTGTATAGAGCCATCTTCTCCGATGACGAGCAATCGAGGGAAGATCAGCTTGTCGAGGTGGTCCAACGAAAGCAGCTCGCTCCAAAGCCACAACCCGGACGTGAGCAGAAGCCGAAGCAGCAAGATGATGACGAAGGCGGAGTGCCGTTGCCGGCATCGATGTTGCCAAAGGATACAAGTTCAGCTGGTCCTCATTATTTCCTGTGCATGATCGGTGGTGGCCACTTCGCTGCGATGCTTGTGTCATTGACGCCTAAGCTGACCAAGAAGGCTGGTGTCGAAGACCGATCAGCAGCCGTCATCGCGCACAAGACTTTCCACCGATACACGACGAGACGAAAGCAAGGTGGCTCGCAGTCGGCAAATGATAACGCGAAAGGAAATGCACACTCAGCTGGTTCAAGTATACGACGCTATAATGAGGCTGCTCTCACTCAGGAGGTGCGAGATCTGCTGGCAGAGTGGAAGCCATGGATTGACACGTCCGAATTCCTCTTCATTCGCGCCTCTGGAAGTACAAGCAGACGGACACTGTTCGGGCCCTACGACGGTCAGGTCCTCTCAGTCAAGGACGAGAGGGTGCGCGGCTTCCCATTCAACACACGCCGAGCTACACAATCGGAGCTCATGCGCGCCTTCGTCGAGCTTACACGCGTCAAGGTCAATGTGGTTGACGAGGCAGCATTGGCAAGACAGGCTGAGGAAGCGGCAGCCGCAGCGCAAAAGGCAGAAGCACTAGCGAGTGCCAAGCCCAGCAAGCCCAAATCTACCAAGCCGTCAAAGGAAGATGAAGAGGCGGCACTGCACACGACACAGCTTCAGGCCCTCATCCGTCGCTCAAAGGCTCCAGGCCTGGTCTCCTACATCCAATCCAACTCTCTCAGCCCCGACTTCACTTTCTTCCCACTCGAGCAAAACCACCACGCCCCCACACCACTGCACCTAGCAGCCTCCTCCAACGGCCCCGCCTGCGTCTCCGCCCTCCTCATCAAACTCAACGCAGACCCAACGATCAGAAATGGCGACGGTAAGTCCTCATTCGAGATTGCTGGCGACCGCCCCACGCGAGACGCCTTCCGCCTCGCCCGCTCCCACCTAGGCGAATCCAAATGGCCATGGGAGACCGCAGGCGTTCCCTCCGCACTCTCACAAGCCGAAGCCGATGCCCGCACTACTCGCGAGAAAGAAGAGAAGGCCGAGTCAGATGCTGCGGAGAAGGAGAGGAGAGCTCAAGAGATGGAGCGGATTCGGAAAGAGGATGCGGAGAAGATGGCAGGGGCCAGGGAGAAGAAGTTTGGTAAGGGGCGGGCTATTGGGGCGGGAAAGGTCATGACGGCGGAGGAGAGGAGGGCGGAGGAGGCAAGAGGCATGACGGATGAGATGAGGGTGAGGCTGGAAAGGGAGAAGAGGGCGAGGGCGGCGGAGGAGAGAATGAGGAGGTTGCAGGGAAAGTAATGGGAGTGGATTGCGAAGAGATGAATGGAACTTGAGCAGTTTTCGAGCCCTTGGAAATTGAGCTTGAGCGAGTTACACTCATTGCTTGTTCCTAGACCTGCTCGCTGAAGCTTATGCAGCCAGAGCCCCCAAAGCAGCTTCATGAGTTTTGAGCATCCTCAACGCTTGCCTGACAGGCTGCATTGAGGTGTTAGGGGCGGCCGAGTCTGGGTCGCAGAAGGCCTTTGGTTCTGCGGTGGCTTGCCGCAAGATCTCGTGTGACCTTGAGGCTTGTCAGCAAGTACATCGGGGTCCAGGCACAACTTGCAGTATGGCGTTTGTTCACGCCCAATGAGATGATAGAAGACACTATGTGTTCCCGCAGAAGGCTCTTGTGTGGCGTGTCTGAATTCTAGTCGCTGATGCCATGTGACCTGAAGGCTGATCTATCTACATACACCAGCTGTAAACAACATTTTTCGCAAGATTAAAGGTACTCCGCGTTTGATGTACACCCGAGAGTAGCTTCTCTCGATGCTCAAGAGTGCGCCCATCTAGCTTGGTAATCTCGTGAAGTGGTCATAAGCTAATAAGTCAAGGCGTCTTGAAGGCACATAATTATCCCGAGAATTGGTCGCAGCTCGAGCATTCGGTTTTGATTCTTCGTCTGGTTGCGCACTGTGTACTCGCCGCGTCCATAGACTGTCGAGACAGGCCGAATTGCTGCTGTTTACCAAGGCTGCCATGTGAGTCGGGGAACGAAGCGTCCTCGGGGGCAATTGTTGTCTTCAAATTCGGCATGCCGGCCTCGGCACTGACGGCCACGCTAAGCCCTAATGGCCTGCAACATCTTGCCCCTTCACGAAGCTCCTTCCGATGTTAGCAGAGCGGCGAAGAATGAAGTCCAAAGGTAGTGAAACACTCGCCAATATCAAAGGAGCAACTTGCTAACATAAACGCAAGGTCGCCCAATGAAGAAAGGACTCACAAGAGCTATCAGTACCATCGTTCTGCACGTAGCCGTGATCTGAAACCTTAGGTGACAGGTCGCCGAGCGCAAGCAAGCAATCAACCGGGCGCTTGCTGTGTTCACGATGCGGAATAGATGCCGTGGCTGAGTCATAGAGAAAGAACAGAAATCCAAGGGCGCGCTTTTGGACTTTCTTCGCTCGTTCGCACATACACCAACGCCCTGTCCAAACCTCTTAACCCGGCTTGCCCTTGCAGTAGCATGGCTGACTTGGACAGCAGATCGCAGCAGAACGACTTGGACGTGTTAGCAACTTACAGCGCGCTCATGACCGAGAACCAAGCAAAATACTGGATCCAGCTCCTTTCGCCGCTCCTTCTTGGGGTGGCAGAGCCATGAGGATCAGACTAAAATGATAGTTTTCAATCGGAGTAACGCGCTTGCTCCGTTCCTTTGTCGCACCTGCTTTGCGGACTGTGAGGACTGCGATGATCCTGCTCAGAGGGGCTCTTGCTTGTGGTTGAGGGGGGATAGAGGCGCTTGGGTGTGGAAAGTCCAGTGATGACAGCGAAACAAAAGCCAAATTTGGTAGGCAGCCGTTCCGAAGCTCTTGTATTGGGGTTGAGGGTACTGGTTGTCGATGAGAACGTAAGAGAGCTAATCTGAGGACTTTTCTGTCTGGCTTTGGTAGGTAGTTTGAGAGCGCGATGTACCTTATCTACGTAGAGGAGGATGGACTGTCAGCGAGACTTGTCTCGACCGTGAAGCACAATTTCTTCACTACCGAGCTGCCTGCACGCACAATGTGAAGAGCAGAACGAGAGTCTTGCCCAGCGAGATTACATGTAGGATTTTTGGATCCGACATGCAGTCTTCCGGCACTCGGCCGGGTTCCAGCAGCCCTGAGAGGATCAATGCGTCCGCTCGCGCAGCCGTACTGCAGGGGCGCCGGTGTGATGACGCCCTTTCAGTCCACATCACCCTCCATTTGGAACATTATCTAGTCGGCATTCTCGCTATATATGTTGTGTCACCATGCAGAGCCCGATCAAAGAACTACTCACATCCACCTTCTCATCCAAGAGACGCCGGAGTAGAAGGTTGACCTCATGGCCGTCCTCTCGGTTGGCGGAGCTGTACAATTTCGCCGTAGCCGATGGGACTCCCGTCGTCTCCAGCATGAAAAGCACGGCTGCAACGGTGCATTTCGCTTAAATCAGCTCGAAATAGGCAGCAGAAGCGATAAGTATATGTCTCCTGATCCCCCGCGCTCCTCGACATCTTTGCCCGAACCTGTCGCATTTACCACCTCGCAGAACAACTGAAACAATCAGCGCAATATGGCAACCGTTACCTTGGGTCTGGGTCTGCCCAGAGAATACGGGTCAGGACCACTCCACAACCTAATCGCTGCTCTGGCACGAACAAGCGCTGACCTCTGGCACAGTTATGTCCTCACCACAACCGCCGCAACCTTCTTCGTACGCTTTACCCTTGCTCCTCCCACCCACTACTACACAACCCCACTAACCCAAACCCTCAGCTGAACGTCTGGCTGGGCGGCAGAGTAACCTCCTTCCGCAAAGCCGCCGGCATCAAACACCCCAAAGCCGCCGCCGACTCCGGGGACTTCGCGGCGGCCGCCGACGATGCCGAGAAAAAGAAGGCTCTATACCTCTTCAACGCCGCCCAGAGGGCTCACGGTAACACGATGGAGTCTTACCCCTCTACCGTCCTCGCGATCTTGATTGCCGGTCTGGAGTACCCGGTTGTGAGCGCGGTGCTCGGAGCTACGTGGATTGTCGCGAGGGTGGTGTATGCTGTGGGCTATACGTCACGGAGTCACGTTGACGGAAAGGGAAGGGTGTATGGGTTTGTCCCGTCGTTCTTCACGCAGATTGCGTTGTGGGGGCTCGCTATGTGGACGGGTATCAAGCAGGTGCTTTGAGGTAATATGGGAGTGGTGATTGGGGCGTCGATTGTGTGGGTGAGGGGTTAATCCATTGTATTGGGAAACAGCTGATGATAGGGTTGTACGATGGCAGAGCGCATATGACCACTCAAGCCGTAGTCAAGATGCGGTGCTTTCTCTCTTTTAATGATCCAGTCCAGTCGATACGGCCTGCTGCAGAGATACAAAGGTGCTTCCCATGTGCGGTTGCGATTCTAGCGATTTCGATCTTGCGATCTGTTTCTAAACAATCACGCTGTGTATTAATACTAGCAGGTTTACTTCTCAGTAGATGAGTTGAATGTTGATCTCATGGACACGATGTTTGCAGGGTGGAACAATTGGACGCGACGACTCAGTGGCGGAGAGGTGAGGTATGTGTATCAGCGCAACTCCCTGTTTGGAACGCACGGCAAACGACACTTGAAGCTAACGTAAGCACGGTAGTCAAAAGATACCTTTCTCGATGTTTCTCCTACTGCCTTTGCACTTCACCGTCGGAGATCGCCTAGTCGGCAACCGCTCCTCGACGATCGCAGTGCTCTTTCTGACCGAGTGCTGCCATGCCAGGAGGATCTCGCTACCTGCACAGACGCCATCAGTCCAGGTGTCGACGCTGGCACCGCAAACACCAGCAATGAGATCGAGCTCACGGCCACTTCGGGCGGCAAGCGCATGCTGCATATACCAAGTTCACTACGCCAGCGACGGCGATCGGAACAGGTGAATGCACTGAAGCAGCAAGGCCGCGAGACACGTGCCGACTCTGCTGTCGATGATCCGGACCATGAGAAATTCCATCCTAAAGACTTCGTCTTCCCAAGCCCGACCGACAAGCAGCGACATCAGAGTGTGAGCGAGTGTGAGCGAACACTTCTGTCCAGATTACCAGGTCTCACGACACGCACAAGCATCATTCGCACACCTGCTAGCACGTCAGACCAGACCGACGCAAGTGTGAACCAGTCACCGGCGCTTATCGACCTTGACGACGGCCTTGTTGGTTTGTCACTACCCGTGCCGGAGCCGCCACAGCAGCAGCACATCTTGCCAGTCTGTCCAAGACCAGAACACGCGAAGTTCGCCAAGGCAGAGGAGGAGGACGCGCAGCTGATGGACAATATTCCACCAGGCGGCACGCACAGCCATCACGATTTCGGCACCATGCATCTGCAGGATGCTAACGATATGCCATATGACCACAAGACAATCTTCTATCCGCCAATCTACGACCCAACGATCGAAGATGACCATCAATGGGCCGACGATAGCCCATTTACCAGCCGCCCAGGTGAGCATATTTCATCACTTTCGGCCTAGACGGCCGCCAAGCTGACAGCTCACTTGGCAGAATATCCATGGCTCTGCTCCAAGCGCTGGCGATGCTGCGAGTGTAGTGCTGAGACGATTGTGGAACAGAAGATTTGCTGCAGATTGAGTTGCAAGCATTCGAGGTGCTATGGGAGATGTGATAGGGCTCATCCGCGGCCTTCAGGTACGACCTACCTTTCAAGCATTGATACGTACTGTTGCACTTAGTGGCACTATCCACAGTACCCTCTCTGTTCCGTGTACGATGCAAATCCGGCTGCTGACGAAGGAAGCTTAGGGCCGAACTACGGCATTTTTGGCTTTTGACACTACCATGCTTTTCGTGAAAGTCATGCGGTCGGACGATGTCAGGGTAACAAGCCGGCGAGTACATTCGCGGCGATTCACAAGCAGTACTTAATGGAAGATCGGGACAAAGGAGGTAGATTGGAGTGCTACCATTTCGTCTTCGATGTCCTTGTCAGTTTCTTGCTGCAGACAGATAGCCCAAAATGTCGTTCGGGCGCTCCACGACCTGCGAACAGCTCGTGTCATGTTCAAAAGCCACGTCAATCTGACAAGATGGTGCTTCTACATTCATGACTTATAAGTGCAAGCTAGTAGCAGTGAGTGAAAGCTGAATGTCGCGGCTCCCACGATCGCCTCCAGACCAGGCTATCCCACTCCTCGCTTCCCTCCAGCTCTCGGAGAGTTCACAAATGGCGCTCAGGAGGACAGTGATTGCTTGGCGGATGGTGCAGAGGCGGCCTCATCCATCTTGGCGTTTTCGTGGAACTAAGCGATGTCGCTAAGTCATGCAGTCACTGCAACGCTCTACTCGAATGAGGACAATAATCTGGGGTAGTTCGTGTACCTGCTCGGCCATATGCTCTGGACGCGGCAGTGTATTGAAGGTCATCAAGTGGTGACGTCTTTACTTTTTCAATAGACCAAACTGCTCCAAAGACTCTGCCGTGGCCACTAGGGCATCCTCCGCACTCCTTGGCTGCCACCCAAGAACAGTCTTGGCCTTCTCGTTGCTGCAGGTTTTCTTCTTCCCAAGCTCCGGCACAATCATAGCAACTGTTGGATCAACAAAGGAGATCAACTTAAGCAGGAAGTTCGGCGCACTAAAGTGGACGTCAGCAGTGCGGCAGACAGTATGGTCGTTGTGCTTTGCTGGACTTACACCATCGTGGGTACTCGCTTCGCCTTGTTACCAAGTCGCTCCTTGAGAGTCAAGGCGATCTTCTGCACAGTCGGAAATCCGCCATCGGCTACGGCTAAAAATCGTTGTCCGGCAGCCTTAGGGTCGACCATGGCTCTGATGTGTAGATCGGCAACATCGCGTACGTCTACAATTCCAAAAGCTAGGTCGGGGAGTGCTGGCATTTGACCATTCATGCAGCGTACCACAAGCTCAACGCTGGTCGAATAGTTCTTGGCAAGGATCGGACCGTATATGCCTACTGGGTTCACAGTAGCCAGTTCGATGCCGCCTTGGTCTTTGACAAATTGCCATGCGGCTTGCTCAGCAATAGTCTTGCTCTTGGGATACGCTGGGACCGGAGCTGCTGGATTGTCCAGCACTGTCCAGTCTTCTTCGGTAAAGTTATTCTTTTCAGGATACGGATGACCATATCCGACAGCAGCGAACTACGTATAAGGTCAGCATGAGGCGCAGCGACGCGACTGCACGGACATACACTGGAAGTGATCACCACTCTTTTCACCGTGCCTGAAGCCTTGGCAGCTCGCAGAGCCCGTAAGGTACCCTCTCTCGCTGGTACAACGAGCTCGCTTTCGTCCTTTGGCACCGTGGGCGGGAATGGCGAGGCCACGTGCAACACATATGTCGCACCCTCGCAAGCTTCTTGCCACCCATCGTCTTTCAGCAGATCTGCGGCAGCGAACTCAACACCCTGGACCTGCTCGTCGGTGGCGCCACCGCTCTTCAGCGAGTGGCGGACGTCGTCTGCTTTTGTCAACGAGCGTACAGTAGTTCGTACGCGATAGCCGTGCTGGAGGGCAGCAATGATGCAATGTCCACCTTGAAAGCCTGAGCCGCCAGTGACCAACACGAGCTCTTTGCTGGAAGTCATTGCGATTATGAAGCTATCACACGATATCGCAAATTCGTTCAAAGCCTGGACAATCTGTCCGTGTCAAAAAGACGTGACTTAGCGGCCTGGCAGAGAGTCACGAGGGTTGGATGCCTCGGCTTGTTGTAGCCGAAAGTCTCTTTGGCAGCGTAAGCAAGGCCGCCACATGATTTATGGCCGTCTTCGTCTGCGGTCTATGACCGTCTATTATCTCAAAGTGAGGCTCAAGTTTCTATCGAGAATGTCGCTGTTACGGTGGTAGATTCGAGACTCGACAGGATTGAGCAAGGAGGTTGATCTCTGCTTTGTGTGTCGAGGCTGCTGCGTCTAGGCTCCTGTGCCGGAGAATATGTGGGAATCTGAGTATTCATACCAATCGCTAGAACGCTACCCTACATAAAGTTGAAGAAGTAGAGCTCATCGCTGGCTGGCAAGCTATCGCCATAAGCCCAAGCAACCAAACACATCACCACAGTTGCATCGGGAACCATGCACCAGCGTCTGGGACATAGACATCCTATGACTGCTGCTCAACCGCCACTGGAGCCGGGTCACCGTTGAATGCCTTCGGGCTGTTTCGTTGACTCTCCTGTTTGGTTGCCGACTTGTCATCGCCGCTGTCGTCGTAATTCTCATCCATCTCCATCTTGCGCGCTGCTGGTTCGTAGACTTGCGCTGGCGCTGGCGGCGGCGGCGGCTGCTGCTGTGGCGGTGGAGGCGGCGCTGCACGGTGCTCGTCCTGTGGCGGAGCAGATGCACGGGCCGGCGCTTGCGTGAGAGAGTGCATCGAAGGCAGAGATGGAGGATGGTGAGCCGCTTCAGAAGGATGATAGGCAGACATTGGTCGGGCTTCATCCAGACGCCTGAGCTCAGAAGGGCTTCTATTCGGCGGTGTCGCCATTTTTTCGGAAGGCGACGGACGGTGCATCTTGATCTCGTCAAGGCGCGAGCGACCTTCTTCCGTCGTCTGCTTCTTTGGGATACTCATGCCCGAATCGTCTTCCCATTCACGCAAACGCTTTGGTGGCGCAGTGCTCGTGGGCCTCTCATCCCTTTCGCGAGCTGCAGCATCGGCAGCGGTCTGCGCAGCTGATGGAGGCGGAGCTCCACTAGCGATGCTGGGTGCAGCATTCGGATGATGCTCGAAGGGTGTGCGTGGGAAATGACCGCCAGGCGAGGTGGCTGGCTGATTGACAAGTGGGCGAATCTCAGGCTGCGGGATCTGCTCTGGCTGCCGAGCATACGGAGGCAGCGGCGTGTGAGCCGCCGAGGTCGGCATGCCGTTAGCTGGAGGCGGTATGCTTGACGGCATGCCTCCAAACGGCGGACGTGAAGCATCTTGCTGTGGTTGATTTGGTGGCTGCGGCATTTGTTGAGGAGGTAGCTGAGGCGGAGGCTGGTGGTGTGGCCCCCCAGGATATTGCACTGGACCTGCCTGCTGGCCCTTCGGAGAAGGGGAGAGACCGCGATGAGCTGGTGGTGGCGGGCGCTGTGGTTGCTCTTGGAAGCGCGGCAGCTCCTGACGCGGTGGACTGGGCTGTCTTGGCGGGCCTTGTTGCTGAGTTGGCATGCGGTCACGCTGGTCGTACGGATTCATCGGTTGTGGCTGCATCTGCGGATTTTGCAACTCGGCTGGCCGGCTGGCGCCAGCGCCCCAGTTGCCACCTGGCGCAAGTGGCGGTGGAGCTGGGCCTGGTGGCGGCGGGTTCTGAGCGTGAGCGCCCCATTGCGGACCAGGTGGACCGCCACCAAGCGCACCCGGCTGATAGGCCTGAGGGTGTACGTCCTGCGGCAGAGGCGCACCGCCTTGGTTTGGCAGACCGTTTGTGGGCTGACCCTTGAGCAGCGCCAAACGCGCCTTGATATGCACGTTTGTCGGGTCCAGCTCGGCAGCCCTGCTGTATGCATCAAGAGCATCACTTGTCTGGTTGTTGCAGGATTCGTACTAAATGCCAGTCAGTCATGCAGCGTCAAAAGAACAATGCTCGCTATGGGGACAACGTACCAGAGTACCTAAGTCGTACCAGACTTCAGAGATGTTGGGGTTCAGACGAATCGCACGAGAGTACGCATCAAGAGCATCCCTGTACTGATTGATCTGGTAGTAAAGCACACCAATTGAGCACCAAAAGGTCGGGTTGCGGCCGTCACGGTAGACTGCTTGCTGGTACGCTTCGTACGCCTTCGGATACTTCTGCTGTGACATGTAGCATCGGCCCAGCAGGTACCAGCTCTGTGCGTCGGTTTGGTCTGACCCGGGGTTAGACGACAGATAATCCAGCTTGACGCTAATGGAGACTTACCCGAAGCGACCGACTTTTCGAGGTACTCAATCGCTTGCTCTTGGCTACTGAAGCTTGTGCTTTGCTGGTGGTGAAGCCAGCCCAGCTGCTGGAGCACTTTAGCATGGTTCGGATCACGCTCGAGCACGCGCGTGTAAGCGGCCTTAGCTGAGTCGTACTGTAACCGTGTTAGCTGCACGTCAACCAAAACAATGACCGTGCGCGACTCACATCTTTCTGTTGTTCATGCACATGGCCAATCTGGAACCAAATATCCTCTTCGCTTAGTGGGCGAGGTGGATCCCTGACAATGTACCGGAAGCACTACGACCGTGATCAGCTTATGGTGCTACGACACGAGGTGCATTGGCCTACCTCAAGACTTTGCGTGAACTTCTGCTGCTGCTTGTAAATTATTCCCAGACGAAAGTAGATTTCGTTTGCCTTCTCGAAACCTGGTTCCATTCGCATGACTTGAGAAAAGGCTTCCTCGGCATGCTCAAGCGAGCCGTATCGGTCGTAGAGGATGCCGATTCCGTACCAAAGCTTCGGCTCCTTTGGGTCAGGCAGATGGTATAGTGCTTGCTGGTAGGCTGAGTAGGCTTGCTGCAAGTCGTCCATCATGAGATAGCAGTGGCCGAGACTGCTCCAGACCTCGCCATTGTTGGGCTCGAGCTTGATGATTTGTCTCAGGTATTCCACCGCCGCCGTGAACTGATCTTTCGAGCGAAGGATGCAGGATATGGCGAGCATAGCCGGTACAGACCAGCGATTGAAGTTCATTGCTCGCTCGTACGCTTGCGTCGCACCGTCGAGCTCGCCCATCTGCTCCGATAGGTTTCCCAACTGGAGCCATGTTGCTTCGTTCAGCTGTGCCAAAGCCTGTGGACTGGGTTTGTACGGCGGGCCCTGCTGTGCCTGCTGCTGCATAGGCAGCCCGCCATTCTGCTGGGGCCCTACTGGCGGAGCGTAGTGCGGCTGATGAGGGAATGGCGGGCCTGTAGGTGAGGTCTGCGACGCCATCAGGGGTGAAGCATTCAGATAGGTAGCGACCTGGTCACAAGAGTGAAGTTAGTAATAGGCACAATCGTTGGCGTGCCTGTCGACGTCTCACCTTATGGGAAGCAGCGACCACGACCTACAATGCCCAAAGTGGAAAGTACCGAGCACGTGGACCGAGAAAGAGCAATATGTGAGATCTGTGGGCAGTCACGATAGTCGTCCTTGCCAGAAAGAAATGCGCGTCGCTGAAGCGAAAAGATGCGACGAAGAAAGCAAATGCAAGGCGGAGCTGGAGGAAACCAGCGACGAGGGAGAGCCGTGTCACCGTGGGAATCGTCGTGGGTAAGGGTTGTCATGGTCCTGGGTGGCATTAGGTGGGTTTGAGAAAGTGGATCAAGCCGACGGCTGCACGCGAGGCTTGAAGGTGCAGGGATGCGGCTCCACCGGCTAGTGGTTGCCAGATCGCGAGTGAGATTGTCTCGGCCGTCTCTCGCCGCCGCACCTTGTCATGTTTGACGAGGATCTAAGGTCCGCTTGGCGCTGCCGGTCTTCTGCTTAAATGATCCCAAATAGGGTTCCTCACGTATACATGTGTCTTTGGCAGGCATACATGTCCCTGCGTGATCGAAACATAGTTGTGCAGAGCGATAATGATTTAAAGTGATATTCATGGTCAGACAGCTGGTTGAACACGAAGACTACGTCCGACAAGCTGATACGGCTGACTCCTCGAGAACAGCTCACTGCTCTAGTGGTGCAATTGACTGATCGTGAGTTGATTGATAACGTCCAATAAGTGACATCGTTGACAGAGTGGCTGCCTGGAGAACCTGCAACCGAAAGCGCTTAGACAGACGTCTTAGGCGGTCGACGCTGCTTCCCGGTAGACCAACTTTGCATTTACTGCGAGCGATGAGTGAGGTGAGGATGCATTTTCGTAAATCGTCCCCATTACATAACCGATCCTGCTCCACTGGCCCCAGTCATCAGCAGAGTGAGGTTGGGAGCCCCGATCGGGTGCTTGCGCGCGAATGCACAGAGCCTTCTGCCGTGTGACGAACCTTCCCGGCACTGCTGCAGGCTGACACGCACACGCTTCCGTCGCGCCGGTTACATATTTGGGGAAGAATCTGGTTGCATGCAGTAGTGTCGGTGAGTGTGGTCCGGTAAAGCTTTAATTACCAACGACATGTGGCCCCTCCAGCCTCCGTCTGATGTCAACACTGCCGGGCCGTCCTCCTTCCTCTTGGAACCCGAGAATGCATATGTATGACCACCTCGGATCTCTGACCAAAGCTTCTCCGCATACGAGTAGCATGTGACAGCTAAAGGGAATAGCGGGCGCAAAACTTGGGGACCATCAGGTAACATCATTGGCGCTGCGGGAACAGGTAGGACTGTTATATCCACTCTCGTGGCAACGTTTGACGCTGCTTGTTACAGATGCTGCACCCTGCACAACTGTTGCACACGTATGTATGCAGTGCCCAGCAAGCAACGGGAGGCTTCGCCCCCCAGGTGCCGGCCTATTTGGCCAAGCTCGGCTGTGTCATTCCCTATCGTGACCCTCCGTCTGGTCAGGAGTCATTTCACTTCACTCAGCCTACTGGATCCGATGGACTGCATGCTTGTTCGGCGACGCCCCGCACCAGGAATCTTCAGAAGCGCATCTGCATCTGCCTCTCCTCACAAACGAGTCACCCTTTCTGTAGAGGTCTGATGTCACCCATCACCCATCAACGGCGTCATTCAGCCCACGTCAACTGGTTGACTGACAAAATCACTGGAGAATATCCGCCTAGAGGCTGGGTCAAAGCTCTGACTTTGCTCCAAGGTTAGCTCTGTCGCAATGTTCGGGCGGCCGTATGAGCTCGTGCGTCCCGCAAAACGGGCGCTAGCGAGACCCACCATATTGCCTTTAGTTCGGGGGCCAGCCCTTGCTCGAGGCTTGAGTGTGGACCGGCTGTCCCCTTCACCGTGGCGCCACCACTTGGTGTCACCTCTGCGGCAGCATCGACGATATTCCACGAGGCCTGGTCTGCATGTGACTTGTAGATATTTTTTTCCAGCATTCAAAGTGGCGCATGTCATTCCTGCCTACCGCAGCTGCTTGGCACCCTATTCTGATGGGCCTGGGACGAGTTTCTAGAGACACTGCGTTCGCTGGACCGACCAAAAAGCATCTCAAGCTTATGCTCGCGCCCACTTCAGTTGATTACGGACGCCTGCTATACACCTAGACTGAACCGCCGAGGCGCAAGTCGGATACGTTCACATGGCAGGCTGAGCCGCTAATGGTTGGTGATAAGTATGCCTACTGGTCAGCTAGTCAATTCTGCAACGCTTTTGAAGGATCGCGATGAGAGCAAGGGCAGCGAAGCTTTGCGGCACCACATGGTCAAATCTAGGGGTGTTCCAGTCTGCGGCCACGCAAAACCTTGCGACCGCCGAGCTGACTTCGGAAGGCATGCATGTGAGCTCTGTCTTTACGATGCGGACTTGCTACTAGATTCGCTCTGGTGCGATTGCGGTAACATGGCCATGCCCAATGACACTATCCACGTCAGTCAGGAGTCAACAAGAGATGAAATTCTGCTCTGAAGACTTGCGGGAGCCATATTCACAAACATGAGCAAGAAAATTCTACCTCATAGCGTATCCAGATCGCACGTTCCGAAGGGCAGTTCAATGATCAATCATAAGAGGCGCCCCGGCATGGCTTTATGCAGGCCCACTAAGTCTCTGCTACTTGCCAACGGTCTACTACAGTCAAGCTAGGACGGCTTGACTGACTGAGTGACAACCAAGTATATACCATGTCATGGGCTGCTTATCCTCGTCAGTCATGGCACTCAAGCACTATTCGTTCGACTAGCGTGTTGACAGATAGATCAAAATTGACTGGTGACGAGAATCATGGTAACATGACTAGAGCTGACTGACTGCTGAGAGTACTGTCAGTGCTAACACAAATGCAAGTGCTCATCGACAAGATGATTGCTCTTCGAGGAGTCAACTAGCGTTTCCGCTGGATAATCGAGCCACAAACGTCTTGCGATAACGGAAAAGTTCAATCCATTGGGAAAACTGGGCGTCCAGTCGCAATGACGGCCGTGCAGGTTGACTGGCTAATCATTTGAGAGTATTTACAAGTCAAGACCTGGCCGGTCTCCAAGCCGGAGGCTTCTTTGGGCCTACGAAGGCCGTTATGGGCGCTCAGCCAGACAATATTCGGCAATCATCTCCTCTGCCGCACAGTGGCCGACGGGGTATGCGACTGCTTGCGTATGACAATTTGGTAGGAACCGCGTTGCCAACACATTCACGACACGCAGATTCTGTCCGGAAATCACCCACTGGACAAGCCTCCGGGCCATCCTGCTTGCCCAGTTCAGCAGTGCAGCTTGCATGCCAAGTCGTCCTACCGTTCGCTCTCCAATACGCCATGACGTCCTCGTCCGAGCGGCTGGCGGGTATCTGTGTTGACTTCTGATTAAAATACCTTAGTAGGAGTGTCTTACCATAGTCCAGCAGACGCTTGGTAGTCTCTTGGCGTTTTGCCCGTGGAAGGGATGCGAGAAGAATTTCGGATCGATGAGTGGAGGGTCCGCCGAATTGGCTTGCAGAGTTGTTCTGGACGCTCACTGGGTATACTTACACCTACCACCAGAGGCTTGACTGATCATCTGGCACATGAGGCGATGACCTACCTGCAAAGGCCTTTTGGAGAGCGCTTTTCACGGCGCGGCCTTCAAATCCTAGCCTGATCGCCAGCTCGAATAGTTGCCTGTGTCAGGTCCCTGCATGACGATGCCAGGTGGAAAATGATGCAGCGGCGCTCTGCTAGGACGTTTGGCGCTCTTCATTTCACCACTCTGTGTCGAGTGAGAGCTATCACGTCTGATTCTATTTCCACATTGCAGGAGATCTCGAGAGTACCAAGAAAATGACAAGCTGAAGCCATGAGTGGTGCTCTTGCAACATTTAGACACCACACCTCACACCTGATATCCGTCGGTTGCTATGCCGTCAAATGCCGGCATTGGAAAAGTCCCACGGACATGGAAGCTGCAGTGACAGAAATCGATATTGATGTACAAACTGCTCCCTACCCGTGGACGGCTTGGAAGGTTTGCCAATGACGTATGCTCAATGGCTAACATGCCTCTGTGCTGGTCATGGTAGACGTAGGACATGTAGCTCCTGCCTTCTTCACTCTACGAAACAATTTAATCAAATCTCGAGACCTTGATATCCTAAATTAACCAATTGACGGGATACGATGGCGCCGTCCGGTCTCGCAATCCTCATCGGTGCCGGTCCGGCCACCGGTGCAGGAATCGCCAGAATACTCGCCCACCCGTCTCACGGTAACCTCGCAGTGGCACTGCTAGCAAGGAGGCAAGATGCCCTGGACGACTTAGCCAAGGAACTTCGCGCCTCTACACCAAATGGCGTCTTCGAAACCTTTGCCACCGACACTTCGCCTGAGAAGCTCCGGAAGGCATTCGCGGACATCAAAGCGCATCAATCGTTAAAAGACCTGAAGCTTCGGATGGCAATCTACTCGATCAAGAATAGCTCAAAGAAGCCATTCTTGGACGAGACGTTTGAGGACTTCATGGAGCCTCTGGAAACCTACGTTGGTGGCGCGATGGTCTTTGCTCAGGAGTCGATCAAGCGTCTCTATGCGGATCATGGCGACAAAGTGCTTGCTGATGGCGCTGAGAAGTACGTCGGCTGCTCCTTTGATATCCGAAAGCTACCACGATACTAATGCTTGTGACCTGTCAGGAAGGGCACCATCCTCTTCACCGGCACTCTGGGCGCACTACGATGCAACGCGGAGTACGGCAGCTATGGTGCTTCGCGGGCAAGTGTCAGGCAGCTCGCTCAAGCATTGGCTCGCGAGTACAGTGCCAAAGGAATTCATGTGGTACGTCTGCATTCAGCGCGCATGTGTTGATTGGCTCTAATCACATCTCGAAGGCCCATGCAATCGCAAACGGCCGGATTACCGATGCCGATAATGAAGACACCCAGAGAGGCAAGCATATTGCTGCTGAAGCTGTTGGCAAGACGTACTTGTGGCTGGTAAGACCTCGCGGTGCAAGCTCCTAAAACAAAGATAGAGGCTGACCTTTTAGCATGAGCAACATCCGACGCTGTGGACTCATGAGCTTGATCTCCGACCGGCGCAGGAGAAGTTCTAGGTCATTATTGTGAGCATTGGATCGGCTACTGTTCCTCATAGTCAAAGCGGCCGCCACCAGCGCATTTGGAAGTCGCTAGGGTGAAAAGAACCCTGAGAAATCCTCCTCACTGCAGAAGACTGCATAGCTTTGACAAGTTTGTTCAGTACAACTTTCAGAGCGAGCAGTATCAAGCTATCGCTCAACTTGAGTCCTACATGGTGCTGTTCAGCCAGCCACCAGGCCTATCGTCCTGTTACTCTCAGCAACGTTTCACTGTCGTCATATTTATTTCAATCGTCTCACGTGCCCGTCAAATAACAATATACTCTCCGTCGACACGGTCCATCGCCTTTCGCCAGCGAAACGCTTGTCCGTATTTCCGGCCCCTATGGCCAGCTTCCGAGTCCCGTCGTCGAGACTTCACTTCGAATTCCTCCCGTCCTTTGCTATTGTCGCCAACTTCTCGCCACACGCGTTCAAGCACTTCAAGCGTGGAAATGTTGTTGAAGAACCCGCTCTCTTTGTGCACCTCGATACACCTTTGGCGAATGATGTCTCGGTGGCCTTCGGCTACGGATTCTGTACCAATCATGAAGAGAGGCCAGAGGAGGAACTTATTGACGCACGACGTGACAGAAAGCGCAGTAATGTGACGAAGCGCCTCAGAGAGCAGACTCTGGAACTGCGGGTGCACAGAAGGTAAGCAAGGGTTGCCAAGCCGCTCGGTATATAGTAGAGCGCTGTAGCGGAAGCTCTCATTGATGTGAAGAAGATCTCTGCGGCCAGCATGACTCTGCCTTGGGTCGTTCATGGTCTCTGCACTGCTATCGTTGGTGTCTGAGGGCGACGCGTCCATCTGCCAACTCTGCAAGCCCGTGCGAATGTCGCTCCACTCTTGCCAGAACTCGTGACGTTCGCTCGCAGCAGGATGTGCGCCTTGACCGCCTCTATCTTCGTCTGCTGAGGCGTCCGCATCTTCATCCGAGGATATGATCGGAGTGCCCCATCCGTTGCCGTCAATGTTGGCGTAGTCTTCGACCGAGAGAGACCGGTTCGCCATCCTTTGCTTTTGAGCTTGGCGGCGGAACGCTCTCAGAGCAGGTGCTCGATTGTGCCGGCCACTGCTGGATCTGACGGGCCGGCCTTGCGCAAGCAGATTGAGCCTCCCGAGCCTGGCAATAAGCTTGAACAGCCTGCCATCACAGCCCGAGAACTGTTCGAGCGCACCAAGATTGACACTGAAATCGTTTATATCGAGGTTCTCGCCTTTGATCTGCATTTCCCGGTCGTTGACTGTGCTGGTCATGACGTCGAACCAGGTGAAGAACATCTCGACCCATCCTGTGAAGTCTGAAGCTATGCCTGGTTGACGAAGTGACAGCAACTTTTGCACGCCTGCCAGCTGGGTCTTGAATTTGCTAAATCCTGAATCACAGACGTGAAACAGGCAAAGAATGAGCAGTGTAGCCAAGACCGAATCGTCTTGTGCGGCTCGTGTGTCGGTGAGCTGGAAGTTGAGCTGATCGATGGACAGCTGCTTATACAACGTCTCTTCGGCGGAGGCGTTGTTGGTGCTGTCATCAGCGCCATTGAAAGCATCGGTAAGCTCTTCCACAAAGCCAATTTGTCTTGGGTGCTTCTTCCGCATGCGCTGATTATTCGTAGCTAAGGCCGCAATGGCATTCTGTAGACCCTCATTGTTCAGAGCTAGCTGAAGTACATGCTGCCTGTAAGGATTCTTTGGTCCATCAAATGCCACCAAGAAGGGACAGATGTGCTGATCGTAGTAGGCCATTAGCGACTGCATCCTCGGACTCAGGTGGAAGAAAGGGCTGCTAAAGCGCACATCGGCCAATGATAGACTGTGCGAAGCACGCTCCGCATCGCTGTTCGAATACTCGAGCTCCAATGCGCTCATATCGTCATAAGGAAGATTGGCAGGATCGAAGAGCATGTTGTCTAGACTAGTCAGCTCCGTCTGGTCGACCACTGTGCCTGAGGCATCGTGACATGGATGGTCACTGGCGAATGGAATTACACTAGCACTCATAGGTTCCTCATACTTGTCCACGGAGCTCCCAAAGTCTGAAGCCGGAACTCGTCGGTGTGCGAACGGGTCTGAAGTGTAAACCGAACCCGGAGTCTGCGGATATTCCATAGGCGAGTGGAATTCGGTCTCGGCATACGAGCCTACAGCTGACGAAGGAACATTCAAATCGTAACGAGATTGCATTGAGGTGTGCAGATGTTGCAATGGTGGCAAGCTTATCGCGTGATGTCGCGAAGCATGACTCTGATGCTCTGGGTTTTGCTGTTGATATTCTGGTATTTGCCAAGGCTGCTGCGCAGGCTGGACCGACGTGTGTCCTGTCTGCATCTGTTGCAGCAATGACATGGGCGGTAGACCGCTGGCCTGCACCGGGCCATCTCTCGACCACAATCTGCTTGGCGGTCCATTGTGTTCGGCCTGGGCTTCTGCCTCGTCTTCAATCTTCCTACTCTTCGCCGCAGAGCTCTTCCTGCGCTTTCGTCCCTCATCATGAGGCGATGTCTCAGCTGCGTGTGGGTTTGTGCTAGCAATGGGACATGATAATCCTCGGAGCTTGCCCCGCGAAGCCACGCCAACGCCCCAGGTCAGCGTTGTCTTGTAACCCGAACATTCCTTCCCAATTTCGATACACTGGGTGCAGTATGGTCTATTGCGATCGCACTGTGCGCCTCGCTTGCTGCATGTGAAGCAATCGTCGGTGGCTCCCCCAGCTGCGGTCCGTCGTCTTCTCTTCCTTGGCGCTGGCGCTGCCGTACCTTGGGAAGGACCGGCAGGCTGTCCTGCTGGTTGCTGCTGCCCCGCACGTGCCATTGCTATAGTCGACATGTTGGTGAATGCTATGATCTGGCAGCTACAGACCTTGCCACAGATGACAGATAAGGTAGGTGCAAGTGGTATGAGAGAAGCGAGGACTACTTTGGCGCATGAGCGGTCGACAGCTCAATGTCGCCTCACAGGTACCCGTATTTCTGCTGCGGCATCCCACACGGCTGTAGCGTGGAGCAATCAATACTATCGTGCCTTGCCGGGGTCCTATCAATACGCAATATAGTAGTGGACGATGCGGGAGACGGACTCTAGCCTATTTGGCAGATTTGGAGCGAAGTTTGCAGCTCGTCAAGCAGCTTGGCAAGTCGCAGTGATACCTGGTAGATGAATGGAAAGTCTGTTTGGACATTGGATGTAACGGTAGTGATGAGACTGCTGGGAGTGCATCTTATCGGCCGGGCTCGTCTTGTGTTGCCGCCGAAAGCTCCGCCACCGGGCTCCGATCGACCCTCCAACAACCATGTTCATCATGTCTTGACCTCACAGGACCGGGATCACTGCACACAGAGGCTCTTTGTTGGCTTCCTCGTGCTGCAGACCCTTGGTGGGTCGAGTACCGTGTTGCATCGGCACCATAACCGGATTGCTCCTTCGCGCGCCGCAACGGCGGCGGTGGTCCCCGATGCCCACCAATCATAAGCTGCTGAACCATGGTCATGCAAAGCTCACGTTATTGCAGCCGAGGCTGCCAAAGCCATCTCTTTCCGCGCTGGCTGCTCTCACGCGGACTTAATGCAGGCGATATACAACCGAAGGGCTCGGAGGAAGGGGCGACAGGTCTTGTGTGTCTTCAACATACGACGGCACAGTACCATTGAATTGTTCTGGTTCGACAAGCACGAAGCGCCGATCAGGGTCATAAATGAGCAGGCTTTGATGCTGAATGGGAGGTAATACCAATAACAGGGAGCTGGACAGACAAAGCACACCGGTACGTGGTTGCCATTGCGGGTGCTCTGATGCTCAACTCGTCAGCGAGCAAGGCCACCATGCTCATTTCTCACCGCTATATGGTAGGCTGAAGTACGACGGTTATGCGCACAAGGCCACTGATTCACAGGACTGACACCACATGCGCGGCGCCAGGAAACTCACAATGCCCGAAATCTGCATTCTTGCATACCAGCTAACCGCTGACCTATAAAAATCACTCGCAGCACTCAGCATCAGTCGTCCCTGTGTAAAACAAGTTCGCCAGATCAGCAATTCGATCATGCTTGCCCTCGTCCTTATTGGTGAGCTGACGCATCATGCCGCCGCTTCCATACAGTGAGTCGATTCGAGGCACATGCGGAGGTGCAAGGCCCATGCAAGTGGACGGCCACATATCGCGGACCCGCTGGACTAGGTACTGGTTCATGCAAAACTGCTTCAATCATCTGTGGCCAGGCGGCGCCGCCAGTCCAGCACAGAAATTGCATCCATCAAAGCAATTCATTGACTGCTTAATGCTGTCGACTAGCTGATCGAGAGACGGCTCAGAGCAATGAACAGTTCGAATGATGTGCTTATTTGCTCGAATTGACGGATCTAATGCATCATGATCTGAGGCCGGCCTCACGACAAATGGATGATCACCCGGTGAGCCGATCGACAGATTGTTGACTTCCCAGCATTAACACAACTTCTCATTTCGGCATCTAGGACGGATTTCATCGTCGATAGGGGCTTAGAGGGAGACACAAGGGCGCACAAGTCTAGCTCCGAACTTGACGTGATGTATGCCGACAAGGACCGGAAGAGCTAGCCGAGCGGTGCCGCCGAGCATTGCATGCGAGTCGCAGTGCACCTCTCTGTGGAAGGTACCGGGCTTGTACACTGGTCAGCGGCGCTTGCATGTCCGCACGATTGAATATGAAGGCGCGATATAGCCATTGGGAGATCAGATGCCTGAGGTCCAGAGCAATCCAAGCGCCCTGCCACAGCACTGTCCCGATGCAAAATGAGGAAATGCTGATTGCAGAGCGGAGAGCCTGTATCACCCGGTTGTCGCGTCGGCCTGTGGCGTCAGCTCTGCGCAAATATCCCAGATGCACTCCGATATGGTCTGAGACTCGTACTTCAAAAAAGGTCCGCTTCATTTGCAATTTCGCATCTGGTTGGCCTTCAAGCCCTAGGCGATCGATATCGGCGCGTGTAACCCGCGCGGCAAATAGCAGATCGAGCGCGTAGCCTAGCTCGCTAGCGTCCAGCATACGGGAACGTCGCAAGGATCATATCGGTCGAAAGACTTTCTCGGAAGGAGCGTTAAAGAATTGCTCAAGCACGAGCTCTCGAGCTCCATGTGGCGCTATAGATCGCCATTCCTGCGATGTGCTCAAGCGGTCCTGCAGGCCCACTGAAACGCCTCACAGACCTGAGTGGCACTCGCAGAGACGGTCACCGAAGTGATGCGTTTCAAGCGAATGATGGCGGTGATGTTGTCAATGGTGGTCGTGAGGAATTAGGGGTTCGAGATCAATGCGTCAATCTCATCAGCCTGGTAGAAGAATTCGTCCTACGACCGGAGCCTCATTCGTGAGGCACAGCACCTGTGTCCCGAAATGACTATATATAGGGTAGTTAGAATGGGACGTTGCGCAACAAAGGAGACACCATCCCATCCAGCACATCATCCAGGCCTTCACGCACGATCCCGAGTCACAGATTCGTAGCCAGAACCACGAACCCGAATACATCAGATACCAGGCCTGATCCCACTCACAGCATCATCGCAACCCATCAACAATGTCCCAAGGATACCAAAGGTTCTCCTGCAAGTTCCGAGTCCTCGGATGTCCGAACTGGGTGACTCAAAACGGAGCTCCTTGCGGTGACTGTATTGTATGTTGAATCCATCAAAGCTTGGCGGTTAGAGAAACACAATTTCTAATATTAGTCAGGCCAAGGGCCGGGATGCGACAAGAGTCGTCAAAGCCGCCAATGTAAGTGGCAGCAAGCATGCTAGGAAGCTTGGTTTGACCATGCACATCGACTACATTGATTCAGCGTCGACGAGGCCACCGATCAGAGGAATGCCTATGGCGGGAGCATGAATGTTAGGCGATGGCCTGGAATCGTGGGAGGAGGGACTGGCCGGGACCAGTATTAGGGCATGTAAAGTTTGAGTCTTCGAGGTTGGTGTTTTCATAACAGGATCCATCAAGCCTGGTTCGCTATCTTTCTAGGTCTAACACCTGTACCTTGTCAGAACGCAGTCTTGTTAGCGTCATTGTCTTGTGAGGAGGTGACCGTTCCTGGGCCTTCTTTTGAATCGTTTCTGGTTGGCTCTCTGAGATTGTCGCGGTCGACCATGAACAACACACTTTTCTTCAACTCTCGCTACAAACGCTACAAAATCTCATAACAGCCACACATCCCACCTCTCAAGTCTTGTAAAGAGTATCTAAGAACCCACTGGCAAGCTCCCTTACCACGCTCTTATCCGGCAATGCGCCCGCTACACCATATAGCGCAGCCGCATCGCCTTTCTTATCGCTCGCCTTCCCCTTGCAGCTCGCCACAACCTCTTCAAGATCTCTGACGAGATCATCCGCGGCGACCACGGTAGGCAGCGTGACCGCGACATGTATCGCAGGCGGATCCTGCAGGGCATTCAAATGCCAGCCCTTCGCCGACATACCGTCCGCCACATCGTAGATATCCACCTTGTCTGAGAAAGACGCTGATGCATTCGCCAGAAAAGCAACGACAGAGACCATGGGCTTGCCAATGACTTTCAGCGATGACTTCAGCAATGGCTTTTCCCTAATAGCTTCCTCAATCTGCTGTCTCGCGCCCACGATCTTGAGACATGAATCCAAGTAGCCGTCCTCACCCATCCTCATCAGACTCGCCCAAGCGCCGGCGATCAGTGCACCAGGCCTGCTGCCCGCTATACCCGGGGAAGCATACACGCCCCCAGACCAGTCCGGGCAGACGTAATACTGATACTTTCGCAGATCCGCAGTGCGGTAGAGCACGACGCTGTTGCCTTTGGGCGCGAAGCCGTATTTATGCGTATCAACAGATATTGATGTGACACCTGGGACGCGAAAGTCGAATTCGGGAGCCGGGAAGCCTGCTTTCTCCAGCATAGGAATGACAAACGAGCCGAGACAGCAGTCTACGTGAAGCGGGAGCTTGTGCTTGACTGCCAGGCGCGAGAGGGCTGGTACATCGTCCACGATTCCGTGTGGGAAGTTTGGCGCACTGCCAACCAGTAGGATGGTGTTGGAGTTGATGTGCCTGCTCACTCTCTTCACATCGACCTTGTAGCTTGGCCCCGGGCAAGGCACAATATGAACCTTGATGCCAAAGTATTCTCCCGCCTTCCTGAAAGCCGTATGCGCCGTCTCTGGCAGCACCATTTCCGGCCTTCTCACCCCCCGTTCCGCATAAGCCTTCTGCCGCGCAGCCAACACCGCCATGACAATACTTTCGGTACCTCCGCTTGTGCTGACACCGGCGCCTGTATCCTTCGGCGCGCGGAAGAGTCCCAGGACCATAGCTACCACTTCAGCCTCCATCTTCCTCACACCAGGAAAGACATCAGGATGTATTGGGTTTGCAACCCCAAATCGTCCAAACGCCTCCTTTTGCAGATCACAAAGCTCTTGACCACCATGGTACACCGCGCCGCTAACCCGCCCATCTTCCCATCGCGTGTGCTTCATCTCAGCCAACTTGTCCAGCTCTTTGTTCACTTGCTCCACCGTCCATCCTGAAGCTGGTAGGGAGGTATAGTTGGTGATACCTGGACCAGATGGAACAAGCTTCGACTGCAGCTCTGTGATCGCCTTGTCGACATCGGCCTGTACTCTGGCCTTGACGAAGGGTAGCCGAAGGAAGAGCGCATAGAGCTGGCGGTAGGTGTCTCTGTACAGCTTCTGTGCTGACCCAACCAATCCATAGCCGCGTAGGTGCAGAAAGGTGCTGCGCGTGATTCGTAGGATAAAGATGACCAGCAGGAGATTCCTGAAAATGTCGAGGCTGTGCGTCAGGAGTCGCTGTCGGCTGCCCGCATTCTGGAGCTTGTACGATGATGCTTTGGGCAGGTTGGGTAGGCCAACGGCCAGCCCTTTGGAACCAGACATCGTCGCAAGGATGGACGAATCGTGTTGTCAGTGATTGAGATATGAGCTATCGCGATATGAGGTCGAGCATGATGAGCAGAGCCTTTGTCTGTGTTGATCCAACAATCTGGCAAAATCAGGCGGCAACGAAACACAAGCAAGCTTCATGTTCCATCACATGGATGTGATGCCATTGTGGGGTCGCCCAATCATACCAAGCAGCCGATGGTCGTGTTGGCACCAGACTTCTCTTCTCTCCTCCATCGACATATTCTCTCTTATCGTTTGCTGTTCTGCCCGGCTTTGGAAGTTATACATGGATGAGCTTGCAAGGCTTAGAGCCGCAGTCCTGTCCTGCCCGTGGAGGAGCGCAAAGCAAAATAACAGCGACGAAGCGCACGCGCAGCGGAAGTTAGACGTGGTATGACAACAGAGGAAGCGCAAGAAAATGGCACTAGTAGATACGGCGAGCGGCAACGAGAGACGTCAGACAGTGCGCAGAATATGAGAGACGTGGAGACGACAAGGTCAGTCATAGCAAGACGAAACGCCTGTGCCGCAATGCTTAATACATTATGTGCTGGTAGTCAGACCGCCCGCAATGGCAGTCACCGTATCTCCATGCTCTCATATGCTTCGCTTGCTTAATCATCGTCGCTCAATCATTCGTGTTCATGACGGGGTATCACCGCTGTAACGCCCACCCATCCCAAAGTAACGCCAGTCGCAATGTCAACCTCAAGACGCACTATCCATTGCTCAACCTCCTCCACAAAGCGCAATTGCACAATCCTGAAGGCGTCCGCAGAGGATCTGGTCGTCAGTGTCGCTCGTCGAAAGGTGCCTAGATGAGCATCAAGGCACCGACAGCAGCCGCGAGGCCGCCGATGGCTGCCGGGAGCTCCTTGCCCGAGGCCGCGTTGGTGGCGTTCGGAGCGGTCGAGGTGGTGGCGCTGGTCGCCTTGGTGGCTGAGGGTGAAGCGGTGGCTGCACCAGCGGTCTCACCAGTTTGGCTGGCGGAGGTCGTACCGGAGGCCGAAGCTGGGCTGGACGAAGCGGCGGTGGACTCAGCGCTGACCGCAGACGAGGCAGCGGACGAAGCAGCCGAGGTGGCGGTCGTGGCAGCCGAGGCCGGGCTGCTGGCGGCGCTGCCGGTGCTGGCCGGAACGATAGCGGTGGCGGTAGTGGTCGTGGAGGCCGAGGCCGAGGCGCTGGTAGCCGGGACGACCGGGACGACGGTCGTGGAAGAGGCCGAAGCGGTTGTCTCAGCGGACGAGGTGCTGGCCGTGGCCGGGCTGACTGGAGTGGAAGTGGACGCGAGAGGGCCTGGTTTCGTTGATGAGTAACTGCTCGTCAAGCTTGATCGTGCTGTTGAGGTTGATGAAGGGACGGTAAGAGTGAATGTAGAAGAGGGCAGTGATGATGATGACAGGGAGGAGAATGTGCCAGCTGCAGACAACAGGACGCTCAAGGCGTCTGTAGTCGTAGGCTGCGACTGCGACGAAAACGTGACAGTAAGCAGTGTAGAGGCAGTGGAGCAGGGCGTGAGGGCGCAAGAGAGTATGGTGAGGGCATTTGTGGTGCCTGGGATGCTCGTGCTCGTGGGGATTGACTGTGAAGCAGAGAAGCACTCACTCTCAGTGCCGCACTGGTAGATGGTGCCACCGACTGAAACTGTGGACACGATCGTCACTGCTCCTGATGTTACTGACTGTCCACTCTCGCTGTTAGTCACATTGGAGGCCGCAATCTCTGCGAAGACAGTCAGTGAAAATTCTTCACGAGGAGGAGTCGAAAGGGGCGGCAGCAGCGACGTCACATTGGTGAAGCTGCTGCTGCCGCTGCTGAGAGTAGAGACATACCACCAGTCGCATCAGCTGCCGCGGAGGCGAAGAGCGCGGCGGCGCTGAGGATGATTGCCGAACGCATCTTACTTCTTGTTGTCTGTGAGCGGAAGATGATGTTTCGACTTCGAGGCTCGCGCCGGTGATGGGAATATAGTTTCTGTGAGTGGATTGATGAGTATTATGTTCTGCTATGCACGTGCAATTGATAGCAAGTGGATGCTGGCAAGAATGCGTGTGGCTGTCGATGGTTTGTTGAATGTGTATGTTTGTGTCGAAGAGGAAGAAGATCAAAAGCAAGTGCAGCAAGATCACTCTACTGGTTTGTGGTCCGTGCACGCAAAGCTGCGAGCTTGTGGCTAGCAAGGGCAGGAGCGGTTCCCCAGTCACCTCTGCGCTTGCCTTGTTTGCATCTGTCTACACGCACAGACCTGACGCAGGTACTACATGATCAGATATATGATTGTCCACACAGATCACGCATATGTGCACACCAGTTCCCTGTTTTCTGGAGTTGCTGCAGCTTGCCATCGCACATGCGAGTTTCAGACCGCTGCGATCGTCGTCCGCCGTCCCAGCTCCCACCAATTCCTCGCACGCAAGGACTGCAGAAGCATGGCAAGAAGTCATACCATTGAGCTGCCGCTCTACCGGCCGTGCTTGATCATATGCACCACTGCATGGACAATCGTTCGTACTTGCCTTGATCGATGCAAGGTCGCAAGCTCGAGTGGCTGACTAGCGGCCGTTGAGCGGCCCGTGCATGACGCTAAACATGAAACAATTCACATGCAGCTTGGCGGGCAGGAACGGGAAAGGGCGCAGGTGGGCTTAGGCATCAATGTCATATATGCACAGTCTGAGTGCTATGAGGTCAATCGCAAGGGTCGTTGCAGCAACTGACGGCTTGTGTGATATGCGAACATCAGGAATTGGCAGTTACGTGTACCAGACTGGACCGCTCCAGCTCGCGCTTTCGGGTAGCAGCAGCGATGCGAGTACATGGTCGCGCAAGTAGAACGGTGTACAAATCGCTTTGGACAGTTGCAGTCAACTATCCAGTCCAGGTCGGCAGGCCACGGTCGGTCGCCCGGTAGGGTCTGCCTTCTTCGAGCCATATTGTCGCATGATGCTACTCGCATCGTGATAACGTGGCTGTGTCGTCGAACGCATGGCTTGACGCCCTATCCGACCGCACCAGACGCGCGAGCAATCTGAACTTCCGGGCAACGGAAGGACAGTGCACGAAGCCTGATCTTCTGGATCACCACATTGCACTGCTTCGCATTCGCGAGTAGACACCGCACTTCTTGCACTGAGTAATCTCATTCTTGCTGCTGCGTGATTCGGATATACCCAATCGCGGACGACAAACTAGAGCAGTTATCACCAGCGGATTGATGTGTCTGTGAGCGCCCGAGTCTGCGCCATTGGAAGTCCTATATTTGTGTTTTCCGTGGGCTGCGATTGCGCTCTGAAGCTGCTGTTCGTCCTACGAACTCTCTTCTGTACGTACTTCGCTCGATCCAGAACCTCCCAGGAAGGTTGTGAGGCCAGCAGATGGAAACCTATGGCAGTGCGGTCCCTGGGCGCGGCGTCTTGATCTGGCTTAATCTTCATGATCACAGAGTATTGATCGTCGACGGCTAGGCTGACGATTGCATGGCAGTGGCCTCGTGGTAGCGAACTTACGCCATCCAGAACCCAGATTTGATGCTGATTATCACTGTTGCCTGGGTCCGGCTTCAGCCAGCCCTTCAAGATCCTGCATAGGGTCCACGGCTCCGCTAGACACTCCATCCGCCGCGTCTTCCTCGCCAACATTATACTTGGCTGCGTAGCCCTCCTGAGTGATAGATCAGCATTGATCCACTCTCGTGTCAGAGCCCCGGCAATCCGACTTACCTGCTCCCAGACAGCCTTCTTGCTTCCTAGCCCTTCAGTGGCATCTTTCTGCGGCTTGGCTTGGTTCACTTTGATGACCCTGCCAAAGAGCTCAGATTGGTCCATATTGTCGATAGCCTCCCTCGCATCTTCTGTAAGAGCAAATTCGATGTGAGCAAAGCCTCTGTGCGGGTCCTTGTTCGATGGCCTAATGAAGAATCAGTAGGTTGTATAAGAGCTGCATCCTGCCTTGACTCACAATTCAGGCTTGGGTAGTGACACGTCTACGATCTCGCCAAAGGGTATGAATGCATCGTGAAGAGTCTGTTCCGTGACTTGACTGTCAAGACCACCGACGAACAAGGTGGACTTCTGGCGAGTGGCGTCTGACATTTTCCTGGATCCTGCCGACCCTGCTCCAATGCGTGAAGCCTTGCGCTGCACGCAGTCCTCGAAGTCAAATCAGGTATTTCCGACGATGAAGCTGCGGAAGACGATTGGACGTTTTTCACAATCTGATATCACGTGTCAGTCAGGGTTGTGGCATTGACATCGGCAGCTGGGAATTTGAGGTGGTGGTCGCTGCCCCTCAAGCAACCAGCTGTCAATACAATCAGAAGGACACATATTCCACGCACCTGTTCAGGCCGCCTTGCTTGCCGTACTCACCACTTCGCTACATACGTCTGGCGGTCTCCATGGGCGTTCCTTGACGAAAGAGCAAACTCATAACCATAATCAGAAATAATCACAATGGTGGGCTTACGGACAATAGACCGCACCGCCGTCTTCGCTTGGTCGCCGGGAGCGTCAGCACCGTTGCTGGTCACGGGCACACGAACGGGCGCTGTAAGCGATGACTTCTCCGACGAAACGAAACTCGAGCTGTGGGACTTGGGCCTGGACCAGATCGAGCCGCCGGGAGAGCTTTTGCCCAAGGGCAGCGTGAGCACCGACGCCGGATTTAATGACATTGCTTGGAGTCAACCGGATGACAAGTATCCGCTGGGAGTGATTGCAGGCGCATTGGAAAATGGGTCGGTGGATCTGTGGGATGCTGCGAAGCTGATGCAAGGCGCATCCGACGCCCATATCTCGCGGACGACGAAGCACAGCGGAGCAGTCAAGGCGCTGCAATGGAACCCGTACCGACATAACCTGCTCGCGTCCGTGGGCGCAAAAGGCGAGATCTATCTCTACGATCTGAATAACATGAGCGCCGCCACGCGACTCGGGGCCACGGTTGCAAGAGCAGATGACATTGAGTGTCTCGATTGGAACAAGCTAGAGAAGACGGCACACATCTTAGCGACAGGCAGCAGTGGTGGCTTCGTGACGGTGTGGGACGTCAAGCAAAAGAAAGACATTCTGACGCTGAACAACCAGGGCAGGAAAGCGGTCAGCGCAGTTGCTTGGGATCCAGAGGAAAGCACGAAGCTCGCGACTGCCACGCCGAACGACCAGGATCCCGTGATCTATCTGTGGAGCCTGCGGAACAGCAGTGCGCCAGAGCGGACGCTGAAAGGACACGAGTTGGGCGTCTTGACGCTGTCGTGGTGTCAGCAGGACCCAGAACTGCTGCTCTCAGCTGGGAAGGACAACCGCACTGTATGTTGGAACCCACGAACGGGCGAGAAACTAGGAGACTTTGCCGCTGGATCGAACTGGGCATTCCAGACGGAGTGGAATCCGCATAATCCAAGCTTGATTGCAAGTGCATCGTTTGACGGCAAGATCTTGATCACGTCTACGCAATCGACCAACTCGAAGCCAGAGGATCAGAATGCGTCTACCCAGGCACTAGATGGAGAAGACTTCTTCGCAAAGGCGCAGACTCAGCCTCAGGGCATCACATTCAGTCTGCCAAAGGCGCCGAAGTGGGCGGGCCGACCAGTGAGTGTATCCTTTGGCTTCGGTGGTAAGCTTGTACGACTCGGTCAGGATACATCGAAGAAGAGCAAGGTGTCTATTGAGACGTTTGAGGCGGAGAGCTCGGTTGGTCAGGCTGCGACAAAGTTCGAAGAGAAGCTGAGAAGCGGTGACTTGGTTGGCATTTGCGAAAGCAAGATCCAGGATGCGAAGACAGACGAGGAGAAGGCAGATTGGCAAGTGATCGAGACATTGAATGCTGGGAAGTCGCGCAAGAAACTGAGGGAGTACATTGGCTTCAACGAACAGGACGAGGACTTGGCTCAGGCTACGGAAAAGCTAGAGGTCAATGGTGATAGAAAGGCTGAGAGCAACGGCACTGATGATGACTTCTTTGGCAATGGCGATGATGACAGCTTCTTGGCCAATCTGGCTGCGACCAAGGGTGCTAAGACGAACAACCCCTTCCAGATTTACACAGAGTCGGAGTCAGAGGCCGACAAGAGCATCACCAGGGCACTGATGCTTGGTCAGTTTGAGAAGGCATTGGACATCTGCTTGAAGGAAGATCGTATGTCTGATGCTTTCATGATCGCCGTTTGTGGAGGTCAGAAGTGCATTGACAAGGCTCAGAATGCCTATCTTAAGAAGAAAGCGAAGGGCCCAAACTATCTCCGACTATTGGCGAGCATTGTCGGCAAGAACCTCTGGGACGTCGTGCACAATGCGGACTTGCAGAATTGGAAAGAAGTCATGGCCACGTTGTGCACATATGCTGACGAGACTGAGTTTGCCGACCTTTGCGAAGCTCTGGGTGACCGACTTGAGGAGGCTTTCGAGGAGGGCGACAAGCCAAAGACGCTGCGAAAAGATGCTTCATTTTGCTACTTGGCTGGTTCGAAGCTTGAGAAGGTCGTTAGCATCTGGGTGGAAGAGCTGCAAGAGCAGGAAAAGGCTGCATTGGACGCGTCTGAGACCGACAACAGCTTTTCCATACACGCCAGATGTCTGCAGGACTTCGTTGAGAAGGTGTCTGTCTTCCGAAAAGTCACCCACTTTCAGGATGCTGAACTTTTAGCTCCTGACGACTGGAAGCTGGCTCCGTTGTACAGGCTCTATGAGGAGTACGCTGATGTGTTAGCTTCACACGGCCAGCTAGAAGCTGCGGAACAGTATCTCAGCTTGTTACCGGCGAAGTTTGGTGGTGCTGAGTCCGCTCAGCAGAGAATACGGCAGGCAACCTCGAAGAAGGCTGGGATCACTACAACAGCTCAAAGACAAGTCGGCGCTGCAGCTTCTCGCCGCAAACCATCTGTGTCGCGCGCCTCTCAGCCGGTGCAACAGCCCAGTCTGCAGCCGACACAGCCTCTGATCAACCAGGCTCGCAACGCACCTTCGCCATATTCTCCAATTGGTGGTCCAGCGCCAGCTACGCAGAATCCATACGCTCCTGCAGCACCAGCACCAGCGGGCCCATACGCTCCCGCCGCCTACCAAGCTCCGCAACAGGTCCCATATGGCCAGCCGGGGACGTATGGCGGATACCAGCCTCCACAGCAGCAGGCTCCGTTGCCGCCTCCACCACGTGCTGGCACAGTGTCGCCATCTGCTCCACCCCCATCTCAACAGAAGACTGGTGACTGGAACGATATGCCAGCCAATTTCTTCAAGGATCGGCAGCCAAAATCACGAACAGGTACTCCTGGACCACAGCCCATTGCATCGCCGTTCCCGAATGCTCAAATGAATACCTTCTCTCCACCTCCACCTGGAGGAGCATCCCAGAAACCTACACCTCCTTTGCCACCTCCACCAAAGGCTGGTGAGGCGCCGCCAAGGATTATGTCGCCAGCTATGGGACCGCCGCAGATTCCACGGCCCACTTCAGCCGCTGCAAACGCTTATGCGCCCCCACAATCCGCATCTGGTTCGACGCTGCCTGCACCGCACGCACCTCCAGTGCAGCGGGGTGCATCGCCTTACCAGCCGCCTCCATCGACCTCCAATGCAGCGCCGTCGAACAGATACGCACCGGCTCCTGGTACGCAACCGACCCCTGCTCCAGGTGTAGGCGCGCTGCCGCCTCCAAGACAAGTCGCGCCGAACCCGTATGCTGCACAACAGCCGAGTCCGTACGCGCCAGCAGCACCTCAACAGGTACCTTACGGCCAGCCCCCAATGCAAACACAAGCTCCACCTACCGCCGCTGCTGGTCCACCGCCTCGCGCTGGCCCGCCACGAGGGCCGCCACAAGCGTCAACCCCAGCGCCGCCGCCGAACGCCGGTCCCCCACCTAGAGCAGTACCTCCACCTGCTGCTGCAGCCTCACCTGCACCGAGCTCCGTCGCAAGTCCGCCGCCGCCTTCGTCCTCTGCGAAGCTGAAATACCCCAAGGGCGACCGTTCGCACATCCAGCCGCAGGCACAGCCTATTGTCGATATCCTATCTCCAGCTGTCGCGCACATCAAGAGCGTAGCGCCGCAGAATTTCAAGCCACAAGTTGATGATATGGAGAAAAGGATCAACATCCTGTTCGATCACCTGAACAATGACGATCTGCTACAGCCTGGTACTATGCAAGAGGTTGTGGACATTAGTCGTGCTATCCAGGGTAAGGAGTGGGACAGGGCTTTGGAGATGTTCACGGCGATGCAGAAGAGGATGGAGGCTGAGGGCAGAGGAGAGGGTGGGAACTGGATGGTGAGTCATCCCTATTGCAAAACTCTTCATCGATTGATTTACTAACGTGATTCGCAGGTGGGAGTCAGACGGCTTATTCAGGTCAGCAAAGCTACTGCTCGGTAGGTCAACGACCACATTTGGACATGCGTGTTGTCGAATGGAAGCAGCAGCACGAATATAGCCATCTAGATTAGATGAGGAAGCATCGAGCATTGTTTGTACTTGCGCCATTCACAGCTCCGCCGTTTGAAATCCGTCTCACAATGTAGATGCACTTCTTGTCAACAAGCTCAGAGGAGAGCAGGCGGGTGCAAACTTCCGATGCCCAGCTAGGAGGTAATGAGTAGACGTTGACTTTGGTGCCGAGCACCGCACCGCCTGCTTGAGGAAGGCGCGAGCACGTTGTGCGGTAAGGTTCGGGCTATGTGCCAGCAAACGCGTTCATGGCCCGCTTTGTCGCCGTGAAGCTTCATACTGCCAACCAATGTCGCTATGCGGAGGATTCGCACCCCTGTCGCTAGAAAAGAGAGCATCGCATCACTATTGGTTTGACGACACCTCTGTGTGTGCGACGTCAGCTCACCTTACATGTGACGTAGCTGTGCACGACAGCCACATGTCAGGTCGATGCAAGGCTGCAGGTGAGCAGATAAATATGCTATCGACGTACGCGCCACCGTGGCATCAGCCCTGAGACATCATATCTTTATTATTGCAATATCACATCGTCTATCCTCTGAAAGGTAATTCTTATTAAGCCCATCAGGACTCTTACCGACTTCAGTACGAGCTCAATCGACCAAGCCAACATTGATTGACATCAATATGCCTCTCGACAACAGCAATGACAAGGGTGTTGAGGGCGCCGCCAAGGGCGTCACTTCGACTGTATGTGCACTCGCTGACTCTCTTCATTCTCTCTTCCTTTGCACTACAATGTCCTAATTCGCGCACAGCTCGGCAACCTTGCAGGAGGCGCCACTCGCACCGTCGGCGGTGTCGTCGGCTCTGCCGGTCAAGGCGTGGGGGACACCATCAACTCGACCACTGGCACCAAGCAGGTCGGTGATGGGCTAAAGTCGGTCACTGGTGGCGTTGATGATGCTGGAAAGCAGACAGGGAAGGGAATGGAGAATGCTGGGCAGTGGAAGAGTTCTTAGGATTCTCTGAAGGAATGGTGAGATGATACGATTTCGACGGCGAAAGGATGTGATGTAGGGGTTCAGCAATGTAAATGCTTGAGCCAGTAGGTCAACCAAAGTCTCACAAGCTTTTGCTCACTGCGGAAAGCCACGTGATCGCAGTGCCTGCCGTCACAAAATCCTTGTCCATCGACCGTACCTAATCCGTCTTTGCCGTGCGTTGCTGCTCCATTGCGCATGACACAAGCCGCATCAGTCTCGCACTGTATCGCAGCGTCCCAGTGGGATGGATGGTCCAGACTGGCAAGGACAATTGCTCTTCTCAGTCGGTCATTTCTGGACCGCCTCGCCCTTGCAATCCACGCCGTCATTGTGCACATGGTACTGACAAAGTTTGATCGATCTCAGCGGTCCTTGACCCACACGCTCATAGTCCCATGGCTGCCATGTGATCCTCAACATATCCACCATTGCCTCTGGTGTCCAGAATTGCAAATGTTCTGGTTGCATTATAAGCGATGCCGAACTCGTTTTGGCCAAGAAGTCGATGATCAGGCGTCGAAGTGGTGAACCGGCCTTGGTGTTGTCGTACACGAACTTGATGCAATCGTAAGGCGGTTTCCAGTCTACTGCCCATTTGAGCACGATCATGTTGAGCGCCCTGTTATGCAATGACGGGATGTTGTGCGTGTCCCGAAAACCCAGAGCTTCAAGAGATCCAGGAACCTGAGTTTCTTGGCGGCTTCATCACCTACTTGCGAGGTAAATGGCATTGTGTAGAGCCAATACTGAAACATAGTGAAGATGCCGGGGTCCTCGGTTGGCAAGGCGATTTCTTTGGTGTTGGCTTCGTCCCATGTCCCGGTGAAGGCGAGCTTGAAGTATCCCGAGTAAAAGCAGATGACGCCTTCGTGCACCGGAAAGGTCTTCATAATACCATCGCCTTTGCCAACCTTGATGCGAACCATGTCTCCATAGACCTCGTTGATAATGAAGTTAGCACAAAATGATTTTTCACGCGATATACATCTCCACAACATACGGATCTGGACGCTTACCAAACGTCGATGGCGGAGAGAACTTGGGTGGTGCAGCCATGGCGTCGGCGTTGATGTCCTCAATGGCTCTTGAAGCCGGGATGGTGAAGCTTGCAACGTAGTAATCAGTGTTTCTGCAATGCGCCGCGAATGCTGCAAGCAGCAATAGGGTCAGCGCGAAGCAGATATATCGCGAGGGTGCAGATTCTAAAAGCTCCTGCTACACGTACGAAGTACTTGTCAGCGCCAAGATGGCGCTCCGCATCGCGCCATCTTCCGCATAGAAACCCAGCGCATGAGCATATTTTTTCAGACCGTAGGATCCATCATTGCCCATAGTCACCGTCTCGCACGACAACTTTGCGCCTCAGCACTCGTCTGCACGCGACTCCACAAATGGCTGAGATCATCAGCACGACCACTGTCCTCTCGCTCCTCTCTACAGTCACCATCCTCGGGACAGCCTATTTTGCATCTATTCAGCTCCTGCCCAAATCCGCGTCGACCAAGATCCGCGTTCTGTTCGTCTGGCACGCGTTTGACGCTCTCATACACTTCATCCTCGAAGGCTCCTACCTCTACAATTGCTTCTACAGCTTCACCACTACCGCCTCAGGCCTCTGGAAGTCTGACACACCTCTCGTGTCGCCATACCTGCCGCCAGGCGTGCACTTTCTAGGAATCGAGGACAGGATCTACGGCAGCGACTATGGCACGAACCCGTTCGCAGCGCTCTGGCGGGAGTACGCAAAAGCAGACAAGCGCTGGGGTGGCAGCGATCTCACTGTCATCAGCTTGGAGCTCTTGACAGTCTTCGTGGCCGGGCCAATGGCGGTCTGGATCTGCCATTGTCTCCGCAGGCAACGGTCAGACGCTTGGTTCTGGATGGTAGTGCTCGCCACTGGTGAGCTTTACGGTGGCTTTATGACTTTCGCACCTGAGTGGTTGAGCGGCAACCCAAACCTCGATACAAGCAATTTTATGTATCTCTGGGTCTACTTGTTCTTCTTCAATACTCTATGGGTGTGGATCCCAATCTGGATCTTGCGGCAAGCGTATCTGAGCATCACCACCAATGCTCTTTCTGCCGATCGGCCAAGAAGTGCCGGCAAGAAAAGCAAGACCAAGTGAAAAGCATCACGCTATGAGAGCTGATGGTAACAAGTTACAAATGTATAAGGTCAGAATGCTACGAGAATATGGTACACACAGCGCCCGAACCCACCAGAGCGATGACCGTTGACTTATTCTACAAACCACTGTCGATCTGATCAACTACGTGCTGCCCTGAGTATGCACTCCAGTCTCGACAAGTTTGGGCCATGATAGCAGGTATATCCAACTCTTGTTGTATCTCAATCGGTCGCTCCAGAAGGTTAATGCCCAGGCCTTGTGACGAATGCCAGGCGACGTGGCAGTGGAAGAACCAGACTCCAGGATTGTTGAGCTCTATTTGAAGGACAAGGTATCCATCCACGGGCAGAAGTTGTGTGTCGCGGCGCTGCGGATTCTGCGGGTTGACGATGGTGCCATCCCATTGTCCGAAACCTGAGGCCAGGACTTGGAAGTTGTGGCCATGAATGTGAAAGGGATGCGAGGCGGGCAAGCCAACAGAGTTCAGAATGATGCGAACGGTCTCGTTGGAGCCCAGATCATAGACTGCTCTCTCGCGCGGGTACTGGTAGCCGGGCGTATCAAGCTTGGCCTCGTAGCTGGGGTAGAGATTAGTATCGATGTACGGCATCATCTAAACCTCGGCCACCACACTTACAGTAAGGGATCATTCAGGTCCATAAAGAGGGTGCGGTTGTTCATGTACCAAACAAAGTCTCCTGACTGATTCAGTGCGCCCGTAACCTCGAAAGTCATCGTGGTAGTTGGCTCCTTGACCGGCATAGCGTAACCCGGGACTGTCAGGTTCAGAGGTTGGTTCTGGCAAGCATTCGGACCAAGGTATCGACTCGGTGAGATCTGGCTTGTGCTGTTTGGCGGAATGCTTGTGTCGGCATCCTCATAGTAAATGGCTGCAGTAGCAGTATCCGAGACGCCAGAGTTAAGAGAACAGCCCCTTGGGTTATTTCCGGGAGGTTGCAGCCCAGAGGGACCTTCCGTGACACGCATGTACACACTTGCGCGAGAGTCGTTGAGAGCTGTGACGACGACGTCCGTTCGCTGGGCGACTGCAAGTGTGACCAGGTCGGTCTCATAAGGCTGTACAGGCACGAAGTCGTTGGCCTGGAAAACGTTAGCTATGTCTGTCTGGGCACGACGCCATGCGGCAAATGCTGAACGCTGCTTACAATCACGGTCATCGTGTATCCGTCAATGCTGAAGAAGAGGATGCCTTCGGCACTGTGGTTGATCAATCTCAAACGGTGCCTCTTGCCGCTCTGAAATTTGAACTGTGCGTGCGGAGCATCCGGGGTGCACTTGTAAGTGTTCGTGTTGGTGTTGTAGCCGTTTGGACCGACTTGGTCACACGGGTAGGAGTTCTTGCCATTGATAAGAACATTGTCCGCAAAGGGCGGGCATGCGGGAATCGCCTTGGGGTTGGAAACGTTGCATGTGGGGCTGCCGTGGAATTCGCCCTCAACCAGGTTGGTGTAGTATTCGTGGAACCAGTCTGTAAGCATTACGGGGCCAAGGTCCACGTCGTAGCTGCTGGTGTCCTCATTGGGACCATATACAACCATCGGACCAGTGAGCCCATTGGCGCTAAGAAAAGTCAGTGTGCCTGTTTTCGGGTCGTCTTGCTGGGAACCTCCGACGTACTATTGCGCCGAGTAATGGCTATGCCACCAAGAAGTGCCGTAAAGCTCACACCGGAAACGGTACGTGAAGGTGCTGCCAGGCGCGATAGGACACTGCGTCACACCAGGCGTCCCATCATAATATGGCGTCCCCGTCTGCAAGAAACCATGCCAATGGATCGATGTTGCTTCATCTATCTCGTTCTTGACAGCCACCTCGAGATAATCACCCCAATTGCACTCGAGCAGAGGACCTGGGAATTGGTTGTTGACCACGAGCATTGGTAGTTCGACGCCATCGGGAGCGAGCGTCGTGTTGGTGACAGTCCAGTAGTAATGGCGGGTCACACCTGTGTCGGGGATCTGAGTAAGTTCGTAAGGGTTTGTCTTTTGCACTGTTCTGTAGCCCCAAGGAAATTGGGCGCCGTTGAGCATTGGGCCCTGCAGGAATTCGACAAGAGGTTCAAGGAGAAGTGTGCCAAGCTCAGAAGCACCTGCGGTTCGTGAGCAGATGTTCCTGAACACAGTTATCGTGTTTTGCCTTGATTATGGATGATCGTACCATTGGTAAGCGCCTGCGTCAATGACTCCTGTCTCGGGTAATGGTGTGTATGGCCTGGACTCAAAGGCTGGCGATGAGCAACTTGATGAGAGCCCATCTCTGATCTGGCCTCTGCTGTGCGAAAGCATGGTAGCACAGCTAGCAGGAGAGATGTATCTAATCGCATGACGGTAGACTGTAAAGCACCGCCTTCAGGCAGTGAACTCCTCCAAAAAATGAATGACAAGAAGCTTAGCAAGCGAGAAAATCTGCTTGCGGACCTAACTGCGAGTATTGCGAACACCGTAGGATTGTTGGGAGTTCCAGTCTACATATATAAATTGTGCTGCGATATCGACGCGCTCCTGCGGTCCTGTTTTCACCAAGACAGATCAAAGCTTAGCCTTCGTAGCCATGTATTAGTAGACTTCCATATAAAAGTAAGCTTATTCTGGAAAGCCAAAATTGTCACGGCTTGCGAGCTTCATCCTAGCAGCAGATGCGACGGCCTCTATACTCGAAAAGTTAGGCTGGTGTGCAGACCAGGCACATGGAGTCAGTCGCCTCATTGCTGTCCAATCGCCACAGATACCACTGACAAGCACATGCGATCAAGGGTGCCGCCCTTGCCTTATAGAGGGTGAATTTCGCGTGGTTGCGAAGGCGGCTGAAATTGGACCTGCCTTGAAGCTCTGTTCGACCCTGGGAGTCTGCTCTGACTCTTGAGACGTCCTCATTTGCCACACTCCAATGTTCTCCACTTGATCCTGTTGGATTACAGATGGCCTGAGCGGTGTATTGACAAGCCAGTTTCCTTGCACAGTGCAAGCTGATGCCTTTAAGTCGCCAAGATGAGGTCGCTTCATGTTGCGTGCAGCTTTCAATATTCGACGTTCACTCTGTGCCTGCATCAGCGTAAGCTCTGCATGTTGGCGCCTCATTTGCTGCACTGATCAGTCTGTAGTCTCGAAGTTTTGTGAAGTTCTGCCTATGTCAGGTCGAAGAGACCCCCGCAGGATCAAGGTTAGAGTTTACTGTTGTTGCACAGGGAACCGCTGCATGTCTTTCAAGGCAAGAGCGTTTCTGCAGGCGTTTCAGTATCTTTCACTTCCAGATTCGGATGTTTAAGGATGCACCCCGAGTCGGATCTGAACACGTCCTGAAATTGAGGGTGTCGATATTAGAATCGTCTCCACACTGTGTAGAAGCCGGCATGCCACAGGTCGCCAGTGCCACTGGCCCTGATCGAATAATGATATGCGTTTTCTCCACTGAACAAGCTTCGCAAGATGATACCACAGTAGCACCCATGAAGACCTGTCATTCAGGAGACCTCGTGCAAGCTCGCGAGCTCCTTTATTGAGACGATTCCGCGGGAGGCTCGCATCGCGTTTTATCGTTATTAGCAGTCCTTGACGGATCAACACGACAGCCAGGTACTGCACAGTATTTGCAATCTTCCGATGCATCATCTCTGCCGAATCCGATGGAGCTTGCAATGCCGCAAGCGATCGACTGCCTTTGGAAAATGCGTTGACGAAGCGCTCGTAGTCGATGCGGAGGCTTGAGCACGGTATTTATGTTACAAAACCTGCTCAAAAAGGCGCATTCGTTCTCTATCCTCAAACCTCCAACGTGGTTGCAATAAGCATCGAGGACTGGGGATCCACATGAGGCGAGCAAGCAAGGTGTGATGCAGTCGCGCGGACTTGCTGCGTTGCGAATATATGAGTAATGTACGAAAATGTATCAATCAAGCAGTTCTGCAATGTCAGTCGTGCGTTCATGCCATCATCTTTGCCTAGACTACCTTTTGGGACTCGGTCCGTAGATGCCGTCTCATCATCAGGACAAAGGTCAGCGTAGTTCCCACTATGTGAGAGTCCAGGCATGGTGTTCAGCAAACTTGGCCTCAAGGATCGATCCAGGTATCATGATGGAACTGACTTGTAGGGCGGCTGTGCCTCGGGTCTGCTGTCGTTGAACTCAAAGTCTCCGCTGCCACCGCTTGGTCTACTGACATTGTTGCAGTGCTGTCAAGGAAGAAGACGCGTAAGACATTGGCTTCGATGTCGAGCTGCCACCAGCCAGAGCATCCTAGCATGGACACGTCCTTGATGATTGCATATATGCTGAATTGTGTAAAAACACTTTGGTCGCGGCATGACAATACTCTCTTGCTACGGTTCGAGAGGTTCTTCGGAGCTCGTCTAGCAGAGAGCCATGTTATCGTCGACCTGGAAGCCGTTTTCTGCTCTTTGGCCTCCACAGAGGAGGTGTGGGACTAGGCCGTCAATCGCGTCAGCGTGTATACGCCTGATCCTGAGCGGGCCGACCTCCACATCACATCTGATGCGTAGTTCGTCTCAATTGTCGCAAGTGACAGGGTATATGACTATAGAAGTGACAGTCCAGGGATTTAGTGGAGTTTGACATGCCTCAAAGGCAGGCGCATACTGCTGTGAACCTGGTGTTGCTTTGCGACACCGGCATGCGTATGGCGTGTTGCGCTTGAATTGTAAGCCTCTTCGACGAAGGCAAGAACCTACATAAGAGATGTAGATGACCTCCTCGCGGCCTCGTGTGTGCGTGATCGAAAGTCACGTGCCTTCGTGTTGCGCAGATGATGTCACGCGTCTCGACACGGGTCATGACGTACCGGCTTCCATACTCCTGGCGCGACACAGTCAACAGGAGGACCAGCATCGCTTTCTCAATACATGTAAGTCTTTGACGACATTCTAGCTCAAGCACGTGAGAGCTCTTGAGAACAATGGAGCGTCGTTGGCCAACTTGTGGCCCTGGCCTGCCACCAGTAACCTCAATGCCGCCTCCACCGCAGCCATTGGCTGAGCGCAGCCCAATGTGAACCCCGAGTGTTCTATCACTGCCAGTCAGTATGCTGAGCGCATGAGCTTGGAGAAACGAAGCTAACGGATTTTTGCATAGACTCCAAGAGCAAATGTTCGAAAAAGTCTCAGCCGCCTGCCAAAACAAATCAAGATCATGTCTACACAGTCGCTGAGCTGTCCGATGTCAATCTCGATGGCGAAGAAGATGAGAAAGTCGCCGTCTTCGATACTTGCAATGACGTTCGCAAGAAGATCAATGAGCATCTGAAGCATACAGGTGTCACCAAAGCTGGGTCTTCTCGGGAGTTTACTAAACTTTTGCCCAAGAGCAAAGTGATACCTAAGAGTATCGACCAGCTTCTCAGAATGAAGGGCCCTTTGGCTGGCGGTCACAACGACGCCTTCTAAGCAGGCTACGTATTCTTTGAGAAGATCAGAATCAAGCAGGACAAGAAGAAGGCGGCGAAACGCCAAAAGATGGAAGATGCATGGGCTCGCGAGGGCGGGCTCCCTAGGATTGGTAGCCACAATATGGGCAGCACCTGTATGGCCGGCGAGAAACCGCCCCTCGACTACCTAGGTCAGCTACAGGTCGAAGGCGCACCGAGCGCGCGTAGTGGTCCCATCTTTCGGAAGAAGCTGGGCAAATAGACGAGGATCTGGGGAATGAGTAATGATTATGCTACGGATTGTACATTAGCCTGTATACTACTACGTGACTGCTTACGCCGATAGATCCGACGGGATGTGGGCACAACGGGCATGCATTGGTGATGCGTGCTGCACGTTATATGTGTTGCATAAGCTGATGGAGTCTATGGGGTAGCCAACGCCTCGCGTCGAGCATGAGACATTCTACGGGGCTCCACAACAAGCATAGGAGGCATCTCCGATGAATGTGATCGACCGATCAATGTGAGGTCACGGTATGACAAAGACACGCAAATGCGGTGATCACACGCGTTCGTTGCAGGGATATGCATTTCTTTAACACCGAAGCCCGCTACCACAATAACTTACAGCAAACCGCGACTACAGAACATTCGTCTCAGACCTCCGTTCTGAAAAAAAGGGCAATCGAAACCCTACAATCAGCCATATTCAGAAGCAAAACAGCTCGACGACATCAGTTCGACGACCAGATACAAAGAATGGCCACCCTCCGCATGAGCTCAGCAGTCCGCCGCTCTCAACACGCCTTCCACACAGCTCAACGCAACAACGTGCGCCAATTCTCCAGCTCGCCACTGCATCAAGCTCTCGTTGCACCAGAGGGCGAAGGAGGGACAAAGGCTTCAGACCACTCTTCTGCAGTCAGCAAACCCAACAAGTCCGAGGAGAATGGGTCATCGTCAGACCCCGGTTATGGCGAGAGCTCTTCTTCAGACGCTGGTGGTGCTATGAGTGGCGATATCAAGTTGAGTGGTAATAAGGATACTGGCACGGGCAAGTCGAGGGGTATGGCTACGGGTGATCCTAGTGGGGAGAGGGGAAAGAAGGGGAGTGGAACGAAGAGTGGTGGTACTGCGAGTGTTGCTTGAATGATGTGATTTGGGTGGATCGTGATTTCATGGAGGGTGGCGTGGCGTTTGGGGAAGGGCCATAGATATAGAGACCGCTGCTGAGTGCTGCTGAGTGAACCAGACACATAGAGATGAGCGTGGCGTTTTGGGGCGTCGTCAGGAGACTGTTTGGTAAAATTGGTCAACGAGGCTTTGGCTGTGTCAAGAGCCGCATTCTTTCGGAAGATCGTGTTCACGACCCATCTGCCATCCCTGCACTTTACCTTCAAGCCAGTATCTCTTTTAATTCGATTTCGCGAATCGGTGCTTTCCAACGCGGTGACCCGCTGTGTGAATTGAGGCAGCCATACGCAGGCTCCTACAGCCAAGCTGCTGTATAGCCCAAGCAATATGCTTAAGCATGCGAGGTTTGGTCAAAATGCTTGCCGCCGCGGCCACTTCGGCGTCTCCATCAATGAGTTCGACAGAGCAAGTGAGACTAGCGCCTCGCTTCCCATGTCTTGGGCTCAATTTGCGCCAATCCATCTCATTAAACAAGCCAAGATTTATTGCTCGCCCCCTTAAATCCTCGACCGAAACGCTGCATGTTCAATGTCCACGTAACGCTCACGTTTTTCCACGCCAACACATCTGGTCACCATGAATCTCCTTAGCGTCATGCTAGCTCTGCTCGCCACGACCGTCGCAGCAGAGCAGTTCACGCCGATATTCTGCGAACCTGCAAAGAAACCGGTATGCTTCAACATACTCTCGTAATCCGGAGGCCTTCGCTTGCTGACATTGTATATGTGTACAGGGCACGGGCGACTGCAATATCTATGACCAAGTAATGTGTAGATCAAGGTGCTATTTCCAGGTTCGCTTGCGCTTCTCCAGATATTGCGCTGTGTTTGCTGCAAGCACTAATTGTATTGTAGTGCAGTAAGAAGCCTTTCTCTGGTGGCTGGAAGTAAGTGGAAGCCATACCTTGCTGAGTCTGAGATTGGTCGCTGACGCATGTTGATCGTGTAGAGGTGCTCAGGGCTGCGAATGCTATTGCAGCTGAAGCTAGGAATGGGATATCCAGGTTTTGGGAACAAGGACTACGTCCTTCGTGTCGATTTGCGGCGTATAGAATGAATGCCTGAGAAGATAACATTCTCTCGTCCAAAACGCTTGCGAAGCCGCGAAATGACGCGAAATGAATCGAGTGCGATAGCTAGACACCTCACTTGCCCCACCCATACTTGCTGCCGCCCTCTCCTCTGGCTCTTCGACCTTCAGCCCACTTGTCTTCAATGCCTTCCTGGTTGCTCCTGGCATTGTTGACCAGCTGCTGCAAGCTATGCTTACCCGGCGCAATCGCCTTGACAGCCTTATGATCGATGGTCTCACCCGCCTGTCGTAGCTGCTCGTTCGCGCGATACTCGCTATCCAGGTTGAAGTGCGTGACGTTTGCTTCTTTGCCACCCTTGCGACCAAACAATTGTCGGCGTTCAGCGGCCGATAGGTTGAGATCGGCAGCGACTGCGTCGAGAGAGTTGGCTGCAGCTTGCTGAGTTGGTGGTGCTGGCTCTGCTTGTAAATGTTGTGTTGGAGGCTCCAACGTGTCCGGATTAGGGTCATCCACCGTTTCCTCCTCGGGCTCTATCTCGTCTTGCTGCACCGAAAACAGCGATCTCTTGGGCTTGACGACTGGTGCGGCAGGAGCGACTGCCTCCAGCTTTACAGCACCTTCCGGGTCTCTCGACACCGACATTTCGCTCTTCAGCGCTTCAGCACCCTCAGCACCACTTGCTACCGCGGCCTTCTTCTTGACGACCTTCTTCTTGTTGTTCGCCACACTCAGCGGCCTGAACCTTGTGGCTTTGCCCACAATCTTAACCTCACTGCTTGGCTCGACCGTCTTCTCCGTGGCCGTACTCCTAGCGAAACCTGCCATTCTGTTCCCAAACTCATCATACTCGCTGTCATCGCCCGTTTGTGCACGTTCTTGCTGTGACACTGCCGGGGCAACCCGACTGAATGCCGCCTCCGAACTCGTTTTCAAACTGATGCCTTTCTTCAACCCATTTGCCTGCGTCGCGGCCCTCTTCGGAGCTGGCAGCAGGTCGTTGAATCCGCTGAAGGCTCCTGATGTCTTCGCGCGCTTCGCTGGTGGCGGCGATGCTGCATCTTCCTGTTCGGGCTCTGCGCGAAAGCTTGGTAGTTCGACCTTGATCTTCCCTGGTTGCGATTTGCTGACGGTTGGCTTTACTGAGGTTGATACTGGGGCTGGCTGAGGAGCGTCCTCAATATCAGAGCCTTCACTGTCTGAGTACGCGACGAGCGCCATGGAATTGCCTTTCATCAGATGAAGTAGAGTGTATGTATCGATCTGGTTGGGATTCACGAGAGCTCTAGAGCGCATGACTCGTGACTCTGAGATGAATGGCTTGACCCTTTGCCACGCTAATGGCAGCACCCACCACTGCCCCTCGGAGGGGTTATTGGACGGGAGGGGAGCAATAATTGACCCCTCACCACGAGTCCAGGTGCCTGAATACCTGACGACCATCGATACTCTCGTCCCAGCCTCGATGTCCAGCCAACTACGCACTGCCGAAGCTGCATCAGGCAAACCATGGTACAGAGCTTCGTCATCGTCCATGGAGTAGGCTGTCTGACGTTTGACGGCAACTTGGGGCACTCGTCAAGGCGAGCTGCATATGCTATAATGCTCAATTGGGCATTGTGGAGCTATGGAGGAGGCTGTCACGAGAATGGCTGAGGTCTGGACCAATGCTATCAGCATTCATGCCATCACTAGCAACGACGTCTGGACGTACATGATTAAGACGTCAACATGTCCGGCCACACGACGGCCGTCCCACTAACCATCTTCACTAATTGCCGCCTGTGCCGTGGTGGACAGCTGACCACAGAAGACCTCGCTGTCTCGAGCGAGACAGGAGAGATCGTGAATGCTCACCATGCAGGCCTGGCTTCGTTCGACATTGTCGATATGCAAGGAGCGGTTATTGCACCAGGCTTCATCGAGCTCCAAACCAACGGCATGCGAGGCTTCCACTTTACGCATTACAAGCAGTCGGCTACATATGCTGAGAAGCTGAATGAGGTTGCGAGATATCTACCTGAGACTGGAGTCACCGGGTTTTACGCTACCATACCTACAGTACATGCAGATGAATTTGGAAAGGTATCTTCCTCCTGCTAGGCAAGTCGCACGTGTGAAGCACAATTGCTCACATGAGGTAAGTAGATCCTTCCAGCACTGCATTATCGAGAGATATCCAACGGTGCCACCCTGTTGGGTGCCCACGCTGAAGGACCATACCTTCATCCTTCCAAGAAAGGCGCTCACAACGAATCACTCTTCCACCAACCATCCACACCAGCCTCTTTAGTCTACGGTCAAGTAGCCACCTCCAACGCAACCCTCAAGCTCGTAACACTTGCTCCTGAACTGCACGGCGTTGGGCCGCTGATCCATCAACTCGCCTCGTCTGGGATCCGTATTTCCCTCGGTCACTCCTCAGCCACCTACTCCCAAGGTCTCATGGCGATGAAGGCTGGCGCCTCCTGTTTGACTCACACATTGAACGCCATGGCACCCTTGCACCACCGTGATCCAGGGCTCGCAGGCCTCATTTCGGCTCCCTCCACCCAGCTGATGGGGTCACCATACTTCAGCATCATACCTGATGGCAACCATCTCCACCCCGCAGTCGCGACCATGCTCTTCCGTACCAACCCAGCAAAGTGCATCACCATTACCGACTCTATTGAGCTCGCCGGCTTGCCTGACGGCACGTATCCTGGACACTCACAGATACCGCACAATCAAACAAAGGTTGGGACAAAGGTTGTCATTGAAGGGACGGAGACTCTGATTGGTGGATGTGCTGGCCTCGATCAGTGCGTGCGGAATCTGAGGGAGTGGAGCGGATGCTCACTGGCAGAGGCTGTCAGGACTGTGACCGAGAACATTGTAGAGTTGATGGGAGATCAGACCAGAGGTAAGCTGGAAGTGGGCAGGAGGGCGGATTTCGTGGTCTTGGATGTGGCGGGAGTTGTTAGGGAGACTTGGATTGGCGGGAGGAAGATATGGTCTAGAGCAGAAGCATAAAGCTACGTTCTAAACCGAGGCGCTGTGTCATCTCATGTCATGTCAGCTCAGTTCTCTCTGCAGTCAGTTCTCTCAACAGCCAGTCCTCTCAACAGTCGGTCAACACGAGATTCACTGACTGACTGGGACCTGAATGACGCATCAGTCCAGTCCATTTGATTTGACTCTCGCCAACAATGAAGCTTGACCTGTTTCTTGACACGGCAGTCAACAAAAGAGTGTCTGACTGACAAGGAAGTCAGCCCTTGACATGAGACTAATCGCAAGTCACCGGATCATCAGGCTATTATTCAGTTAAAAGACCGCTTGCATGACTGTTGAGATTACTGATGTCAGTCGATCTTCTGTTTTCTCTATCAAACGCAATTCGGTGGCATGCCAACAACACTCTCGAATACTGTATGCTAATGTACACCCAGACTCCTTCGGGCTGCGGCAAAAGCACGCCAGCCGTTCAACAATAGCACCCTCAATCAATTTCGCTCGCGGTATTTAGCAGTCTCCGCCTTTGGGCTGTGCGTGCGCCTCTCTCCCGACTGACGAGTCAGAGCACCGGCACCGAAACCAGCACCATGACCAACGCGAGCGCCACCGCCAGTATTGCCTGAGATGATACCCTCTGCCTCTGCCTCAACCTTGACTCTGGTCTCTTCAGGACTCCCACCCTCCACCTTAGGCAACAGCGGCAGAGGCCTGTTGGGTCTCGCGATCTCCAGCATCGGCACTTGCGGACTATGACCAGGTTGCCCAGGCTCGGGACTGTCGAAAAGTCTCCAATCTTCAGTCGGCCCAACGGCTGCAGCAGGATTCTGCTGGACTGCACCCGTCTGTCCGCCCTGGCCGGCGCCGCCTTCCTGACCGGCCGCCTCCATAGCAGCCTGCTGAGCAGGAACCTTTCTTTGACCCACACGATCAAGAATGCCGACGTCCACATGACCAGCATACCCCGGCCGCCCAATCCTGCGCTGCTCTACATCCCTGCGGTTGACATTGTTCCAATTCGCCCTCACATTGACAGCCACAGTCTTCCAGATGGCCCTCGCCACCGTTAGCTCCGCCAGTCGCTCAGCCAAATGCGGGTAAGTGGCGCCCAATAACCACATCATGCTGAGCGCGGGATACTCTGGCGGCGCCAACGATTGGTTCGGCTCAAGCGTCTCAACGTAATAGTCTGTCAACGGCCATTTTCCACCATGCGCCCATCGACGGCTGACGACGCGTTCGAGGAGGGTATTGAGCTCTCGTTAAACAGGATCGAGGCGCTCGTAGGCGTACTTGACAGCGTCACGCAGAGTGCTCCTGAAGATGCATGTGTGGCAGCATTCGGTCAGGAGTTTGGCAAGTGCCGCGTCTTTGAGCACATTTCCCGTGGTGTCGAAGGACAGCTTCAGGTCATTGAGTCGCTGGCCTTGGGCTGCGTGGTATTGCTGGCTTCTGAGCTGAGCCTCTGTTGGACCAGTCACCTCTGCTAAAGCTTCCTGTGGATGCTGGAGAAGCCATTGTGCATCGTGCGCAGGCACCCAGGCTGTTGGGTCTGCCATGTTTAGATGTGATGATCCATTCACCTACAATGGTCTACCGCCATGATTATATGGCCAGTCCATGGCATTGACTGCTGGCTACCATTGTGTCTGAAGCAAGCAACCGGGAATCATCTTGCATGTACGAGAAGCTTGCCAACGAGAAGTTTTGCACTGCTGCTTTGTTTGCATTCATTCGCGGCGAGCGATCACCTGTCTCATTCCTTGCCAGGCCGTGGAGGCATTGTTTGTGAAATTTTGGAGAAAGGGCTAAATTACTAGAGGTGTACGTCCTGCAGTGTCATCAGCCAGCAAAAGCTATTCGTCATTGAGCTTCCTCTCCCAAGCAAGGATTGAAACTTGGATTAATCGCAAAAGCTTCATTAAAGATTTGTGCATCTCAAGCTTGGTGCTCTTTATGTGCTGCTTGGACATATGTGTCGATCTTACGTGCCCTTATCCACTAGGCCTTGGGTTGTTCATGCGTCTCAACAATGCCATGCTCCCTATGCTCACCAGCAAGCCCGATCTCCTTCCTCTCCACATTTATGGCCTCCTCGACGTCCGCCGCCCGCTGTGCAGCATCGACGGTACCGAAAAGTATGTCAATGTCTTCGAGTTTGAGCTGCTTCGTCTCAGGGACGAAGAAGAAGACGAAAACAGTCATAGCGGCACAGAAGATACCGAACATCAAGAAGGTCCTCCATCCGATGTTGGCCACAGCCACAGGCGTGACCTTGGTAATCACGAAATTGAACAGCCACTGAGTAGTGGCAGCGAGGCCAACACCGTAAGCCCTTAATCTTGTCGAAAAGCACTCACTGACGAATACCCAAGGTGTCGGTCCCCAAGACATCGAGTACCCGATGACATAGAGGTAGATCATGACGACCATGCCAATGGAAGCAGGGCTGACGTGGGTGCTTTTGGTGTTTGGTGGGTGAGTGGCGAGCACGGCTCCTAGGATGAACATCATGACACTCATCCATGCGCCGCCGGCCAGGAGAGATCGCCTCCGGCCGAAGTAATCGATTCCGACAAGTAAGAAGATTGCCGTGGCGACGACCTTGACCGTGCCGTAGACTCCGGTCGCGAAGAGTGAGGCATCGGTGCTGCTGACGCCGACGGTCTCGAAGATCTAGATGAAGCAAAGTTAGCATTCATCTCCCATGAGTGGTTGAGATATGGATATGCGTACTTGTGGAGCATAGTAGCCAATCGAGTTGGTGCCAGAAAACTGAAGCTTAGTCAGCAGACGCCACATCCCAACGTATTCATGGATCATACCTGTTGCCAGAGCATAATCATGAATGCGAGACCAAATCGCTTCCTGTTGCCCTTCTGCAAGCATTCTTTCCAAGTTACCCCTTCAGTGGCGTTCAGCTCTTCCTCAATCGACGCTCTGATCTCAGCAAGCTCCTCAATGATCTCCGGACTGTCAATGGTCGAGCACCGAACCCAAGCCAAGCTTTCAGCCGCTTTCTGATGCTGGCCCTTCTTCATCAGAAATCGTGGAGACTCTTTCAGGAAGATAAGGCCGATCAACATGATGCCGCCGGGGATAAGCTGAATAGCTACTGGGATGCGCCATTGCTTGGTGCCCGGATGGATGTGAAGGGAGACGCCGTAGTCCAGCCAGTAAGCGAACGTGCTGCCGATGACGAGAAGCTCTTGGAAAAGACCAGCGATACGGCCACGCTGTTTTGGCGGTGCGTTCTCGGAGACGTAGACGGACATTACAGCGCTGAGGCCACCGATACCGAGACCGGCGACGACACGACCAGCGTAGATCTGTCCCTCAACATTAGCAGCCGGCATGGAGGATTTGAAGCATGAATGAGACTTACCTGACCAATCTCATGATGAGCTCCAGTCTGTACAGCCGCTCCAACCAAGAAGACGGAAACGAATGTCATCAATGTGTACCGTCTACCGATGACCTCGTTGATGAAGGCAGCCCCAATGGCGCCGAAGAAGCATCCGGCGGTCAGCAGAGCGACAACGTTAGAGGAAATGTTGGCGTTCTTCGTAGAGGCGAAACCAGTCTTGCCCAGAGGAAGACCGAAATCTTCCTTGAAGCTGTTCAGGGCGAGCACTGAGCCCATAACACCGGTATCGTAACCTGCGCTGGTATTAGCTGATGTCGACGCCGAATCGCCCTGTTGATCTCACCAAACAGCAGCGAGCCCATGTAGGCTACCACTGTCAAGAGGTAGACCCTCCTGTTCTGATAGAAAGACGACATCTTTCCGTTGATCGAGCTGCTGCTGCGCGTGTGGTCTCGAGCTCTCAATGTCGGCGAGGTAGGACAGGAAAGACAATGCGCATTCACCAGCGAGCTGATCTGCCGCTATATGTGCTACCCTGTCACCTTTCAGTAGTCCGCGTGACACGAGCGCGGCTGCACGCTATCTCGCGCGAGGCGTCGAGACCATGGCTCTTTACTCCAGTGTGGAGACTCCGCATTGTTCGGGGAAGATTGCGGTGGCTGCAACAAAGCGTTGCGAATGGGCCGCAAAAGGTGGAGAAGTCTTATCCGGGTTGCGTTCCGGGGTGTTGGCCGGTGAAGTCCAGCGGTAGCTGCATACCAAGACGGTAGGAGTTATTCCTCCAATGAGCTTCGAGATTCGTTGCGGAATCACCCAAGGCCAAAGTACAGTAGCAGTCAGCGAAACTTTCGAGTACATACTATTTTCGTACTTTGCTCCGCTCTTACTATAGTGTCTATGAAGCTGATTAACAAAGTCTTCGACGAGACTGACAAGCGATCCGCCTTGTCTGCCGATAGCCGAACAGCGCTGAGGAAGACTTGTCTCTCGGTGGCCGTAGGCGCACCACAGCAACTTGTGTTTGCACGTTGCAAGTCTGTGGTTGCGAGAAGGTATGCCTACCACTCCTCGTGAGTTGTCGCGGATTTAATAGAAGTCAGCACTCAACAGACGGTTGAGATATTACTCCAGCATTCTTGACTCTTGCGAAAATTTCCTGCGTCTTTCTTGCCGGCTCTCATCGAGCTGGGTCACCAGTAGCAACCTGACCTGCACTTGAATAGCGCAAACATGGTAAATGCGCATGGCAGCACGAAGATCGCATCCCACCAATTTGAGTGGTGTGCGGCAGTGACAATCAGCCGGCAGCGGTCCCATCACTTGAGGCTGGCAGCTGTCAAGCGAGTGCAGGTGTCGACTCAAGCGCGTGTGTGAGGTCGTACCATACAGAGGTGAATGGTGCGAACGCTGCCAGCAAGCCCACTCTCGGGCATATTCACGACCAAATACAGCATTCACCTACCATACTATCCTTCTGCCGTGTTCTCATTCGCCATTACTGTGCTTCGTGAGGCTGAATACCAGTAATGACAGCCACATCCGTGATCTTGCCACCATTGAAACCCTCCTGATCGTACGGACAGCAGCTCGCTGCACAGATGATATCCTTCATGGCTTTGAACTCAATGTAGTCACCAGGCTTGCTACTGCCGAGGGGCTTCAAGCTATAGTTGGGCGTGTTCTGAAAGATATTGAACGGATCCGTGACCTCAAGAACGCCGTTCATGCCATACGGCTTCATGACTTCGGCGATATTGCTGGCGCAGCTCCGATGGCCTTTAATGCCTTGCTTCTCGTACATTTTTGGAAAGCAGGACATGAAGGTCATGTCATGCACCTTCACGGTGTCATCCGTGATTTGCAGGATTGGCTCGTCGTTGTTCGTCCAGAGATACTCGCCTATGACTGGAGTTACGCCGTCAAGATGGTAGCGTGTGTAGGCCATAGAGAGCTTTTCAACCAGGCTGGTATTTTGGACCCATGCTGCGAAGTCGACAACTTGCTCGCCGTACAGGTCGACTATGCGAAAGTGCTCGCCTTTCTTGACTGTGAAAGCATATCCGTGGGCAGCAGGGATGATGTGCGTTCTAGGGCTGTTGGACTTTGAGACAAGCCTGCTCGGCTCCAGATCTGGGAAGACCATGGTAACCAAGCGCATGTAAGCCAATTAGTGGCCTTGGGTAGTTTATCTGGCGATAGCAGCCTGCTCTGTTTCCTTTGGCAAACCTCAAACAGGTCTGACTGAACACGCAAGGGACTAATAGAATAGTCGTAGCCTGGCTTGACGGTCCACGGATAGCTACAGAAATAGCATATCGGATGGGTCTTTGAGGTTCTCGACTGCAAAGTCTTGGCTTCAGCATGTGCCGATGACGTGCAGCCGCGTGTTTGCCGGCTGAGCTTGTCACTGGCTCGCTGGTTGAAACGCAGGTGAAGACATAGCTTGCATCTTTGTGAAAGCGAGCTATTACAACAAAGTCACTGCCGGCAAGGTGGCTCCTCCACCTCAATCCTGGAGGTCGCTCTTGCGCAGCATCTACAATAGTAGGCACGGCACACACAACCGAGTCTCCCTCCTGCGATTCCTATTCCCTAATGTTGCTCAGCGCACGCGAACCCGGCTGTGGACGTTTCAGTATTCTTACCTTGCGGCCTTGAAGCATCGAGCTCAGGGTCGTATATTTCGATATTTGCGGGCCAGGCATAAACGCAGACAGCAGCGCAAGCGGGAAAAGGCATCGTCAGGTAGTGTCATCCTTGGAATCCTGCGGAGGCAAGGTCTGGTATTCCGGCATGGGCGGATTGTGAAAAATGGTTCGCTTGCTGCTCGACGGGCAGACAAGATGTCCTACTATGGATCAACTCCAGGTCAGAGCGGGCTGGCCTACGGCGACTACCTGGGAGGCGAAGACAGAGAACCGGGAAGGAGACGGAGAAAGATAGCTGGGTTTCTGAAGGCTGCCAATGAGGTCAGGCAAAACTACTTCAGTGGGGGTGAGAGCAATGGCTCGCACGATGCAGGTAGTGTCGAAGGTCCGGGAGCATTCCCAGAGGCAGCGGTGGTGCGGAGCGGCAATGAAGAGATGATACTGTTCCCAAGCTATGCTAGGAGGCATGTCAAGCGTAAAGTTGAGAACATGCCAGGCAGCAACCAGTCTGAGCAGGAATTCTGGGCTCGAGAGTGGGAGAGACACCAGAATGACAAGGCGGTGGTAGACGTTGACGTCCGAGGCTGGATATACACTCCTCACAGAGGCCAGCACACGCGCAAACAGCGCCTGTTGATCGGTATTGCACGACAGCTCAGCGGCATATCCGCGCCAGCTTCCAACTCTCCAAACGATTCAGTGTACACAAGTCAAGTACCAAGCAGAGCTACCAGTCCCACACGTGGAGCGACCAAGCAAGAAGAAGACTTGATAAGCTTCGAAACGGAAAACATACTCAAACGTGGCGAAGCCGAGACGCGAAATGCAGCTCGTGGACGATATAGCGAGAAGCCGAGAGATATGGATGGCGACAGTATCTATGACAGACAGAGCCGGGAACCATCTCCTGTACGCGGCAGCCGTTTGTCGACCTACAGTGTAGCATCGTCAGATGCTGGAATGTCGCCTCCGGTCTCACCTACCATTGCACCGCTCAGCAAACGCGGGTCATTGACGCAGCCATCGAAGATGAGCCAGGCTGAGCTGTCCGTGGCGAACATGCACTTGCTGCATCGATTGAAGCCATTCATGCATACTGGGCTTCAAAATACCGCCATCAGCGCATTCTTCTACAACGATCAGGCATCAAGACAACTGACGGTCTACACTGACGCATCTGGACACTTCGCCTTCCACGCTGCGTTGGACTTCGCTCCCACTCACGTTCGGGTCCTGGGCGGCGAGAACCTGTCTGCTACTGAGGAGATCATCGTCACGTCCCCAAAGGGCGTCAGCTTAATCAGCGATATCGATGATACGATCAAGCACTCCGGAATTACTGGCGGCGCACGTGAAATCTTTCGCAACGCTTTCATTCGCGATCTAGGCGATATGACCATCGACGGAGTGAAGGAATGGTACAACACGCTGCACGATATGGGCGTCAAGGTACATTATGTCTCGAATTCGCCTTGGCAGATGTATCCCATCTTAGCGACGTACTTCAAAATGGCAGGCCTGCCGAAAGGCTCGTTCCATTTGAAGCAGTATACAGGTGCGCTGGCTGGCATCTTCGAGCCGGTAGCTGAGCGCAAGAAGTCGTCTCTGAACAAGATCATGCGTGACTTCCCAGAGCGCAAGTTCATCCTAGTCGGGGACAGTGGAGAAGCCGATTTGGAAGTCTACACGGACGTTGCAATGGACAATCCGGGACGTATTTTGGGTGTCTTCATCAGAGACGTGACGAGTCCTGCCAAAAGTGGCTACTTTGACCCATCTGGCACGCCTGAAGGCAGCGCCAAGCATTCGCGCAATCATTCTCGGAACAGAAGTACTGATACGTTGGCGATGTCTAAGCGATTGTCCAGACCAAGTGACATCAGAAACGATGATCCGGACCTTGAAGCCGCGATCGCGATGTCGCTCAAAGACATGGAACTAGAGACACGGAAGGCGCGACGGAGCATCAACCCTGATGCGCCAGGCTTGTCAGGCGGCTTTGACAGTATCGAAGATCGCATGCCCAAGCCAGCTCTACCGCAGCGTCCGCCACGGCCATCTGAAAGGATAGATCTCGGTGTCCGAACATCGCGTTCTCCAGAGCAGGAGGATCTGATTGATTTTAGTGATGAAAAGCCGCCATCCAAGCCATGGCTGGCGCCGCCGGCACCTCGCAGATCGTCCAGCCCCTCTTCAATCAAGATGAATGGGTCTACGGCAGGTGTCAAGCCATCACCTTCACCTCCACCTAAACCACAGGCGCTGAGAAGTCCATCACCTAATCCACCGGAAGGCCAGCAGAGCGCGTCCAAAGCGCCTCCGCCCAGGCCGAGGAAGCCATCTTCGGCAGTCACGGCTCCATCTGTGCCGTCGTTGTTGCAACATGACGGTGCGCAAGGTCAGATGCCTTCTCGGCAGCCCTCTCACACGTTACTGAATACACAAGTCCCACCAGTCCCACCTGGACATGCTCATCCGGTCCAGCCATCGCCCTTGTCGCAAGTGACGTCACAGTCGCCTATAGCAACTCGCCGGCCAGAGCTACCTCAACGTCCAAAGACCTTCCAGAAAGTGACGAGCGTTGTTGGTTCAGCTTTGAAAGCTGGACAATCTGCTGCCAGCACGCCGAAGCCAATGCTGCCAGCCAATAGCTCGGCCATGACACTTGAGCTACCACGACCAATGTCTGGTCACATCACCCCGCGCTCGATAGAAGAAATGCGTTCCGAAGGTGGACCGACGCCTCGCGCAACCCTGAGTGGCCCGCCACCTCCGCCGCCTCGACGTACTGGCACGGGTATGTCGCTGATGTCTACATCTGCTCGCACAAACACCAACCGGTCAGGAGGCAAAGACCGGCTCTCCGATACTTGGGAGGATCTGTCTGATGGGCTACCAACTAGTCCGAGTGAAGCAGGCATGAGCAAGAAAGAGTGGCTATGGCAGCAGAGGCTAGCCAAGGCGAAGCAAATCTTGGAACCTAGAGGCGTGACTGTTAGGACTTGGCGAATTGGTGCAGATGTCGCGGATGTGGCAGTCAAGCTTGTTGAGATGGAGCTGAGGCAGATTGAGAAGGAAGCAAGGCAAAATAGAGGTGCGCGTTAAAAGCATTGCGAAGCAATTTCTGTGCATTAGGGTGGCGCTCGTTGAGATCTGGTGTGCTTTGACTATGATACCACAAAGGAGCGGATTAGGGCTTGGGTGGAGGTGTGTACTGGTATGTTCAGAATGTGTCTGCGCTGACTATGGGTAGCATTGTAGACCGCATCGTCATTGCTTGTCGTGTAACGCTAGGACTTGCATTATATATGTTCGAATTCTTTTGTGCGTTATGGTAGGGGCAGTGATCTTGAAAGTCAATAGGTTCGTTGACTGATTGGTGATGAGCTCAGAGGGATGATGCCTTGGAGCAGTTGACTGTCTGAGTGACGTGCTGGACTGCTACTCAAATTGACGGATTCGATGCACAGGGCAGGTAGTGAGTCGATTGATAAATGGACGTGATCGATGGCCAGTACGTCAGCAGCTAATTGACATGGTGATTGACTATTGACACCAATGATACGGACCGTATTCTCGCCAACTTTGGCTCGCCACAATCCAGTCAGGACCCGGCCTCTCGATGGCACGGATCACATGACAAGCAGACTGGTACGTGCTTCACTATGCTCAGGGCTAGGGCGGTCCTGGCTTGACCTTCTGGCAGGGACACTTTCGGAAGCTGTATACATGGACTCATACATACGATTTGGATGCAAATTTGAGATGGCTCGATCGTGTATATGACTGTTTGTACTGGATTTAGCTAATATTGATCAGAGAATACCTGTGCAAAGCCCTTGCACAGCCGACCCGACCTCGTGGGCGGCGCTTATGATGGGAATGCGCGAGCCGCCTTGCATTCTTATATCTGTACATCTTGTACTTCGGACCACGACTTCGGCTCTTCCTCGTCAACAACGGCGTTATTAGACGTCTACGACTCAGAACGACGTATATGCTACATAGTGCCGCGCGTTCAGGATGCTATGCTGGGCCTATCTTCTCCATGTGTGTGGCTTGCTGCCAATGCCCTTCTCCTCACGGCTTGGCCGCAATGGGCGGCGGCACAGACTCTGGCGAACACTAGCTCAATTGACTGGGTGACAGTCACAGAGTATGGGACTTGCTCTACGCCACCGACGACCGTGCTAATATACACCTCCGGCACAGCGACATATCAGGTGGCAAACGGACATTCACCTAATTTTGTGGCGTCGGCTGGACAGAGCACCGAAATCGAGACAAGCTCGCCAACCACACAGGGTAACACATCCAGCTCTTTGGCGGCCTCTTTCTCGTCCAGCGCAGCGACAGACATATCGACCTGTCCCACGATCTTTCCGTCAGGACTCGCGACAGCGACGACAATCATATCGTACATACCCGCCTCGGCGTCCTCTGCTTTGCCTTCTGATCTTTGCACGCCTAATAGTAATGCGAGCTCTGTATATACAACAACTTCGTACATAACGATTACTGCTCCACCGAGGACTTCACCAATCGCCGCGTCTTCTACACCAAATTCGGCCGCAACTATTTCATCCTCGGGTTCTGGATCGACTGCTGGAGCAATTGGGCCAACAAGCACTTTTGTTCTGGGATTTTCGACATTCAGCGCGTACGAGCTTGTCACGACAGACGACGCAGGTCATGAGGTGACTGACGCTGTGGTCGGAGGAAGTACGCTTATGCCAGGTCAAACTGGCACTTTCGGATCATATGCGATTGTGTTCAGGAACGGGGTCCTGTATGTGAATGGCACTGCACAGGCGAACCTGACTTCACCATCGACAGCAAGTAGTGCTCTAACTCCTGCCTCTTGCTCGGCCGTGGTCACTTCGTACATTTCGGAGGCTGCCTCACCTGCTTCGACCTATACCACGACTGTCTATTCTTACAGTCCGGGCACGAACCTCAGCATCCCGACTATATCCTACATCACCATCACACAAAACGGGACTGGGTGCTTCGCATCATCGACCTCCATCTCCGGCTACAGTGGCTCATTCTCTAGTAGCATCTTCGCCACGACTGTGTTCTCATGCCCTTCAGGGGGCAACGCGTTCCTGCCAGGCTCGACGCAGCAGCCTGTCACGATTACGCTCACTGATACGACGACTGTTGGCAGTCACCGATCCAACGCGACGGGTGTAGTGACGGTTTATCTGACAGCGTCGACCCTGACTGGTCCAGGCTCGTCGAATGCGTCATCAACACGCAGCCATGGGACGACCGCAACTGCAGCCGCAACGGGTCCGTTGACAGCTAGTCCAGATGATCTTGCGACAAACTCCACGGCTGATCCAAGCGTGACTGGCACAGTCGTTGAGGCCAGCGATGCTAGCAGCGCCCCTCTTGCGCCATCGAACGCGAACTCAAGTTTCCTCCTGATTACGTTCGGCAATACCTCGACAACAAGCTCTCAGTCAGTGCGGAAAAGACAGTCATCTTCGGATCAGCAGTTGACCTATAACACAACCCAGTCATTCAGTGCTACGCGTGGCACGACTTACTACGTCTCTGTGGAGGCGGCGGATTCACAAAATGGCGATACAGCACCAGATTGCGCTCTGACAATCTGTGTCAATGACGACTGTGACCAGCCCGTTCAGCTTTCGACTGACTTCCAGACATACGGCTACAATTGGACTGCACCGTCCAGTGGCTCCGAGCAAGCTACCTACAGCGTCACGTGTGATGGACAAGCGTATGTTGTTCTGAACAATGCTTCTCTCACAGAGTATCCTCAGGATACAGGCGACTCCACTGCAACAACTTCCATCGATTCCTCCACAGGGCCTGCGGATGTGTCGACCGTCTTCATCACAGCAACTACGATTCTAGTACCAGCGACGCAGACCTATTCGTACGTTTACACCCTCACGACGACTTTGAGCCAATCTACGAGCATCTATTACGAGACCGTCACCAGCCAGGTCCAGGCCAACTCGTCTGTCCCCGCAACCACGGTAACGACCACTGCGTATCAAACAGTGACTTCGGGCTATCCACCGATCACGTCGGTTGAGAAAGTCACCTATACGACAGTTGTGTACAACAACTATACCACGCAGGTCCCTGGGAATACCTCCTATGTCACCAGTACGATAGTCCAAACTCTGACGTCCACTCTTTCGGCGTCGACAAGTATACTATACACGACTGCATATGAAACTACGACATATCTGACCACGTTGGTCGAGACGAGCACCCCCCTCGCCTCAACTGCTTACGTTACGCAGACTGACTACAGCACAATTCAGGATACCCAGGATCTGACATTCACCACCTACCAAGTCTCAACACAGCCGGCGTCGACTTATACTGTGACCCAGTCAAGTACTATCGTCTCTACGACGGTCTTACCCGCTTCAACAACTACGGTAAGCTTTCTCCCATCATTTTGGAATCAGTGCATCCCTCTACGTCACTTGCGATCTAGGAGAGTATCAGCACGTGCACATAGGTCCTGGCTACCAACTAGCCGAGGGACGTCGCCTCTGGCCTATGCGGTTGCTTGTAGATCTCGAGCCAGGTTCACATTGCTGCTAACTGCACTTTGCTGGAAAGCCGCCTGCTAATAAAGCTTTCTCTCCAGGTGACATTTACAACAGTACTTCCAGGAACTACCTATACACTCACACAAGCTGGGCAGAACCAGACCACGTCGCTACCGGGCCAGAACATCACCGTGACATCCACAGCGCCACCTAGTACTCAAGTTTCCACCGAAATCATCTATCTCACAAGCACACAGCCTCCGCAGACAGTGTATGTCCAGCTTTGCCCTTTGATTTACTATTGTGCTCAGCTGACATCAGATTTCAAGTACCACTTCAATGCAGGGCCAGAACAATACGATAACATACACTCTCCCTCCCTCTACTATTATCCAAACTACCACGCTAACTCTGACCTCCACCTTGCCAGCTTCGACAGTCATAGCAACAAGCACTCAGAATTTCACGGCGACCTCTACAGTTCCGCCGCTCACTTTGACGCAAACCACGACTTCCATTTCGCCTGCCTCAACAATAATTAATACTTACGATGTCAATGTGACTCAGGTATCTACGGAGCCGGCTAGTACAATTACCACTAGTCTATACATAACGACGACCACTTCGCTTGCAGCACAGACCCAGACCAATAACGTCACCTACACACTTCCAGCCCAGACACAGACCTTCGATCGCTATGTCACGCAGATCGAAAACTTTACGACCACTGCTCCAGCCCAGACGACCACTGTCAACCAGACGCTGTCAACCACGCTCGTTACAACAGAAGTTTCGACGTATAGCACCAGCTATCCGATTACTACGACTGTAATTTCTACGGCTCAAGGTAAGTCGAAGCAATCTTCAGAACGATCAACAGGCATGCAGGCGCCTGCCTTGGCGTCTATCGAGAAATTCGAAGCACATATCGTCCCGCCTGGCATGAAACAGCCTTGTCGAAGCAGGCCTATCTACATAATGCTATCCTAGCCAGGGCAGAAAGCGAGAGAAGTGGAATTTTCCATTTTTATGACTTCTGGACTAGTCATCCCAGCAGTCAGTCGAGCTGTTGTCGATTGAATTTTGACTATTGGGATGACTATGGATGGGTTGGATAAGCAAGTTTGCAGTCGCTGAACTCCAATATGCACAGCAGTCCTATGCAGGTCCAATCTGGCTGTTTGAAGGCTCAAGTTCAGAACGTCCAATCACTAGCTTCCTTGTGACTGTTATGCTGGCAAGAGCCGTGACAAAGGCACGCACCTAGAGCAGAAAACTAACTGAAGCCCGAGCAGGTTCTACAATAACCACGACATCGGTCTCTTACTCCCCTACCACTGTGGTCAGCACGTATTATATTACAGGAACAGCGACCACAACATCGATTCTGCCAGCGAGCACAGACACAGTCACTCAAGACCAGACCATCGTTTCGACCTACGTCACAACCTTCAGTACTAGCTATCCTATTACGACGACAATTATATCCACTGCGCCGGGTAAGCAAACCTCTCCTTCGATACAGGCGACTTTGATCTGTTCATGGACTTCCGACTGTCCCACGCTCGCACAGGAAGCCGAACAAGAGGAGTCTGAACTGCTGCCGTATCTTTCTAGAGCAGTGTAAGCACTCATTGCCAACTGAGATTCTAGATCCCTTCTCAACAAAGTCTAGCTTCTCGGCCGCCACGCGCACCACTTGAACTCAAGCAGACTTGCTCGAAAGCCGGTTGATGAAGCTATGGGCAGTCTTTCTTAGCGAGCCTCACCATCGACTTGGCTTCTCGAAAGAGCCCATCACTGTCGATCTTGCAGTTCATCATCCTAATTTGATCGATCTTTCGAGAGTGTAGTGAATAGGCATCCACGACCAAGCTGACACAGACATAGGGACAACCATTACCACAACGTCAACATCGTACCAGCCGACCACTATTTTGAGCACTGTGTCAACAACTCTCGTCCGTACCCAGACCCAGAATATAACGTTACCCGCCTCCACGGCGACATCGACGCAACCGGCGAGCACTATCACTGCCACATATGTGAGCACATACGTCACGACATACATTTCGGTAAGACACCTCGCCCACTGCCCCTGATGAACCATAAGCGACAATGATTTGTGCGGACATCTTTCCAGACTGGACCGATAGATGCCCATTCCCCGATTGCAATACCGGCCTCAAACTTGATCATACCTGCTCAATGACCTTGCAGGCCTATGAGCTTAGCCTTCGAGTGGTCCTTTAGTCCATAAGACAGTGGAACCACAATTCATGTCTTGCACAAGCTCTACACAAGCTGTGCTGCGAGGACTTCTTGCAGGCCCTGGTGGCAACAGGCCCCGAAGATTGCTTTTTATTTTCTCAATTCGGCTGATTTTGGCATCATCAGACTGCCACCACCTCGTACCCGTTTACGGTCACATCAACGGCCTCCGCGAGCACGATCACTTCCATTTCCTACTCAACCTCAACATATCAGACCACGATATATTCTACGGTGGTGACAACGTTGACGGCTACGACATCTCTGCCGGCTCAGACCACATCACTTCCTCCAGAGACGATTACTGCCACCACCTCGATCCCTCCGGGAACCATAACTGCGACGACCTCCATTCCGCCCGGAACCATCACACATACGACCTCGCTTCCTCCTGAGACCGAAACGACCATCTCGGTCACAATTTACAGCACGAGTTATCCAGTCACGTCGACCCTTGTCTCTACCGCTCCGGGTAAGTCTTGAACGAAGATAGTACGCTGGGGAGCAGAGCTGCGGAGGGTGCAACGTCTATTGCCAGGCATGCCTTGGGATGAACGAGTTGACGGATGGCATCGCTCGTTGCGCCTTGCTTTATCTCTACCATTGGTCTCAAGGAAGCAGGCTACATTCCACTTGATAATGGCAGCCTACATAAGTATGCTGGCTGAATCACGAGCATGAAAACTGCCTCTGGCTGTCTATACTAGATCGAATCGCCTTTTTCTTTATCAGCTAAGCCTGGCTAACCAAATTTCAGGGACGACAATCACTACCACGACGGTTTCGTATGTACCTACCACGATCGTGAGCACTTTGACAGCCACGACCTCGCTGCCGGCTCAGATCCAGACGGCTACCAGCACAACGATCAGTGTTGTTACAAGGTGTGTTATATCATGCAGAATGTTTTCGGTCGCTTGAAGCACATGCTGATTGATGTCCAAGCACCACAACATTCTCGACGTCTTATCCTGTCACGGTAGGTTAGCCACAAAAGGCTGGTAATATCAAGAGCCACCGATACTAGACTTCCTGTCGTTGAGAGGGGTCTCCCATTGAATGAGATGCAATGCAGTAGATGCTCAGTCTCTAGGAAAATACCGCTGACCCATAACATGCAGATTACGGCAACCTCTACTGCACCCGGGACCACTGTGTACTCAACTACTACCTCTTATATGCCCACCACGATCGTGAGCACTTTCGTCACCACGCAAATCGTCACCACTTCTCTTCCTGCGCAGACTACCAGCTTACCAGCCGAGACTGTAACCCAAACTACCACGACACTTTCCGCATATCCCAGCACGTACGAGTTGACTGCAACGACCACTTTGCCAGCTGAGACCTTTACTACCACAACGCTATCAGCTTATCCTAGCACATACAGCGTTACTGCTACTTCTAGCTTGCCAGCCGAGACCATCACCTACATCGTGACATATACAAGCATACAACCCGCCTCTACGAGCCTGATCACGACGACCGCAGTTATTACGCAGACAACCACTTCAGTTTTTGTCCAACCTGCGTCTACATATACCACAACACAGTACAGCACATATCCAGCATCGACAGCCACCTCTACCGAAATCATTACGAGTAAGTCGGAGAGCCCCGAAGACGCGATCACAACCGTGGAAAGGATAGGAAGGGTGTCCTTTTGGCATTTGTGGATGGTAGTGCCGGGATTGACCAAAACTAACTGACCACTTGCTCCTGCTTGTAGCTACTTTCGTCTCGACCTACGTGACCACAGCGCCTCCAGTCACATACACCACGGTATCCACTTCGGTGACAACAGCAAGTACTACTTCGACGGTTCGTACACAACTCTCGATTTTGTTTCAGGAAGATGCTAATGACATGTATTCTAGATCTATTCAACGGTCACAAGCACTCTACCCCAGCAGACGGCGACCAGCATCTCGATATCGACCTATCTGACGACGCAGTATTCCACTTCAACGATCTATCAAACGATTACGACCACAGCTCCTCCGCAGACAAGTAAGTGGCGCAGATGACTGTGGGCATGACGAAACAGTCGTATTTTGCCATCAACAGATGCAGGCTTCGAAGCTGGCTATTGGACCAGCTTCACGCTGCTGGAGCCATGGCGTGCCTGTGGCCAGTTCTATGGGTAGTCCTTGTGCAGCTTCAGCATCCCCTTTCGAAAGCGACTTCGGCGATTTGGGGACTATTAGTCTGACTTGTCTTTGCATCTAGGCACAGTAACTTCTACCGTGGTTACGACTTTGCCGGCCCAGACAAATACCCAAATAGTGACAAGGGTAAGTCATCCTGCGATTGTTTACAGGAAGGAGCTGAGCTGACCTGGGTGTAGTGAGTCCCATGGAGTTCCACTTAGATAGCTGTCAGTCGAACACGTCAACGTGCAGGCAGCTATGCCAGCAGTCGGTCATGAAACTATCACCCATAGACTTGACTTGTGACTCGGTCGACGCAGGGCTAGGAATAACGGGCTCAAGGCAGTGAAGCCTATCGGATCGTCACTGCACCCGTCAAGCAGTCAATCAATGAAAGCTCTTGACTTGATTGACTGCAAATGGCTGCGCATTGGCGTGGTTGATTTGGATGTTCACCTCAGAAGAGTGCTACCTTGGCCGATGCCGTGCGCTCGTACGACGGGCTCTTTCTGGCGGACTACGGCTCAAGGGATGATCATGCTGCTCTTCTTCGTTAGCTGACTTGGATACTCACAGCACTCTGCCTGCATCGACCACAACTGTTGTCTCGACCTATCAAACGACTATGCAGGTGACCTACACCAGTGTGCAGCCGGGGAGCACCAACTATCTCACTGCTACTGTCACTGCCACAGCAACGTACGTACCCATCGACTTTTGATGCCTGAACAGATCCTCATTGACGCTCATCTAGAACCAACCCGTTCTCTGTGACCACCACTCAAAGCATCACATCTACGACCGTGCAGACTGTGACGAGTTCGTATCCTGTTACCTTGACCCAAACTACGTAGGCCGCAATTCGTCGATGTGCGGAGAAAGTCAAATACTTATGTGCTGTTGCAGGACTGCTCCCGGCACGACTTACACCACGACGACAGTTAGCTACATAACCACAACTTACGCCACGACGGGAACCACCACGGCCACAGCTACCTCCGTCTCGACATCGGTGCAAACTATAACGACCTCTTATCCTGTGACGGTCGTACAGACGTCGTCAGTCCCAAACTCTCTCTGACCTCATGTAGATCGTCGCTAACCTGCTTACAGAACGGCTCCAGGCACGACCATATACTCGACGACTGTCAGCTATGTTACAACGACGTACATCTCGACCGCAATCCTCACGGCCACCTCAACGACAATCAATCCAAACAGTGACCACTTCTTACCCGGTGACCCTAACCCAAACCTCGTAAGCTTTCGCCTGAAGAAGTCTACCTGGACGCATCGGCCGCTAATCCATTCCAATAGGACGGCTCCAGGCACCACGATCGTCTCAACAACAGTGAGCTACGTAATCACAACCTACGCCACAACAGGAACTCTCACAGCCACTGCCACTCAGACAGTAAGCAAAGGAAAAGATCGGCCATCGAGTTTGGGATTTCGACTGACCGTCCTACCTATCGACTGCAGGCAACGACGACGAATACAGCGACACAGACCATAACTTTGACACAAACTGCGTAAGAAATCCATTTCTGTCTTGTCAAGAGAACCACGCAAGCTTATACCGTGCGTACAGCACCATAACTTCGACCACGACCAATACCAGAAATACTTATACCACGGTCAATACGCGAAACACTGTCACCGCAACTACTACTGCAGCCCTAACGACCTCGACACTCCTAGCAAACCCCAGCTGCCCAGGCAACACTGGCCAGATCTACAAATCCAATCCAGGTCCTGAGTACCAACTGGCCTGCGACTACGACTCGCCAAACTACGATCTGCAGAGCTTTTACATTACTACCGGCTTCAATCACTTCCAGACTTGCATAGACACGTGTGGTAATACAACATCATGCCTGGGCGTGTCCTTCGATATCAGTGGGCAGCAGGAATGTTGGCTGAAGAGTGCATCGATCACCGCCTCGGCAGCTGCTACGAGCCGAGCTCTAGCTATCTATGTCTCAGGAACATGATCGAGTGTTCGATAAAGGGGTGTATGCCAGGGCATTGGCGGATGAGCAGCTCGAGTTACTTGACTCCTCCCCGAGGCTGGATAAAGGAGCTGTTTGTGAGCCTGTACTGATTCCAGAGTTTGACTGCCAACGACGATCCACCTATTGCTTCTCCAGGCGAGCAAAAAAAGGGAAGTCGATGTGAAGATGGCTGGATTCGAACCCGCATGCGTACGTGGATCGTACCAATCGCGAAGTGTCTTTGGTGCCTCAAAGTCTAGAAGCCACAATGTCAAAGCCGTATGTTGTAGTAGTACGTACGCGAATCAAGTCCTGCTTAATGCGTACCAGAACGCCGAAACAAACCCGCTCGCTCGCCTGCCTCATTGAATCGTGGTCTGTGCTGCCTTCCAGGAAACGCCATCAAAATGCATAACAGAAGGGTATGCCCATTAATCCTCATGCCGCGTCTAGTCGCTGCGCAGCATACTCTCGACCAGCTCACCCAGCGGCCCAAACCACTCGCCCTTCTTCCCACCTTTTTCGTCTGCAAGCCCAAACTCTTCCACAAACAGAACGTAATGCTTGAAGCCCGTGTTGAGATGCGCTTCCAAGCCAAGACCTCGCACCACGCCGTAGTGGTGGCAGTAGATGTGCGCATACACTCTGTACAGCCTCTTGAAGATGGTGCGGACCGTCTTTTCGAAACCCTCTGGAAATGGGACACCTGGTGCAGTCGGAAAGAGCGAAGGGTTGGAGAGGTGGTTGGAGGTCCATGAGAGGAGGAGCGAGATATATGTCGGAGCTGGGAGGCGGGTGGGCTTGGGGTAGGCTGGTGGATCGTGCCAAAGGTATTCGAACTCGTCAGTCGCTTTCATCTCGGGACAGGTCTGAGGACTGCAGAACTCGGTGATGGCGCCATAGAGCAAGTTGAGCTGGTTGTAGAAGTCGACGACTGTGCCATCATGTCAGCATCACGTCGACGCTTACCCTGTCGATTTTGTTGTACCATTCACAGCCAACCACTCATCTCTATCCTCGCCTTCCGGCAACTGCACCACCTTTCTCAAGCTCCCACTTCCCAGAGTTGCTTCCGCAAATTGCTTCAGTTGCCAGCTGTTGCTGCCCCTGGCCTTCTTCTGTGTCGGCTGGAAGCTCGCGGTTCCCCTGCTCCTTGCATTCGAATTACTGCGCGTCAACAAGTCAGTAATCGGCTTCTTGCTGGTCAGAATCTCCGCCACCCAGCCCTGTGCCTTGGCTCCTGCCGCTTTGGGCCGTGAAGTCTCATGATGTCGCTTCTCCTGCTCGAGAGGGAATGGGACAGGGATGCGCGATCGCTCGTGTCTCTGCTTCTCCCGGCCTGGACTGTAGGTGTAGTCCTGATCGCCATCGAATATGTCCTGAATGTGGCGTTGCAGCGGTGACTGGTAGACACTCTGCGGGCTCTCAGGGTATTCGATGTGCAGATAGGACTCCGACTGCGCGAGGATGTTTGTTTGGAGGGCAGGCAAGGGCTTGGGCCTAGAGCTGTAAGGCTGCGGTGGGGAGTTGTGTACGAACATGGTCTGCATGAAGGAGGTCATCTTTGACTCCCGAATGGCAATCTCTTGCTCTTGTGTGCCGTCTGTCGTGATTACAGTGCTGTTGCAGATGTCTGGTAACATTCCAAGCTCGTTAGCAAGCCAATTGCCGGTCCAAAGACGGAGGAATGCTTACGCTTGTCGCGGTATCGTAGAGAACGGCAAGGTACTGAACCTATTGCTGTACAATGAGCGTACAAATTGTAGCGAGTGTCAATTGTGACGTTTGGTGAAGCTGGTTGTTTCAAACGGGCCTCAGCGACCCGGAATACACAAACAGATCAACAAAGCTACTTCCCGTTTGGGAAGCCCAGGCTGAGACAACCGAGGAACTCTTTGCTTGCAACTTTGTTCTTCTCATTGAATCAATGATTTCTGCATCAACCCACCGCCATCGAAATCATGCGGCGGCATGGTAGCACGACCGAAATGCCGCTGATAACCTGCGAAATGCGCCGTAATCCTGCTGGCTGAGGCTTGACGCCCCTCGGAGTTCGCTACCGCATGTACGTGCGGCGTTCGCTATGTCCTTCGTACCAATATCAAGAGCGGCAAAGCGGCACTAGTCATGTATGTTAAGAGGATGCCTAGAGTTTCCTATGTAGGCTTTCATTGTTATCGCGAGTGTCCATAAGGCAATAATTCCTTGTCTGTAGCAAAATTTTGCTCGCACGCCTCAAGTGCTCATCCCTCTTCTTAAGCCATTCGTCATTACTAAAGGAGACCATTGACTCAACGCTCGCAAACGCGGCGGTAAAATGGATTCATCAAGAACGAGTGGCGAGGTCAAGAACAAACCTCGATACGACATCCTAGAAGCAACCTCAGAAGACGTCCCAGCAATAGTCGAATGCGCCAGACGCGCCTTCGAAAGCGATGCGCTGCACAAGCAGATGTTCAGACACGGTCAAGAATCACCAGAGATCTTCCAGTGGCGTGTGAAGAAGTATAGCGAGCACTTTGAATATCCGTACCGGGTCTTTGCAAAGGCTGTGAGTCCTCCCCAAGAACATCTCTTGAGCGCGGTTTATTAAGCTAAAGTTGGTAGGTCCCAAGAGACGATCACACAAAGCTTGTCGCCTACGCTGCCTGGTTCAGACCAGGTCACTGGGCGTGGTTGAAGCAGCATAAAGCTGAGCAGAAGGCCGCTGGCAAGGTAGACGACGAGACTTATCCTGAGGGTGTTGATACCGTGCTCCTTCGTGGCATCGACGAAGAGTCCCGTGGTCACCGCGAAGATTATTGGGGCGATAAATCTGACTACTGGTGTAAGTTCTAGCTTTGCAAAGCAAGCCTCCATGATATAGCTGACACCTTCAGATCTCGGCGCATTCGCAGTGGACCCAGACTATCAGCGTCGCGGCATTGCTAGACAGTTGATCGAGGTTGGGATCAAAGAGGCTGATAAAGCTGGGTTGCCTGCCTACCTCGAGGCGACGCCTGCGGGCCAGCTATTCTATCCACTGTACGGCTTCGAGCCAACGGGAAAGCAGATTGAGAGATTTGACGGGACGTATGTCAACAAGGCTATGTTGCGGCCAGCGAGAAAGGTCGTGCAGCAAATGCATGGTGGCGTTGCAAAATAATAGTAGGCAGCTAGCTTGAGGCTACCATGGGTACGGCTGCTTTCCATCAGCATTTGGACGAGCAGCACAAAGATCAGCATTTCTCACCTTATTCTCCCAAGTCCAAAATGTCCCTGTATCCTTCTGCTTCTTGCTTTCAATCGTCCCAATGCATTGCCTCACACTCTCCTCAGGAGTCATCTGGCCTTCGACCTCCCAACTCAATCCCTCAATATTCGCCATGTCCGTCTTTACCTCTCCAGGGTGCAGACATATGATTGCTGTTGGGATGTTCTTCCGCTTCAGCTCCGCAGCCTGAGATCGTGATCAGACATATCATCAGACGATCAGAATGACAGGTGGCAAGACTCACCATGTGTCTCGCCATCTGGTTCAACGCCGCCTTGCTGGCTCCGTACGCTGCGAAGCCATCTTCGTTCTCTAGAAAGCGGCTCGTGGAGCCGGAGTCGGAAGATATGAACGTCAGTGTTTTGACACCAATACTCGCAGCTAAGAGACGTTGGGCAGTGATGATTGGGCCGATGGTATTTGTGTGCAGGTGAAAGGCTAGGTCGTCGTATGAGCTGTCTTCTATGTCAGTATGGTGCAATATGTCTCAAGAGACATGCAAAAGGCAAGATGTGATTGGTGATTCAGCGTATTGTGGACTGTGCAGGTATTTGCTTGTGTGGCAAGGTGTCAAGCACGAACAAGCGGTATGCATCCCACAAGGTGGTGTCCAGTGCCATCAGAAGGTCCTGATCTCCAGGCTGATGACCTGCAGATCCAAAAGAGTGGTCATTGGGCGCCATGTTTGTTTGACGCAGCTGCTTCCATCCCAAGAATGTCCTCAACCACAGTGCCTGGTCTCCAAACGGCGACAGCTTAGGCCTGGTATCGACGATCCGTCCCAAAACGTTGAGGCATATTATCTCAACCGCAGATTGATATGCGCGGGCGATAGGTCGACAGTGCATAGCTACTGGACGCGACTGACGGATGCCAGTGATTGCTCGATCCTTCTGGCGGCGTGCTGCTGTTGACTGATGGGACTCGTGTTGATGGCGAGCTCTAGTAGACTCCCAGACCGCTGGGCATTGGCCGCCGAAAGCTGAGCGTTGTATCTGCATGGCATATGCAACGAACGCGTGCTCCAATGACGGAGGACGTCGACGCTGATCCGTCATAGCCTTGCCGAATGCGCCATTGATCCAGCATGAAATGTAATCACAGGCAACATGCTCATAGGCCAAGGCGGTCAGGTTTTATGTCCTCAATCCAAATTGTGAATAAACCCAGCAAAGCTGGTGCAGGCGTGTGTGCTGCTTGCATGATACCTGTGATGAGGGGCAGAAAGGGCAGCATGCAGAAAGCCCGTATACACTTACATCTCGGACGCCCGCTGCAGATACGTCGATTAGTACTTACTTCTGAACGGATACTAGTATGCTTAATGTATATGTCGTCTCACATTCGGATATTTCAAGACTCCAGCATTGACTACCACATAGTCTATTCGCAGGTCTGGCGTGTCCTGCTTGAGCTTCGCCACGAATTCCTATTAGCTGGTTAATACGCGCTCGCACATAGCTGAGCCATATAATGCAAGAAGCAAGAGATGCTGCATGTGATCGTACATCAATACTGTTCTCACTCAGGACATCGCAAGCGTATGTCTTGAGGTTCGTCGGATCGACAGCCGCCTTCGTCCAGTATGCAATGTCATGCTTCGCCTCGCGATTGCGTACTGTAGCGTAGACTCGAGCGCCTTGTCCCAGCGACTGACGCACAAATTCATGGCCAATACCGCGTGAAGCGCCCACAATGAGCCATGATGCCGGAGCCATCGCACCTTATTGACTGTACAAATGTCTGTTGCTGCAGGCGTCAGATCAAGATAGCGTCGCTATGGTTGATGTGAACAGCTCTCCACATGTTGAGAGCTTCCACCTTCCGTTCTCGGCACAGGTACGACCGGCAGTGGCGCATCTGTGGTCGGCGGGACGGACAGGGCGCAGTCTCGGGCTGTGCTCATGATGTAGGCCGCCGAAATGAATGCGCGGAGAAAAGTTTGCTTCGAGGTTCGGTGTGTCCATGCACAGTTGTGGGTCGTGCCTAACGTGATACAACGAAGGCTGGTGTGCGGCAGACCAGCAGAGATGATATGGGCAGACCGGTGGTTAGAAACTTTTGTGGGCTCGAATTGTGCCGAGCTTGAGAGCCGATTCAATTTTTGGCATTGATCCAAATATGCTGTCGATTGATTGACACCTGGACAAGGTACCAATCATTGATTGCTTGGCACTGCAACGCTAAATGCGTAGGGCAATTGACTCACAACAACTTCACTTCCGAGTCGCCATCCGGCACACACCCAAGGAAGCAATCGAAAAGCTCTAGCTCCAAGCATCAGGTGAGGCTAGCCGGCTGCAGGCTGATGTAGGCGCTGGCGCTGGTACGAGCTGCGAAAACCTGGAGGGCAAGGCAGCGTAGCGATTGGGGAAAAGCGGTGAACCTGCAGCTTGTGGCATAGAGTAAGGCCGACAGGGCCTCACTGCCCCTCAGTCAATTCACTTCTTCAACTTAATCAGCGAACCTACCTGCGATTCTACAACGACCTGTGCCTCTCATGAAGCGACAGAACAGCCTTGATGGCTTCTCATTACGGCGCACACGATCGAAAACGTACTTCACGGCATGATTCATTCCATCCTCTTCGAGACCACGAGCCTTACTATCCAACCAACAACGCGGGGTACGCTAGTTCAGGCCATCCTCGAGGCGGTGAGGCAGACACGGCTCGAGTCCCATCTGGCAGTGAGCGAAAGGCATTCGGGCGCAGCTACGACCCACGAGACTCCGGCTATTACCCTCCCGCACCGTCTGTGGATCATGGCAGGCCTCATCGGCGCAGGTCGCTAAGCCGCAGGCGGTATTCATGGCCACCTCAGCCGTTTGTCGAAGAGGAGGTGAAGTCGTTGGCAAAGGAGGCAGGTGCGCAGGTGCTATTGAGGGAGGTCAAGAAAGCTGAGGCGCCACCATCGCGGGGTACGGTCGACCAAGAACAACTCATTGAAGAGGTATCTGAGTATTTTCAGCGCGTTGCCAAGCCAGAGAAACGCAATGTCAATGCGTCGGTCTCAGAGCAGAGTAATAAGGCCGCTTCGAATGGCATACCGACACCACCAACAAGCGAAGATGAAAGGGCACGAACGCTTCGGCGAAGGCCATCGAAGCTTAACACGAATCTGAACAATGCCGTGCCTGAAATGTCAAAACGGACCTCGTCGCCATATGCATTCTGTAAACCAACACCGCTTAAGAAGGATCATTCCTCGGGCAGCCAATTCTTGTCGCCCGATAGCCTGACGCCACCGCTAGCCGGCTTCGGGCGGCGGAGACATAGGGAGTCTGTGTCGTCGTCCAAGCCGTCAACGCCACTGGTTGAATCTCGCCGGGCAAGCCCATCTGCGAGAGCTGGGCAAGATTATTTCTTCAGCTACAGCTCGAATGACGATGCCGTGCTCGACGATGACCGTGACAATAGTAGAAGAGGGCCAAGTCCTCTCAGGAACGGGATAGATGTACGGACCACGGGCTCACGTACATCTGTCGTTGACTTCGCGACGAATACGAACCCTCCCCCTGGCAGGAGGAGTCTTGGTGCCCGTAGAAACACAGATACCTTGAATACTGTCCCAAGCTTACCACGTCTTAATGCGGACAAAACCAGACGACCATCTCCATTGATGGCCTCTAATGCTCTAAGCGAGCTTGACGATGTTGCTATCCACTCAGCGCCCGGTACGCCTGGCAATCTGGATATATGGCCACGGTCCCGGGAAGGAAGCTACTCCTCGTCCAGAGGTGTCTCACCGGCTGGCTCGTTCATCTCTGGCGTCTCTGCGGCATCCTATGTCTCATCAGCGTCCCAACGAGAGCACTCCCCTCGACGCTCTCCGAGAACTAGCTGGGAATATCCTCATGACAAGCAAAATGGTTCGCCGCATGAGGACTCAGTGTCTAGCTCTCACCCATCGACACCGTCTCCGCAAACTCCTGGAGACTCACCAAAGCTGCCGAGGACCGATCTGGACTGGAGTGCTTTACTCGCAGCAAACGCGGCTCGCCGGCCAAAGACGTCGTCTCGTCTCCAGCAGTCGATGCGGCAAGAGTCCGTCGACGATGTACGCCGACCGTACGGCCCTATGAGAACTGGAACTGGTAGTAGCCTACCATACCCAGTCGATGACAGCCCAAACTTCGCAAGCTCTTACATGCCATCGGAACGAGAGTATCAATACATGCCGGCTCGCGCCCTTGGAGTACCATCTGACGGCGTGTCGAAGACTTTGTCCCGTGCTGCTTCACCGTCCAGAACGGCCCGTGCCTCAACCATTGATCAAACTTCGCGGCCATCACTGTACACTCGATACTCCGCGACCACCGATGCGGCAGCCGATAGCGGTAGATACAAGCCTGACCAGAAACCGAAGGCTTTTGCTGCATCATCTCAAACAAAGAGAGAACTCGCAGCCCTGCTGAAGAAGGGTCTTCCGGACTGCCCTCGCCCTCTCCCGGTCGCTGGCTTCGATGACTGGTATACCGTGATTGGCGCTCCGCAACTGGTCTTTTGTCCAGCTTGCGTGGACAACGTTTTCGAGCGCACCATCTTCAGGCCTTCTGTACGCCGATTGCCTCAGCTCAACTTCAACTCGAAAGTCCAATGCTCGTTGGGTGCATCGCACTGGACTCGTCTCGCTTGGGTGCTGACGCTGCAACAGCATCGGACAGATCTCACACTCCTAAAAGATATTGCCGACATCGAAGAGACGTCTGAACCTTGTCCTGGTGAGAAAGAGGATGTCCGTACCTGGTACGGGCTGAGAGATGTGGAAGGGCTCTACGTCCGCGATTTCCATCTGTGTTATGCAGATGTCAGGAAGATCGAGCGCCTACTGCCGACATTGAATGGCTTCTTCGTGCCACTGCCAAATCGTGCATCGTACGGAAAGTATAAGTGTGCTTTCCGAGTCGACAGCAATCGCTTCAACGTCTATCTTGACGCGCTGATCACCACCCACGAGCGTTCACTGGACACGCACAAGGTAGCCGACAGGGTCGCATTCATTGATCTCGTGGAACGTAAGACGCAGCTGCGTGAATGCACTAAAGACACATTACTCATCGGTGGACTGTGGCATTTCTCGCCCAAAATTCCGGAATTTACTGTCTGCGAAGACTGCTTCGACGCCATCGTGGAGCCGGAAGTCAAGCGCAACAATGATCTGGCGATGCGCTTCAATCGCACCATCCAGCCAGTGTATAGCGAAGGAAATGGCAGTAGCTGTCAGCTCTACTCTCGACGAATGAGAAAGGTGTTCCAGCGAGCGATTGAAGAGAACGACACGAGATATCTGGCACGCAAAGCAAAAGAGAGGCGCGACGCGGAAATCCGGCTCCAAGAACGATATCAGGATATCATCCGCCGAGCCAAACGCCTCAGCAAGGAAGGCACAGGCACTCCAGATGATGAGAAACGGCTCAACAGGGAATTGCAGCATATTGCGGACGAATGGAAGACCAGATGGGAGTGATCGACGTGACTCGATGGGTAGTATGCGGTTTGGCTACTGCTTCTTCATGATACCCAGAAAGCAATTGCGGGATAGATCTAGGGCGTTCACCAGTTGCCTGCCTTATGACTTCAACACAGATTCTGAGCAATTTCTCGTTCAGTTCTCTGCTCCAGTCCCGTGAGATCCGTTATTCTTGCTGCGTATGTCTCAACAGTGCTGCTCACGGAGGAACTCTTCGAGCCAATAAGCAGTCTCGTGGCATCGCTTATGCCATGTCGTTTTAGTCCTAGCGCAGACGTCACCGTGAAAGATCCCAGATTGAGTTTCACGGTCCTTGTTTCTCACGCGTGGCACCGCTGGGAAGATGCTAAGCAACTGTGTCATTGTGCCTACCATGCAAACCGTGGTCTCGACTCTGTCGATCAGTTTCAAGAGATGCATTCAGGTGAGAAAGCACTAGGTCGTGAGGTAAACGACACTCGGACCGTTTGCGGCTGGTGCGTGGCGCAAAGAATCGGAGAGAACCGGAAGTCAGCAGAAACACGCTCATTGGCCGAGTGTGCTGGGACGCATTCAAAAGGGAATAACCGGCGCAGAGCCGCATGCCGTTGATCTTTTCCTTGGACTTCTTTCTCACTGGCATCATCATCTCGTCCATCCACACCACAACATCAACACTTCACAACCACATCCATCTTCCTTGACCCGTCCAGTACACGTCTCTACGACATCTACCACATAAATCTCAGACACAATGGGCAAGGACAGCTTCTCGGACGGTACGTATCATCAATAGGGATGATCGCGAGAGGTCTTGCGCGGCGAGGGCGAAAGAGGCGCATAAAGGCAAAGGAGTGCTCAAGGAATGCCCTCGTGGGCATCGAGTGCAGTTGGCCTGTTTGCGAACACTCAAACCTCAGCGCCCAGCTTCGCGCCTTGTCGGTCGCTCACGCGATCACATTTCGGGGAACAAGTCACTGATATTATCATGCAGGTGACTCTAAGAAGGGTGCCAACCTCTTCAAGACAAGATGTCAGCAGTGCCACAACCTCAAGGCTGAGGAGGGCAACAAGATCGGCCCCAACCTTCACGGTCTCTTCGGCCGCCACACTGGCTCCGTCGAGGGCTTCTCATACACCGACGCGAACAAGCAGGCGAACGTTGAGTGGAAGGAGGACACTCTCGTAAGTCCAAACGATGAGATCTAAGACTAGGCTGCAAATGTTGACAATGTGCCAGTTCGAGTACCTCGAGAACCCAAAGAAGTGAGCACAGTGACTAGGAACACCCTATTGTGAGATGTTCATACTGACCACCATCAGGTACATTCCTGGCACGAAGATGGCTTTCGGTGGTCTGAAGAAGGCCAAGGACAGGAACGACCTGATCACTTTCCTCCGCGAGGAGACCAAGTAGATGCTGCAGCGACGCGCATCTCCATTCGCCATATCTCCCGCCACCACTTATGTACACTTATACCTCGACCTGTAATACTACACACCTATTAGAGCCGCGGCTACCACCTGAATTTCACGCACGTTCTGCGGGAAGAAACAGTAGAACAGGAGGGCTAGAAGCGTTGGCATGTGTCGATACAGGGAAGAGCCATGTTCTAGATTTGGGTCAGGCGAGCATGCTTTCTCGTTTCTTCTTGCATTAGCGGTGTCGGTCATGATGACCTATGTATTCCACATCTTCACTCTGTTGAATCTATTCATGATCGCTCTCCCGGTGTTTCTGTCCTCACAGCTTTGAACGCGGCACATGGCTGACCTCGCGAGACACGTGTGGCTTGTGAAGATCTTAAGACACGTGCGGAAGCATTCGTATGTCCACTAAGGGATTTGCTCTAATGATTGTCTGTCCTGGGTGGCGATGTTTTGGAATCAGGCACGTGCTGGGGCTGGGAAGACATCATGGAAGGTGGTCTAGAGGCAGGCGCCGGAGCATGTGCCTTGCTCCTGAGGTACCTCAGCTTCACTGGCCTATCAGCTCGGTCCTAGTATGCTCGAATGAGGCACGTGGCTGATGTCGAGTAGTGGCATGTGAGGACATCGAAGGCAGGCGCGCAAGCACATGCGCTCGCTCCTTCTCACAAGGCTGGACCCACATTGCGGAAGCCCGTGATTGTGACACGGCCCTGGGTATAAGTATACATTTTGCGACGGGCCAGAGGTTTCCCTTGACATACATGCACCATACTGCGCATCCACAGCCTCAGCCATCCCACATCATCAAAATGTTCGCCAACGGCTACCGCTCGAACCCCGTCATTGAGTATGTATACCATCAGCGCTACATCTGGACGTGCATGGCTGACACGCAACGACACAGGAAGATTAACATCGACGGCAAGATCAAGTGCAAGGGTTGCAAGATCGTGAAGGACACAGGCGCATTCAGCAAAAAGAATCTCTACCACCTTAAGAGCGAAATCTACTCGGCGAAGCAGGCGGGCAAGGCGGTCAATACTACGACTCGCGAAATCATTCCCTGCACCCGTTGTACGCCGTCACAGCAATTCGAGTTCAAGTGCCACGGCTGCGATTATTGGAAGGGCAGGGACAAGTTCTCCAAGGCCCAGCTCAAGAATCCAGACAGGGCCAATTGCTGGCAATGTAAGCCAAGCGATGGATAGAGCCCTACTGTTTCATGTCGACATTCGCTAACGGGTTCAAGGCATGGAGAAGCGCGCGAACATGGAGCCGGGCGGCAGTAGCGAGGACGACTCCGGCGGGGACGACAGCGATGATAGCGACTCCGCGAGCGACGATGATGGCGACGGCGCCAAGCTGCCGAGCACTATGGCGGGTCTCAGCATTGGTGGCACATCGAATGACGCCTCAAACTCCGCTACGCCGGCTGCCTCTGTCGTTGGCACGACCACGAACGTGGGCACGAACGTGAGCGGATTCGCGAAGGTCAACACAGTGCAGAGGAAGACAATGTACGACGTCAACAAGCAGACTAACTTGAGCCTTGCCACAGGCGTGACAGGCAAAGCCATGGACGACGTGCAGGTCGCTGACAGCGAGTCTGATGACGAGTAGGAGAGAATAGCAAGGATGAAAGTGCGAGCAGGAGGACGGTTTACTGTACTATAGCATCGAAACGGCGATGACCGTCCTCCCTAGTCAGCAGCTAAAGTCACCTTTTCCGGCCCAACAGGCTCACCAATCCCCTCCTCGGTAGCCGGTGAACCGTTCTGCTGTTGCTCCTCGTAGTGCAGCTTCTCAGCCTGCTCTATGCATCTCATGTTCGCGGCCGCCTTGTTCATCGTCTCCTCGTACTCCTCAGTGGGGTCACTATCAAACACAATACCTCCACCAGCCTGCAGGTACGCAATACCATCCTTGACCATCATAGTCCGCAGGGCGATGCACGTATCCATTGCTCCCTCTGCCTCCTCTCCGGTTTGTGGATTAACTGTGTCGTAGCCAAAATAGCCGACGGCACCAGCATAGACACCTCGTTTCTCTCTCTCCAGCTCGGCGATCAATTCCATCGCCCGGACCTTCGGTGCACCAGAGACTGTGCCAGCTGGAAAGATCGAGCGGAAAGCATCGAAGCGCGTCTTGCCTGGGCGGAGGATACCAGAAACCTCAGAGACGAGATGCTGAACGTGCGAGAACTTTTGGACGACCATCAACTTGTCGACGCGAGTGGTCAAGGGGTCGCAGACACGATTGACATCGTTACGGGCCAAGTCGACAAGCATGACGTGCTCTGCCCTGTCCTTCAGGCTCTCCCGCAAAGTTGTGGCGAGTGCTTCATCTTCGGCGGGCGTAGGGCCGCGCTTTACTGTTCCTGCGATTGGATGCGTGATGATGCGGCCGTCTGCCTCGGCTTTCACGAGGAGCTCGGGTGAGGCACCGACGATGTGGAAGTCCTCGCAGCTGATATAGAAGAGGTATGGCGAAGGGTTGACAGTGCGAAGGTGACGGTAGATGTTGAAGGGATGTAAGCTTGTGGGTCTGGCGATTCGCTGGGAGGGTACAGCCTGGATGATGTCGCCGGATACGATGTGCTTCTTCAGAGTGTTGACGTGGCCTTCGTAGCCTGGCTGGCCGATGTTACTTGCGTACTTTTGCTGCAGCTTGATGGGTCCTTGCAGCGGAAGAGGCAGGCCAGGCGTTCGCAAAATCCGAATGTAGCTCGCAATCGTCTTTCTGCAGGCCTCATATGCATCCTCAAGTGCCTTTGCTGAAGCACCTGCCTCTGGGACGTGTAGATATGTAATCACCATCGCCCTTTGCGAAAAGTGGTCCTGAGCCACGATGGTATCGAACAGCATGAACAAGCTCTCCGGCACTTTGAGCACATCCTTCATCTCCCTCTTCGTCTTCGGCTCAAAGTACTTGACGCAGTCGTAACCCACATACCCGATCGCTCCTCCCGTCATCGGTGGAAGGCGCAAGGAAGGCACGCTTGCCAACCTGTGCTGGGCCAGCTCTTCCGCCAGGCGTGGCAGCGGGTCTGCTTCGAGGCCATGGTCGGGGCCTGAGACGAGGGTCTTGTGCGGGTCAGCACCGACGAAGCTGTAGCGACCAATGGTCTCGGTGGTGGCGGCGGACTCGAAGAGAAAGGACAGCTTGCTTTTGGCGCTGCACAACTCTTTAGCTCGATGTCCAAGTTGGGCAGGCACGCATCTAGGCTTACTTTGCGCTGATCTTCAAGTAGATCGAGCTGGGCGTCAAAAACTCTGAAGATATGGAGGCGCAGATGGGTATGAGGTTTGGCGGGTTCTTTAGGCTCTTGCCGGTTTCTATAATCTTTTGTACATCTTCCAAAGATGGCTGAATATTGACCTGCATACACTTCTAAGTCTCTTGCGATCCCAGCGCTGGGTACGAAAAAACTTACGCTGGCCATCTTGCTGGCTATTGCTATGCCACCGGTCTGGGCGAGCTGATGAATATGAAGCTCGCAATCATGGGTACGTCTCTCACGTACAGTTCTGCTGATACGAGATGTTGGCTACCCCTACCTTCCCTCATCATCGCGGGTCTCAGTCATATTCTCCGGTGTCGCGCAAACAATATTCCCAGTGGTTTCACTCAACGGCCCGAACGTTAGTGCTTGCTGCACGAAAGCGGAGCGCACAAAACTCTCTGCGCACCCGTCTTGCCCTGCCTTGCACGGAGGGCCGCATTGAGTTGTGGTTCCTCTCGTCGCGCGCAATCATGGCTGCCATTCCTTCGTCTCCTTCTCCCGGCGAGGAGGTTCTGTCACCTGCATCACCGTCACCCTCTGTCTTTTCGCGACCGTCGTCTACAAGACGCTTATCGTCTCAGACGTCTCTCTCCAACTCCACATCCTGCAACCTGCCCGAGTCGCCCTCGTGGCACTTCCCGGGACCGAGCAGCAAATATCATATACGCGAGAAACCGAAGAGGCATACGCGCTTCTCGAGTACTGTCACGACCCCTATCGGTCCGGTCTTGTCAACAGCGAGTCGCGCGCATCGGAGGACTCAGAGCGCGTTACAAAACCACGCGCACCGCTTCTCCCCCACTTCAAGTACCGCCGGCAGTCGCAAGAGTTCACTCAGCCGCTTCCCGGCCTTCAATCCGACCATGTTACCCAAGACGCCGGTCAAGAGCCCGGCTCATCTGCGCTTGCAAGACTCGCCCTTCAGTGATTACTTCACCGACGAAGCGCGTTCAACATTTGCGCCGTTCACACCCAGCGGGCCGGCGCAATGGCACGCGCCTTCACAGGACGTGCAGAACCTCTTGCTCAGGTTGAGCAAGCTACAGGGTCAATTGATGCGAAGTGGGGACTATGAGAAGGAGACCGTGGAAATTGTGCGGGCTGGAGTCGATGAGATCGATGCAGATCTCGACGCGCTGTTCAGTCATACAGGGAGTACGCGTGAACCGCAGTTGAAAGACAGCGCGTTGTTCATGGACGAAGAGCAAGAGGAGGCCTCACAGGAGACGCCGCAGGAGGAGACGCGCGAGGAAGTAATTGATAATGGCACTGCAGGCAGTGTGGCCAACAGCATAATCGAGGAGGAGGCGGAAGAAGACGCGAGAGACGAGCAATTGGCAGAAGCGCAGCACATATTGGAGGATCTTACCAGAGCGCAAGAAGAACTGCGGAAGCGTCACGCCGAGATGGTCGAATTGAACGATGAGCAAGTCAACGAACTTGAAGAACGTGACCATAAGATCGAGCAGTTGCAAACAGAGAACGAAGCGTTGAAGAGCGATCTGAGCTTCGACCACAGTGAGCTTCTGTTCCTGAAGCTGCAGATGAAGTCGCTCGAGCTTGAGTTGGAAGAGTTGGCCGACAACGACTACCGCATAGTACATGTGCACAAGAATGGCCGTCTCGAGACCAAGCGTGCCAAGAGTGAAAGCATCATGCACACCATGAACGGATGGCGACAAGACTGGCACGATGTTGACCTGCGGCTGCGACGAAGGCGGAGTCAGTACAGCTCATACTCTTCGAGTGACAGTGAAAGAAACTCTGAGGCTGATCTCAAAGGTACTGTATTCGGCGAGGATGGTCACTGGTGCGTGGAGACTGTGAAGGAAGGCAAGGAAAGAGTTTCGAGTATCCTCGTTCGACGAGTGGACAAGGACAAGTCTGAGCAGGCCAAGAGCCATAAGGACAAGATTCCAGACGAGAGCATGCCTATATACACCAATCAAGGCTGCCAGACTGCTGGAGAGACAACGCCGAGAGCATCTTACTCCGAGCAGGCCATTCAGACGGAGCTCACTTTAGATCCAAAGGAGGACATATATGCTCAATTACTACCCACTGCCAGTATGCAGACCACGGAACGGCTACACCCGGACGACGACAGCACAATTGATGTTGATGCTTTCGAAGTTGCCGAAGAGGAAGACGACGACTGCGCCATAACTACGTCAGCCTCGTCAGAGCAGAGCACTCCTGTCATTAAGCCACAAGAGGAGCACATACTTAATACACCATCGAGAAAGAGCGCCTGGGCCGAGCTATGGCAAGGTCTGGGTCAGCTGGCCGGAACTGGTGCGTGGGATGATGAGGAAGAGGAGAGCTGAGGAGGAGACGTAATAGCACCTAATGAGCACGAGAAACGTGGCACGGCTGCACTGCATAACAACTAGAAGAAGGACGCTCTGAACAAGACATTGCGACCAGGAAGGGGAGGAATATCGGAACAACATCACCATCTACTGGACACCATCTATTGGAATCGTTTCTGTTACTACTGGAGACTGGGTCTACTCACACATTCTTTACCTACTCGAGACTGGATCTGCACCACACACTCATTACAATACTAGACTGTCGATGTTTGGGTCTCACTTCTGGAATTCTGAAGGTTGGGCATTGGAGGTTGGATTTTGGGGGATTTTTGCATCACACTGGATACCCGGCCTGTTTCCTCTCACGGAGGGAAAGGCGTACGTACTGCTCTTGTCTTCATTTGTCCATAATTGTCTGGCATAGCGTATCTCATTTCTCGATAGCGTTTCCTCGGTCAATACAGCATGTCCATTTCTCACTTGATTTTTGCGTTTAAAGCATAATTTCATTATGTATTCGCAGAACTACTTTGACACGTGCTCCTATCCAAGGGCATCTATGCGACATATTTGTGGATGTGAAACATCAACATTTTTCGATCAAGTCACGCGCCTGGCGCGAGACACACACAGCCAATTTTCCTCCCGATACCTTGCGCTTCGCAAGCTTTGTTGCTGGCGTCTTGCCTGCGTATGCTCGCGGAGCGCGCTCCGCAGCATTGTACCTGTACTACCGTACGCTCGCCACCCCGAACATGTTTTACGTGGCCCAGAGGTTTGGGACCCCGCGGGCATCGGCTTCGCGAAGAATAAGGTGAAGAGTACACGTGCTTCTGCCCTGCCTCGGCCTAAACGGACATCAATCCGGCTTAGATATTTTGCATCAAACTATGCTTTGCGCTCATGTCACGACAGTCCAGTCCGAGTGAGGTTCGCAGTTGATCGTCTGGTCCATGGTTTCCGCCCACTTCATGACTCTTCCTACCACCCACCCAGATTTCGCTCCTTCAGCGAATGAGCCCATGTACAAGTTCTTGCTCAACGCACATCCCGCCGAGGTCAGCTGGTACTGCAAGCAATCATCCTTGCTCTCGCACGCTGCTCGACACTCGTCCATGGTCCAACCTTCACTATTCGTGACAATGTCCGGCGATTTGTTTGACCAGTTCTCTCGTTCCTTCGTCATGTTGGGCAGAGCATAAGACTCGAATATCTCACGGTGATGCAGAACTTTGGATGCTCCCGGCATACTGCTCGCCAGACGGTTCTGTTCGAACCACCACATAGCTTCGACTTCGCGTGCGTTGAAATGGTGATAAGAGAGTGCAGGAGTGCACCACAGAGGATGGTTGGCCTTTACTTCGTCCCATTGCATTTCTGAGGGGTTGCCGCCCTGGAACATGGGCCAGGACCACGTGAGACTGACGCCAGCTGCCGTCAGCGCCATGCCTAGTATGCAGTCTCCTGCCCAGTGGTTGGCTGTCTTTTCATGCCACTTGTCGAGATTCGACATATACTCGTTGACACCCTTCTCGAGCGCTGGACGTGACAGCATGAATCCTGTGCCGCCGTGCGCGAAGATGTCGGGGCCGATTTGAACTTCGCTCCCAAAATAGGACGCTTTCGAGGAGTCTAGGCGCTGAAGCCATTGAACCAGGTTGGACCACACGATGTAGGTGTCTGGCTCCACGAAGACATACCATTTCTTATCTGGTCGGAGTCGCAAGGTCTCGGTGGCCATGGGTAAGAATTTCCATTTGTCCAGGCGCCATCCTGGATTCTCTTTCTTGCCACCCTTGCTACCCTCTTCGCTCTCGCTGTGGAGTTCAGCGTTGTGCAGGCCCTCTCTGCCAGTATCCTTGAGATGAAGATAGTGGACGAAATCGTCGTTGGTCTTCTGAGTCTCGATTGGCACAGAAACCAGTGCGTCGTGGATCTCGTGGCCCTCGAACACTTCTGCGTAATCGCTGAAAATGATCAAATCCGAATAGCACCGGAATGTTGTAGCAAAATGGATCGGCAATTTGTCTTTGATCTCGGTCGCACCAGTTCGCATCACAACAACCACATCCTCAGCCCCGGTAAGGTTCTGGCATGCAAGATGGTCGTCATGATCCAGCGTCGCAGCTTCATTCTTGCCTTCGGCTTCAGACTTGTCTCCAGCTTCAGTCTTGCCTCCAGCTTGTGTGGCAGCAAAAGAGTCCGGTACCCGCCATTGCGAAATTGGCGGCGCGAATGTTGCTAGGTGAATGGCAACAAGCAGCAGGGCAACAATGCCCGCCGCGAGACAAACGCCTTGCCTCGAGTTGCTTCCAAGCATGTCAATGCAATCCACAGAGGAGGGAAGGATCCGTTCGCCCAGAGCAGCTTAGGTCCAGGCCAGATTTAGTTTAATGAGAAGCGCGTCATTGTCCAGAGGAAAAGGATTGGCTGAACAGTCATGAGGATTATGAGATGTCTAGATGGAGAGGTAAAATGTAGTCGCGAAGTGCTCACGTTGTTGTGTCGCCAGTGTTCCTGGCAAGAGTTGACAGGGTTCGTTGGAACGGCGGACGATTTTAGTTCTAGCGCCGCGAAGCTCGACACGGGGAGGGGGCTCGAGTTGCGTGGTCAAGTTACGACGTATGCACACTAAGCACAGCAAGTCCTAGGAGGTATGGTTGTTTTTTTGGCGGCGGCAGAGGCCTCGGATTACGCGGACGGATTCCTATTCACGACGTCGTCTTCTTCAGACTTGCATCGTTTGCTACTGTCAGCCCGCAAAATCAAGATCTGGCGTGTGTATTGCAGGTGCTGCCACATTGGGCCTTTGTCTTGACATCGGAAACATGCGACAGCGAGGATGAGGCTAAACATCGCAATCTTGGTGTAATCTCTGCCGTCGGAGGCTTGTTCGAAGTTCGGGACCAGCTTGCGTGAAACTCTCAGATGCGGACTGCTCTGCGACTAGGACACCGAGGAGATGCAAGAGCAGACCGAATAATAATTCATGCAGGCAATGGTTGCCGACATCAACCTGGTCGTGGCTTACGACTCTTTAGCAAAAATTAATGGAAATCAAGCACAGTCAAATGAAGCGTTGAAAAACGTGGAAGCATCATCATAGTAACAGCTCTACAGAGATATTATAATGGCGACTGGCTGCATTCGTGTGCCGCGTCTATCTTGACTGACTCATCCAGTGCAGCCGAGCCTCAGACCGCATGTAGAAAGTTCTCTTTGGCTGAGTTGCGCATAGACGACTCAGTAGCAGACAAGTCTAGTCATGAATGACACGACGCAGTATAGGGTGCGGCGTCCCAAAGGTCAAGGTTCATGACGATTCTCGAGGTCGTATGCAACCAGTGGTACGCCAGTGCTTTCAGCTGTAGGCAAGGCGTGTTTAGGCCATATTTACTGGCGACTATACCAGCAGCTGTAGCATGCTGCGCGCAGGTCCTGTGGGAAAAAGACATGCGGCTGCTAGCTGATTAATTGGTAGCAAGCAATTTGCAGCCAACTGCAGAGCCTTCGAAGAACAGCGCTCGGTCAGTGTCCGACATGTCGGCAGCTTAAAGTAGCCTTGCATTGTGGGCATCCGGAGACAGACGATCCCAGCTTTGTGTGTCCATGGCTCTGCAATTCTCCATACCGTCTGTCCCAATGCCTATGGATTGACCATTGTCTTCCCAGCACGTTTTGTGTGGCAACAAAATCTATCTGGTCAGCAGCCCGTGCTTACGGCTGATGAGAAGCACGCTGTAGAAGTGTTTGGCCAATAAACCAAATACCGGCTCGACATCCATGTGACGGTCGAGCACACCTTTGACCTTCTCCCAACTGTCCAACTTTAGCTTTGCCATTAGATTCCTGATATAGTCGTTGCGATCTGCGTCGCGAGAGATTGAGCAAAGGATGTAACGGGTCCAGAAGGCCACTTCTTCGTATTTGGTGCCGAGCAGGACTTCAGTGTTGAGATGTTGGCAGCTCATGCAATGTACGTCCAAGGCCAGTTGCATATCAAAAGTTGATGGATAGTTCTGCAGGTTATAGCACCGCTGCAGGAGGACGCCATTGATCGAGATCAGAGCTGCGCGGACGTGGTACAATGCCATCAGTTCTAATTGGTCATAGGCCTCTTCAATGGCCGGCACAGCCATACAGCTCTGTGTGTGCGTGGGATTCCATGCAATGATCTCCATGCCGAGCTTTCGCTTTGCCATGATTGATTCTGCATTCGCGGGACTGTCAGCGGACATGGCAGCCACAAGAATCAATATACTGCGTGCTTCTGGTCGACCTGTGTTGAAAACTCTGAAACCAAACGGTAGGCTGGTGAGCTCTCTTGTTGTTTTGGCGTACTGCTGCGACCGGACCTTGATGTCACCGGGACTTACGAATGATCGCTCGTCCAGTCTCTCACGGAAAATCTCCAGCGTGACTCCAGTCAAGGTCGAGAGGTTGTTCTCTTCTAGCGCCTTCGAAGGTAGCTTCATGCGGCGCCAGGCAGACATGTGGATGTCGTAGCTCTCTTGGTCCCCAAAACGACGCTCCCAGCCTGCAAGCAGAGCAATCGCAATGGGTGTAGATTCCGTCGATCCTTGATCATCCGACTGGACTATTGCAGCATTGATGGCCTTCAACGAGGCACCTCGTAGCATGAGCAAACCTGAACCTTTGTGGTGTGTGACCGTAGGTGGGAGACCACATGAGTTGCTGTGTGTACCGGATACGAACAGAGCGGCCTGGAACAAGGTGTCGATGGATGCATAAGAGTCCCACAAAATCGTATTGATGGCTTTCCGTGCCAGTGTGCTGCCAGCCACGCCGCCAGAATACCAGTCTCGACCTTCTTCGAGGACGCTTATGAAATCCAACAGTTGAATGAGCCCTGCCTCTTGCTCAGAAGAGAAGGCCTGTCCACCAACTTTCTGCAGAAGATCCAGAGCTGCTTCACCTTTTTGAGCGGCATACTCATCTCCCACATCAACCTTACGTACGTGCTGCTGCACAATGGCGACCTGCAACTGGCTTGGGTCTACTTGGTGGACCTTTAGTGCCTTCTTCGCAGCCTCCTTCTTCGCTATGGTAGCCTTCCGTGCCGCTGCTGAAGCCGTAGCCGCATGCTTGCGCACTCTACTTCGCAAGCCTGCCGCATCCTGCGTCGCATTGTACTCGATCCACGTTCGGCTGGGCGGTCTCTTGACCATCCACGGCTCTTTTTCGCGGCCACCTCGCGCTACAGTTCCTACACTGAATGTTGGTTCTTGATTCGCCGGTGGTGGCTCTCGCGCCTTTTTCGAAGGTCTCCTCTCAGTCGACATGGGTGGGAGAACTGCCTTCTGTGATGATCGCGCCGCGGCACCAGAACATAGCGATGACGATCCGGGAGACGCCAACCATTATAACAGCAGCTGTGGCTAGCAAAGCGCTGCTCCAGGATGATTGAGTGCACTCAGGCCTTGTTCGACGAGGCAGAGGTAAACCATGCTTGTCGAACGCTCGGAGCTGCCCGCCTGCAGCTTGGCTGTGGTCCAGATCAGTCCAGTAGCCCCTGTAAAATTGCAGCATTTCTTCACTAAGCATAGATTAGAAACAACCTGGGTCGACGACGCATATTCAGCTCCATTCGTGCTCATGACAATTTCATATCAGCAACATTCTAGACCGCGTTTTGGTGCACGGCTACACGGCATATTGCATATTCCCCTGGTTTCGCATCATGGCAGATTCGGCCCACTTCATACACTGCAGCCCATGCATCTCGAATGCATGGCTTATTACTGCATGGGCGCGGCTGGAAAGCAATGGAAGGCCATCGGCATGGTGTCGACCCCATCTACATAGCTGGCATCGTCTGTGATACAGTGGCATCTGGCTGGACGGGAGAGACAGTCGAGACATGATTGATCTGACAACGAGATCCTACGCAGAGGAACCTCGAAGACCGAGCATGGTAGCAGGACTAACGAGCGCAGGACTCCTCCATGCGTACTGTGACTTGGAAACCGATGGACTGGTTTCGATCCAACTGTAACTCGTCGATGAAAGCCGAAGATGCACGCCCTACTTCCAATGTTCGTTCATCGAGAACAGACTGAATATAATTGAAGATTCGTGTTGGAGCGAATACGTCAATGGTCAACGCAATTTGGCGGTGCTAGCTACGATGTTGTTGGAGCAGGGGTGCTTTGTGGCGCATTCTCCACTCTCGTAGTGCATCATTACCATACGCCGCAGTTCCTCAGTCGTGCTTTGCTGCAAAATTACTTCTCTGTGCTGATGAACGCGTCGCTCACAGAATGCTTGCCTGCTGGTTTACCCTGATCTGACACAAGCAAGTCACCAAAAGGCCCTTCCTAGGCTACTTCCTCATCGCTTCTGCTGCCTTCTTCGCGCCAGACCTTGTTTGTGGCACTGGCCTCCCAGTTGGAATATCCTGGATAGCAGCCTCTGGTCCTTGGGATTCGCCGCTGTAGCTCCGCCCTTTGACACCAAGATCGACGCTGTCAAGATCGATGGGTAGTGAAGCAGGGTTGTAAACAGGGTTGTAAACAGGGTCGAAAATTTCCCAACCTTGAACGTCAAGAATTGACTCCTTGATCTCAACCCACTTCGCTCGAGAAGCTAGAGACTCTTGCCACATCACCTCATGCCAGATCAAGACCTTCTCTCTGCCCTTGAGGAGCAGACTGAGTCCCCTAAGGTCTTCCGCGGTCTTTAGGGGACGCTGTTGCACGTCGGGGTGACCGAATTGGTAAATGTAATCAAGCTGGCTGATAGGCGAGCTGACGGATCGTTTTTGTTGTACGTAATGCTTTGGCAAACATGCCTCAAGGCTGTCATTGACTTCCGTGAGAGAACGCTGAGCATCAAGAAAGACTGATCGCTTAGAGCCCGGGAAGCCATTACTCTCGACGCTTGTGACCAGCGTGACTTCTAAAGAGTCTTCTTCGTTTACACTCGCCTCTGCCTGGGCTTTGCGAAGAGTGGGAAGCGCATGTTGCAGCTCGAGCTTCTCAAAAGATGGCGTGGACGACTGTTGTACTGCCGTGGGTAGCTTTCGCCATTCTATACTACCGATCAGCGAGGCCCAGTCCACCGCGAGCTGATTACCGATGTCGTGAATGTTCTGCTTGGTCCAGTACATGCACCGTACTGAGGGTCAAGGTACTTGCTTACCTAGCAGGAGCCGCCGATGCGCCAATTGCCAAGCGTTCTGGTTTGTCTTCTTGATGTGTGCAATCTTTGCACCGAGTTGCTGCATGACTTTCGGCTCCTCTTGGTCTTCCTGTAGCGCCGCATCAAGTCCAAAGTCTGGGTAGCATGCAAGCGAGGCAGGGATATTGGGCGTGGATGCCGCTAGGACTTGATTTGAAACGCTACTCAATACCTAGGCAGTCCGTCAGCATGTCGTTGTGACGGTTTGGTCACCCACAGGTGTTACATCCTCGCCATGGAATAAGAATTTCGTTTCGCCTCCCTGTGCCCACAGATACTTGTCAAGTAACTCCACCAACTCGATCGACGTCTGCTGGTCCGCGCCGCTGGGAAGATGTCCTTGATGCATTTCCACCGCCATAGAACGACAATGTAGGTCGTCGCTGTCGTGAGACCTAAGCTTGACCTGACGCAGACGATCTGAACCCTCACCTTCCGGCTGTTGGATTTCTTCTGCAGTCTCGGCACCTGGCGGAAACCTTTGCATTGAAAGTCTTGATCTCGACATTCTGGCGGGTACTCTTCGGGTGGGCACTTTCACAGCCGCCTCTGCACATATTCTATCTCTGTGGTACTAAGAGTGAAGCGTTGTTGTGTTTGAGTGAAGGCGAGTGTGAGGGCGGAGTTTGCTCACAGGCCATCGGCACTATTTGTCGTAGCAACAGGCAGTCAGTGTAAAAAAAGCCGCAGCACCAAAGCGGAAGGTACGACGCAGTCACATGTCGTTCCTGACCGCTGCCATAGAAGCAATAACGCTCGACGACTATTACCCGAACATCAGCGCTCAGTCAAGTACAGAAGTACCACTCGAGCCTTACTTATCACGATATGCCCTAGCTCAATAGCTTTCGCCAAGATGTACATGCCAGACAATGGCTACCCCAGCCAATGTAACTGATCGAAACTCACGGTCTGACCAGATGCCTATATCGGTTCAGTAGTGCTATCGCCAGCCTTCGTCCTGGCACGCCTCGCCGCCCGCGCCTTGCTTACTTTGCTTCTTCCTTCTCCAGCTTCTTCGACCATATTTGCCTCGCCTCAGCAAAGTATTGACTTGAAGAGCCTGATGGGTAGGCATTTGCGGTAAATTGTGCTGGGAGTGGTTTGTGAATATTGAAGCATGCGTCTCTTGCTGCAGTCTCTATTGCCTGATCATCGCTGGCAAAGACATGCGTGCCTGATCTCAAGTGTACATGGGATCTGAACCACTGGCAGCTAGATCGCCTTGAGGGTGAGCTTCGTGCACTGCAGCTTGATCGTCGAGCGCAGGCTCCACAGCAGATATTCCCGTCACAGGAACATCATGTACGGTATCCTTCGGCCGTTTGGGGCTAGTGACAACTCCGACGCGTTCCTCGTACTCCTCGCGATCGATGCCCGATCAACGGAAGCCAGAGTCCGGCGCCTTACGCCCGGGTTGTCTCGATAACAAAGCAGGTACGTTGGCATCGATACCCTCCTTCGCTCCTTCAAGAACGAGTGTTCCTACACTCGAATGTCCAATTGGCGCTGGCTGGTGCACACGGCTCGCCAATAACGCAGAGCTCGATACTTGCCTATTGACCGCTTCTTGGCCTGCTTTCGGATTCTTGAGATCGTTTATTTCGGACTGCATTTCTCAGCAATACGATTGACCGGATAGGTCGCTTGGACTCCAGCTCCTATCTGGCTCCGAAGATGATCAGTAGGCACAGATTGCGCATCTCTTGGGTTCTTGAATGGCTGCAGCCCGCCCCTAGCAAACACGAAATCACTGCCATTTTCTGGAATAACCTCGTACCGAGTTCTTTTAAGCTCTTCGGGGTCAGAGTTGCAGTTGTCAGGCCTAGCATCATTAGTTTGCACTTCCTACAAGCGGGACCCACTTTATGGGGGAAGAGGGACCGTATTTGCCTGTGAGGAGTGTCAATGTGACTCAACTGTGCGGTCCATCGACGTCTTCGAAGTACCACCTCAGGAGATGTTTCCTTCGCCAACCACTTTCGCCAGAGTCTCTCGAGAATAATACACTTTATAATACATTGAGGTGAGGTGAGCATTACATAAGTCTCCTAGACTGGTCTATACCCATCCGTCGCCATGCTGCGCTAAAAGCAAAATCTCGAATATACACACAGACCATAGTAAACGGCATGCGCGCCGTAGCCGTGAGGCTTTCAGCCCTCGAAAAAGAGCTTACGTGTGAGCTGTACAAATATTAGCAATGTGTCTTCTGCGACCTGTTGAGGTAGGATTCAAGCCTGGAGCATGCAAATATGCCGTAGCCGTCGACATTTGATGATCCTTGGTACTTACCGCCCATGTACCTGCCACACTTGCAACAATGCCGCTGGAAATCAACATCGGCTGCACTCCTCTTGTACACTTGAATACCGCTCCACTGATCGCACCTGCCGCCACACTGTTGAAGCTGTCATGCTGCCCCCGGTAATATCCGATCGTACTATTGACGCCGTTGTACATCATTGCAACCACACCTGCACTGTTTCCCAGAAATGGGCCTCGTCTTGTAATCGCGTTCAGCGCGCTGTTTAATCGTAGTTTCGGCGGCGCAGTGCTCGGTAATCTGTTCAGGCCCTCGGCAAGTCCCCATGCGCCTCCGATCGTGAGTGCGGTGAGGTATGTGACGCCGGTACCGTAGCAGAGGTCATCCGACCAGCCGCGTGATGGGAGGATGGAGTTCGCGCCGGGGAGATCGCTAAGGGCGGAGTCGTCAAGGCTGAGATAATCGAGCGTATCTTGGTTCAAACCGGCGAGAGGGTGTAGCGCGGAGGGATCGAATGCGCCGGGTGTGCTAATGAAGGAGGAGACATCGTCGGTGGTCGGCGCATCGAAGGACTGTTGTATTGTGGTTGTCGGTGCTGTGTCTCGAAATTCTTGCTCCTGTTGAGATTGCTGTTTTTTGCTGCCGCCGGCGCCGAAGAGACCGAGGAAACCTGACATGGTGGAGGCGGTTGGTGGTTGTAAATTGTATATCGAGATCCTCTCGGTGATGGATGTCGCCGGTCGTTGTCTTCACAATTCTCGAATGGCCCAAAGGGGAAGACGTGCCGGATCTACCCGGCCATCATTCGGAGATCTTGCTTCTCGTGCACGACTCTCGAAATTGCTCGAGGCTCACGAGTCACACGAGATGTTGTGCTCTGCCAACTACGGCAATTCTTGCTGAAGGAAAAGGCATGGCAGTCGATGAAGGCACTCAAGTCACTGCAACAGTGCTTGCAGAAGACCAGGTCAAGCACATGTCACGGAATGTCCGTTTCTTTGTACCAGAACAGGAAGGAGCAGAGCCTGGAAAGATAGGGTAAGGTGTCCGGCATCGAAATGGTCGGTATGTGCCAGTGTCTTCGGTCATATCTGTGTACTGATGTTGCACCCAGCGAGTTACTGCAGCACTTGGACGACGTCTTTGCCACTGCCTCGTCTTCCGCAATAACAGCCTCGCACAAAGTAGCAGCATGGAACACTCTATGCGCTTTCCTGGACAGGATCTCAGACGCTGATCTCGAGAGTGTCCGTGAACTTCTTTGGCAGCAAGTCATATGGAAGCGGGCCTTTGATCTCTATATCTCACAGGCTCACTTCGTTAGACCGAAGTGTTCCCGGCAACTCCTGGCGAGCCTCACGGCTGTCCTACGCAAGGCGCAGGGAAGATATGCGACCATAGATGGGTTGGAAAAGGATGGTGTCCGTTCGCTGGTGGAAGGCATCGTTCTGGGCGAAGATCAGGGCTGCGTAAAGACATGTGCTCAGGCATTGTCAAATTTCCTTGGGAAAGACATCGTGCAGCTGAAGGCACTGCTCCACTCTATGCCTCATCGACCTGGAATATCATGCCCGCCAAAATTGGATGATTTACTCTTAGTACTATTTGAGTGGATGGGCAAAGCTGACTTCGGTTCTACAATTGGCCAACTCGTCTCTGCCATTTTGGATCGGGTCAATGGAGCGATACATGAGTCAATGGAGTCTGGTCATGAGATGGCAGTAACCCCGATTTGGTCGTCTGCATTAAGGCTTGCAGCCCATACCGGCACTGTTGATGTGCCGAGCCTACGCGTGCATCTGCTGCCAGTGCTATTCAAACGTAGTGTTTCCGAGTTCATCTCATTCCTACACGATCTCGATATCCAGTGTTTGGATAGCCATCGATCTGAATCGGTACCGACGATGCGGCGAGCAGCAGATACTGAGCTGCTATTTGCTTCACTACAGACTGGCAAAGATATTGGCTTTCTGCAAGAGTATGACGGCACTGAACTCAGCCGAGAGGGAGACACCATCAATGTGCCGTTACGCTGGATAGGCCGTCTGCTGCAGCAAGCCTCATCAAGCGCCCGCTCGACTGCTCTTTCTCTCCTCATCAACTCACAGTCGATGACTAAACCTTTCTCACTGGCAACGCTTAGACTTATCAAGCGTAGTCTAGATCACCTTTTTGCGGACATCGATGCCGACTTTCGTAGCGATGTTTTTGGCTACGTGCAGAGGTTGCTAGACCGTATCCGAGCTATCACTGCAGTTCTCGCCAGGCAGTCAATGCGACCCCACGATGGTCCAGGTCCGGGGCCGTTGGAGGTCTTGAAGTACCACAAAGGCTTCCTGGCATGGCTTTCGCACTTTACGGACTGGGAGCTCAGGCCTACAGCGAGCTATCAGCGCCACATCTCTGCACTCAAATGCTTGTCTATTCTTGTCAAATCCGGTCTCGACCCACGAATACAGCCTGAGCATCTATCAAAGTCAGCCAGAAGAGAGACTTGCTGGCCATTCAATCTGCAAGTCCTGACAAAAGAGTCATGCCAAAGCTTGCTTGACCTTCTTGTCGACCCGTTCGATGATGTCAGACAGACAGCAGCTTCCGTCCTGGCGATGTGCCCAGCATCTATAGATGAAGATCAATCTGAGCTGCGACTCGCCCTTACTCGAGCTGAAAGTGCCATGTTGATGACTGGCCGGGCGGACCAGGCAGACGGCGTTGCGCATGCATACAGCTTGCTCCATACTAGTCTGCAACATAGAGATGATACTGACATTGTGCCAAGAGATCTCTATGACAAGCTGGAACAGTCGCTCATCACTGCTAGATCTGACCTGCCAACAGCTGTGCAGAGATATCCATTGCACGGCTTACTCACCAGCATTCGACACGTCCTTACGAAAAGTGATAAAAGACAGCATGCCAAGAGTATGGATCGCTTGACGCTTTTGCTTCAGAATGTTTGGGATGTGGTCAAGCCAATCTTGTGCAATGATGCGCCTGAAGGATATTTACCTGAAAGTTTTGAAGAGGTCACTGAAGTCTCTGCAAAAGATACTCTAAGCTACTGCTGGCGAGCACTCAAAGAAGCCAGCTTGTTGATGGGAGTGCTCGTGTCTGCTGGGACCAGTGAGGCAAATGACAGAGGCAATGTTCTGTGTGAGCTAAGCTTCACACAGTTGACAGAGCTTCGACATCGAGGTGCATTTTCTACGGTAGCTCAAACATGGATCACCTGCTGCTTGCAGCCCTGGTCGAGGGCAAAGTTGCGAGGCTGGTATGATCAGACGCTGCTCATTCTTCGCAACAAGACAACAATCAACACCAGACGCTCGGCTGGCTTGCCATCACTACTTTGCGGCATACTAGTAGCTGATCAATCTGCGCAACTTATGCAGCGGGCCTTCGCCGACCTAGAAACAATCTCCAGGGAATCGGTTGATCCGGCTTTCGCACAAGAGGGCTCTCTGCCGCAGGTGCATGCAATGAACTGCTGCAAAGATATTTTGAAGAATAGCAGGCTTGGAGAACAGTCGGAGAAGCATGTCCCGTCAGCCCTTCAGCTGGCTGCTGATGCCCTCCGATCGGATGCTTGGGCAGTGCGCAACTGTGGCTTGATGCTTTTCCGAGCTGTTATCGATCGCCTGCTTGGGACAAGTGACGCCCATCTGGAGGACGATACACATTTCCAGAGAAAGATCTGGGCCGAGCAGCATCCGCAGCTTTTGGGTATCGTACTTGGACTCTTGTCGAGACAAACAACGAGTTCCACGTTGTCGCAGCAGGCACGTCAGGAGGGCGTGTTCCCAGCCCTGCAGCTTCTACAAAGGCTAACCATACCTGACGACCGAGTGGTGGAGGTACGGCACTCTGTCAGCGCGCTGATGGCTAGTACGTCTTGGCATATTCGCGACAGAGCCGCACGGACGTACGCATCCTTTATCTCTCAGGGCGAGATCATGTCGGAAATGCGTCGGCTGCTTCATACAGACACGTGCAGCCAGAACGCTCTGCATGGAGCTCTTCTAGCTGCAAAGCATGTCCTGCTGACATTGCTTCCTAAGCATGCGCAAGCCAATTGCGCGGACGAAATGGTCATGGAGTTTTCGTCGGTCACTACTCTTGTCACCGCAGCTTCAGATTTGTACGCCAAGAATCCTTGTCCGATAACCCAAGCAGCGTATCTTGATATATACATCCTCGCCGCTCAGCTGCGAGATGTCTTTAGTGCCAACGTCTCCCTGCCAAATCAATCTGAGGAATCGCGAGGGACCAACAACATCCGTGCTCCGGACGAACTCTCAGCACTCGTCCGGGTTGAGCAGACTCCAAGACCTGCCGGTGAAGCTACATTGCGATCGTCGCTGGCAGGGCTTTTTGTCGCTCAGCTCTTCTCTTCGGGAAAGGGTGAGGATCTTAAGGCAAAATCGATAATCTCTCTTGTGGCACGGTTGGCGGAGGTCGACGCAGATGCTGCGGCATCCCTTTTTCACTCTGCTCAGGACCTTATGAAAAGGCATGCGACATGGATCTACGACACCAAAGCACTTGGCGTGTTTGTCGAGGCAGCAGCTGTCGTGCTACGTGGTCCGGGCGTGGAGATGAGAGCAGTGTGCGCAGCGCAGGAACTGCTCATTGCAATTTGCGCAATCTCGCGGCAGCGCAATCTTCCGTTCGATGGTTTGTCAAGTGTTTCTCGGTCGATCGTTCCTCGACAGAATGTGACGAGGCTGAATGACAATCAACGATCTGCCGATCTGATGCTCGAATTGTGTAGTGCCTTACTTGAGACTCAAGAGCAGCTCGAAATTGTCGAAGACAGGCCTTTTGAGGTATGGGCGGAAGCCTGCTGCAATGCCGTCGCGGATGTCGGCCTATTTACAAGAGAAGCAGCTGCACATGCTTTGAGCAAGACTACCATTTGGCAAGATATCATGAAGCAAGCTCAGGAGCGTACTTCCTTGCGATTGTGCTTTGCAGTTTACGATCTTCTAAACGACGATGACGAGGAGATACGACTGCTAGCTTCGCATACGTTGACAAACATCCTTCGCGCGAATGGTGGAACGATGGACGAGAATCTCGTACCCCTTGTTGCCAGCTCAAGAATCTTGACGTTCATGCTAAGAAGATGGCACGATCGTCCAGAGATGGTTGAAGAAGCCTTCATACGTGCTTTTGACCTGAACGAGACCTCTGCTATTGATATGAAAGCAAAGATGAGTGCGAGGTACAAAACAAACACAGCACTGTTTGCAGAAGAGAAGCAGAACCTGTACATCGATCAGGCACGAGAAGTAAAGGTGTGGTCAAAAGCCTTGCTGCACATACTTCCACTTCGCATTGCATCAACACTACGACGACGTCTAGCAGTATGGGTGGAGGAGAGCATACAAGCACTACTAGACAAAGCCAATGCCTCGCCGGATGGCCCGCTGGGCTGGTCGACAGACTCAGAGGTCTTCGTACTAGGCCTTAGAGTCTTGTATGGCGCTGAGGTACTCTTCGAGTGGGTGAGGAAAGGTGTGCGCGTACAGATACGACCTTCAGTGCTGAGAAGAACGATATTCGAGCTGTCACGTATTGATCAGATCAACGTGCATTGGCGGAGAGAGATCGAGAGGATTGTGGGAGAGTCAGTGTTGGGCAATATGCGATCGCTGCATTCGAGGCTGTGCATTCGATGTGACCCGAGGAGTCAGCTAAGCTGCAAATCATGAATAAGCATTCACTGGCGCCGCTAACATATCATGGGTGTACAGTTCCCTTTACCAGCGCACCTGCTCTCAACTCCACGCCAGCAACCTTCTCAACTTCAAGACTTGACCAACATCTCCCGCATCGTGTTCCCGTAGACCATATTAGCATCGCGCGACGAGATACCAAATTGCATAAAGCGGAGCTTCTGGTGTCGCACCTCCTCTAGCTTGCGAGCCACAGCTGCAGCCTGGTCGGCACGATGCTTGGCCTCCCGCCTGATCGCGACGGTTTGGTCAGCCTCCTCTTCCCCATCACCGCCACTAGACGACTTGGTCGAAATGTGGTCGCGAAACTCGAGCATGTTAGGGCGAGCACGTTGCTCGCCTGATGCTCCACGCTTGCCTGCCCGCTTTGCCTGGTGCGTTCGCTTAGTGCCCTCAGCCTACAAACCCTTCTGCCTCCTCAACTCCGCATCAAACATTGCACCAACCTCAGAATCCTGGTAGATCACAATTTCAAGGGCCTCATTGTCTCTCTTTGGAATCCTGTTGCCAACGTAGAAGTACGTCAGAGATTGTACCGCGGACTTGACAAGACCATGCTCCATTGGCAGCACATTAAGGATGTTTTCGAGCTCGTGGTGGAAGATCGGCTTGTTTACCATGATCGTGTGGATCTCGGCCTGCAGCGCCTCCATCTTGACGGTGACCTGCAGGGCCTGACCGGTGGCGTAGACATTTACGGCTTGCCGAAGGTTCATCTTCATGTTCTTGAAGTGGCGAACCGGTGTGCGCTCGTCTTCCGCATGCCCGACGAGCCAGTGCACGAGCCACTCAATCGCTTCGACCGCAGGCTCCAGCTGCCCGCCGCACCGCGGCATGATGACGGGAAATGCGGGCTCATTGGCGTCAAACGTGCTACTATCCAGAGGTGTGTGCACCTGCGCGAAGAGGCTGAAACGACGCAACTTCTTCATATTGATGCCAGTCATTATGAGCGTGGTGCCATCTGGTCGGTATAGGTCGACTTTGCGTCGAATCTCCTTCTGCCAAACATACTTCTTCTCGGCCTTTGGCGGTGGAGTCCTAGTCTTTTCGGAGTCGCTCTTGCTCTTGGAGCGATTGTGCTTTGAGGTGACTTCTGTCCAGCCGGCCTCCATCCTGATCGCAGTGCGGCAGTACTGTTTGAGCGATGATGTCTTGTCTGCTAGTGAGAGGTTGTTGATATCGCTGGGTGTGACGAATTGCTTACAGTCTGCGCGAACGGAGCCAGGTGCTGAACGAGGAGCTTGATTCAGGTTGTGGTTAAAGATGTAAGTGTTGCTCTATATATTCTCGGACATTGACGGCGCAAGGCATCACTTCAGAGTGGAAGGCCGAAATATTCACATGCAAAGTCACTAACGCTAGTGACAGTCTCGGGAGAGTCTTTCACCGAAGCAAACGACTGTGAAAGCACACAGGGACAAGACCTGCCTGATTAGCTGTCCAGCGAATGCTGCTCTGTTCTGAGCCAGCCGTACAGCAAACAAGTTTTGTTGAGGCGAGTATCTACATATCGCAGACTCTATCGTATCCATGGAGGAGGCTCTTTTCATGTTGGTCCAAATGTGAATCCTTGGACGCTTCACTCTCACGGCTTGCTCGGCTAACACTCAGCAATGTATAGAAACGCCTTTTCGTTCACAATAGGCAAGTGCACAGCTTCGCATTGTTTAGGCTCCGCGTCGATATCTAAACGTCGGATTCTTTCCATCAGACTTGCAAGCCACTCAATCCGCCTTCCGCAGACCTAGGATAGTGCAAGCGACTGTCAGCGCAGACTCTAAGTTAATGTCGTCCGGTATGTGCGACTTCTGCGTACCGCAGTGACTGCGCGTGCTGGACACTGCGCCTGTATCCTGGCGGCGCCGCGGCGAGTGTGGCGAGGAAGAGCGGACGTGAGAGCGCATCGTGGCGTCCTAGTCGTGGAGAAGACAAAGGCGCTTGTCGGGAGAGTGGCTCAAATCCAAATCCAAGGCGCTTCATGCTGTTATATACATGATGATCCTCGCACCTGATCTGCCACGAGGTCACTTTTCTGCGCGAGAGTGGGCTCTAAACAGTAATTTTTGGGGTCTTGCGAAATCATTAGCACTGCACGGGACGCGTGAGACCTTGAGAGACAGGACGAGACATCGAGACCGCCAACCCAGAGAACGCACAACACGTAGGAAAAGTCTTCGACGGGACAATAAGATCACCTCTGTCCCTTTTCATCTTGCCGTATAAGCCCACAATCTATCGGAAATGCTACCGACAACGTCGCGCCACAGTCCAACATCTTTCTCCAGAAGTTCGACGTTCACACTGGGCCCTGCCACCAACTCCAACCATACGCACAACTCCTCTGCCCTCATCACGGCGAAAGCAGCGCTCACGATCCCATTGCCCTTGCTCTCCATACACTCGATCGCCTTAAGGTACACTTTGCGGGTCGTGATCGCGGATGTCGTCTGATGAGGTTTCCTTACCCTCATTTACACGATGCCTCTGGATGGCCGTGGTGATACGGTTGAAGTTCTTCTTGGTGGCGTACAGTAGGTCGGTCATAATTCCTTCGAGTGACTTGTCGCCGAACTCCAGCTCCTGCGATTTGAGAGGGAGGATCCTGTTAATATGTGGTGCCATCCTTGTCTTGTCCGAGAAAGGAGCCGAAGCCATAGAGGCATGAGGCCGCTTGCGGGGAACGAGAAAAGGTTCGAAGGCAAAGTGGCGCGGACTCGTGGAGCTGAGAAAGAGCACCTCGGGAAGGTCTTTAGCATCACGCCAGGGTTTCTGGGCAATGCGGACGTGGTGATAGAAATTGGACGGAAAGAGTATCTCGTAGGCGGCACTGCATCTGGAGATGTAGTGACCTGGAATGTCGTTGGTCAGGGCCCAGACGCCGGCAATGCCATTGAACCAGGTGTTATTGGCGAAATACTGCCTGGGCAGGTTTCCTGGTGTGAGTGCTGGCCGGGCCTGAGCAATCAAGGATTGGATGGTGCCCACTGAGTCTAGGGATTCCTTGGTGTCATGGACGTCCTTTGTGCGGTACGCTGAATCGTTCGTATTGTCACTCCCAAGGCTGGGGTCGAGCGGGTCCGCGAACGGATTTACATCCTCTCGAGACTGGTCTTCTGTCAACTGCATGGTTTTGGTGCCGCCAGTGCTCGTCCTGGTCCTGGTGAGCGACGAGGTGGCCATCTCAAATTGATAGTCCGCGATTGCAGCCTGGAGGTCTCCTGAGTTATGCATAGGATGAGCGGCCGTGCAATTGGTAAGCGATGGATTTCTCTTTCAGGCCACTGAGCCGTGGCAGGGATTTGGACGCTGTTGCCGGGCTGGAGGGACGGGCAGTTGGCAGGGGACTGTATATGTACTATCTCAATGGGACGGAAACCTCAGCAAGGCTACTCTACCCCTCGTGCGGTTATTGGTACGCTGACCATCAGAATCGACGAGAGGCTTGTCCATGTTCCTCCTGCTCCGCGTCATCGATTGCTTGTGAAGCATATTGTTTCGCTGCATCGTCTTCGGCAATCTGCGTATATTACAGTGCCGGTTTCACGGATTGTCAGCTGATAGCAATGAAGATTGAGCAGCTGCTTGCGCACCCGTCAACACTGTGAATCTCGTCAAGCACATGGGAGTCGCGTGCGATAGTTGAAGTCAAAAGACGAGCTATATTCGGCAGCCGTTACAATCGGGCCGGCAGCAGGAACGCTCGGGCCACCATCATCGGAAGAAGAGCTCTCAACCATCGAAGAAATCCCCCATCACCCCGTTCGCTCACTACCCTCATCATCGACCCCCTCCTCGCAGCCTTCAAACACAGCGGCAGCTCCATCACACCGCGATGCTGTCCAGATTCGCGCCTCGCGCATTTGCCGCGCCGGTGCGGTACAATGGCCCCATCAGAGCAGCTTTCAGCCCTGCGGTAAGGCGATCAGTGACCACTGATGCCGCCAGCAGCCATGCAGAGAAAAGCGATGTGCCGGCTGTATGTCTCGATGTATCATCACTACAGCTATCTACGTACTGATCTTGTCTCAGGAAGACGACAAGCCCTTCTCCGTGCGCCTCTCCGACGAGGCCTTCGAGACCTACGAACTCGACCCTCCTCCATACACCCTTGACACAACGAAGAAGGAGCTGAAGCAGATGTACTACGACATGGTGGCTGTGCGCCGCATGGAGATGGCTGCCGACAGGCTGTACAAGGAGAAGAAAATCCGCGGTTTCTGCCATCTGTCCACTGGCCAGGAAGCCGTCGCTGTCGGTATCGAGCACGCTATCGAGAAGACCGACCACCTCATTACTGCCTATCGATGCCACGGGTTCGCTATGATGCGTGGTGGAACAGTGCGAAGTATCATTGGAGAGCTGCTGGGCCGGAGAGAGGGTATTGCGTACGGCAAGGGTGGATCAATGCACATGTTCTCGACTGGCTTCTACGGTGGAAACGGTATCGTGGGTGCGCAGGTGCCGGTCGGCGCGGGTATCGCGTTTGCGAACAAATACGAGGAGAAGCCGAACGTGACTTTGGCGCTGTACGGTGATGGTGCCAGCAACCAGGGTCAGGTGTTTGAGGCTTTCAACATGGCCAAGCTTTGGGATCTGCCTGTCATCTTTGGCTGCGAGAGTGAGTCCTGGACCAATATCACGTTTGGATGACACTAGATGCTGACACGCGACAGACAACAAGTACGGCATGGGTACTGCTGCCAACCGCTCCTCCGCCTTGACCGACTACTACAAGCGCGGCCAATACATCCCTGGTCTCAAGATCAACGGCATGGACGTCCTGGCAGTCAAGGCTGCTGTCGCTTACGGCAAGGAGTGGTGTCGCCAAGGCAAGGGTCCTCTCGTCTACGAATACGTCACTTACCGATACGGCGGCCACTCCATGTCCGACCCGGGCACCACCTACCGTACACGTGAGGAGATTCAGCGCATGCGCAGCACAAACGATCCGATTGCAGGCTTGAAGCAGAAGTTGCTGGACTGGGAAGTCGTGAGCGAGGAGGAGCTGAAGGGCATTGACAAGGAGGCCAGGCAGCATGTGGATGAGGAGGTTGCGGCCGCTGAGGCCATGGAGCCACCACCAGCGACGCCGGAGGTGTTGTTCGAGGATATCTATGTGAGGGGTTCGGAGCCGCAGTTCCTGAGGGGGCGGATACCGGAGGAGAACTTCTACTACCCGGAGAGGCCCGTTGAGGTGCCCAAGAGCCCGGCGCAGACTTGAGCAAGCGATGGCAGGTGAGAGAGGGCGTGGCAGATATGGGAAGATATTCATCCAGTTCGGCGTGCTGTTTAGCGAAAGGCAAGGCGTGGCGTGAAATGGGAAATGGTTTTGTTGCACTACCTTGCGACATCCGCGTCTGTGCATTACAATGCCATTGCATACGGTCAGGTCGTGCTATAACAGTAGCTTGATGATAGTGGGGTGTCACCGTTGCAACCGAGTTACTGCTACTCAGAACCTGCCAAGACCCCTATCTCTGGTCCGTGCGCCTACATGCCACCCCTGATACCCTAGATTAGCTATCTTCAGACACCCCGGCTGCCCTGGGGTCAAGGTCTAGTAGCATGAAGCTCAGCGTACTGCTATACGGTTATACGAGCTTTAAGAACAAAAAAGCAGCCATGCGTGAGATTCTTGTTGTTAGAGCCAGGTTACCGGTACTCGGTCCATTCCTATAAGCTCGATCTGACTGTAAGGTACTGAGAAAGCTTGCCGCTCCTGCTAGGCTATGCCCCGGTCGACGAGTAAGCACGTCCGATGACATCTCATCACTGAGCACATGTGCATAAAGTCCAACATGCACAGCTCTGCTTTTTTACACAGGATCTGACACATCGATGGCGTCTATACTCTGGTACGGCGCGAAGTGCCCGAGGTGGCCGTGCACGAGCGCGAGGCATTGCGAGGTAATCTCTGCTTGGTACTTCGGGGTGTGCTGGCTGAGGCTGCTCACAAGGGAAATTGTCTTGTTTTGATTGCTAGCTTGCGTTCTGATTCGAACCATTCTACAGTGCAACCCAAATGGCAATGAGACGAGGTGTCGGGTCGATGTTAGGCGTGCAGTGATCCCTTCGCGTTCCTTCTCTTCTTGGCCTTGGCGTAGTTTCGACGCGATTGAGTTAACGCTAGGGATAAAGCAAATGTTCGGATCTTCCAGCGCAACTACGCAAGTCTTTTCGCCGTTGACACTTGCTGCTAGCTTGCGAGAAAGCCAATGCGGGGGTGTCGCACGTACAGTAAGGGATCATCCTGGATTTTCAGGTTGGATCTGGGCCAAAATCGCTACAGGACCTTGCCACGTCGGATGCCCAACTGCTGCAAACGTACTCACATAACGTCTGGCAGGGCCGAAACCCCAATCCAAGCACGAGATGCTGAGTCCAGAGTGTTTCCAAACCCTCATTCAGCGTGGTTGTTACCGTCTTATTAGGGAACCCCCCAGCGAATCGTTACGGAACCCCCAGTCCTGCCACGCTGCCACAACCTTAGTATGCCTCTGCCCCCGCGGTGAGCCGTCAATTATTGATTAGTACCCTACTCTCTCTACACTACACCTGTCCCCCCGGCGAGGTGTTGGAGGCAAGATTGCCTTCAATACCGAGAGCTCTCGAAGGCTAGCCGAGCGAGAGCGAGCCTGTACGAGCGTAGGCCGAAGAGCGAGCCTGCGAGCGTGTCTACCCGAGTAGCCCCCGGAGAGAGCCCCCCCTCCGCCCTTCAATCAAAATTTGAAGTGGCCTTCCAATCAAATCTGTGTCAAGCTTGTGACAGCGTGGCTGGGCTGGGGGGTCCATAACGATTCGCCGGGGGTTCCCTAATAAGAAGGTGGTTGTTAGATGGCCCACTTTGGCGTCCGTGATGGTAAGGCCCTGTATAACGCGAACTGGCCCGCTACCAAGACTTGGATGTAACGTATTTCAGACGCCATTCGGGAAGCTATGATAGGCGTGTGGCGCTCCGAATGACCTATACACGGTCTCTGAGCGGATCATATGTCTCCCGGGCAAGCCCTTTGCATTTGTGCAGAGACGTCCTGAGTATAAGAACTCGATTCCTCCAATCCTTTACGATCCTAGACTGCCGCCACGGCTGCTACCAAGACAACGCATTCAACGATGTCCTCGCCACTCGAATTCGCACTCGCCACGCTCTCCATCTCACCACTCACGTTGGCCGTTGCGGCCTCAGCCCTGGTCATCTTCGCGCTGCTTCCCGTATATCGCAGCATCTCCCACTACTTCCTCGAAAAACGAAGGTACTCGCCCAATCGCTTCCCAGTCGCAACTCTACCAGGCCTCGATCCAGCAGTCAGCTTCACCACCAAAGGGCCCGAAACGCTTCTCCACGCCGTCAAGAAATATGAAGGCCGTCCATTCCAGGTACAGACAAGGGTCGGACCTAGGATCATGCTGCCGCATCGGTATGCGAACGAAATTAAGTTTAAGCCAGATCTTAGTTTTAGTGATGCTGAGGCTGGAGAATTTGCGTTAGGTACTTGGTCTTCGCACACATTCTCCCACAGAGTTCCATTAGCTGATATACAGCTCAGATGCTCCAGAGCTGCACTCTTTGAAGGAACTGTTCAGGGAGGGCTCCCTCGCTCCGAGGGTCTGCGTTAAATTGACACAGTCTCTTGGCCCCATTGCCCTACCTGTTGCCGCCGAAACCACATTCGCGATACGAAAGCACTGGCCTGCGACGTCGACTTGGCAAAAAATCCCGATTGAGCATACCATTGAAGATACCGTTTCTTGCATTTCTTCACGTGCCTTCATTGGCAAACCACTATGCAGGGACGCGAGATGGATCAAGATCCTCTCCGACCATGTTGGCGACGTTTTCATGACAGCCAACAAGCTCAAGAACTCACATGGGCTAGTTCAATGGCTCAGGCGATGGCGCGATCCAGGGTGCCAGCGGCTTCAGAAGCAGTACAAGGACGCTGAAGAGATGTTCAAGCCTGAAATCGAGATTCGAAGGGCTCGGCTCGCGAAGGCAAGAGAAGCTGGCGAGAAATCGTTGCGGGAAGTAGATACTCTGCTTTGGATGCTGGAAGTAGGGAAGGACCATGAGACCGGGGTGAAGGACTTGGTCGCGGCGCAATTGGCGATGAGTATCGCCGCCGTGCACACGACGACTGCGACGATGACATATATGATGATGGATCTGTGTCTGCATCCGGAATACATTGCACCGTTGAGGGAGGAGGTTGTGAGAGTCTTGCGTGAGGAAGGCGGAGGAGATCCGAAGAAAGCTTGGCAGAAGAAGACGGTGTCGAAGCTGAAATTCATGGACGCCTGCTTCAAGGAGAGCCAGAGGATGCATCCAGTGTCGTATAGTAAGTCGCCATTGCTTCGAGCTACACGCCCAAACGAGCTCCTTGCTGACCAGACTTGGCGTTCATCAGCTGTCATGAGACGCTCTTGCCGCCGGGACTACACGCTTTCGGACGGAACATTGCTGCCACAGGGGAGCATATTCCACGTCGTCCCACCATATCTCGATCCAGAAGTCTATTCGGATCCAGCTAAATTCGATCCGAATCGCTTCATGCCAAAACAAGATGCGGGCGAGGACCAGATAGGATGGCAGATTCCAACCACTAGACCTGAGCACTTGGCATTTGGCCATGGAAAACATGCATGTCCTGGGAGATGTAAGCAGGATGAAATCCTTTATCGACTTCAGGAGAACGAGTGCTAATGAAATCCTTAGTCTTTGCTGCTGATGAGGTAAAGATTTTGTTGTCGCATCTCCTGCTGAAATATGACTTCGAATTGGTTGACGCCAAGGAGAGGAAGGATCCAACTTGTTTGTCCTTCAGAGGGGACATCACGGAGCTGAAGCGTGGGTATGAAATCAAGGTTCGAAGAAGACAGGAGGAGCTAGATGTCGATATCGAGGATGAAGATGAGCTGTGAGCTGAAGGGCTGGCTTTTCGTGTTCGCAATGCGGTTTGGCAGACAGACGCTACGTAGCAGGCGCGAACGAGAATGATCCGGCGCACGTACGCTGCATTGCTGTTGGCAAGTTTCCATCTGCTGTTGGGTTCTCCAAGAAAGTCTTACTATTGCACGCACGTCATATTTCTGGTGTACACTGCCGAGCTCTCGGAGTCCAACGGCTCAAATTCGCCAAAGCATCATCTTTACCAACGGAGCGGTCAACGTGAGCAATCGCTAGACTGGTCGGAGATGAACCTTGTTGCCATATGATCAGGTACCAAGAAGAGGTGAAAAGCGAGCACTCTTGTCTATTTGAGAGACCGTGAGAGCGTTTCGGCCGTCTTTGTATATAGCAATGAAGCGGCATGTCGTTGTTCGTGTTATCAGCAGAAGTAAGCAGTCTTATCGATGGCGCCTGCATCGAGGTCGGTGATCGGCTAGTAAATTTTTGGGTTTCGCGGGCCATCGTCGGGTGAGTCGCACGAAAACGGGTTGGTGATTGTCGATCATATGTGGTCTGGGCTTTTGGCCCTCATGACAAGCATGCAACGTCGACGCCGTCGCTCCACTCGTAGACCTCGCTCTTCTGCTACTGCTACAACTGCCTCACTGATCGCACTGTTGTACTTCCTGCTCACCTGGCTCGCGTACAGATTGTTTACTTTTTGGCGTCAGGAGGTCGGGACTGGGTTCGTCGCGCGACAAAGAGGAGACGGCATCATCCTTGTCTCACAGTGGGCGGCGCAACGGTCGGCAGCGGGTCGCGATATCGAGTTGCTTGTTGTCACTGTTGTACCCCAATACCCGATACATACGTTGAAAGCGGTACTACTGGCGGTGTTCCTGTGCGAAGCCAGACACAATTCCCTGAGCTGCCGATAGCGTGCTGCAGTAAATTTACAGGCAGAGAGCATCAAGAGAAGATGTGGTAGCTTGCACGACGCCGGTTGTGCTTCTCAGGAGAGGAAGTAGAGGGGCAGGGAGATCCGAACTGAGGTACCAATAGGTCAGGAGCGCTCAAGATTAATTGAGCTAGGAGCAAGCGGCATCAGTCACGGGGCTCGGTCACTCACAGGGCAGCCCGCGTGGACTATGGACGGGGAAGATTGGAGCATGGCAAATAGACGGCCATCTAGCAGCACCATGGATTACAACACAACGACCGAGGATGATCATGCATCTTTGGCGCGCATGCATTCGCAGGCTCACAACAACGTATTCTATGCCGCGAGGAACAATGGCAAAGCTGCGGTAACACGACCGCGACCTGTAACGACAACACCCTCTCATTCCGCCTCGAACGTGCCGACTATGCCCATCAATATACCGCCCAACCCCAACGTCATACCGGGAAACACACTGCCATCAGCACCTGCAAGCCCGCCCACGCCTGCGCCAAGTCCCACGCCCATGCAAAGAGCGCCGGATTGGAGTACCGCAGCAGAAAGAGAAGACATTGGCGATATAGATCTCGAAGAAGAAGCGACCCAAACATCAGCGCATGCTTCGTTGTCGAGCTCGGCACGAGGGTATGGGTTTGGGTATAGGCATATGCGTGCCATGTTTGCTGAGATGGAAAATGACGAGAGGCAACGCATGCTAGCCGAGCTGCTGAACATGTGCGATGGCAAGCTACTGGGGTTCGTGGCAGGGTTCGTGGGACCAAGGCTGAAAAGAGACCCGTTCTCGGTGCTTCCCAACGAGCTGTGCTTGAGAATATTGACGTTCATCGAAGACGCGCGGACATTGGCACGGAGCTCGCAGGTGAGCAGGCGGTGGAGGGAGCTAGTCAGCGATGACATGGCATGGAAGAGCTTGTGCGAGAAGCATGCGTACAGGCGGTTATCCGACGAAGAACGGCCAGCGACGCAGCCCCGAGCAATACCGAATGCTGGTTCTGGTGCAGAAGCAAGATACCATCACATCTATGGCTACAGCTCGGCGACGAATCCTCAGCTGGCTGGGCTGTCCTCTAGTGCTCCAGACCTGACGAGCCGATCTAGCATCAATACATCCTCCGTGCTCCCACCTACATTATCAGCTCGCGCTTCCTCTTCGAAGGCCGCCAGCAGACGGCCTAAGGCTATCAGTTACCGCTCACACTTTAAACAACGCTACCAAGTTGAGACCGCATGGCGAACCGGCGGAAGAGTCGATACACGACAGATCACACCAGACCAAGGTGTGGTCACCTCACTACATCTCACACCTAATTACATTATCGTGGCCTTGGACAATGCGAAGATACACGTATTTGATACCGAAGGCAGGCATCTAAGATGCTTACAAGGCCACGTAATGGGCGTCTGGGCCATGGTACCTTGCGGCGATACGCTGGTCTCAGGGGGCTGTGATCGTGATGTGCGGGTATGGGATCTGAACACTGGACATGCAGTACACATGCTTCGAGGACACACCAGTACTGTACGATGCTTAAAGATGAGCGGAAAGGACATCGCGATCTCGGGCTCCAGGGACACAACATTGAGAGTGTGGGACATCAAGAAAGGCATCTGTAGGCACGTTCTGATCGGCCACCAAGCGTCGGTACGATGCCTCGAAATCCACGGCGACCTTGTGGTATCCGGTAGCTACGACACCACAGCCAGGATATGGAGTATCTCGGAAGGCCGCTGCCTACGCACTCTTCAGGGCCACTTCAGCCAGATCTACGCAGTAGCCTTTGACGGCCGGCGAGTTGCAACTGGCTCTTTGGATACCTCTGTTCGCGTTTGGGACCCGCGGGACGGCCGATGTCTCGCGCAGCTTCAAGGGCACACCAGCTTGGTAGGACAGCTGCAGCTGCGAAACGATACGCTTGTGACGGGCGGTAGTGACGGCAGCGTACGAGTGTGGAGTCTGCAGACATACTCAGCTATCCATAGATTGGCGGCTCATGATAACAGCGTCACGAGTCTTCAGTTCGACGATGGACGGATAGTATCTGGTGGAAGCGATGGTAGGGTCAAAGTGTGGGACTTGCAAAGAGGATGCCTGGTCCGGGAGCTGGGCAATCCGGCAGAGGCGGTGTGGAGGGTCGTGTTCGAGGAAGAGAAGGCAGTCGTGCTCGCTAGTCGAGGTGGAAAGACAGTCATGGAGGTATGTTGGCCCATTACTGCTATGTGCCGTTCACCTGATTGATGACATTGTTATTAGGTCTGGTCCTTCGCGCCACCTCCCGACTCGCCCATTGCCTCGTCCTCATACCTCTCACCCACAGCGTCCGCGTCCACCACACCGACCCTTGCGCCTCAAGCTATCCGACCCTACGAAGACTCCGGATACGGCGAGAAATTTGCCTTTGACTACGTACAGGAGCAAGGAGAAAGCCATCGGGACCAACACTGGCTCGGCCATGAGACCGCACAGGCTGAAGACGAGCGCGCTCAAGAGCGAGGACACCAGGACAGGTTAAGTGCTTCGCTGCAGGACTCCGTGATGACAGATATCGCGACTGGAGGTGGTGTCTACGAAGGCGTTGGTGAAGTAGGCTCAGGCGATGGCGGCATGGAGTATGGTGGATCAGAGCAAGAAGATGGCGGAGCGCCAATCTGGCATACGGGTGCGGACTAGGAGTCTGTCCTCGTGATAAGAAGGATAGAACCGCTGAGACGGTGTTGTCGGCTACACATACCCGGTTCAAGTGCGGGAGTATGAGTGAGATTTGGTATCAACGGAAGATCGACAGGGTGGGTCATGCAGGGAGGCTTTGACGATATGTTTTGTGATGAGGCTTGGCATTGAAAGGTAGCATTTCCTCTTTTGCGTGTTTGGTGTTCCTGGCGTCAGCGAAGAACTTGCTTGTGCCCGGGGATTGGATTGAAAATGGACAGGGAGTTGGGTTGGACTCAGCGAGTCGAGTGATCTTGGCTTCGCCTTTTTGGACTATTGGAAGCATTATGACCACGAGTAGAAACGGCAACATCGCGAGTCAATCGTGTTGCAAGCAATGTTCCCTCATCACTTGTCAGCGTGAAAACCATCCATACATATATCAAATCTTGTAACCGCCATCTCCGGAAGAAGCTGCTGTAAGTCCTCGGAACGCCTAGCTGAAGTGAAGCGGCCCCTGAACGCCGTGAAGCTCAATCGTGTGTTCTGTCGATGGCACAAGATTGTTTAGTGGCCACCAGTGGTTGGCAACTAGGTGATCATTAGCGAGAGCTTGACTGCAGACCAACAGTGGTTGTGCTTACCCCAAGATACACCTTGAATGAGTCATAAATCAGCCATTGGAAGGCTGTCAGCGTACCGATCATGGCGATTCTGACAGGCAGACCATTCCATAGGCCAGAGAAGCCAATGTTCTTATATATCCTGCCGATTGCCGTCACAGCTCCCTCGCCTGGCTTGCGGTCCGCGTTCAGTTTTGACACCATGACATCTGCTGGGTGTGAAACGACCGCGCAGCCCACACCAGCAATATAACCACCCAAGAACGAGACACCAGTCTGCTGCAAGCTGTTGTAAGACTCCTTCGGCTTCCCAAGCTGCGCGTAGATGGCGTTCACCGCAGACTCAAAGGTCGCGAACTTCACCATGGTGTACGGGATCTGGCGGGCCCAGAGCGGGTACAGGCCTTTGTAGAGACCTCCATAGCCTTCTTGGGCAACAATCTTGCTCCAGCCTTCTCGGAGGCTGTTCGCGAAGGGCGGGAGAGTCGTTTGCATGCGCACTTTGATTGCTTCGAAGGGGCAGAGGGCGATGTCTGCGAGGAATTCGGCGGAGGCACTGGCGCCGAGGTAGACGATGGTCTTGGGGGTGTTGGGGAAGATCTTCTCGCCGTAGTAATATTTGAAGACTTCGTAGAGGCCGTACTTGCCGGCGCCTTGGAAGGAGTAGCCGACGAAGGTGGGAGCCTGGTAAGGTTAGCAATCGCAGCATATTGGGAGTGATGTTTGGTTGAGTCTTACCCAACCGAAGAAGATGCCGCGCAGACCTTCCTCAGCACCAATCTTGCGCCATGCTTGCAGGTTGGATGTGTAGAGCTTGGAGTCGACCTGTCTTCTGCATTTCACGAGATCGAGCGGCGTGACTGAGGTGTGCGTGGGACCACATGCGATGATACCGCCCAATGTGCAGGCGCCGAAGTATGTGCCAGAGAAGAGCTCAATCTTCTTCTCTGGTGTTACGGCACCAGGAGCTTGTGGTTTCGTTTGAGGCATTGCAATTGCTTCGTGTGGTACGCTCCTTGCTCTTTTGGCTTTGTGGTGTTAATGTCTAATGTCCAATGGCTTGCGGATGTGTTTGTAGCAGATGTGAGAGAAGTTGCTGCTGTTGCTTGACCGTATTTCTGGCTACGTGAGATTGCTGTATCTGGATATTGTTCTACTTGTAGCCGGCGCATCCATTTCTTGCCTTGATATCTTGCTCTTCCCAACCGCTTTCATGTGATGCAATAACGGCTCGCGTGCCGGCAGTACGTCACTGGGCATTCCATTGGCTCTGTGTTGAGTCAGCATTTGGTGTGCTTTGTGTTGGTCGGCTGTTGCCGAGGATGTTCAGACTTCATCTCTTTTCGAGCGTCACTCTGTGACACTATTCTCACAGGTTTCACGTTTCATTGTTCATTCTATCGTACATTTTGGTCATAATCATGCACTGTGATGCAAAATTACTCCTGAATGCCCTTCTGGCCGAATCCCACCGTTTTGTCTGAAGCGGTCGTCCGCTCGCGCGAACGACCAACTTCCTCCTTCTTCCCCTCCGCCTTTAAAACCCGTAGCCTCGCATCATTCTCTATGGACGCGATGCGGGTAAACCAGCCCTTCGAAAAATGGCCCCGACGCGGGCGGCTGTGCTCGCAGCTCAGTGACTTGAAGCGGATTGGCGGATGCTCTTCAAAGTCACGAGTGGTCATCACCCAGCACGCCTTTCTCTTCCGCGCCATCAGAGCGACGCTGAATGGCCCCTCGAGCACACCTTCCGACAGGTCTGGCTCGGGGCGCTCACCTAGATTCAATAAATACGATGGTCAGTGAATGTTCACATCGAAATACTTTGAGTGATTCCATCAGTCAACCCAGTCAACCGCCTCAGCAAGTGTCAACCGCCTCAGCATGCACCAACTCGTTGACTAATGGTATCGCTATGATTCTGAGTGTTGCTTACCCTTCTCCACGGCCTTGCGGTACTCATATGCCTTCTCGCCGTATGGTGCTTCTGACTCGTCCTCCTCGCCAAATTGCAGGATCGCCAATGCCCTCATTACTTCATTCTCAACCAACCCGGCAACCCACCTATCTTCCGCGAAATCGGTCTGATGGCGCTTCCCTCTGCACTCACGCAACAGTCTGCGAATATCCTTGGCCCTTCTGTTCTGCTCGGTCGCTGCTTGTAAGATCATCTCAAGCGCAGTCCTGATGGTGCCTGTCGTCTCGCTGGGCGGAACGCCAATGAAGTCGGTCGTGCGGCCGGAAGCGATATCAGATGTGGTCACTTGAGAACCATTGCGGGCCTCCAATTGCCACATGCTGGTGTCGACGAGCTGATCGAGCGTTAAAGGCGCCATGGTGGAGATTGAGTTGATTGATGCTGGTGGTGGAGTCAATAGATGACAGTAGAGTCAATTGATGATGGCGGAGTCGATAGATGACAGTATTGATGATGGTGGAGTCGATTGATGCTGCCGGAGTGTCTGCGCTGGAGAAGGATGTCGTGCGAGTTGAAGCCTCGACCGCTGGCAGCTCAGAGGGGCCACGACTTTCGCCTTGCCATTGTAAATGTGGTCACGCGTGGCGTTGATTCCTGATGCCAAGGCTCGCTGTCGCTGACTCGCGCACCGCTATATTCGAGCGAAGTTGGCTTCTCGACTTTCTCTTGTTCATGAACCTCTAGATGCGGATGTTCGGGCGTAGCTGCTGGCTCCCCAGCATACCCATCCAGCTCAGCTTCGACATCAACGACTAAGCAACCTGTTAGTGCAGCTCAGCTGCGCAGTGGCCTTGTTTGAGACTCACCAACTCGACGAGAGCAGCAGGAAATGGCACGCGCACGGTGATGGCAATGCTGCTTCTGAGAGCTCACTCTCAGGACACTCGCATGGTTCCAAAATGTCCCTGTACCCGTTTAAAATGCCAACATTCGCTTTGCGGATGTGAGGGAGTTCCATGTCGAGGATCGTTACACCCCAAGCAGCGCGCCTGTCCCGAACGAGTCCAAGTACTCAGGGAGAGGAGAGCGCCTCACGAGACAGCAACACGTCACGCTGTCCACGAGTTGATAACGAGTTCCGACCTCAACAGTGAACTCGAGATCAAGTGCCTCGCACGGGAGGTGGTGTCTGTACACGCTCGGTGTCGTCCCGTGTGTGCAGGCGCTACTTTCCCGTCGAAGATGTTCGGAGCGGCAAAATGCAGGTCATATCATCCACCTCACGACGAAAGGTCTGTTCAGGCAAGCGGGAAGCCACCAGAGCGTGCTTCGTCTGCTCGAAAGAGCGACAGTGCGTCTCCGAAGGGATCGACTTGGGCGCCTGGTTCAGATTGGCTCTCGAGTCAGCAGAGATTGATCATACTTGGTCAGCTATCTGCCTTGTGAGAGATGACCGCTCACGTTGTATCTGGGATTTCACACCGGATCTGTGCGGCGGCTGCGACAGTCAGCGCGAAAGCGTTCGACATTTGCCTAGTCCTGGCTTTACGAAGCATTCATCCTCTTCACGACTGAGTCACAAGAAACTTGAAAGAGTCTATCTCATTTCTACGGTGTGAGGTATTAGAAGTCACCAGCTTGGCTCAGCGAAGCTTCGCGGCCATGCCGGGCTCTGGTAGAAAGTGAGAGGCAGGGCTATGAGTCCGAAAAAGAGACTGAAGCTGGTTGCTGCATACACAACACAGGTCCCAGCGGATAGTCTCTCCATTACATGCAGGCCTTGGTCGAGCCTCGCGCTGGTCGCCGGGCTCAGTCTGAGAGTCTTTGTATGGTTAGGAGGTTGACTCCATTCTTTTTCATCGGTCTCAAAGGTCTGTTGCCTTTGCGCCGGAGGAGAAGGTCTGTTACCGAGTATTCATTGAGCTCGTTGAACTGGGATTCAACGATTGACATGGGCGATGATGCTTGGACGATGCTGTTATTGGCACAGCTATCACCGCCAGGTATAGGTCACCAACGCCAACTTCTGTCCATTGACTTCGCCGACACGACTAGATACATCGGGTCCAATATCAGTCCGCCGTTACGTCGCCGCTATCGGTCGCTAATGCCCGACCTGCTACTGAGGTTCCGGACCAGTCGCAAAGGACTTCTGTACATGCCCGGTATCGATCTCGACCGATCCAACCAGAGCTCACTCGTTCTCGTATAGGCGATAGACGCTGACATCACCGCCAATGAACTCGTCAAAGCCGCGGCTAGCTGCATCACGACTCATGTAATGAACGCGACTCTCTGAGTTCGGATCAGCCTGTGCGGTGACAGCATAGTGATCGCGGATGATGTCGTACACCATCTCCCTCTTCTGCAAATCAAGCAGATATCTGTCAGTAAATTCTGAGACATGGCCAAACAGCTCGGGACAGGGTACTTACGAATAGGATCTTGTGTGCTGCAACGACATCCGGGTCTTCCTTGAAGTGCTCGGGGTCTGCAAGATCATGTCAGTATCTCCCTCGCGTCACAGCTGCATTGGGGTATAGTGGTTGACGTACTCCATGGAATTGTAGTCTTCTTTCGCTCAAGGCAGGCCAGGTAAGACTGCAGAGCCGCAAAGGTCAGTGAAACGGCACCATCGAACAATTGCGATACTGCTTACGATCATGATGATGATTGCATTTTCCAACGGCTGCCCCTCGATGTTGAAATCACAGCACTGGGTATTGGAGCACTGATCACTGGTAATGCGCTCGTAGAAAAGCATACGCTTGGCATATATGGCGCTAAGCATCCATTCGAGCTCGGTGTTCGTGTACCAGTCTCCTTTGTTGTTGTTACGAGTCTGATCCCGAAAGCCTGGTTTGGTGAAGCATATCCTTTGGAACGCCTTGAAACGAGGCGGAGAATCTCTGGACTTGCGATTGTGGTCGGGCGCTCTTGGTATGCTGGCCATATTGTCTGCTGTGTTGCATGCATGTGGTACGAGATGCAGCTATACTGAATATTGCAAAGCTAGAGGAAGAAATTGATCGCAATTCGGCAACTTGACGAAGGACTTCAGGCAGAGCTTTTCACACAAATTGTGAGTGTGACCGTGACGTTCACAGCGCGCGTTCAAGCACACAGCGCTTCCGATCAAGGTGAGATACGCAAGGCGAGTCTGTCTTCAGTCAGCCGAGCGCTCGAGTACAATGAAGGCACATGTGAATGCTCGATACGCAGCATCTGCGGCGAGGTTTCCATGGCTGTGTCCAAACGCGCCTATTGGCTTCCAATGCTGCTGCGAAAAATCGTGTCGCCAATACTATGACCTGTCACATACAGTCCCTGTCGATAGAGTAAAGCTAAAAGACCTGCGAGAGCACACGCGAGTCTCGCATCAACTTCTTGTGGCTGGAATACGGGAGGCTCCTTCCTTTCATGTCCGCGATGCACATGCCGGCCATGGCCTGACCAAGACCAACCTCCTCGCCAGCTTATCCCCCTTCTTGTTGGCACTGCTCGACATCCTTCGCTTCAACTGCGTCGTAGACAGCCGGAAAGCAGCGACGCTGACATCGGACCAGTAGGGCCAGTATCATCCTTCTGCTTCTAGACGACTTCACCTAGTCGACATGAATGACCCACCCACGCCAACCACCAACACGGACCACGTGAACGAGACCATCAGATCAACATCTACCATCCACTGCTGGGCGTCTTGGACACCGCCTGTCTTGTAATGTTCGGAAAGCAGCCAGAGAGCTGATGTGCTGAAAACGCCAGGGACGGCTTCAGCATCCAAGCAAAGTGTCAGCTCAGAACCTGTTGGTGATGCTGTCAAAGTGCCGCAGGTCCTGCTCGGCAATGCCGTCCGTAAGGTCTCGGCGAAACCATCGACTAGAGCCTGGCTTCATCGCCAGTATTGCAGAGGACATGAAGTCGAGAAGCCGAGAACAGGAAGCCCGAGTCGTGCGCCGGAAAGATTTGTGATGCTTGCGCCCGATACAGAACGATAGTAGTAGCCCCGCTCGCCGAAGAGCAACTCACCAGAAGATCGTAGCTACTATCGCAGACCATAAGTCCGCACCCCAAGACAATGCACCCCGATTGCAACCAACATGGCGTCTCTGGTCTATCTTCCCACCAGATCGGTACCCAAAGCTGACAATAAAACAACCACACTAAAATAAGCTTCGATTAGCCCAAGATATTGCGTAGGCATCTTTTTCTCCGGCAAAATTCCAATGCGAGCCCTGCGGAACCGAACCTGCGTTCCAGAGTTGACCATCAGCAGGATATATACGCTCGATCACCGTACAAATATTGGGGTCTAAGGGCACAATAGCTTATCGTGCGCTAGGTTGGTGCCAAGTGACGCGAGAACAACCACGCTAGGATAGAGTTTGGTTGTTTCATCATGGCCCGTTCTTCCCCGGATGCGCGCATGCTGGTTGTCGCGTGGGCTCCATGATCGGGCCCAGACCTGGTAACTGGGCGGCGAGCCTGAAAGTCACTTCTAGGCTGAGCCCAACCACGACTGCTGAGCCGCTGCCTCGGCTGATGGACGAGGATGCAATTCCTTCGCAGCATGTGGCAGTGTATCAAATGGCAGGAAATGATCAGAATTGCTTGTGCGAGTCGAATGTGCAATGGAGATGAAAAGAAGTGGCAGTCTGTCAATCGCTGTGAGCGTGCAGAATCGTGCCTGTCGTTCGGTCCAGCTGCTAGCCTGCTGCTAGGCTACTGACTTGCAGACTTTTGCGGCAACGTGAAAAGACGGGATCTAGTCAGGGGAGAGCGCCACGAGGGCGCCTGCGATCTACCGGTGACGATCTCCTTGTCCAGACCTTGATCAATACCGTCCTCTCAGCTCACGGGCAGAGAGTACATATGTACCCTGCTACAATGCACGAGAGACTGTTTTGTAAGTCCCGCCAAGGTCACCGAGCAGCAGTCGTCGACGCCTGAATACAACATGTCGCCAACTTCGTTGAATCACGCAAGGGACCTCGCGTCGGCCTCGGCGACAGCGCACAGTCGTGTCGCGTACACGATTGTGTCGCAGGCTTGCCAGATCATACTGTGCTTGCTGCTAGGTCAGTCACACAATATGCATCACATTCTCATGAGAGATTACTGACAACTCACCTGCAGGCGCGCGGCTATCTGTCAACTGGCACAAACCCCTTCGTACCTGGGGCTTCACACGCTGCCTCGTCTTCTGCCTCGACTTCATTGGCGTCGCATTCGTGGCCACCGCTGCAATTCTTGAGTCTGGCCTCAATCTCACAACCCTGAACTCCTGCGCTGCAGCGATCTACCTCTGCCTCGTCTTCTATTTCTGCTTCAAAGCACTCATCCAGGTGTTCCTTATTGAACGCATCTACATCTTGCGCCGCCGATCCACGAAGAGGTCCTGGTACGACCCCGTGAGGTTCGGAAGTTTCGCTTTCGTCGTTTGCGGCTTTACGACAATCGCCATCACAGCTTTCGTATGGCCAGTAGCTGGCTTGACCGAGAACGCAGACGGGACCTACACCTGCAGGATCGGGTTGCCGAACAAGGTCCTATTCCCACTGCTGGCATACGATATCGCGGTCAACCTGTGCCTGACTTTTATATTCGTGGCTCTCCTGTGGCCAGCACTGAAATACAGGAAGAGCCTCCTGGTCGAAGCAAGCCAGGGAGGTAGCAAACTTCCAAACTCACCAATGAACGGAGTCTTGTCGCCCTTGCCAAAATCACAGCAGAGAGCCGCCAAAACCACGAGCGTCCACGACTCTGAGTCCGAGCTTATCTCGGAGGGTCCCACCAAAGACACTGCCCTCGAGATCATGATGGGTCGCTCGTTCGAGATCTGTACGGAAACAATGGACAAAGTCGAAGCCAGACCAGAGCGAAAATCACAAGGCCCCTGGTCTCCGCATGAGGATTACCCGTCTCCACCAAAAATTAGCGGTCCAGGTACACGGCAGCACGTCAATCAGTTGCAGAACGTTCTGTTGAAGTGCCTGATAGCCTCGTTACTGATTCTGATGCCTACCATCATCAACTTGGCTTTACTGCACTCGTGGAGCGGCCATGAGCAGGGGTGGCTGTGCTTTACTGTTTGCACATTCGACGTCGCAGCTCAGATCTGTGTGGTTCATTGGGTGACTGTTGAGCCACGGCAGGACAAGGCTCCCACGAGAACGGCGTCTTAATAATGTCCGGCGCAGTTGATGCAAATATTGTCTCATAGTAGTCCATGTATGTATACGGGGGCAAGTGCCGAATTCTTTGATTGATTCTTTCGGGGTTCAACCTTTCCGCCCCCAAGAATACGATGATGTTTTCAGTTTGTGATGAGCGAGCTGTAACGTTCTGATGCAGAAGATGCGACCCGATGTGAGCTCGTGAGCAATGCAGTGCCTTGCGAATACCTGGCACCACCTCCGCGGCGAAGTGGAGAGAGAGTCCCGAATTTCGTCCTGAAACCCCACCATCGCGAGCATGCATCATTTGGGGACACCTTGACCACACACATGCTGGAGACTCAAATGGCCTGTCGATGATAGTCTGTGTTTGTCCTGAACACGCCACCCTGATCGCGCACATCAACAATGGTCGCCGCCTCGTTAGCTTCTTTGCTGAAGCAGACACATCTTAACGACCACGAGGAGATCTTGAACGCGGCCAACACCGCCCTCAAGCAGTCCAAGAATGATACAGAGACACAACGTGTCAAGGTGGTGGCGCTACTGAAACTCGACCGTTTCGGGGAGGCAATACAGACATTCGAGGCTGGTGGGGATGAGCTGAAAGGGAAGGCGCGTTTGGAATATGCCTACACTCTGTACAAGACGGGAAAGCCTGCACAAGCGGCGGAGTTTGCGCGGCAAGGTGTAAGCAGAGGTCTTCAGCATGTCGAGGCGCAAGCGAGTTACCGGACTGAGGAATTTAGGCGGGCTGTGGAGCTGTACCAACAGCTGGGCAACAGCCTTGATCAGGATGCGGAAGCCGACCTGCGGATCAATAGTACTGCGGTAGATGCACAGCTGCAATGGGCCGGCCAGGATGACGCTGCACACCGGAAGAGCGAGCCTCGGCGTGAGGACATGGATGCATTTGAGACCATGTACAACTTTGGCTGCGATGCTATTGCACAAGGCAAGTTAGGTCGGGCGGAAGTCTTGTTAAAGCGATCTCGAGATCTGTGCAACAAGCTGGACAGCGAAGAGGATAGAGAAGCGGAGCTGCCACCCATTGTCATACAACTGGTTTATGTATTGGCGAGATTGGGCAAGACAGGTGAGGCAGAGGCGTTGGCAAAGACGATAAAACTGGATGGCATTGCGGAGAAGAGCACAAAGTACATCGCCCAGGTCAACACGGTCGCGTCGAGTGAAGCTCCAGCCAATCCATTCATGAGCCAACGACTGATTGCGAAGGACGTAGAAAGTTTGAAGCCAGATTATCCGTTCCAGTTCCAGGCCTCTGTCATGCAGCAGAACAGACACGCGACCGACTTGCAATCGATGAAGTATGGAGGTACAGCAGACTCCACAGCAGAAATCATTTCAGAAGCTGCGACGCCGACCATAGATGCATATTTCAACTCTCTCTCAGCTGTGAACGCTGCTGCGCATGCACGGAGCCAGACAGGCAAGGAGGCACTGAAACACATCCTGCCACTTCTCGAAAAGCGACCAAACGATGTTGGACTCATTCTTACCATTGTACAGCTATACGTGTTGACTGGCAACTCTGCTTCAGCGACGAATTTGCTTCAGCGTTTGCTGAATCGTCTAGGGCAGTCTGCCTCAGCTGCTGAGCTTAATGTGCGCTTCGCGCCAGGCCTTGTCAGTGCCCTTGTCAGTCTGTATGATGCTTCAGGGCGGCGGTCACAAAAGCGGTCAGAACTGGCGAAAGCCGCGACGCACTGGAGACGGAGGTCAAAGGAGAGACCCACCGGCGTTGTACATCTTCTTAAGTCTGCCGGGAGTGCTCTTCTCGAGTCAGATGAGCTCGCCCACCAGAAGCTGGCAGGCGAGATCTTCAGCGAGCTACACCAGCAAGACGAGAGCGATCGTTACGCAGCGGCTGGTTTGCTTGCTGCATCATCGGACACTACAACCGGATCCGAGATCGCCTCACTACAGCCTATCGACAATCTGATAGCAGACATCGACGTCGATAGTCTCGAGAATGCAGGCATTGCTCAACCGCCATCAGCTTCTGCCGCTGTAGCGTCGCGCAAACGGCCTGCAGAGGATAGCAAAACGAAGAAGCTGAAGAAGCTCAGAAAGTCCAAGATGCCGAAGGACTATGATCCGAACAAGAAGCCTGACCCGGAGAGGTGGTTGCCTCTAAGAGATCGCAGTACGTACAGGCCGAAGGGCAAGAAGGGCAAGGCGAGAGCGAACCTGCTCAGCCAGGGCGCTGCGCCCACGCCGGGAGACAGCGATGGATCGCGACCTGGCACGTCGAGTGCGGCGAGTGAGGTGGTCAAGGCCAAGCAGCAGCAGGGAGGTGGAGGCAAGAAGAAGAAGAAGGGTGGCAAGTGGTAGGCTGTTGAGAAGGACTAAGTGGATATCATTTGCAGAACTAAAAGAAGCATATCGTCCTTATTTCGCACGACTCCCTGTACGGCGCATCCTTCCTCGACGTCGGGTCCTCAAAAGCACTATGGCCAACAAATCGTGCACGACCTTTGTCGCTCTCATAAGTCTTGAGCAGAATCACTTGATCCTCGGTCATATCTGGGAAGTACCACCATTTGTGATTGCGAGAGTACTTCATGACATAATTCTCGCCCGTGCGTTCGCGATACCGTAGGAAAAGTTTGAAGAAATCGTCAGAGGGTGAGGACTCAATGTCGCACATTGCTAAAGGCATCTCTTCGACTTTGGAGAGGGGTTTCCAGACGTTGATGAAGGCAACGCGGCGGGAGAGGAGGTCGTCGGCTTCGTTGCCGAGAAGCTGTTGGACACGGACAGGCCCGGACTCTGCAGTATAATCGCAATGCACTAGCCTCACCGGCGCCCGCTGACTCGTCCCGTTTTCTTGCGTCAATTGCTTGTCCGCGTTCGCCCTCGTCCGAATCGTGTGATCAAATACCAACACCCTCCTTGCGCCAAGCGTCACCTTCAAGAATTCCACAATCTCTGGGTAAAACTGACTTCTGACCCCCTCGTCATCCTCCCACGAACCCCTGAAAGAACTCTTGAATTCTTTCACAGAAAATCCATGCCTGTCGTGATCGAAGGTATCTCTCAGCTCCCAGCCATCATGGATTTGAACCTCCTGCTCGTCATCGCCAGGATGGTGCACAGTCTTGTGTTTCCCAACTTCGTCTTCGTAGAAATAGAGCTCGGTGAGCTGGTTATTGAGAGCCTTTGTGTAATTCAGCTTTGAGCGGACGGACTTGTGTTCGGAGTGGGACGGCAGGGTAGTAGTGCCATCTGGAGTAGCTAACGTACCAGGGAGCAGGGCTTTGTTTACGGCGCCTTGCGTTTTCTGCCAGTATAGCTGGGATTCCATGTCCTTGATCCAGCGGCTGATGTTGCTGTACTTGTCCAGAGGCAGCTTTGTGGCGGCGTGCAAGTGCGCTGGCGCCATGATGGCGATGTCTGCGATGGTCGCGTTCGGGCCTGCAACATAGCGAGTCTTCGCTAGCTGGGCGTCGAGGACGGCGGCAAGTTTATGGAAGCCCGGAGTGGCGCTTTCGATCACGGATTGATCTGGTTCTGCTTTGAGGAGAGGCTTTACGACGTTCTCGACCAGGAGTGTGTAGCAGCTCTGGAACCATACGCTAGCCTCCCAAAGTAGCCAGCGATTGACTTCGGCACGCTGCTTGAGACCTTTTGGGTAGGCGCTTTCGACTTTGCTGAGATCGCCAGCGTATTGGAGAATAGCATTCGATTCCGTGATGACACAGTCGCCGTCCACCGCGGCTGGGATTGTCGCCATAGGGTTGATCTTTACATATTCGGCACTCTTCTGCTGGCCCGCAAAGTAGTCAATGAACTTTTCATTGTATGGCACCTCCAATAGGGCGAGTCCTGCAAGCACCTTGCGACAATTGATCGTGCAAGGGTCGACGTAGATGTCGAGTGTCATTTTCCCGTTCTATTTTGGCTGCAACAGTATAGAAAAAGGGCGCGTTTTCGCTGTTGGTGGATTTTATCGAGATCGGGATCATACCATATTGTTTATACTCAGCTTACCTTGGTACCATTACAATGGTGGTCTTAAACCCGGCGTGAAGCTCAAATAGACTCTCCAATGCAGGTGAACCCCGCATGTGAGACGCTGCAGGCCCAACATCTAGCGAGGCAGCATGCCGCTACTGAACCGCTCTGGCGTTGTTGTCAAGGCGCATGTGGTCGTTGTCGAAAGGCTAATCGGTGGTAAGATCGTCCTGCAGCAAGACGTTCCTTCAGGCCGGCTCCAATAGTTGCTCCAGCCCCGCAGCACGAGATCGAGGCTAATTGGAGGCATGTTGAGAAGTCGGAGCGCTCGGTCGCAGTGCGACTAGGAGAGATGAGACCACGAAGGCAGTAGATCCAACGCCCATTCTGAGACTGATTTGAGGTGCTGCCGCAGGCTGATGGAAAGACACTGACCAGCAGGTGCAGCCTACCTCGATTCGCCGCCTGCGACTGGCGGCAATCCAGTCGTTTCCTTACTCGAGGTTTTCAGGTTGACCAGTTTCCAGAAGCACAAAAATTGCATGGTGGGCGCTCATGCTGGTGCACCAGACGCACGTTGTGACGAGCGTTGACCGACGACCAAATTCGTTGTATTTCATCTGCGATTACCGGCTCCGACTTGGCAGATGTATCAGAATCCGATGGTGCACAGCCGTATGTGTGTGGTGAAGTCGAACAATTCGCGTCTTCGTCGGCAGAACTGACCCACGAGTGTGGTCCGTGCTCCTACGCGCCTTCCTCGTCTGCTTGGCCGAAGACGCCTATCGCTCTGCATCAACAGTGGTCAAAAATATATGGCATCAGCATGCCGTGACACGGTAAGTGTTCTCATCATTCCTTAGCATAAAGATCACCATCTCATTGCCACAATGTCTTCAACGATCGTTCAGCTCGAAAAGCCTAGCGTCAGTGAAATCAAACTACCCAGTGGCCAGACAGCAGCCATCAGGTCCGAGACCTCCATCGAAGCGGATGAGATACCCATCATTGATGTTAGTGGCATCTGGAGCGATGACCTTGAGGTCAAGAAGGAGATAGCGGAGCAGGTTCGCGAGGCTTCTCATCGTATAGGCTTCTTCTATGCTCAGCATGTGCGCAATATCTTATTTTCCACGCCATCTGAGGCCATATACTCAAATCTAGCAGCATGGCATCAATCCACGGTTTGCCGAAGCAGCCTTTGAGCAAGGCAGACGCTTTTGTGGTCTGCCTCTTGAGAAGAAGCTCGAAATTGACACGTCATTAGTACCCAACGAATATGTTGGGTATCACCGCATGGATGGCTACAATCGTAACGGGCATCGATACAAAGGTAAGATGACCATGGGCCTGGCAACGATCCCGACTCACCGCCTTTGCCAGATCTCTCTGAAGCATTCAATTGGAATTACGATGCCTCGTACGACCCCGAAGCTGTCAACAAGAACGAGCCAGGTGTGTCCATCTGGCCGTCTGAGTCCGATCTGCCGGGTTTCAAAGACGACCTCTACGCATACCATACACAGGTACTACGCTTCGCAAGACGTATGACCCGCATCTTTGCGCTCGCCTTGCACATGCCGGAGAATTACTTCGATAAGTATGTTCGACGACCAGAAGCAGGAATGAGGATCATCCACTACCCCGAGCAGCAAGCCACTGCTGCGGACCAGAACGGTATCGGAGCGCATACTGATGTAAGTGTGTTGTCAACAAAATGTGATCGATGCTGACTACCGCCCCATGCAGTTCGAATGTTTCACGATGGTCACGCAAGACGACAACGCCGGCCTAGAGGTCCTGAACAAGCAGGGTTATTGGATCAAAGCACCGCCTGTGCCAGACGCTTTCGTGGTCAACATTGCCGATTGTTTTATGCGACAAACCAATGACTTCTTCGTGAGCACTGTGCATAGGGTGGTCAATAAGAGTGGCAAGGAGAGATACTCACTTCCATTCTTCTTCGGCTTCGACCGAAGTAAGAAGCTCGAGGCCATTCCAACCTGCGTCAGTGATAGCAACCCGATGAAGTACCCGATCATGACAAGTGGTGAGTATTATCTTTACAGAGCTAATGCTGCAAAGACTGGGTCCTATTGAACGCAGCCTGGTCTAGCAAGCATATGCATACTCATGGACTTAGGGTGCACGCAGTGCCATTACAAATCAGCCGCAGTAGAGGCGAGGTTCTGACACTCTATTTTCTGTTGTGCAGCTCATACTGCTTCAGGTGTTTGTGATGGCCTCTCCCATGAAATTGCCGCCGATGAGCGTAAGTCCGTCACATCTACGGAGGGAGGTGCAGACAAGGCGTTAGGTCCGTGTCAAGACTCCCCTTGCGATTGCCGACCCGTTCTTAGCGGTGTCACCGCAGCAAAGCAGCGAGCCTCCGCATGCCGTCTGCTGATGCATGCTGGAGACATCCTGCTGCATGTTAACGAGCATGTGCGCAAGGCAGTAATGGCTCTTGTGGGAGTTGGATCGACCGTCCAATCTACTCCGACTGCTACAATGAGTTTCGGACATTACGCTCATTATGCCACATATCATCCACATTACAGCTCGTCAATGTGCTTTCCCTCGTCGAACGGAGGAGGGTCGCCATTATTGCTGCCTCGCGATTTGTTCTCGACTCCTTCGACACCATCCTTCTTATCATCCAGTTTTTCAGCATGGTCCTCGTGCTGCAGTCTTGCTTGGATGGCGTGGAGTTTGCCGCCATCCTTCCGCACTCTCTTCTCGGTGAAGACAGGATTCTCTCCCTTGTCATATGCCTGTGCGAATATCGCGTCCAAGGTCTCGAGCTTATATCCATTTGTCTCGGGTAGCTGTCGACCTCGTCAGTTTCACCTCGCATCTCAGAGGTCTTGCAATACTCACGAAGAAGTAGACGATGGGGACAAATGCAATGTTGAAACAAAAGAACACAAAGTACGTCTTCCAGGCTATAGAGTTGATCATGATGGGTGCTAGTTGTACGACCAGATAGTTGAATCTGCAAACAGGTAGAAGGTCAATGTGGGTATATGAGCAGCAGGACTATACCAATGCTTTACTTACATCCAATTAGTAGCAGTAGCGAGGCCTGCTGCCTCAGCGCGGGTGCGTATAGGCGTCACTTCCGCCGGGTAGAGCTGAAGGATCGTCAGTCATGCTGGACTCGGGAGAAGAAGTGCTCCTTCGGAAGGCCTTGACTTACCCAAGTGACCCCTAGCCAGCCTATCGCGAAGAAGGTATCGTAGACGAAAATAAAGACGGTCGCCGCATATGCTGGGCCCTTGTTGCTCTGGTTGGCGTAAGAGAGGCACGCGCCGATGATCAGTAGAGAAGCAGCCATGCCAGCTGCGCAGGACATCATGAGGAAACGACGACCCAGCCTGTCAACGATGAAAAGCGCCAAGCAAGCAGACAGGAAGTATTCGGTGCCCAGCCAGGCGGTCAGGAAGCGCGACAGGGTGCCGTCGAATCCTAAAGACTTCTCGAAAACTGTTGTTGCATCTGCGCAAGGTGAAGTATATTAGCATATTGGCTCTCGACTTGACAGTGGCTGGGTTCCTTACAATAAGTGACGAGGTTGATCCCACTGATCTGCTGCATTGCTTGGGAGCCGCAAGCCGCAGAGGCTCTCCACAGGTTCATGTTGCGGTCCTTGTTGCCTGTCCATGCATGTCAGCACCCAGACCCAGGCAATATTCACACATGCATTTAACTCACCGAAGAACTCGCCCCAGGTCAGCTTCTGCCCTTGCGTCGCGGCGTTCAGCTCGTTGATCTCATCGATATCCGAGCGCACCTCCGGGTCTTCTGGGCTACACTCGTGAAGCCAACCCATGATTTCGGCAGCTTCTTCCTCTTTCCCGTGTTTCAAAAGCCTTGACGGGCGTTAGATTCATTCATACTGCATCTTCCATAGTAAGCCTACCATCTGGGACTCTCTGGGAATAACAAGACACCAAAGATTAAAGAGAGCCCAAATAGCATTTGGAACCCAATTGGGAAACGCCATTGCAGTGAGCCATGCGAGTTGACGAACCAGAAACCGTAATTCAGCCAGTAAGAGACGACGATCCCTCCGGTGATCAGGGCACCTTCGAATAACACGAGGAAGCCTCTGATTTTTGGAGGTGCCATCTCTGACTGCCAGACTGGAATGTTGCTAGTGTTCATGCCATTTCCAATACCCGTCACAATTCGTCCCACGATGAGCTGTGCCAGACCATAAGAGGATGTTTGTAGGATGGCGCCGATGATCATAATGCTAGCACCAAGAAGGACAGCACGTCGTCGACCGATTTTGTCGCCGTAGGCTACCATTGCAAGTGCCCCAAAGAGGCAACCACTATCACAGCATTAGTTGACGATTCTTTTCCATTCTAGCATGCGCCATACACCTCGTAGATGGCAACCACTAGAGCCTGAATAGCACCTTCCTTGTTGCTACTTTCCATCTGAGGAAATGTCTGCAAGAATATTGGCTCGGTAATGATGCCTGACATGACACCCTGGTCGTATCTATGCGTAGGCTGTAAGTCGAGACCTGGGCTAGCAAGCGATGTGCCTGACATACCCAAGGAGGAAGAAGCCTGAAGATGCAGTAGCGCATACTCCTATCTCGAGCGCTTTGCCAGTGAGCCTGCCACCTAGCAGGCCCTTGTGCGAAAACCCTAGCATGATTGCAGGGTCAGGTTGTAAGTCGCGTGTGTGATGGAAGCAACAAGAGTGTCGAGCCTCAACCCAGACCACTGAGATATGTCTCTGCGTTTAATACATACATGTACTGTTCTGGTGTAGGGCGACCCGGCCGTCACCAACGGACGACGGGCAAGTGTATGCGCACACTAAGAGGGCGTGACATCAGATCCGAAGCAAGAATGGTGTACCAGCCAGTCGTCTGCTAGCGCGATCGTGTATTGGCATACTCAGCAAAGCGCCGCAACTCAATGTGCCATCATGTGGGCTGAAGTATTCCTCGAGAAGTGTGTCTACCAGTCAGCAATTTGACACAAGACGGAATGGTCGCCCTGCTTGCCCTTGCGCAATCTCAAGATATTCCAACATACGCAGGAGCTCTGCCCAAGCGCGTGCTGTTCTCTTATGGCAGTACTTATTTCCCTAGATCGCGATTGACGGATCAAGCTAGTGAGATAAACTTACGCCAACGCCAACCCCAGCTGGTGCTCGTGCAGGCTGAAGTTTTTCGGGATCTACGATTGCGGTTTGTGGTCTGGGAGTATGGTCCGAGAGTTGTTGTCTTGCGTCTTCGTGAAATCTTGAATGCCGTAAAGACATCCACAAGAAGCATGCCGAGAAGATCTCAATCGTTGCATTACACTGCGATAATCGTTCGGCTAGTGGCCCATCAAGTCTGCAGCTGTGAGTAGGCAGTTACCCACAGCGAAATTGGCGCATAATACTCAGCTCAGCTGTGCGGCTCTGATCGCAGGGTATCACATCATTATATGTTGCCAGCAGCGACGGCAGCATGCCCAGGCTTCATCCCAAGTTTCTTTGCTTCAAACTCGATCGAGTCATTGATCGTCTCCTCGACGCTTGCACCAGTCGGCTCCCATTTGAGCGCAACTCTAGCCCTCTTCGCTCTCGCTCGAGAATTTGCGCCCCATAATGCCGATCCCCAAGGGGTGAAGGTATCAGCCTCTTCCTTCGACACGGATTTGACCTCGTCCGTCTTGATATAGCCTTGCTTCTTGGCTTCACCAGCAACATGCTTCGAGATTTGACCCCAAACGTGCTCGCCACCTTCGCAGAAGTAGTAACCTTCGGCGCCCCAGAGAGAGGGCTTGCCTGGCCATTCGGCGACAGAGCCGCCGGCTGCAGCGGACTCCACAAGCTTCAGGTACAGGTTCGACAGATCGTGTACATTGACATTACCCCAGTAAGTCTTCCCAGCTCCGACCTGGAAGCCGTGGCCAAGCTTGAGCGTCGAAGCGATCAGTTCTGGAATCTGATGAGAGCGTTGATTGCCCGGCCCTCTGCCTGCGCCATAGATAGTAGGCGGGCAAACGATCGCTGTCTTTATCCGATCAGCGTAATTAGTGCCGGCGTCCAACACAATTTTGTCGACATTGCGGTGAGGAGCATCGTCTGGAAGGGAAGTGACTTCAGAGACGTGCTCCAAGTCGTCGTATACCTTGTCCAGAGCCTCACCTGAGAAGCAATGGGATGGCACGGTCAGCATGAAGTTCATACCACGTCTGGGCATATCAGCAACTCACCGTATATGCCTGTCTGAATGTCATGAAAAAGCAAGATGCCAGTGCCGGAGGTGTGAATGAAGAAGCCGGGTTGCGTCGGTGAATGAGACGCAAGACCCTTGACGATGGCATTGGCCGCAGCCTCGTGATCTGCATGTGCAAAGTCTGTAGACAATGTCAGCTCAATGCATGCTCCAGCATTGACAGCACTGACGGGCAACAATGTCTGCCTTCTTGGCTTCCTCCGCGATAAGTTCGGAGCTGTCGAGAGTTCCGTATACTAGTTGGATCCTTGGGTAATCTTTGGCGACAGTTGCGCCTTTGTCGCTGTTTCGAACTAATGCGGTGATCTCGTACTCAGGGTGTGCATTCGCAATTGCGTAAAGTGCATCACCACCAATGTACCTGAAGCGCTGTCAGTCACGGTCCTGTCGGATCTTCGAAGACTCACAGACACTTACCCCGTAGCCCCAAGAAGGAATATCTTCGTCATGCTTCACAATTCGCTCGCTTTCTGGGTTCGATGATGATCGTACTTGTGATTATGTCTACTGAGTCAAAATGTGCTGGCACAAATGCGTTCCGCCAGAAACAGCCCATGGCAGGTGATCCTATCTATGCAAGCTCTCCACATGATGATGCTATTGGGCAGCTCCGAGCTCGGAATATGCATGCATACATGTAAGATTTTGGCATCGCAGATGCACAGCATGTTGTGCCAAAGTTGATTACCCTGCCACCTTGCTACAGTCCCTGCTGTATCTCAATGTTTTATCGGTGTGCATCGCTATGCTCACAAGAATTTCCATTACAATCACTGTCTGACCGTACCGATCTACCTGCTCAATCGGGTTAGCCAGGGACTCACCCTACATGCCCAAGCAAACCAACGAAGAATTAGAGACTTGGGATTAGGAAAAGGTCAAATGTCTGTACGGAGTAGTGTGCCTGATGCCATTGACAGCGCTGTTTGAGCATATCAATTTTGCATTTGGTTCACTCCCAAAACCCTCGATCACAGATTCTCCTGCTACGCGTCTCCAGTCAGCGCCCAAAAGCGACGTGCTCTGCAGTTGCAGCATGTTAGGTTGAGCTTCTGTTGAGAGAGCCAGCAGAATCTTGCTCGTATTTTGAGCTGAAAAGCTTGGGTGGTTTGCTCGGCTGCTGGCATGTGCTGGAGCAAAAGCTGGAAGGGAACGAACTATGACTCCCGTTGGCAGAGCATTCATATTCATGGCAAGCCGGACGCAAACACACAGCCTTGCAGCGTGAGCTGATATATGCCTCGGAAGGGACTGCGATAGCTGTGCTGGATGAGACCGCATGAACTCCTGAGGATACCGAGATGTCCTACATTGTATTTGCAGAGACGCGTGCGGATTTTTCTTGCGCGTGAGCTTACCTGTACTTCTTTCGGAACACAAGCCGGGTTTGCCCCTGGTCGAGGAATTAGGTTTCGAATGCCACGAGGGTCCGCCGGCAAGTGTCGGTGAGATCTGTCGAGGTCTCTAGCAAGGAACATAAGATACCGTCCGCCCTCGCGAACGCTGCAATTTCGTCATGTCATAGGATCTTTGCAGCCCAAGCGTGTAGCGTGTGGAGTGGCCGATCAACCAAATGAGACATCACACAGCACAAATTATACTAATAAGCACGCACAAGGTCCATGTGGCTTAGTGCGTCGGGCGCTGCGTTCATGCGGTCAGGCCATGCAAGGGAGATCTGGCGAGCATCGTCATCCTTTCAGCGTGGGAGGTAACGAGCGGCAGGTTTCTGCAATCTGAGTGGGACGGGGTCAGCGAGGATTCACCTGTGGCCCAGCTGATCAGGGACGACGTTGTGTGTGAGATTCGCTTACTCTCCACAGGGACCGGCTTCTAGCCAGCCAAACCCAGCCCTAGCGTTTCAGAGCGGCGCAGTAGTGGATGGATGGTTCGCACGCCGAGAGAAACCCCATTGGCCATGTACTATAAGGAGAATCTTGGTTGAAGTCAAAAGTGCAAGGCCGGGACTGCACCCGCGCTGGTATGTTTGCTTCCTTCTTCACTGCGGGTTTCTTCCCGCCGCGCCTGTGTAACCCTTTGCCATGCCTCTGCGTTGCTCATGACGATTGTCCGTGTGGTTGGTACTCCAGTGCTCTTATTGGAACCCAGCGAGTCGGATCTGCCGCCAGCGGCCTGCATAGGAGTCGCATCACTGCTTCGACTGGAGCTTCTGCGACGACCCACAGGCTCACAACTAGTCTCAGGTCGTCGTCTGACACGGTACGATCCTGGTGGGCCGGGTGCTCAGATTTCAGAGCTGTGGCTCTGGCTCTGGTTCTTGCAGGCGACAACAAGTCTTCCGACACATTACAACGATTGTTATTCCCTAGATCGGCGGATGCATAGATCCCGATGGAATTCGCCAAAATGAGGTCGAGGAAGTTCAGCTTCGATATACCACGACTGGTACGTCTCAATGTCTCCGTGACGGACTGATCTCCGTGAGTGTCTCCATGTCGTTAACATATCATGCAGAAAATCGGACCCTCAAGGGCAGACAATCGCGCCTTCAAAGACCAGATCGCCGCTCCGCTTGACTCGCCCGTGGAGCAGCCCAAGAGTGTGCGGCCACCACTCTCGCCCATCGTCGAAGCAGAACTACGGTCCGCCTGTGCCTACGTGCTTCAGAATTTCAAGCCATCACATGTGGTGTACAAGGAGCAACATGGAGATAGCCAGCATAAACAGCAGCTGGACTATGCTACCATCAAAGAGTCTGCGCACAAGGACATGGATGGCTCTGCACTTCTGGCCAAGGTTGACTCATCATCTCAAGAGAGTGCGGCAATCGAGGACGAGGCAGTCAGAAGTGATTCGGTGAGCTCGGATAGGTACAAGTATAAGCCGGAGGTGCCGACACAAGATTTGTTCAAGAAGGACGATGCGAATCGAGACAAGGCTCACAGCCGAGCCCAGTCGCGAGCTGAGCAGTTGATGACGCCCGCGCCAGCACCTTCGAGGGCAACAGCACCATCTACACGAGTACGCTCAGCGTCACATTCGCGCGCCGCGTCGAACCAGGCCCAGATCACGTTTGCGCTAGCTACCAAGGAGACTTCCGACCGGCCGGCGGTGGCACCTAGGGCTGATTCCATGGAGACGAGTGGCTCCACGCCGCAAACAGACTCAACAGATTACCCATGGTCAGAAAAGGCCTCTACAGCGATGACGTCTGCAGCTGTCACTCCAGCCCGGGGCTCAAAGCGCACCTCTTCGCAGGCCTTGCAGTCGAATAGTGAGGCAAGCAGCATACCCAGAATTGAGCCCACGAACGGAGATTGGATGAGGCAAGAACTTGCGAAGCACAAGAAGGCCTTGGAGGACCGGACACGACTCGAAAAAGAACGTGACAGCCTAGGCTCTGGTGAGGACGCAACACCGACCCAGACAGCTGCTCAGACCACCATTGCGACGCCTGCGAGGACACAGGTACCGAAAAGAAAGCCTGTGCCACAAAGAACACAGAGCAAGAAGGAGTGCGAGCAGCCGCGAGCAGACAGCAGGCAAGACAGCAGGCAAGACAGCAGGCAAGACAGCAGGATGAGCGTCGACCAGACTCCAACTGCTGTGTTCCACGTGAGGCAGCCATCTGAACCGAGCAGTCGAGAGGACGGGCAGGCTGAACGAAATGGAAGTCACGCACCCAGTGTGCCAGAACATCCCACAATCCGCTTAGGCGAGCGAGCGCGAAGCATCACGCGCCAAGTCAGGCAGTACGTGCGTCTCGATCAAGCACAGGACGGCCTGAGGCCGCAGAATAGCCTGCGTCGGTCCGCCAGTCGTGCAAGCAGCCGCGCAGCGAGTGTGTCTCGCCGCGTGAAGGACTACATCCGGCCCGATACAAGAACTAGCAGCCGCAGACCGAGTATTGATGTGGAAAGAGATGGGAGCCGAGCACCGTCCGTTGACACATCCCGTACTACCGTTTCCGACGCCGATTCGCAACCGGTCAACAAGTGGCAAACGTGGCGACCGTTTCACAGAAGAGGCGCAAGCCGATCAAGCGAAGATGGAGACAGGCCAGGCACGGCAGGTTCTACAACTGACACTCGTGGCCGCACGACTGCACGCAGTGCAGGGTCGCAGTCCAGCAAGCCAAAGCCTCCCATCGACTTGAACCGGAAATTACCACCCTTGCCTAGCCTCGACCAGTGGCAGGACGCACCAGAGCAACCGCACCCTGCAGTGAAAGCTGCAGATCCACAGAAGGAGCGATCTGAAGAAGCATGGACCCCAAAGTCGCACACGCGACTACAGAGCAAGCAGATATCTGCTGATTCCGAGAGTGGGGCAGTAGACCAAATTCTAGCGTCACGAATGGGGTCGCCAAGGTCACACAGGCACCCACAGTCGGTTGATCTACGCGTACCACCCGAGCCTACTGCACCACCACCGGCTATTCCCATCATGATGAGCGCGACCATGAATGGCCCTGCGGATCTAAGCTACGACCAATATGCACCTGCCGAAAGCGAGACATTCGCTCGGCAAGCATCTGGCTTGAAGAAGGCGAGAAGGCGAAGCAAAAGCGTGGAAATTCCGGAGGGATTCTATGGAATAGGAAGCAATCCTTCCATGTACGCCGCGACAAGATCGTGCGAGACTGGGAATGCGCAGGCTCTCAACCACAACCATGCCTCTGGAGGCCCGCAGCGTCCGCAGGTTGCAGTTACGACAAGCCACACGCCTGTTGGTCATTCGCGCAACAACAGCGACCGCCTGAATGTGACGCGTAAGCTGAGCATGGAAGATTATGTTTCGAGAGTGTACGACAATCCCAAGAGAATGCCGACCTCACCATCGCTGCAAGTCAAGGACAAGAAGTGGTGGCGTTTGAAGGCCAAGCTGGAAAGACATAGCCCAGCAATGTGATCCGGTCTGACTGACGCAATGGCGTTCGACGAGAAAATGAAGACGGTGCAGCTTCGCGCACGTGCTTCACCACACTTTTGCTTCGTCACTTGTATTATCAAATCCATATTATGTACAGACGCGAAGCTAGACTTGAGGCTTTGAGGAAAAGGGTAGGGAAAAGAAATGGCATGGAATACTGGACGGCTGCACCGATTCGATTTGTTTTAATAATTCACATGACGGACGCACTACGATATCATTTCACCTTACGACTGGCGAAAATTGGGCATTCTTGGGATACCACTTCTGCATTTGCGCAACAGACTGGGAGCAAGCGACGGCGTTTTGGCGTTATGGGCAGCGCGAGAAGGCGCAGTAGGGTAACTTCATTCAATACGCTGATGGGCCGGTAGTGCACAATGCTACTCAGGCTACCTTTTAGCCGTGCAATCTTATCTTTACCTGCAATTGCACATGCAAGTTCATGCAATCTGATCATGGCCGAACCCATAGCCCTCGGCGTTGTTTGCGCCCTGACTATTCTATAGACTACCTGCAGGCAGAGACATTCTGCATTGCATGGAACGACTCGGACCGAGCGGTGTTCGGGTTGCGTTTCATCGGCAGGACGTGCAGTGCAGCGAGGCATGTTAAGGTACGGGGATGTCGACCCGAGGAAGGCATAAGCTTCCTCATCCGCGTCCACCTCTGCGAGCGTTGAGGAGAGCATGCCTGGTCTCATGTCACCTTTGAACCCCCTTTGAGACCAGTGCGACGGCGTGCCTGCCAGCTGGGCACTTCTACTAGTCTGCCGCCTGGCACAACGCGCTTATATGCACAGGACGCCCTGCATCTTGGCAATAAGCAGGACCCAATCAAGGACGATCGCCGCTGCAATGCAGCCGTTGAGTTGCTGCACGTCAACGTGATCGGAGACGATGGGAGCTTGGTCTTTAGCGCTTCGACAGGGAGGTCCTGTGAAGAGCGCGGATGGAGTGGCAAGTGTATGCGGGCTGCTGTCTGTGCGTGTGGCGTGCGAGGCATTGGCGCTCGTGCGTGTCGCGAGCCACGACATTGCATGGAGGTGATGTGGATTGCGGTCGAGGACATCGACATGTTGTGAGATTGGCAGAGAACATGTTGCGTGTCTGGCAGTAGACGAGAATTGCCAGCTCGTTGCCTTGGAGGTTTTCCAGGGAACAGGTGCCTCATTGCCAGCATGCTGTCTGCAGCTCAATTTCTTGACCACGTCGCAGGTCTCTGCTGTTTCACAAGGCGGACCGTATTGGCAAGTATCAAGACTTAACTTCTGTCAATTTGGCATTTGCTTCTTCAGGACGCAGACGTCTGAAGGTGTCATCTGCCGTCACTGGAGGAAGGTACGATCTACTGACGAGTCGTCATACTAAGTTTTGACGACTCAGTACTGCTGCTGTTGGGCAAGTACCACGGCGGCGATAAGCAAGCACGACATGTGATCATACTTGCCAGCTCACCCGACCGTACATGCTGCATGAGAGCACACGACACAGTGTAGGCATCCCGCACAACTTATCAGTCACCAGCATGTCACTGGCGCCCTGGACCAACCACAACAGCCCATATCGGACGACTCATTCATCCAACAACAATATTATCATCAGCCAAAAACGATCCATTACCGCCCACGATCCAGTCTCCCAGCTAGACCCAACATGTGCAAATCCCTAGCCATAGCCCACACCTGCACGCACCTCATCCCCTTCCGCCTCTCCACCTGCCGCGGCACCTACGAAGTCCCCGGCCTCAAACCCTCCCGGACTCCAAAACCCGGCTGCTACAGCACGCCCACCATCATCCTTATCTCCTCCACCCCTTGCGGAGCCTGCCTCCAAACCAGCCTCCAACAACAACTCGAAGAGGACCTCGCAGCCACCAAGCTGCAACACTCAAGCGGCGAGGTAAACGGATGGGGCATCCCGATCGTGTCACCTGAAGCTCGCGAAGCGATTGCGGAGGCGGAGGAGAATTTTGAGAGGGAGAACTGGAGCTTGCAGCGCAGGTTTCCCATGGCGCAATTCAAAAAATTCGCACGGCCGGAGAAAGGCGTGAGGGTTTCTGGGTTGACGAGAAGGGACAGTTTGTTGAGGATGGAGGTCAGGAGGGAGGATGTAGTGGAGGAAGAAGGGTGGGTGAGTTTGGAGCAGGAGTTGGAGGAGCGGGAGAGGGAGAATTTGGTGGAGGTTAGGGAGTTTGAGGCTGGGGTTGCGGCGGCGAGTAAGGCGTTGTTTGAGGGGGTGGAGGGGGACGAGCATGAGTGCACGCCTTTGTCGCCTGTGGAGGAGGAAGAGGAAGCGGAAGACCAGGCAGGCATTGACGAGGGGGTCGTGTGCGCGATGCCAGATGTGCCAGCGCCGGCGTCGTTGGCAGACGCAGATCGTGTACCCGAGCGTCGAGTACGCAGCAATGAGAATCAGCCTCCGCATCCGCACCGGCGAGCACCTGACCCACCACCATACGCAAAATCAGCTGTGCCACCACCGCACCTCCGGCGGAAAGCAAAGGTGACGAGTATGCGCCGCAAAGCAAAGGGACAGGGTGAAGAGTTCGGCGACGAATGGTTCAAGTGCATGCGGACGAGTCTGGCGGTCGTGTGACGTTTTGAAGTCTGCTCAACGAGCAATCAGCATGCTCGTTCCTGCCCGTCATTGAGAGCTGCTTGGGACAACAAGGTGGGATCTTGTGTTCTGATGGGAGGGTTTTGGCTGGAATGAGCTAAGGTATCATCACTTTTTTGTAGATTCGTGCTCGACTACCTAATCACCAATGAGCAGTCTTCTGCAAAGCACTGTACGAGGTCACGGATATCCGCGACCCCTTCGTATTCGTCTGTCTCTTCGTCAATATCTCATGATCCATGCGCCGTCGCTATGCCGTAATTTCATGTTTACTGCTTGAAGCCCAAGGCCGCCGTTTCAGACCTCTGCTCATATGCATCTTGCACCTATGTCGCGATTCTCAGATCTACCGTAGGACACATGCCTACATCCATCCCATGCGCTGGCCCTGCTAGAACCCAGCTGGTTGACTCGGCACACCTGCTTCCCCAGCAAACTCGTCAAACCCTCGCCCACCGCCTCGCCCGAACCCGCCCATGCGCTCCTTACTCTGTTTCTCGCGTTGTAAAATGTGGAATTTGGAGCCCATGGTCTGCGCCTCTGAGACCGAGCGCGTGAGTGCTGAGAGGAGAGAGGTGAGGTGGACGTCTTGTTTCTCTTTCTCGCCGGCGGTCTGCAGGATTGAAGATGGTACTGCATCGCCGTTGGATGCTGATTGTGATGGTGGTGGTGGCACGAGAAGTGGGACGCGCGAGAGGAGAGAGTTGATGCTTCGGAGGACCGTGTGGTTTGTTTGGTCTGGTGGCGGTGCTTCGGTGGATGTGGCATCGGTGAGGTAGCTTTTGGGTAGTGTTTCGAGGTATGTGCGGATGAGATTGAGACGCTGGTTCAGCATCTTGATCGCATTGGCTTTGGCGTTCAAGCTTGCGATCAGCTCCTCGTCTTCTGACGAGAGTGCGCTCTGTATTGCCTCGGACTCTGCATCGCCATCCTTCTCCTTCGACTTCCCTTTGCCTTTGCCCTTCTCCTTCTTGCTTGCTTCAGCAGCATCCTTAGCATTGCTCTTCACAGCCGTAGCATTGCCGCCACCCTTGGCCACGAAGTCCACACCAATCATCTCTGCGTCACCTGAGTCGACCTCGAATGGTATCTCCCGGAACTTGGTCTGCTCGCTATCCTGATCTTGCACTGACTCATACAGAGTGACGGGGAGCTTTCCGCCTTGTAGTGAATCCACCAACGAGCCATGGAACATCAACAGCATCAAACCCTCCATCCCAGCCAGCTGCTGAACCTGCTTCAGCATGGGCAGATGTGCTTCTTGCGGTCCGCCGACAGGTCCCATCACGAAGAGCGCTACCAGGTCGAGGCCCGTCGCCTTATGCACCTCCTTGTACTGCTGTAATCGCACCGTGAACCAATCTGGATCCACCAGTACTTCGCCATCTTTGAGTGTGAGCTTGTTCTCGAAGGCATGCTCGAGTGTGTATGTGCGGCCATGCTGCTGACCGATCACTGCGCCGGCAATGGGGCCTTGCTGCTCACGAAGAGTGTGTCGGGTGATGTAGTCGGAGATGGTGAGGAGGACGAGAGGATGGAGCTGGACAGTGACGGCGGCATCTGGTGCGCTGCCTGTGACGAGCAGAGGGTTTGCTGCTGCTGCCTCCTTGCCTACAGCCATGTTATCGGTGGTGGATGTGGTCGAGATGTTTCAAAGACAGATCAATGTTTAAGATGCGGGACATCGACTTGAGCCGCAAGCTTAAGCACGGACGGCGCCAGGCAGCGGCGTGTTTAGGTAAGCCATCTTCACATGCTTGACAAGCAGTGGTCTATGCTCTCGACGACAAATTGGCACGCGTCTTGTCGATACCCGGCGTCGGCGTGCGTTCCCGCGTTGGTCTCACTCGGTCAGCCCCCGCCACGGCTATGGACCATCGGCATCAACTATCGGCATCAACCAGGCAGTCAGTCAGTCAGTCAGGCCTTCCATTTATGACCGTGACGGGATGACTGACTGGCACGCACTTCGTTCAATGAGGACTGGAGAAGCGGATTTCCCGGTGGTGTTATGCCGAGCTGCTTGGCTTTTTGAGGTTCAAATGCGTAAGTGACTGACTTCGCGACGGAATGACTGACTCGACCGGCGTATCAATCCCTCGGTACCTACGGGCATCAGCACTTTGCCGACTGTCAACCATCAATCATCAGCTACAGGCCATCAGCGATCATCTACCAGCGATCATCTATCAGCGGTCATCTGTCAGGTATCAACCATTAGCTATGTGCTACCGCGACCTCAAGCATTCAAGTGCAAGCTGTATGATGGCGTCGCCGACACCTTCGGCCACCACAGTCATATCAATCGCGTCAGAGACATCCGACCGCATGACTCCAGTGACTCTGGCGAGTTCTGCGTTTCCAGCCAATCACCTCTGCCATTTTGGTCGTGTCTGGTAATGTCGAACAAGCCACCTGCTTCCAGCTGACAATTGCTAATGGCTGTTAGGGTTGTGCGATGTTTGCTGCTCTTTGCATCAAGGTTCCTCTAGTACCATCTTGCCTTTATACGCCTCGAAAGAGGCGCTCGTTATGGGATTGTTTGTCTAATCTCACGAGGCGTAATCTAGAAAGACGATGTGGACTTTGCTACAAACATCTGGCTGTTCCATTTCATGTTCACCTGCAGTTATAAGTCCAGTGCTCAGCCACCATCTATATCAGAATACCGAGAAAGGTACGTGCTTTCCTGAAATTTACTACTTGAACAGGATGGCGTCCGCTGCTCGTGCTGCACAACCTTCAACAACACCTGTCAGACCAAGTCTGCCGATCAGCTTCGAAGAAACTTAGACCGTCCAACTCGATAGGGACAGCTACATGGCCGAGAACATCAACAACGATATCAAGAGTCTCACGTCCTTCTTGGCTCTCGCTGAGAGGATTCCAGGTGGAGACCCCGATCGCGGCACAGTCGTAGTGTTCCGCGAGAAGAAGAACAAGCGCTGGGATCTCTATGGGTCTCTGCAGCGGAAGGTCAATCTTCTGATTCGTAATCATGAGATTCTGGCTGTAGCTGTCTCAGGGAAGGTGGAGATGGAATCTGGTCAGGTCACAATTGTTGAGTCTGGCGCTCAATTCATGCTTGCGACAAATCCCGGCATGGATGAACATGTAGGTAACAGCGACGCGCGAGACAAGACAAAAGTTGTCGTCCAAGCTCATCAGTCTCACCAAGCCAGCATAGAGACAGGCCCGCCTGCGCCAGGGACCAATGTTGTCGACATGGTTTTAGGAAGGTTGCGTGATGTTATTGAAAAGGGCGGCATGGACATTCCATTCGCAGAGCACGTCAGCTACATCACAACCATGTTGGCCCGCTGCTATCACGCGGAGACAGACAGAATTCTCGAGGCGAGGAGAGACGAGCTCCGCACATATGTCTTTACTGTCGGCCACAACAAGATGTACAGACGTTTCCAGAGCGGCACAGATGCAAGAAATCGCAATTTCTTCACGCATCTGACGACCGCGATCTCTGAGATCGCAGATGACGCATGGGCAGCGGATCTTCCTGAAGAGCATTCTTCTCGCCTACCGAAGTCATTCGAGCTTGAAGTCATCAAAGCATCTGCAGACATCTTTTCAGATGATGCTGACGTGGCTCTAAACGGAGACGAAGATACCGGTCCAGTCTACGATGCTCGTGGAAGAAGAAGGTTCCACCTAATTCTGTCCCGAACCCTGAAGGACGTGGAACATTGCACTGTATTCACTTCAAAGGTCCATGCTCTTTACGCGCCTGGCCAAGGAAAAGCGCTACAATGATGCGCGCAAGGCGCTGGATAAGGCGATCGACCGAGAGGCACTCGTCGAGGACGCTGTGGACGCTGTTCAGAAGCTGAATGCGATCATCGGCAGGTTTCATGGGTTTGGAGACGCGAAAGAAGGCGAAGACCGCAGCCACAGCATCTTGAGTCAGCACCTGGCCTGGCTTGAAAAGGTGCTGGGCGTCCAATCGCGCAGCCTGGAAAAGTCCGCGAAGCTCGCGCAAGAGATCGTCCCAGGACGTAGCAGCCAAGCACCGACCACACCACAGAAAGTCAAGGAAGGTCAGGGTCTTCAGGAGACAGGGGAGGCGGAGGACGATGAGGATTGCGAGATCGCGGGTATAGTGGAGGGTCTCGCGGGGATGAGCTGTCGACCCAGCAACTAGGTGGTAGCTGCTCAGAAGTGGCTGGAATTGATATGCCTCCACAATTCTTGCATCGACATTGAAACCGCATCAGTCCTGCCAGGCCGGCCAAGGACTGGACCGGCTCAGCGTCGAATGGACCTCGTGACGAAGTCTACATTCACTGTGGTTGATGTTCAACAAGGCGAGCGCGACCACACTCGCAAGTCCTATGATACTTGCCTGGATGAGCTCGTTGCCGCAGCGACTGACACCAATTGTGATAAGAATGCTATCAAGAAGCTCTTTGCGAAGTATGGTGGGTTGCACGATTGGGAATCGACCACGTTTACTGGCAGTCTACATTGCGAGGCGATAGTGTTGGGTCTAGCGGTCATTGCCAACACTACCGACGATCTCAGCAGCAAGCAGTGGCTTGAAAGCAACGGCATCTTCGCTGCAGACACAAGTCTACTTCGCCAGTTCAAAAAGTTCCTGCCGCTGATCCCAGTATCGCAACGGTGTTGTCCTCCTTGCCACCAGCTCTGCTCCCTGATCGCGGAGGCTAAGCTATTGAAAGGGGCAGATACACTGATCGTACCTGGACAACACAAAACTTGGTCGCCAACAGCTCTGCCGCCATTCACCCCACGAGATATCGCTGAAAAGTGTCTTGAATTTGTGCGCCGAGCCGCGATCAACAGGGTCCGCCAGCTCGCCAACCACGAGGATAACATGTCGGACGTCAGCCGCAGCATTCCTTCCGATCCTTTGGACACGAGTTCCATTGGCCAAAGAAAGCAGTACGGGTCCAATAAGAGGAGGGCGAAGACTTCTGGCGACCCAGCAGCAAGCTCTTCTGCTGGAGCTAGCTCGCCATTGGCTGAAATGGCCCCTGCTTCAGCCAGCGCATTGGGCACGCCGCCCGGGATTGCACCTCCGACTGCGAGTCAGATGGGTGGCCAGTCGCCACAGCGTCCTGCGCCTGAGGAGGAAGGAGGCGAAATCAAGCGGGTGCGTACTGAGGAGGGTGCTGAGGGCGGGGGAGCTGAGAGAGGCGAGGCGCTGCTGCCTGGCGAGGAAATGGAGGAAGATTAGTGAGGATGCAGGGTGGAGTTGTAAGATAGGCGATGAGCATTCGTCGTTGGCTTGGCATTTGTACAGTAGCTTGCATGAATGGTAATGGCATGAGATGGCAATGGGGACTCAGGGTTGTACAACAGATGCATTAGGGAAGAAGGCGTGGATTCTGAGGAGGGCGAGGGCGGGAAAATGAGACAAATGCTAATGAGTATCCGTCCTTGACTTGGGATTTGTACAATAGCTTGCATGGTTAATGCCATACGATGGGAAATGAGGGACCCGTGCGCCGTTCTCCTCTTTCCACGACAGCTTCGACACTCCACTGTAGCAATAGAGGGACCTCTGAGTGAACATCCATCTTCACATGCATGCCAAGCAGTAGTTCCGACATTGTCAGTGCATTGGCATTCGTATTGAAAATATCTGGCATTGGCGTGCCTTCCCTTCTTGGTCTCAACGAACCAGGATGAAGACCTTAGTCGTCATCGGCAGTAGTCGCATGCTTAGTCACGCCATGAGTGGACCACTCCCGGAGCTCTCGGCCTCAAGCTCAACTTTCTACGTCACAAGCGGCTTCGCATCGCATTGGAACCACATCCACCAAGAAAGAAACATGTAGAGTCCCTCCCCAAGCACTGTAAGTCTACACAACACTCTCATAACACTCCCACTCCACATCAATCAAACCATCGAAAATGGGCAAAGTCATCCTCGCCATCAACGCCGGCTCCTCCTCCGTCAAAGTCTCCGTCTTCAGCTACACCCCCGGCAACAACGACCCCCAACAACTCGCCGAAATCCAAGTCGCAGGCCTCACCGCACCGCCCGCCACCCTCAAATACACCCGCGGCTCCCACAGCATCAAAGACCAAAAACTCGACGACGCCGTCAAGGGCCAAGAAGGCGCCTACGAATACATCCTCCAACACCTCACCTCCGACTCCGGTCTGCCAGAACTCAAACACCCCGACGACATTGAATTCGCCTGCCACCGCGTCGTCCACGGCGGCGACTACGACAAGCCCGTCCGCATCGACCGCGACACCTACCACCACCTCGAAGCGCTCTCAGACCTCGCACCCTTGCACAACGCCGGCGCCCTCACCATCGTCAAAGCCGTGCACGACAAGTGCCCGAAAGCCACGAATGTCGCCTTCTTCGATAACGCATTCCATGCTACCATCCCCAAAGCCGCGCGCACATACTCTATAAATCAGGACGTCGCGACCAAAAATAAACTGAGGAAATACGGCTTCCACGGCCTTTCCTACGCATTCATAACCAAAGCCGTTGCCTCTTCCCTCAAGAAACCAATGGAGGCAACGAACATCATAGCCCTACACCTCGGCTCTGGCGCCTCAGCCTGCGTAATCAAAGACGGCAAAAGCATAGACACATCCATGGGCTTGACTCCCCTCGCCGGTCTCCCCGGCGCCACGCGATCCGGGTCAATCGATCCGAGTCTGATCTTCCACTTCACGCAGGATGCTGGCGGGCTGGCGCCAGGGAGCACGAAAGCAATGCATATCACGCAGGCGGAACAGATTCTGAACAAAGAATCCGGATGGCAAGCGCTGACGGGGACGACGGATTTCGGTGCGATATCCTCCAAAGCAGAGCAAGGGGATGAGAAGTGCAGACTCGCATTTGATATTTTTGTCGACCGGATCACGGATTTCGTGGCGAGTTATTTTGTGAAGCTGGGTGGGGACGTGGATGCGCTGGTTTTTGCGGGCGGGATTGGGGAGAAGGGTGTGCAGTTGCGGAAAGCTGTGACGGAGAGGGTGGGATGTTTGGGGTTTGCGTTGGATGAGGGTGCGAATGCGAAGCCCGGGGAGGATGTGGTGGAGGAAGTTGGGGCGGAGGGATCGAAGGGGAGGGTGCTGGTTTGTCGGACGGATGAGCAGACGGAGATGGCGAGGGAGTGTGCGCAGGAGGCGGAGAAGTTGAGGCGGCCTGCTGCTGCGTGAGGAGGGCAGGTTGATGGGATGATGGAATGAAACGTTGTTGGATAGATTTGATACAGTAATGCTACAGCGTCATGATAGACGATCCACTTCTCCCACCACTACCACGTCGCCTCCTCTGCTTCCATTCCCATCGTCTCCTTTGATACCCAGAGACAGGATCGACCACCTCCCTCACCCTCAGCATCTTCCCATCCACACCCTCCCCATTACCCCCCGCCTCATCACCCGTCGACGGCGGCGGAGCAACCGGCACAGGCGTCTCCACCACCCTCGTGCTACCCTTCGGCTTGATAAGCAACAGTATGAACAGACCCACCACGATCAGGATCAACAACAGTATAACCTTCCTCTTCGTGCTCTTCTTCTGATAGCCCGTCGCGACCTTTAATTCCTTCTCCGCGCCCTTGACCGCCTCATGCGTGCGCTCCACATTATAATCGATCCGATCGAGTAGCGTGCCTTGATCGATGACCATACTATTCAGCTCCTGGAAAATCTGAGACAGTTCAATCACGCCTTGCGCTATCTTTTCAATCTCTCGCTCCCGTTGCTCAATCGCGGCATCGTGCATCCCCGTTTGTCGGCGACGGACTTGTGCGGATTGCAGGAGTGTGGACTGTGCGGATGCGCGGTCGGATTCGGAGTCCATCAATGCGGGATCGGTGTAGGGATTCGCGGGCGTGGCGGATCGAGTGTCCAGAGGGGTAGTCATGCCACCGAGCGAGCGCAGTTTCTTGAGGTAGGCGGATTGCTTTTTGCGGAAGAGGGTGCTGACTTGGCCGACTTTGGCCGCGAGGGAGATTTTGAGGTTCTGGGCCATTTTCTCGTCGGCGTGGGGGATGGAGCCGCCGGAGTGGTTCCGTTGGTCGGCGACGAGGGCGTCGATGCGGCGGATGCGGTTTTGGCAGGTGGTGAAGGCTCGCGTGATGTCTTGGGTGAGGGCCTCGATCTCGCGCTCCTCCTTTGCTTTCACGCTCTCGTCGTCGAAGCCGGGGAGGACATGTTTGGCGTGCAGCTGCTCGAGCTTCTTCATTTTGGCGGAGATGTCACCCAGCGACGTGGTGATCTCGTCTTGGATGTCCAGCCATCGCGGAGGCAGGAGGTCCATCTCGATGACTGCGTCTCCACCTGTCTCGATGTTCGACATGAGTCGCGCGCTCTCGGAGTCGCCGGCATTGTCGCTGTATCGTAGGCCATCGCTGGGACCATTGAGTCGAGCTCTTTTGTTTGGGTTGTGGCCATAGGATAGTCTGTAGGACAGGTACAAGCCCGTGCGGTCCCGCCATGCTCCTATCTTGTCTGTCGACGACATCGTGGTGGCAGTGGATACTGCAGCGCGTGAATGTCTGCCTGGCTGCGCATCATGTGTCGTGTGAGAGTGGGTCACTGAGGCATGGTCAGACAGTATTTGACAGCTAAGGCAGCATGTGATTGTCAGCAGTTTGAAGCTGGCGTAGACGCAGACAGCCTTCCAGAAGCTGTGGCACGCGATGCCGATGACTGTCTGTGATCTGCCGGGAAGGCACGTTGCGCGCGAACAAGCAACAAAGCCAAGTCCAACCAAGGATCAATGGGGGAAAACAATACACCTCAGCCAGGACTTCCCCCCGAGGCAAGTCAGTCGGGCAACATCGGACGTCGCCCGAGCGTTCAGGCAAGAATCCAGGTTGAAGCTGTTCTGCCAAATTTGCTGGTGTCGAGCCCAGGTCGAATTGCAGGGCTGAGCTTCGAGGGCGTGCCCCCCCACACACACATCAGGCTCCAGACCAGACAAACATCCTCACCCCTCATACCACCTACATACATACACTGACATCCACACAACCAATTGTCAGCACCATCACTGCACGGCGACGTTGCGAATCATCCTGAGCGTATCTCAGCCCACGACAGCTACACATCCTGCGCGACAGAACCACGAGCAAAGATGGTATGGCTGCTGAGAGCAAAACACCCCGCTCCAATGGCGGGGGCCCGCCTGCTTGGGAAACAGGAGAAACGGGCAGAAGCAATGGCTACAGTGAATAGATTGGCTGACCCGCCGTCATCCACAGGCCGACTCATTGACTGAGGAGCAAGTCTCCGAGTTCAAGGAGGCTTTCTCCCTCTTCGTAAGCCTCCTCCACCCCCCCTGTCATCGCACTTGAGATCGCCACATGGCTGACTTCCCAAAACAGGACAAGGACGGCGATGGTACCGACACTCCCCTTCTTCTATCCCTTCTTCACCCCACTAACACCACTCCAGGCCAAATCACAACCAAAGAACTCGGCACCGTCATGCGCTCACTTGGCCAAAACCCCTCCGAGTCCGAACTCCAAGACATGATCAACGAAGTCGACGCCGACAACAACGGCACCATCGACTTCCCCGAGTTCCTCACCATGATGGCGCGCAAGATGAAGGACACCGACTCCGAGGAGGAGATCCGCGAGGCCTTCAAGGTCTTTGACCGCGATAACAATGGCTTCATTTCGGCGGCGGAGTTGAGGCATGTCATGACGAGTATTGGCGAGAAGTTGACGGATGATGAGGTGGATGAGATGATTCGGGAGGCGGATCAGGATGGTGATGGGAGGATTGATTGTAAGAAACATATATCCACTATGGGTGGGTAAGGGGAGGGTCGTTTGGCTAATATCTTCTGCAGACAACGAGTTCGTGCAGCTGATGATGCAGAAGTAGCGCGTCTGCTGCATCAAGGCCGAGGCTGTGCGCTTCTTTGAGACGCTCGTCGCGCACGGTCGGCGCAACAGGGCCTACGACTCGCAGCGCGCGAACCCGAAGCACAACATCAGCAAGCCTGCATCTACCATTTCGCCGGCAGACACGCGAGCATCGGTCTAAGCAAAACACGAACAACGGCGATGACACGGCATTGCCAAGGCAAGCGAATGGCGGAAAGTAGAGCTATCCTAGGCAAACTTGGTTGTGGATGATGTTCATGGCTTATGTGTGCTTTTTCCAACTACCTCGACCTTTTCCTAGATCACGAAGAGAGGCGGGCTTGTGTACCTTTTTGGGGGGGCAGCACCTAGCAAGCTTAACCAGGCTCATACATTCAACTGTTCTCATGTCTACGGGTTTTGTCCCGTTTCTCTAGACCCCCTTTGTCGCGCAGTTTTAGTCTCACGCCGGGATTGGCTGCTAGTAGGTAGCGATTGTTCGCTGCGAAATGGTTCTTGTATTCCTACTCATGCCTGGAGTCCTCTCAGTCCCCGCAGTCGACGCAATATCAGCGTCGTCACGTCGCTTAAGAACAACAGATTCCATGCTTGTATTCCTGTAGATGTAGCTCTCCTGGGCAACTCTTTTCCCAGCAGGCCCACCAAACTCAGTGATCGTCTTGCTGCGGCCTTGCGGTGTATCGAGTAATGGCGTCTTGCTCTCGTCCGCCAGATTGTACCGCTCGAAATTGATGTAGACTCTAACGCGCTTGAGATCGTCTTTGTAAGACTGGTTTTGTACTGAGCCACAGCGATTGGCGCGTAGAAGAGGCTTGTCGTGGTGTTGAGGTTGAGAAGCAAGCTGCCCATGGCCGGCTTGATGTTGTTAGCATAGCCTTTGAAGACGACCTTGTCGACTGTGCGTCCGCTAGTGCCATTCTCGCGGCCGCCGCCGTCGCCGCCACCATGCTCACCTGCACCTCTGCCTCCATGCCCGCCGCCGAGTCCGCCTCTGTGGCCACCCCTCTGAGGACATTCGACAGCAACATGGCCATGCTGGCCACAAGTGAAGCACCCTCTGCCACCTCCACGGCCACCACTGCCATCCGCCTGACCACCCCAATCCACCAAAGGCTTTCATCCCGACTTCAAGAACAAGCGATTCATGCCCGCCTGAAACATACCACCATCCAAGCCACGCTTGGCAAGCACAAGATTGACAGGCAGCGATGACTTGGTACTGTCCCATAATTGACTATTAGCCGTGACGAACGCTTGTGTACGATCGCATTCGCCTAGCTTGTGACCTTTGGAGAAGTTCGTGCAGCGAGGACAGGTGTCTTGGTTGGTGCTTTCGGTGATAGACATCGTTGATCTTGCTGTAGTATTAAGGTTGTGATGATAAAGACACTCTCTGGAACTTGTGGCCGCCGTATATATTCTCCAATCTGCCTGCGCCTCTACCAGATCATGTTCGTATGAGCAAGCATAACTTCATGGTGGCTATGAAAGCCTCCAGATGGTCCGGCAATCAATGATAACCTCTTTTGGCACGACATTTTGCTGTGGCATCCATTGCATTGTCTGAGAACACCATTCAGCGGACCGGAAAATCAACCTCATCCTCCTTTGGCACGACACAATAGTGCGGCCTCCGTTGCAACCCCTGAAGACACTACTGCCGCAAAGTAAAGGGTCCAATCGCCGTTGATCAAAACACCATACTTGCTTCAAAGGATGACTTGCCCGTAGGCAGAGCAGAAAGGTCGTAGCCAAGACATCGAGCGAGCTGCACAGCGCAGAAAAGAAACAAACAGTCCGTTCCAATGCTATCGTCGCGAAAGTCTAGAGTTCTGATAGGCGAGCGTGTGCTCCCGCACAGAAGTAGCTACGGCCCGGAGAAGTCTTGTCCATCACCCACTCGGAAGAGCAGGATTCGCAATATGCTCAACGCGGAATGCTCGATTCCGTCTCTCTCGGATCGACCTTTGCTGTAACCAGTGCGCGAAAGCAGCAGTTCTTAAAGGTAGGTATACATTTGAAAGAGCACCTCCCTTTGACAGTCGGTCTTCGGTCGACCGTATGGTAACTGCAGTCGCTCTTCAATCTGGCGCGATCCACGAAATAGCGATCCAGTCGGCTGGTGCCAGAAGCTACCAAGTCCCGGCATTCGTTACGCTGCCAAGGCCCTCTTACATCCTGGTGTCATAAATAATCCACTGATATACACAGACCCCCTCCCACCCCCTCTTAACGCCATCGCTATGCCCAAGAAACTCAAACCCTCCACCGCCCACATCCTCCAATCATCCTCACCCACGCGGCGCGACTCCCCCCGGAACCCCTACAAATGCATCGGCGCCAGACTCAAAATCTTACTCCACCCCCTTCCCCCAATCTCCTTCCCAACAATCCCGTTCAATCGACTCCCAATCGGCTCCCCACCCTTGTTGATAAGCACACAAGCATTATCGTCAAACTTGACCACACTTCCATCCGGCCTCTGATACTTCTTCGCCGTCCGCACCACCACCGCATGCCTGATATCTCCTCTCCGGACTTTATTCGCCGCGCTCACAGACACCGAGCCACCGGGTCCTGATTCTGGGCCGAAGTTTCGCTGTTTCTGGACGACGACGATGATGCGGTCGCCTGGGCAAAGTACACGTCAGTTCAAGTTGTTAGGACTGTGTTTCGCGCAGGTGCGGTCTTTCGTACCAACTTTCGCGGCTCGCTTCATCTTCAACACCTTGACACACTCGGCGATGGCGGCGCCGGAGTTGTCAATGACATTGAGCATACTCTGCCACCCGAAATATCAGCCTTGTCCATCTCACGCCCATTGCCCTCCACCATCCAAGTCTACTTCCACTTCATCCTCAATCTCCCCGCCATACCTTCAACTGAATCATCTTGTCCTCCTCACCAAGCCCCTACGGCTCCTCTCCAATTTCTATGCTTGCTCGTTGCCCACTCAACAATGATTCTGCGCAACTCTCGCCGTGTCACCAGACCAGACCCACAACGTCGTCGTTTCTACTGACGAAGGGATCCCCATCACTGCTACATCTGCGGCATACCAAAACGACCTCCGGCGCTAAGTAGCGGCCCTCTTCCGCACCTGCATCGAAACGGCAACTAAGCCGAACGACCACCGACCGAGAAAAGCATAAACCACCCGACTCAGGCTTCAATCAAACGAAATATCCACAATCCACCAAGACCCCGTCGTCATCTCATCTCATCTCATCTCGACCTCATGACGTAGCTCCAATATAATCCTGACACATGCCCTATCCACCACTTCATCAAAAGCCATCACGATCACTGACCTTCCCCTAACGATCCTCCCATCCACTCTGATCCACGAAGAAAGAATCCCACACGCGAACCTCCCAAGGGTCATTCATCAAGGGTCCCTCCCAGCTCTTAGACCAACCGAGCGCTCCCGCACGCGCGCCGAGATTGAGCACATGCTACATTCACGACCAAGCGCCAGCCTCGTCAGGGGCACCTGGCGACCGGGAAGAAATCAAAAATTCGTTTCTCTGTCAATCTCGTGACGACTTTATGGGGGCTGCCATAGTGACAGGCGAGATTGTGAAACCCCACGCCCCGAAGCAATAGTGCGATAGAGTGATGCGATGGTCCTCGTCGTCGGACATTTAGGATCATCAGAAATTTTCTCTTTGAGGGGTCTTTCTTCGTAATATAGAAGTACGTATTCCATGCTGTGTACACGCTGCTGCTTTCTCGCCCATTTCCCATCCTGCTTGCCCGAATCTCCAGTACTGTTCAACAAAAAGATAAAAGAAATCTAAGGACTGTTTCTTTCTGCCGGATCCCATGATTACACTGACTGGCACAACAACGACATTAATCCCGGACTCCAACACCCAGCAATGATCAATGTACAGTTTCCCTGAAGAACGAAGAAAAGCGATCCTGACTCGATCATACGACATTGCTTCATTCATCGAAGACTTCGTGCATCTGGTCGGACATCGACGACATTAAAAGATCATACTCTTGACAGCATCCCTAGACCTGTGTCCACTTCGCGGAGCCATCGGCGGCGTCCTAGGCCTTGTGATCGGAGGTGGCGGCGGGCGACTAGTCGGCGGACCTTTCAACGGAGACGTAGGCGCGCTCTTGCTCGCGTCCCGAGGCGGAACGGCCTTCCTAGACACGCTCGAGCTCGGAGCCAGCGATGCAGGAGGGCGGGTAAAGTCCTTAACCTCAGTGGCCCCAGCGGCCTGCTCTTTGGACGGAGACGATGGGCCGGACTGAAGACCTTCAGCCTTCTCGCGCGCCAGAACGAGGTCGGTCCACGTGGCAGCCTTCTTTTCGGTGGCCGGCTTGCCGATGACTTGGCTGAGAGCCTCCATCCAGTCGTCTTTCTTGGCGCGAGAGTCGGCATAGAAGTCGATAGTCTCACCATTGGCGAAGCGGATTCGGAACCCTTCCTCGACATATTGGTAGCCTTCGTCCTCCTCGGCAAAGGCAGACTTCCTGCGCGCCCTGCCTGATTGCTTCGAGGTCGGGTCTGCGACCAAGGTACTCTTGTCATCCACCAAGCGCGAAGCTTTGGACAAGTTGATGACGGCACGCTTCTGCAGCGTGTGCTCGTGATATGCAGTCAGTCTTGCGCCCTGGAGGCGAAAGAAGCGGCGTCGCCAATGCTATCCTACAGGTCAGTAAACTTGCTCCTCATGGTAGATCTTGAAAGAATACATACCGCACAATCGCCACCTTGCTGACTCAGATGACCTTCATGCACAACCTCGACGACCTCAGCCGCCTTGTTCATCTCACGGATAGCACTGCCCATGCTCCTTGGCATCTCATCGTCCGTAGCCCCTCTTGGCTTTGGCACGTACAGCAGCTGCAACTCGAGCTTGCCGACGACATACGGAGGTCTGCGCACCGGACCAGCATTTGGCCCACGCTTGCTTCGCACACTGTTGACCACGTGGTTGTCCTTCTCCAGCGCCCACTCGTTGTAGCAAGGCACATCGACGATAAGTGGCCGACCGAAGCATTGCTTCTCATGGCTCTTGAGGTTGACGTACGACCGAGCAAAAGAGCCGTCCTGCGCATTCACCAGCTCGTGCAGCATATCCCAGGCAGTGGGCACGACAGATGCTCTCTTGCGCCTTTCCTCTTCTTGGTATCTGCGCTCCTCGGCCTCCGCTGCTTCCCGCTCCAGCCTTTCCTTCTCGGCACGTTTCTTCGGGCTTGACAAGAAGCGGGACAAGCTCGACTTGGAGGGCGTTTTCTTATGGGAAGGTGTCGACGGTCGCGGTGTTGGAGCAGCCGCCTTTGGTGGCGGTGGCAGCTTGGTCGTGAGCGTAAGCTGGAACTCCAGGTCGTTAAGCACAACAAGCTCGAATTCTTGCCCGATGGAAGCCTGCCTGCCCAGCTCAAGACTGCTAGTCGTCACGCAGTGCAGGCCGTTGTCGAGCGTCAGCTGGAAATAGATCCGGTCGTTCCTTGGCATGGGCAGGTCCAGTTCTTTCACACCCACCACCTTGACGAACAGCCTGCCACGCTCAACACCGTCGTCTAAATCATCGTCGAAGCTGGCGGTAGTGACGTCTTCGTTGACAACGTCAAGTGCGCTCGGCTGTCCTGGAAGTGGAGGCGCTGGCTGAGTGCATACCGCTCTCTGGGCAGAGGCCTTGCGTGAGCTCTCCCGCCTCGACTTCCCATTCCAAGGCTCGGTTTTCAGGAACTGCTCTGCGCTGCCCTTTCGTGGCGAAGAGTTGGCACTCCTGCTCGCCCTTGGTCTGGGAACCGTTGTGGAAGGCGACATTGGTGCCGATTCGCCGCTGGTCTTTGATGCTATGCTGTCGTTGGAGAAGTTCCTGTTAGTAGCAACCACCAGCTTGGTGTTCTGGCGCATCAGATATCCCTTCTGTTTGCGCACATATGAGTTAGCACCAGCAAGATATCTTTGTGGGGCAACGCCCGCCTCGTCTGAGGCATACGGGCGGTCAGAGTAGATAATGTGCTGCTCTTGCTGATGCCGAGAAGCAGCAGGCTCGAATCGAGCAAAAAGCGGCGGAGAAAATGGGACACCAACCTTCTGATTTTCGATCACGCGGTCGAACTCCTGGTCCAGTCCCAGGCTAAGATCGTCAGCCTCGCCAGCAGCGAGCGGTACCTCAAGCTTCATTTTCCTGCTCTCACGGCGCCTAGGCTTGTCCTCCTCGACCAAGGAGTCGGCCTTTGATGAGTCTGCAGAGGAGTAGACGGACCGCTCGTCGCCGCCGGTTTCACCTTCCGCGCTGGCAGGCCTGTCCTGGAATTGATCTGGAATGGGTGGTACAGGAAGCTGCAGACTTACTGTCCTCCTCTGCTCGGCCATGGTTGCAAAGTCGGCGGGAGTTGCTGACGGGCGAGCCCTGAGCTTGCCGTTCGTCTTGATGGTTGATCGCCGCTCCGGAATCTCAGGGACAGGGGCTGGCTCGGGTGCCTGCTCGGCTGTAGGCTCTTCCATCATTTCGCTCTGCTCGGACGAGTGAACCGAACTGATCTCGCTCTCGTGATGGACGACCGAGCCTGGAGTGCCTGGCGGCGACACTTCCCGATGTACACCATCATACGGCTCCTGGGGTGCTTTAGCAGGCACAGCAAACTCCGGAGCGGGCTGCAGCACTGGAGCATTCTCAAGCGACAACTTGGCAGTGTTCTCGTTGCTTGCTGGTGGTGTGGTGACCATGTACTGGCTCATGCCGAAGTCGTAATCGTCGTTGGCAAGATACGACGGCAATCCCATGAAAGTACCCGAGACTTTCTTGTGCAATGCCTGTGTAGCAGTCTGCGGCTCACTGTAGTCCTTGATGGTCAGAAGCTGCATCGCGTCTTGAAGCGTCTCTTTGCCATCGTTCTCGTCAGGCTCATGGGCATGGAAAAGGGTGCCCTCGCCTTCTGGCTCAAGCTCAGAGTACTGGCTTTCATCATCTTCCTGCTCAACGCTTGACGACCGGGGGTGGTGGAGCACAGATGATTGCCGATCATAGTCCTCCTGGTGTGAAGGGGAGCGGTGGTGTCCAAGCAGCGCATCATCAATGGCTGGAATATCGTTGAGATTGATGCCGTCATCGTCCTCGCCCGGCTCAGGCTTGACTTGCACTTCATCGAGAACCTCAACCTCTGCCTCGTCAGCTGAGCCATGCATGTACGTGTCGCTCGTCTCGCGACTGTTCTCTCGCGAGGGAATCGGCTGGTCTGGATCCATGCGTGCCATTTCCGCAATGCTTGGCCGTGCTGGAGAATCCTCGAATACCGAACCATCAATCGCATCCCCCTCGTCGTAGTCATAGCGGTTCTCGCGTACATTGCGAAGAATGCTCTCGCGTGATATGCGAGGAGCAGCGGATGCAAAATCTTCCAGATCGGCAACAGTAGACTCGTCCTCCACAGGTGCTTCGGCGACCCGCACTTGCACATCCATCTTCTCGCCAGTGTCCAAGTCGGTTACGGTGAGCTCTTCGGGCATGCCATGAGCCGTGTCATTAGAGTCCTTAGAGCCCGGCCGCTCGCTCGCGTCGATGGAAAGCGATCGTCTCATATTCAGAATGTCGTCCGCGGTCATGGAGCTTCGTGGCTTCTTGGCACAGCCCAAGCCGGGCAAGGGTGGCAGCGGTCTGCTGTCAGATCCCGAGCGCTGCGGAGATGGCGATGGAGTGCCGTCAAAGACATCATCCTCATTATTAACGAGGTCGGTTCGAGCGTCGTCTGGACTCATGCGCGACCAGTCTTCCGGAAGCACGACCGGGGTCTTGTCCGTGTCTTCCAAGTCTTCATCATAGCTATCGTAGCCATCCTGATGCGACAGATCGGCTGAGCTACCACGCTCGAAACTGATGTCCTGGTCCTCAAAGTCTTCACTGTCCCAGCTGCCCTCTCGAGAGTCAACCGAGACTGAAGGCTCTGGCGTCTGCTGCTCGTACTCGGTAATGGTCGGCGGGTCTGCGTGGAAAGTAACGCTCTTGTTATGCCGGTGCAAAGCTCGTGGGGTCAAGACACCCTCTTCATCTGACCAGGTACCCTGCTCAGGATCGAAGCTGCTCTGCGTCCCGAACATGCTGCTGCGCGCCATACTCGATTTTGTTGGAGATGGAGAAGCCTGCTTCTCCGGACTAGTTGGTAGCGGCACGTTCTGGGCCTCTTTGGAAGGGCTTATGGTGGGTATGCTCATCGCCGACTGCGTCCGGCCATGACTTGGTCTAGGGCTGCTGATTGGGTTGTTCTCCTTCCGCAGGGAGTCATAACGGGTGAAAGGGCTGTTCAACAGCTGCGCGCTACGTGGTCTGTTCGCAGATGGCCGCTCGACGATCGGCAACGAAGTCGGGTCGTAGGCATCCTTGTTCTCCATCGCGAAAATGTTGCTGTTCTTCACACGGCTAGCCTGCTTGAGCTTCTCCACACTCGGACGCCGTCTAGGGGTCGAAGGCAAAGGCGATGGTGACCGCTCGGGTGTATTTTCGTCAAAGCGCGACGGCGACATGGTCTCTCGTGACGACCAAAATGCGCGTGGCGACGCTTTCTCTTGGAAAGGCGAGGAGTTCTCGGCGTACGGTGAGGAGTCGCCAGAAACCATCATCTTCTGTACACATGCGGTCAGTCTTGCACATGCAGGTGCTAGGAGATGTCGGCAGGAGCGCTGCGGGCATCACTTACTTTCGTTGCTTCATTATAGCTCGGCGAGTTCCTGCGCTGGCTCGTCGAGCTGATGTCGGCAAGAGCCTTGGGTGAGGCCATGGCCGCCTTGTTCGGGGACGAGTTTTTGCTTATTCGCAACGGCGAGACGACCTGGCGCACCATGTTAAGCCTCGCTCAGAGGACGCAGTAGACTAGACGGGGTTTCAAGTGCGTACTGAATCCATGGCTCGCTCGCAACGGGCTCAGCGAATCGAGACCGAGTTGGAATGCGGTTGAGGATGATGTATGTAGCCCGGCGAAACAAAACAATCGGAACGTGAATCGCGCTTGGATCCCGCGCGCGGGCCGACCGCTTCTCAGACGAAATGTCCACGATGAAATGTAATGATTACTGCCAAAGAATCGAATAGCTTGCTATAGCATGGCGCTGGAGCGAGAGATTGCGCAAGGAAGTGTCTGGCTAGGCAGGAGAGATCGTAGGAGAGATCGAAGCTGGATCTCATGATGCGGCAAAGTGTCGATGTTTCGCGATTGTGGAGAGGGCGGTTGTCGTCTGGACGACGCCCGAGAGACCGCGACCGGGATGCAGCTGCCTCGTGAGCGCCATGATCGGCGATTAGCCTCCTGAGTGCTGATTCGCCGATGGATTCTTTCCAAGAACTATGGTCTCGTGCGTGCATGTGAAAGTGCTGGCTGTATGATGATCGATGTAATGTTGCGCCTATCCACCATCTGCCCGTTCTGCGAGGCGCGTTCGCTCGCAAGAAGTCTGCAATCATGGCAGCCTCAACGACATGCTTCTACACTACAGAAGCGCAGACCGTCTCGTATGGTGCTGTCGCCAAATGTTGGACGTGGCCCAGTCAAGACAGCGGCCAGCGGTAAGCCTGCGCGCAAGAGTCGCAATAGTCCGTTCGGTGGCATGAACGTGACTGCGCCTCCACGAGAAGTACAGGGAGCCCAGCGCAATGTGTCAGCCGCAGAGCAGAAGCGCACCAGCCGGTTTGCGAAGACTAAGCCGGAGCAGGAAAGGAAGGATCCGATGAAGGCGCTGAAGATGCAGCGAAGACTGGCGAATGTGTCATATGAGAAGCGGAGCAAGGTCAAGCAAGTCTTGGAGGAGCGAGATAGCTTCGACCAATTTGACCTGCTGCCTGTGATCAAGGAGTCAGTGGCGTCGCAGGCACTGGGCGGTTTGGTGGATGTTAGTCCGACGCCGATCCAGCGACTGGCGATACCTTCGATGCTTGGCATGGAGGAAGGCAAGAAGAGACGGAAAAGGCAGCCGCTGGAGGGCAAGAAGGAGATGCAGCAGTTTTTGCTGGCGGCGGAGACAGGATCGGGCAAGACGTTGGCATATGTGCTACCTGTCATCGATGCAATCAAGAGAGCAGAGATGGCTGAGGCGGAGCAAGAGCGAATAAAGGCAGCGGAAGAGGCCAAGCAGATGCAGTTACGCAAGGCTTCGCAGAAGCTGGAGCTCGACGATCCTGAAATGCCGCATCCAACAACTGGACGACCCAAAGCGATCATCTTACTGCCAACGTCTGAGCTGGTGGCGCAGGTTGGTGCACTGGTCAAGAGCCTGTCACATACTGTCAAGTTCCGGACAGCCATGATCAGCTCAGCCTTCACGAGCACGGTCATCAAGAACCGCATATTCAGCACAAACGGCGTGGATGTAGTCATCTCCACTCCACACCTCCTCTCCAGCATCACCGAGTCCGATCCAAATGTCCTCAGTCGCGTGACACACGTTGTCATCGATGAAGCGGACAGTCTGCTTGACCGCTCCTTCAGCCCAATCACTTCTGGCATCATCGACCGCGCAACGCCGTCACTACAGCAGCTCATCTTCTGCTCTGCTACGATTCCACGAAGTCTAGATGCTTTCCTGAACAAGCGCTTCCCAGAAACCAGACGTCTCGTTACGCCAAATCTACATGCCATCCCACGTCGCGTACAGCTGAGCGTAGTCGATATCGACAAGATGCCTTACCAAGGCAATCGCGACTTAGCATGCGCTCAGACGATCTGGGACATCGGCAAAGAGGTCGAAGAGCGAGGAGAGGACCGACTCAAGAAGGTCGTGGTCTTTGTCAACGAACGCGAGAAAGCTACCGCGTTGGCAGAATTCCTACGTGCGAAAGGTGTAGACGCAACTGCTCTCAGCAGAGACAGCGACGAGCGGAAGCAGGCCGAGGTCCTAGCCGAATTCACCGGCGCAGCCGTATCATCACCAACGCAAAAGCAGCGAGGGAAAGAACAGCCCAGGACCAGGGACGACTCGACTGCCATCAGCCCTGCCGATCTCCCTGAATTGTCTCAACGCGGCACTCAGAAGCGACAGCTCTCCGGCGTCAAAGTCCTAGTAACGACCGACATCGCCTCTCGCGGCGTCGATACCGTGCTCGTCAAGCACGTAATCCTCTACGACGTCCCGCACACCTCCATCGACTTCATCCACCGTCTCGGCCGCGTCGGCCGCATGAACAGGCGAGGGCGCGGAATCGTGCTCGTCGGCAAGAACGATCGAAAAGACATCGTGCGCGAAGTACGTGATGGCATGTTCAAAGGACAAGCTTTGATCTAAGTCTACACTCTAAAAGCCATCCAGCCTGCCATATATCTCTCGCAGGCAACTCTTGTAGAAAATACTGTACACATACCATCACCCCTTCCCTTCCGTCCCACCAAGAAAGAGCCACCACACTACCACTACCACTCCCTCACCTCACCCTCCCCTTTCCCCCGAATACTCTCGTTCGCCCAATACCTCCCACTCACACCCCCGACATCACCCACCGCCAACCTAACTGGGATCCTCGCGCCCTCCGCCGCCGTCTTCGGCGGTCGCATAGTCTTACTCCCCACCAATCCACCCATATCCGTGTCGATCCACCCAGGACAACAGCAGTTGATTAGCATGCCGGGATTCTCGCGGGCCAGCAGGGCCGTAGAAGCGTTGACAAGCGATTTCGAGACGTTGTAGCTGCGGCCTGGGGGACCGAAGCCGGTGGATTCTTCCGCGGAGGAGTCGATGGAGGTCTGAGTCGTGTGTTAGGGTTAGGGTTAGGGTTGGATTTTGGTCTGGGTATGAGGGAGTGAGGACTTACCAAGAAGTCTGAGGCGATGCCGTCCAGGTCCTCGAATGTAGCATCCGGGTTTTGGAACCGTGATCGAATGGTCGAGCTGTAGTCTTTCGTCACCGAGGCTATGGAGGAGACATTGACGATTCTGCCGCCGTTAGGATTGAGGAGCGGGAGGATCTGGCGACACATCTGTCATATCATTAGCAAAACAATTCCATATGCATTGCGCGACCGAGCTCATCGACATCTCATCCAACAGCCATGATACCATCTCCCAGCCAGCAACCCCATGGCATTCCCCTCACGACAAAACTCACCTCACTAGTCCCCCGATAATTCACCTCTAAAGTCCTCCTCGCATTCTCCGCCCCATACTTCCCACCCTGATCCAAATTCACACCCGCATTATTGATCAGCACATCCACAAACTTCCCCTCCCCACGTTGCCTCAAACCCTCCGTAAATGCTTGAATACTCCCTTGGTCCGAAATGTCCAGCTTAGGGTACAGCACCTCGTCTCCCTGAGCACGCTGCAAGCCCAGGTCCTCGCCCTTCCGCGAGGTGGCAAAAAGCCGCAACGGCTTCGTGTTTGGGTCGGCGAGAAGGAGATCGCAGATGGCTCGACCGATGCCGCGGTTCTGTGTGCAAGAGTTAGATGTGATGTGGCAAATTTTTGTCGTGGTGGGGAGGAGAAATGCTTACAGCGCCTGTGACTATGATTGTTTTTGGATTGGCCATGTTTCTCGATAAAAGGTCAACGTTATATCACAAGAATTCGACAGAAATGTCAATGTTCAAGAAGTCTGAAAGATGAGCGAGAGTTGAGGTCCGCTTGATCTCCACAATCGATGCCATCACCACTTTCCACCATCAGGAAGATCATCAACATCATTATCAGGCACGTCTCGAAACACAGCAAAGTGGACCACAACTCATGTCTATAGCACACTCGTAGCTCGTTCATCATCTCTCTAGCCATGCTTCTATCATGCGCACTGAGTAACGCATCATCATTTCTCATGCCTCGTAACAATACAACAGCGCGCTCTCAGCGCCCTGGATGCCACCATCCCGTCATCTCCGTGCTCCTGTCTATGTCCCCAACTCCATGCTAATCCGCGTCATCATAATCTTGTTCATCACTGAATTCATCATCATCTTCATACTCATCAGAAATCTCGACCGTCTCTTGCGCATCCACAGTCGGAAACGCAGTATCGCGCGGCCAGTCCTCGGCTTCGTCTTGCATGCGCTGAATGGACCCAGGCACTCCCCTACTCTCATCCAGCTCGATCCCGAGCCGCTTGGGGAGTTTGGCTCGCTCTGCATTTGTCAATGCACGCACGGTATCAACCAAGTCGGCGAGCCACTGCCCCGCAAGCGCCATCGACTCGAGCACCTCCGCACAATGCGACCTGCTGACGCCCGAAGTGCGCAGCTGCCTAAGCCAGGGCAGCGCAGCCACTGCCATCTTGCGGGTTGCTGCAACGCATGCTGAGGTGACAGCTGCTTCTGGCTGAGGCTCAGTATACATATGTGTCTCTAGCCAAGCCTTCGTCTTGCGTCTTACTGGTCTTGAACCACGAATCAAGAATTCCAGAGTCCACTCTCCGGTGCTGTCCACGGCGGCTTCGTGGGCGATTGGTACCATGTAGTCGAAGAAAGCAAGAGACTCCAGCCAGAATGGCGTCCACATTTTAAGATTCGTGCCCAATCGTTGGAGTAGTCTAGTCAAGTGCCCATGACCGGCCTGGCTATGGCAATACTGCAGGGTCATCTCGAGCATGCCCAGCAAGTGCTCTTCGTCGTTGTCGTACCACCAAGACAGTGAATCAGCGATAAAGCCGGCGAATGGAGCCCACACGTTTTTGCTGGCCAAGAGCCCAACAAATTTACCAGGAGCCCATAGCTTCCACTGTTCGATTGGAAGTGCAATCGATGTCCAAAGCGCCTTGTGGCCAAGAGCCCAAAGATCTCGGCCATGTCGATGAGTCGTGTGCGTCAGAATGCTCCACTCGATCTCTCGCAGACATATGGCGCCATCGACGACATGGCGCGGCCCGTCTGGAGGCGACCTTTCCGATTCATCAAGGAGGTTCACGTGCTCGCTCAGGATGTGATACATAACCTCGAACATCGCACTTGTCTCGACCGGTCGGGTGACATTGAGAATCATGGTGCCAACACGCTCTAGGTACCCTAGATTGAGCAAGAGCAGCACGGCGTCGCTGCCGAGACATGCAACTCTGCTCGCCAAGCGCCAGTAATCTGCAGGGAAATGCTCCTCACTCAAGTCCTGCGAGCTGTGCCTGTGCATGATGCGCTGCAAAAATGCATAGTGCACGGTAACGTCTTCGCGAAGAACAAGCAAAAGTCTGTCGACAGCTTTGGCGATCGTAGCACGATGCAAGGCATGACTTGACGTCCACATCAACTGCAAGTACTGTCCATCGTCGATCATGTCATCCAACATCAGCCTCGCCAGAATGGAGCCATGGCGCGAGACGGCGGCGTAGATGCACTGACAGGCTGTCTCCAGCTTCCGTTCATGAGACTTGTCATCCTTCATGACAAGGTGCATCAGATACTTGCTGCACAGCACAGCCAGAGCAGTCATGTGCTCAGCGGCGGTACACGAGTCCGACGCATATTTATTCAGGACCTGGCTATCGAGAGGCGAATCTGCCATAACGGCATCACTGTTCTTGTTCGATGGCTCGACATCGGACATCGCTCGAGATTCTGACCCAGAGTCGCTGCTCTTGTCGCTCTTGGCGCCGTCCAGGTTGACATCGCACAACGGGAATACGTCAATGAGCCACTCTAGGAATCTCGCCATCTGATCGCCGTACAAGTTCGCAACCTTGTAGCGCCAGTTGTTCTCCGTGGCCAGCGGCTGCATCAGCTCTGAGGATACTGCGACCTTCGGTGGGTATGAACTGGCCTCTGGAGAGCTGCTATTCGGTCGGCAGATCAGAAGAGATTCATCTCGGAGAGCACTCTGGCGCCTGTAGAAGACGACATAGCCGTTGGTAGTCTTGAGATGCCCATTAGGCATCCGATTGCCAAAGCATTCGTCCTGAATACTGTCGAAACCGCCTTCAACGAGATGTGCTCGATTGTCTTCGACTTGCATCCATTGGTGCGTGCCTCCAAGCCGAACATTTGACCAGTAATGGCCAGCCTGCAGCGATCCCAGGTGGACAATGACCCCAACCAGCTCGAACATGTCAGGCTCCACACTTCCTTCACCACGCTCAAGATATTCCTGCTTATACTTGGACATGTCGAGCGATTGCGGAAATTCAAAGCGGTCGTTGATCTTGCTTTGATAGCCCAGCATCGGATCCCAATCGCCGCGTTTCAGACAAAACGTTAGATTGTCAGGCACGTCCACGAGGCACGTGCGCTTCATGGCGTCGACAAGCCTTCCATCTGGAGGGCTGCAAGTGCTGCAACGATATTGATTTGAACCCATCATGGGTTCACCCTGAACGAACTCAGCCATACTAGCCTCCAAGCTGGCTTTGTTCTTGATCGTGGCTGCAATCTCTGTAAACGGAGTTGTCGGTCCTGATACGTGGCCGCAACTACCCTTGATCTGTTCATGCATGCGCCCAGTGTAGAACTTCCCGAATGTCTTCTTGCTATCTTCGTCAGGCATGTTCTCCTCCAATTTGTTGAGGAACGTGGTGTAGAAGTCGTGCACATCCTCCATGCTGCCTGTGTTGATGCTCAGCACTTGACACAGTGGCAGAGTACTGACGGAAATCTCGGTGCCTTCCTGCATCTTGAGGAAAAGGTCTTTGACCTGCTTCAGTATGATCTGCCTTGCCGGATTGCTGACTGGTACATCGAAGATGAACTTGCGAAAGGCAAGATTGGCGTACAGCTGCTGGACCAAGGAATTCATGTAGCATGTCATCCCGAGGTTTGACAGACCAGTGCAGATCTTCGGATCACGAAGAAAGAATTCCACACCTGGGAATTGAACTCTAGGAGGTGTGTTGTCTGAAGTGATTGCACGCACTACTCTTCGTGCGATACCTTGATAATCAGCAGCAGACTCGCAGCTGGTCTTGATAATATCAATGACCAGACCGCGAGATTCGAGATGGACCAGAGGCAGGCGATCATCTGGGTCGGGAAAGAGCAAATGGTCGAACAGTCTCGTCGGCAGGTTGTCGACCAGAAGCGGCTTTTTGAAAGCCTTCAGCATAGTGAGAGCGCACTGCAACATCCGCAACAGACCTGTCAAGCCCTTATCAGACAGCGGCAGATTTGGTGCCTCTGTATGCTGGTACTTCCAGACCTCGGCGAGGATGCGTTCCATCAAGGTTCGAAGACCAGGCTCATCAGATCTCAAAGCTGTATTTCGACTCAAAATTTCGGTGGTCAGGCCGAAGCATTGACCAGCCGCCGCAGGCTTTTGCAGGGCTGGACCAAGCGCGACTTCAGACAGCACTCGCCAATAGTGATCGGCAGCATCCGTCGGTGCCTTCTCATCACTGCAGAAGAGCTTGATGGCGTTTGCCACAGTCAATGACACAGCTGCGCAGTCGTCAAGCAAGAGCTGGGCATGCAAAGGCCCAACGGACGGGTGTTCGGCGAAACTGGTCCAAACGGCAGGATCCGCCCGAAAAGCATCAGTCATAGCACTGTACAACTTCTGGATCGCCGTTGAGCGGCTGTCTAGGAGAGTTGGAGGACAGGAAGCTTGCAGGAGGTCTGCTAGGATGTCGGCCATTCGCGCAGAGAAGCCTGGGCCGTCCTCAAAGTATCTCAGTTGTGTCCCGACGACTGGTTTCTCTGCCGATTTGTTAGTGTCGGTCATATATATCGCGTGTACCATCTCGGGCTAATTGCTTACCTTGCAGGAAAGTGCGCATCGCGTCAGCGATGTTGTTCAACAAATACAGCTCCTTGTTACGAGACGTGTCCATGAACAGAGCCACGATTAAGTGCGTGCCTCTCAGTACAAAGTTAGTGTCGATGACTCCAAGACGGGCGTGATCCTCCAGGTGACGACGGAGCACGAAAATTGAATAGACTGTCTCGCCGAGCCTGTCATGAGGAAAGAGATCCGCAGCCGTCACAGAGTGGTCTGTGATGCGTCTACGAGCTTGGGCAGAAGGCTTGAGCGAGGTCAAGAAGTTGTAGAGGGGAACCTGGATGCTAGACGGTCCATGCAGCAGATACGGCTCCAGGGAGTCATATCTCTCCGCCAAAGCCTGCTCAATAGGGTTTACACACTCGAAAACGTCGCCGACATTGAGACTGAATGTGTACCTCGGAGAGACAATGACCGGAGCAGCCTCAGATAGCCCCATCTCTTCGAGCGTAATTGGGCCATTGGTCGTCGGGTCCCAAAGCTTGCCTGCGACAATGACACGGTTGTGCGCCGCTCCGGTGCACTGTTCGAGCGCTGCGGCCATCTTCTTCAAGGTGGTGCCAGAGGATGCAACGACGCTCACCCTCTGCGCTTCGGTTGTTGGTGCACCTGGACGAGCGTATTGGACGAGTATTTCCAAGCGGCTATCACCCATGGCCCCATCTTCTACCACAATCTTGCTCATATGATTGTGTCTCGCCCGTGGGGAAATTTGTCTGCTGACACGGACAATGTGACTGAGGAGACTAAGCCCTTGAATGACACGAGCTGCCAAATGGTCATCTCCTAGTCGACTCACAGGGTAATCACTGCAGATCGAATCGATGTATCGACATGTCCAGTCTCGTTGACACTGGCCAAGTATGATTGGATCGTCCTTTCCTTCCCGCAAGTCAAACAAAAGGTTGGATACTGCTTGTGCCGCTGCGCTAGACGCCTGCTGATCTTGGCTTGTGCTCGCAACCCGGACAAGAGTCTGGAAGACACTTCCTCGCACTCGATCTTCGGGGCTCGTTCGGAGGCACTCGCGAGTCATCTGCTCAATCAAGGCTGGGGTGATGAATTCTGCCGCCAGGCTCGGGACCTGCTCTTCCATATAATACTTCATGAGCCGACACGCGACCGTGGCCAGATTTGGTTTGTGACACAGGTCCTGAAGCTCAACCCATGCGACGTCTCGAGCCGTGTTGTTAAGAGCATTCGGTCCTAGAAGATGATCAAAGAGGACATCCTCCATCTCGTGCTGCGAGTCACTGGATGATGGTAGTGCCAGAAGGCCAACTATTAGCCGTATCCGTGCAATCCATGCCAGCTGCATGTTGACGACAGTAAGGTCTTTGCCAGATTTGACACTTTGCACGAACTCCACGAGCTGTGCTATCTGAGAATTGGGAGACATAAGATCTAGGATGCTCGATGCCTCCTCTGCTGATAGCATTGATTCTGTAACGATGAATGCCAGGACATCAATTGCAGCAGTGACGTCCTGATTGGACTCACGAATGCGGATCGAGTCAAGACAGTCAGCAATCATGCGGATCTTGTGGTCGAACGTGAATGTTTTGACGTAGTGTGTCACCTGGGCGATTATGACATGGAAAAGCGGCTGGTGGACAGCGGTGCGGCCCTCATCATATATGGCATACAACAAGTCCAGACAATATGCAGCAGGCCGCAAGCGCCGAGCCTGATCCATGGCAGGATTCGAGGCCTCCTCCAAGCATCGAAAAACAACGGCAAGCGTATCCACAGCGGCAGTGTTGGACGCCAAAGTGGAGACCGGTGTCCGCTTGACTTGCTCCAGAACGTAGAGTAGTTGGTCGAAGTCCATGAATCGACAGACATGTTGGAGGACCCCAAAGGACGCTTTGGCAAAGTCGGCTTCAACGCTGGACGTGCAGGATTGCCAGATGATGTCAGTCTCCCTGTTCGTGTACTTGCCTGCCTGTGCCAAGAACCCAACTATGTCGTCGCTAGCACCGACGATGCTGGCGTGCGAGTCGGCGCTGAAGATGTACCTAATTATGTTCTGCGCCTGCAGGAAGCGCCCGGCGTAGGCCAAAAGTGGGCTGCGCACTGGTGGCTTCTTCTCAAGGAATTCGCCAAGTTCAAGACTCAGTTGCGTCATGCCGATGCTTCGGATGTCCATGATGGAGCTGAAGACATAGCTCTTGTAGGCTTTCAATACCCAGGCAGTGCGCAATAGATGCGATGCCACCCCATCTTCGCCTTTGCACAAGCTTGCCAAGGCTTCTGGGTCGACAGAGTCGGCAGGAAGCAAGTAATCATCGCCGCCTTGAACAACGCGTTTGTAGACCTCGAAGCAAGCATCAAAGTTGGTGCCGTGTGTAGATCCGTCGTAGAAGCCCACAGTGTGCTTGATGATCTCACCGCATGTGCTCACTACGTTGTAATGGAACTCCTTTGGCAATGCGCGTGGATGCTTCTCGGATATCCGACTCAAGATCAGATTGTTGACTATATCCAGCAGACCCAGAGCGCTGTGATCGTCCAGGTATGGATCGTTGACGTGGAGGCAAGCATGGATGGCATTGAGCGTACAGCTCATGTGTCTCCAGCTATCCTTAAGCTCCGTCTCATGCGCCACCAAATCTCCAAACATGTTGACTAGAGATGCCATGCATGATGCGCCTTGCTCTTGCTCGTCTGACTGAGCTTCACTTTGTAGAAGCCGTTCGAAATGCCTCCTGATGTCCTTTGCCGAGAGCTCCAGCTCCGTCCACACATTTCTTGCGCTCCTACTGGAATCTAGGAGGAGAAACGAGTGCACAAGCCTGACGAAATTCAGACTATGTATCTCCACGTTCTGTGCTCTTCTAAGCTCCTGCTTGGAGTCTTTGCGGGCAGGCTGAGCAAGTTTGTACTTGATGAGGCTCGGCAGCTCCCTGATCACGCGCAAGCTTAATGGCATGAGCATATGAGCAAAGTTGAAGGCGCTCACTCGCAGACCTTGGAAGTCTGTCGGGTTTGGCGCAAAAATTTGATCCTGGCACATGATCTTGGTTGCGAATATGGCGAGGCAGCCGAGAAACACATCTTCAGCGTCGTTGTTCCTGGCCATTGGTAATTCGGCATCGAAGCTGAATATGGACACAGACTTGAAGTCTTGAGCGGCGAGCCAGTCCGCGATGTATTTGAATTGATCCGGCGCCAGGTAGGTATTCTTGAAGGACTTGGAAATGCTGTCCAGCAGTCCTGCCGCATCTGCGATCTGCCAACCCCGGTCATTGCAATGCCTTTGAAATGATAGGTAGAGCGGCTCGTGTTCCCCCATGTCGAGCTCTGATCGCAGGTCGTCGTCCTCAATCTGTATCACGTCGTTCGAACCGCCGCCGACATCCTCAGGCGCGAGAGCCTCAATGCGAACAGGCTCTTTTGACTGGGGCTCGTCGCTCAGGCGTGCTCGCTTGCGTGATACATCGGGGTCGGCGTCGGTCGCCTCGTCGCGGGGAGGCGAATTTGTCGGCGCCATGTGGCAGTGACGACTGGATGCTGCGAGTGTCGCGCGTGGGTGCAAGGCAGGTGATCGTTGTGCACGGTCAGCAGCTCGAGAATAATGTCGTTGGTATTTGTTAAGCCCCGCTGCCTGGCCTCAGCCTTACGACCGTGTGACAGCTGAAAGTGCACACACGTGCATATTCCAGCGTGCACGTGAAAGTGCCAGATGTCTCTATTGCTGAGTGGAAGATCAACGCTCGCGTGCAGCCAACAGTGCAATAACTATTCTCGAACAAATTAGTTTTGACGCGTCCAAGGCGTCGCGTATTGGAGCTAGGTAGAGACAGGGAAGGCGAGACTTAGGTTCTGATGACGGAAGCGCGGGGTCCAGAGAGCAGTCACCTGCAGTACACCAATCACAGCCAATCAGATAATGTGCTACAAGTCTATGTCCTATGTCCTGCAATCTACGTTCACACGTCAAGTCATTATTGTCAGTCTACCAAGGTGGTGAAGAGATTCCTTCCGCAATGGACAGCCATATACACAACCTCAGCGTAAACCGCCCGCATACCATGTCAAACAGTCAGCAACTTAAACCGGAAGCTCAGCGGTGCAGTGATTTTATTAGTCAACCAACCGATCAACCATTTGACCGGCTAGTCATTCAACCACGAGCAGTCAACAGTGTTAACAAGCCGTCAACGTGTCAATACGGCATCAACTGTGTCAACAAGCCATCAGCGGTATGAATAAGCTATCACCCGTGTCAACAAGCTGTCAACCATATCATCAACCATATCAACCAGTCACCCGGTTGATTGACTGATGAAACCTCTGCAGCGGTATCGCCGCCACACAACAATCGCTTTATGCTAAGTGGTATCCACAATACGGATCAGCTGTAGTCGCGCCATCAATGATGCTTAAAGCTACCGACAAAGGACTTGGCCATGGCTTTCACCCGCTCGCTGATTGAGCCCCGTCTCCTGCCTTTTTGTCTGCCCTCCTGAGCAACCAAATTCCGCTCACCAAGGGAGACTCTTATCCCCGCCGACCGTGCGCCTGGATCCTCTCTCCAATGCTCAGTTTTCATACCAGGCCTCGAAGCTGAGGCAGCAGGCAAAGGCTTGGTCTCGCAAAATGCCATCTGGCGCGCGTATGGCCCTGCCGAAACCTTGGCATACAGATCGTGTGTGCTCTCCGAGAATCGCGAATTCTGTCGAAGTGCGGGTTGCGTTTGTACTGGCCTTGGACGTGGACCCTCAAAGAGGTCCGAGACAGATGTCTCCGACCACTTTGGCGACACATATTTGAGATACGGCTTGGTAGATGTAGTCGGATGCCGACGCTGGTGTGCTCGGCGATTTTCTGCAGTCCTGTGTCCCTGCTGTTCTTGATCCTGCGCGGGTGTTGCATATGACGTCAAGAAGGCAGCGGCTGCGTAGAGAGGGGACTGTGAAGCGTTAGCAGTATCATACTCGGTAGTCTGGAAGGATTGCCCTCCGACTCTGCTGTCTTGATCCATCAACGCCATCTGAGGCCGTACTTTCAGCGGTTTCGGCACCAAATCCGGATGCTCAAAGGCCTGCATGGCATCTACTGGCATTTTGGGTATTACTGGCTCCAAGTGTAGCCACTCTTCTTGCGACTTGATGGAGGCTACATCGATTTGGCCCCCATGAGCCGCACTGGCGCTCCTAGACTGACGAGTCCCACGCAAAGGTGTCTCCAATCTGTTCTCGAAAACTCCTTCAGCGTACACAGCACGTGGGCCTGCAGATAGGGCTGTGTGAAACCCAGCAGAGTCTTTGCGCTTTGTGCTTGCTGGAGAGGTGTAAAGCCGTATTGAGGTTGTTAGTGGCGCAGGTCTGTCTGGGTGAAGGGCTCGTTCTTCGGCCTTTCCTCTTGTTGGGCGCAGAGCTGGATGTAGTCTGTCTGGTGCACCACGTTTTGCCGCTTGGTCTGCTGATCGTGAGCTGCAAACATCGCTGCGTGTGCGACTGAGATACTGGTCGAAGGACATCGCGCTCGACTTGATGAGTCCGGTGTAGTGCTCTGGACATTTTGAAGTTGCCTGAAGCCAAGTCATCAGATATACTTGAAGCTCAAAATACGACACATCGAGCGCATTTCACGCCAAAAGCACTTATCGACAATCGCATTGTTGGCCCACGCTGTGACGAGACGAAAGAGGTAGCCGTCGAGAATCTATCTCATTGACGACGGCCATTCACACCCAGCGTGCGAATGCAGCATTGCAAGATCTGCTTGCTCCCCAGCATGCAGAAATGATGTTGGACCTGCATATCCCACGGCGGAGACTATACCTTGGGTGTAGTGCACTCACAAAACCATTGTGATGGATCCAGCACCATTTCTGTCTTTCGCACTCATCTTTAGGTAGGCTGGGTTTCGCGACGAAAGGCATTGTCGACTACACGCGAAACAGTGGTTTTGGTAGGCCCATCGTCGATCGTCACCAGAGCAGCGAGCGACTGTGACCTGGCGAAGGCATCTCCATGACTGTTGGTCTTCCTGCCGGAAGGTGATATGCTGACAGCCTCGCCCTGCGATCAGCTACGCACGCCAGTCAGTCAATCATCGGGCCACTGTACCGAATATCGCGGCGGACAAAATCCGATGACTTCGCAGGCTCTGGTAAGACGTCAGTTCTGCGGTGTGACATGATCAATGATATGCCGTGTAACGAAAATATCGCACTGGCCCAATACAGCGACTTGTATGGACCTGTGGACATTGCAGGTCGAACGATCCCCTCTGATCATTCGACGGCGTGCTTGGCAGGTGATCATTGCACTGCCCGAAGCTATTCTGCGAGTCAATGCTATGCTTCGGCCTCGGCCTCACAGTCTTAGTCTTGACAGGATTAAGAGCACGTGCGGACCAGCATAAGACTCTTTCCAACCAGGAACCGATACGGTGTTTTGCCATAAGCTTAACGTAGGACCGACATCCGTTGCCTGAAGTGCTTTTATGCTTCCGTAAGGTCTGATCGATAACCAGGGTCCCTGGCAGAGTAGCAGGGCCCGGCAGTCGCCGAGACACCAGTACGGCGTCACGGTCTAAAAATAACTGCTACCAGTCTACCATTCTCGCGAAAACACGGGACTTTGACGTGACATCCTACACGGTCTTGGCTATCCTAGATTCATTAAAGTCCAGAGTCAGATCGCCCAGGCGCCGGGGCCCTCATTTGCACCAGACCGACTTTAGCATCTCTCGCGATACGAGATTCCATGAAAATACATGTCATGGCCCACGGGTCTAAAAATGAATTCATGGTCGATGTCTCATATACCAGTTCCTAAGATATAAGTACCAAACCTCCTCGCAGGATATCCCATTTCATCATAAGCAACAACAGCATCGCGAAAAGACAATTCCACTTTCAAAACAAAGACATCGCTCCCTTCAAAGTCGACCATCCATACAAGCTCATCAACAACCGAAAAGATGTTCTCCTTCACCCCACTCGCAACCGCCGCCCTTGTGGCCCTGAGCTACGCCGCGCCGACTCCTGAACAGGCTCCCAACCCGATCACCGGCCTTCCAGTGGACTACGTCTGGACTGTCGACAACTGGGTAGCTGGTGGCGTTCGCGCAGGCTCAAGCTACGACTTCGACGTACGCACGCACTACGAAGCCCCCATCATTCAACCATGATCCCCACTAACAGCCTCCCAGGTCTCTGCTCCAGACTGCCCTCCTGGCAAGCCATTTTCCGCTCACTGCTCTGGCCTCCAACCATTCGCCGGTTCAGGTGAAGAGGTCTCTTACACCGACTGCAAGCTGAACTCGGGCGGCAGCGCCAGCGACGGATTCGAGGTCGCTGCGTACCTCAAGCCGTACGACCTCAATGTGGCCGACGGTGTTGCACAAATCTATGTCTCAATCCAGTATTTGGACCTTACCGACGCGCAGACCCCGTAAGTAACGATCCCATATTGATGCGCCGATCTGAGCAACACGAGGTGGCTGACAGACGCTCAATACAGCACTACTCGCAACTACACTGGCTTCAGGAACGCGACATACAATCAGTTCTCCGGCCCAGCGTACAGCTTCACGATTGTGCCGAGCACTGCTTCTGCTGTGGCTTAGGCGATAGGAAGAGTTGCATACAGCGTGTTTTTAATTGCATTCGGGATACCAGGAAGCATTGCAGCATTTCACGGTGTTGGGGTATCGCCTGTAAGATATTCCCACAAAGTTTCACGAATAGCTAGTTGGCTTATGACGACGCCACCTCGTATGAAGTGGCCACTCGTGACCAAGGCTCTCTACTGCTTGCCAGCACCGCCGCCAGTCCTCCTTCCCTCACCGTGCCTAGCGCCCTTCCTCCTCCTATTTGCAGCAGCGGCCCTCCTACCCGCAACACTGTCCTGACGTCGCCTTTCAAAATCGAACAATTCTAGCAGCGCCACATCACTCAGAAGGTTCTCGTCAACCTCCTGCTCCTGGTCCTCCTCAATCATGTAGCGGCGCCAAAAGAACGTGAAACTCTGGACTGCCGTGTTCAGCACCTTACTGTTCGCAGGCAGCATTTCCCAGATGCAAGACAGCTCGTCCTTAGTGACAGACCTGTCATATACGACCTGATCGATGTGGTCTCGCAAGTCATTGATGCCAAATGTTGGCTTGAGGGACAGAAGGGCAGCATAAATGCTAATCTTTGTGCTCAGGTCCTCTTTCTCAACCTCGTCCTTGATAGGTTGATCCTCGACGAACTCAAGCCGCTTGTGCTTCTCGAGGAAGTCCAGGACGCGGACCATGATACCTTTCGGAGGCAAAATGGCGCCAGCCGGCTTGATTTTGAGCTTAAGACTAGCATCGGTAGCCTCAGTGGTAGTATTCTGAGCAGGAAGCACGGCTGAAGCGGCATAAGATCTTGATATCGACACCGATCTTGATCACAGAGCCCGTTGCGTGGTCAAGGATGTCGATCGTGATGGGGTGAGTCTTGGTAACGCTGCTCTACTTCTTGTTGACGTTGTAGCCGACTTTAGTGTCTTGTGAATCCATGTTGACTCGGTGGATGCCCCGGCTCAGGACAAGGAGGTTATATTGCAATGAGTCGGAATTGACGAAGGTTATCGATGGTTACTTGGGTGGTGAGGATTGTATGGGTCGAAGTTGATAATGAGTATCGATGGATGCTTAGATGGTAAGAAGCTCTGTTGAGAAAGGTGCTGCGAGGTCTGCATGTCGACGAACAAGTTCAATATATAGACCTGACCAGAAGATATGTTCCTATATAGCTGCATTCACTCAGTACCAGCTCGTGCGCATTGCTTAGGGCATAAACCATCCTGCTACTCGTAGATAGATACATACTCATGATGCAGCTGACCATCAGGCATTCACTGCGGCTTAGCCAGCAACAAGGTCGCTCGCCCGCCCATTTTGGCAATCGCAGAGCAGCCCCGATGCCAACAGCCTTGTTGCGCTCTCCAACTACCAGTGAAGACGATACGTTGACCGCAAACAACAGAAAAAAAGCTGCGCTTCAGACGTCAACAGTGCTCTTCTACACGACATGCCGCCAACGACCAAGCAAACAGGGACGCATGACCAGTCTCAAGGGCGGCAAATATTTGCTACCGTGTAGCCGGGTAATCAGAGACAGCCTGTAAAGAGATAGACATGGAAGCGAAAATGGTGAATTCGACATGAGAAAGAAGCCACAGGCTCTTCCATTCTCCCACCAAAATGTGCAGCAGCCATAGCCGCAACCAAGCTTGCTAGCCAGCAGCAAGATAACGATTCCGTAGCGCCTTCGCTAAAACGACGCGCTCTGTCGAGAAGCAATTTTGCCTGCCCCAAATCCCTTTAGCTCACCCAAAATCAGTACCGTCTCCATTCCTGCTAATGATACACCCCCTCCCATCCATCATCATTGCCCTATCCCGAATCAACAGGCGCAACCTCACTCAACCGCCTCAACTCCTCATCCCCCACCACTCCAAGAATCTGTGAATCGTCCTCCTCATCCCTCTCCTCCCTCTCCGCCCCTCCTTGCATGATAGGAGTAGTCAGATCCGCACTCCCTCCCCTACTCCCACCTTTCCCATTGACCTTCACACTCGGCCCAATAACCGTCCTCCGATTCTCCCTCTGCCCCAACGAAAAATCATCCGTATCGCTCTCCACCGTCCCATCCTCACCTTTCTGCAAACTACTCCTCGTAATCGGCCTCGACGCCAGATCCTCGGGCCCAATAACCGTCTGCCTCTTCACGCCCTTGGGACTCCACTGCATATTCGCGTCAAAGTACTCGGACAACCGATTGCGCCGATCTTCGCCATCCTCACCAAAGTCGGAGGAAGCGCTACTCATGGGCAACGGTGAGGCAGAAGCAAATGTATCAGCGGCCTCGGCGTCTTGTCTCAAGGCGTGCGAACTGGCAGAGCCGTAACTCCCGTCGCTACCAGAAGTCCCAAATCCGGGGCCAAGACGAAGGTCGCGTGCAGTGGCCGGGGTGTCGTTGACCGAAGACGTCGACTCGGCCCGCGATTGCCGACGATCATCACTGCGTTCGCTGTTCTGACGCCATTTCTCGCGCCTGGCCTTCATGCGCTCATTAGGCCAGTCAGCGCCGAATTGAACGACAGAGGCCTGCTTGCCGTGCAGGATGAAGCGACCCTTCTCACGTTGCAGGCCAGGTGTACCCTCAGGATTGTCATCTTGCTCGGCGCCGGCCGAACGCACAGTGCTGTCGCTCTCCTTGTTCCGCCGGTGCCTGTGAACAGTGCTTGAGTGGTGAGCCTCACGTAGTGTTCTCTGGAGACTACGCCTCACACCATTCCTGTGTTTGCTCTCGGGTGTGGTGTTGACAGCCGTGCCGTCCAGACTCATGCCACGGACATCCGTCACCGCAGTCTCGGGTGAGATGGTGCTGCTTCTCGCTAGCATCTCAACCTCCTCAGTGCTTGGCCGTGGAGTTCTCTTTTCCGACTGCAATCCAGCATCAGACTGCTGAAAAGACTCGTGCCTATCCAGTCGCTCAAACTGTGGTACGCTCGACATCGAAGATGCATGCGACAGAGTACCTCTACCTGGTGATGACACGCTGAGATGCGACATGCTGATTGACCCTCTGTAATCTCCTGGCTGCTGAACATCGAGCTGCAACGGCGGTAAATGCCACATGGCGTGACCCTTGGACTCATGCGCGGAGTGGGAAGTCGTTCGGAAAACATCTCCGCTCATGAAATCGTCGATGGTCTCGCTCGTGGACGGCCTATCACTCCTGCCACTACGCGAGGGTGAAGTCGGGCTCATCGGTGGACTTTGTGCAGGGACAGGCCTTGCGGATGAGCCATTACGCAACAAAGCAGGCTTGTCCTTCTCACCGGCCATACCTTGCTGACTAGTCAAGGCCTGCAGCTCAGTGGCCGAGACACCGTCCTGCCGCACATCCAGAGCCAATATGTCCTTGTGGCACCTCATGCGCCAGATATCTCGGCGTACCCACTTGATGTTGGCATCAGATCGCGCAGCAGCATAAATTACGTCTTCACGAGTCTTTGGTGCAATGGGAGCCAAGATGAGCAGATGCCTAGCATTGCGTAACAGTGTGTCAAGCTGTTTGTCGGCCTGGTTGATATCCTTCTCGGTCTCGGCAATCTTTGCCACCATGATCTGACGTCTCGCAGCCATGACTTGACGTTGCAGCTGGGGGCTGAGACCGCCGCGCGAGACGACCACTTCGCCCGTTGCAGACTGTAAGGACTTGGTCGACCGTCCGGACTCCATTCTAGTGACCTCTTGCCGTCGCAGGTCCTCCTCGTTTCCACCAACCATGCCTCTGATGCGAACACCAGCAGCTCGGAAAGCAGCCGCGTAGTTGATCAGTGAGATCCAGTCATTGCGCTCGCCTTCATTGTCGGCTAGCAGAACCTCTTCCTGGCCTCCGGACCTGAAGAACATGAAAGCGTGCTTATGCCTGCTGTATGTAGCATCTACAAGTGCCACGGCATTGTCCGTCTTGATCAAGCCGTCAGGCTTAAACTCGGCAAGCGGAGGCTTGAAAATGACGGGGGTTCTCGGATGCCCTGGTCTTTGCTGAGCAGTGAACTGGTGCACCAAGCTCTTGGCCCAATGCGCGTTTTTAAATAGATACAGCTGTGAGCCAGTGAGAATCGCGCCCCATTCTTGCCAAGGTGATCGCGCCTTTTTCTTTTTCGCGGCCTTCCGCCACAGTGTGCCAACCTTGGTGATTTTGAGGTCAATGATGCCAGCTTGCGCATCTGCCGGATGCTGGCCAGCGCCACCTTCGTACGCAGTGGGACGTGATCGAGCAGAGATGATCTGAAGTATACCGGTGTGTGTGAAGGCACGTTGCAGGTAGTCAGGATCCAGCTCAAGCGAGGTAGCTCGATAGTTGTAAGGATCCTCAAACGTGATAGTCTCTTTGAGGTTCGGTCGGACCTGATCCAGTTTCTGCTCAACAAGTAAATTGTAAGGATCCACCGGTCCTGTAGGCTTCTTGCCGGCTGCTTCTTGCACGGCACCTTTGAGCTTGCTCTTCTTCGGCTTGAAGGGCATCAAGCGGTCACCGTTGATATCCACCTCTTCCTCAAAATGGATGAATGGAGTGTAGCAGATATTGTCGTAAAAGCAGGCCAACACTTCATCAGCCACCTGCTGGCCCGAAGTGTTCTTGATGTAGTCCTGCTTCTGCATCTTTCGCTTGTTATTCTTGTTGAAAGCGTCAGTATGCAGCATCATCAAGGAGAAGGCAATGATGTAAGCCTGGTCTGAGGATACAAATATGCCAGGATTGCATTCGTGGTATCGGTCCGCGAAAGCTTGGATGACCCGATCCACCTGCTGCGTCTCTTTGGGCAATTCAGCTTCAAGCAGAAATTTCCGCAGAGACATGTCAATCGGCTCGCCGAAGAATCGGAAGCGCCTAGTATAGCTTCGTAGGACGGCTTGCGCAAAAGGATCTGCCGATTTCGAAAGAATGCCAGCAATCATGGCTCGCGCGACAGCAGCCTCTAGCCTCTCCAGGTACTTGCCAGGAGTGTCACCTTCTTCCCTCTCGGGAACGACCAGCGCCTCACGACTCATCGCGAATGAATTGGACTTGCTCCTGGTGCCAGGCGATCCATGCCTTGGCGATTCAGGCCCAGAACCATGCCTAAAGCGCGATAGACTTAGGAAACCGCCTAAGCTTGACCTCCCAGCGCTCGACGTGGACTGCCGTGCACTACCATAAAGCGCAGGCGGCGTGTCCATGTCGTGCGACCCGCGCCCGAATGAACTTGTGGTGGATGCGCGATCCCGCATACCCAGCCTCATTGGTGCCGGCAACGGTGAAGCGGTCGGAGAGTGCGATCGATCAGAATCATTGCGGAGGAGGTTTGGACCACTTGGCTCTGCGAAAGACAAAGAACTCTTGGCAAGCGCTGCGTGCGATAGCGGGAAGTTTTGCTCTGATCCGCTTTGTTTCGTAGGACTTCCGGCCTCTGTATGCCTGCGTTGTAGTGCGGTGCGTGGTGGACTCCTTCGTGAGGTGCCGTGATCCGGACTGTGCCGAGACTGAACGGAGTAGCCGCCAGTCGATGCTCGCGGTGTTGCAGGCTCGTTTGATTGCTGTTGGTGTTGGTGTTGCTGTTCGGGTGGTGGCAGCTTGAGTGGCAATGGAAACAAGGAATTGCGATTCTTGTTACGCCTCGGAAGCTTGAAGAACGTGGTATGTGTTGACACTGTATGGGTAGTTGTCGTCGTCTGGCCATAGAGCTCGCCAGAGCTACCGTTGCTACCATCTGACTGATCGGACTCGGAGAAACGGGGTTTGGGTATTGGAAGGGCGAGCGCGGAGTTCGACTCGTCGCCGTAGGACGGAGGAGCGCTGTCCAGATGGTTCTTCTCCATTTGCATCATGGCAGACAGCCGCGACAGATCCTCAAGCCCAGTGCTCCTGCCCTGGAGGCGCCTCCATCTCAAGGAGTTGCGTGGCTTGTCCCTCTCCTTCCTGACTTGCTCTGATGAATGGCGCGGTTCCTGTGCTAGATTTAACTGCGACTTCCTGCTCTTCGACATGCTCCTCTTCAAGAATCCCGGCCGCACTGCGCTTTTCTCCATCTCAGCATGATCGCGAGGCTGCTCTTCAAACGTCGGCGCCGTCCTCACAATAGCTGGCACATTCTCGCTGTTCGACATCGTAGGAACTGGTGGTATTGCTTCCGCCCTCAGCGCATCTGCCCTTGCCCTGGCAGCCAATTGTGGCTCAGAGAAGTTCCGGAACTTCAACATGCTAAAGCGCTTCGTTCTCGCTGTCCCCGACACTGACACCTCACTCTCACTCATGTCCTCGGGCCGCAGCTCGCGCGACAATCTCGATGTCCCTCGTCCATATTCACTGACGGGTCGCGGTGGGGAGTCGATGGGCGCGGGCAGCGATTGTGCACCTCTGCTGGTGAATGGTCTGGACCGATCTGCCTGATCAATGGGCTGGTTGGCACGTTCGAGGTTGGACCGCTGTTGGAGCAACACGGCCATAGCGGACGCCATTGTGGGACTCGGCAGGAAGATGCCGTAGATCTATCGCAGCTATCATTGGCACAGGGACAGCATTAGATAGTAAGCGAGCGACGAGGGTGAGCGACAGTTTGCGTCTCGAATGCTTTACAGCAGTCAATGGAGACGTTGTTCGTGGTGGTGCTGCGTGCGCCGCTCAGCTTAGTCGTCACTTGTCTGGTGCGGTGCAGCGCCGTGCATGGGTTATGCTGGTGAAGGCCCGCGGCGTCCACAATTCAAGACGCGGTCGTTGGACCGCGCCAAACCCTGTGATGAATTCGTCCAGGGGAGCCGTCTGGCTTCAATACTGTATGTAAGGTAAGGCCGACAGCTGCTTTGCAAGGGATGAGTATATCAACAGCCCTCCAGCGATGGAGATAATTCTTCGGAGCGGTGAGATTTCAGTTGTTTGCTTCTGCGATAGCTGTGTTGCTCCGGGTGCTACTCAGCAATCCTGGCGTTGCTTGGTTGCTTCTAGGGAGATGTCGAATCAATGGACAGCCATACACTCAAGGGATGAGATGAGAGAGATTGTAAGACAAGGGATGACCATTGACGCGACTTCATCACCAAGAAGCTTTGCCGCATATACTTCTTGCTGTCCCAGACTTCCACGTAATTGCAGCAAGAGAGTTTCTTGGCTTGGCCTTATGCGTTAGGATCGCGTGCCATTGCCGGCCCCACCCCAAGGATTGTGAGAGCTATCGACTATCTTGCCCAGGCAGCACCATCTCACATCAATGTCTGGGTGAGACACCAACGAGTCTGCGGTATACAGACAGATCAGTGCGCGTGTGTTGTCGGACTATGCGCTGGACCAAGGCGAGTCTGCTGGCGCTGCCGGTCACGCTCCTGGCGAGCATTGTCGCGGCCGTCCCTTCACCAAGCACACACTTCGACCTCAACCAGGAACTTCAGCAACCGCAGCAAGGCACCTTCCACACAGAGTCTTCGAAACCAAAATGGAGAGAATGGTCGAATAAATTGGTAGAAACGGTCTTCGGCGCGCCAAAAGATTGCCACGGGAAGGAGAACAAAAAGACAGATGGAGATAAGAGAGTACCTCCGTTTGTAGGCACGCGATATGGCGATCAGGTGGTATTGCGGTTCAACATCAGCAAGAATGAGGAAGCAAGAAGCTTGGCAGAGGCGGCAGATACGCTCATGCTGGATGTGTGGGAGTACTCGCAGGACTGGGTGGACATCAGACTCTCCAAGGACATCGTAGAGCCGCTCCTCGGCCTACTGCCTTCCTCCCTACAAAACTCCCACAAACCACTCCTCCAAGGCCCAGAGCTGGCTCAAGCCGTCCACGACACCTACCAACAGACTGACAGCGAAGGCAACCTCTTCTTCGCCGACTACCAACCCTTCCCAGCCATCGAAGCCTGGATGCGCCTCTTTGCCTCCTTCTTCAGCACCCACGTCCGCACCATCACCCTCGGCACCACCTATGAAGGGCGACGCATTCCTGGGCTTCGCGTCGGCGTCCACCCAACCAACAGCGAGATCAAGCCTCGTCCCAAGCGCAAGACCATCCTCATCATGGGCGGCCTGCACGCTCGCGAATGGATCTCCATAAGCACCGTCAACTACATTGCTTACTCTCTCATCACGGGTTATGGCAAAGACCGCAGCATCACCAACCTGCTTGAGGCCTTTGATTTTGTCTTCGTGCCCACGGTTAATCCGGATGGCTATGTCTATACCTGGGAGACCGATCGCCTGTGGCGCAAGAATCGCCAACCGACCGCATTTCACTTCTGCCAAGGCATCGATCTCGACAAGTCTTTTGATTTCAAATGGGAAGGCGAGACCTCCTCAAACCCGTGCTCGGAATCCTTCGCTGGTGACGCGGCATTCCAGGGCACAGAAGCTAAAGCCCTGGCCGACTGGGCGAAGAACGAAACCGAGCACAACAACGTAGAATTCATCGGCTTCATCGACCTGCACTCCTATTCCCAGCAGATTCTCTACCCCTTCGCCTACACCTGCGATGCCGAACCGCCAGGTCTCGAAAACCTGGAAGAGCTAGCCATCGGCTTAGAGAAAGCCATCCGCGTCAGGAGCGGTCACAACTATGAAGTTATGCCCGCATGCGAAGGCAATGCTGCCATCACCAGGAAAGGCAAGAAGGAGCGCTTGTGGCCGAAGATGGAGACGTCGGGTGGCTCGGCACTGGACTGGTTCTACCATGAGATGAAAGTGCGGTATGCGTACCAGATCAAGCTGCGGGATCGCGGAACCTACGGGTTCCTGCTACCGAAGGAGCAGATTGTGCCGACTGGCAAGGAGGTGTTGGAGGCGCTGCTATACTTTGGCGGGTTCTTGAGCGAGACCTACAATGGAGATGGTCTTGGTCTGGTAAGTCTAGCATGTCCTCCCGACGTGTTGTGATCGACTTAGAACTGACGGTACCTAAAGCTCGAGAAGTTCCAAGACGAAGCCGTCGAAGACAGCAATGGAGTAGGTCCTGATGCTAACAGCGACGAAGCGGTTGCCGATGAAACTGTTGTAGACGACCCAAAATCTGACAGTTGGCTCTGGATAGACGGCGACCTAGACCCCGAAGACATATCTTGGGAGCTGAAGAAGCGCCGGCGCTAATATCGCAAGCTGTAATAGTCATGTTCTGTTCTTTCGGAAATGTATCGTGATACCTATTTGCCCAGATGTTCTCCGTGTGGCGTTGGTTTACACAGCGATCGTCATGTCGCGAACATATATATGTGGCTGCTGTATCAATACGCTCACAGTGAAGGATCTGGCTCACATGATATCAAAGAATATGAGGCATGTAGCAGAAGCCACAACAAACCCTTCAGAATCAGGCCAAGACGCGCTTCGAGCAGTGAGCTGGCCAACAATTGCGTAGACTGCGGGGCAAGTATTTCAAGCGACCCGCGTGTGGCTTGACTAGTCCAAGACGTGTTACATGCATAGGAGCATTCACTTGTCTGGCTGAAGAGACACGACCAGCGCAGACAACATGGGCACGGGCAAGCCGGAATAGGCAGGAACGCTGAAGGACGAAGCAAACGTAATCATCTCGTGAGACGTACGCTGGATCAATGGCCAATGACATCCAGATCGTCCCACAGAATCGGTAAGTGAATGACGTAGCTGTGCTTTGATCGTCACGATCCTGGTCCGTTCGCACAACTCCCTGCTGCAAGAGCAACCGCGTGCCTTGATTTGCACCACAGGTCCACAGCGCTCTCTTACCACCTGTCGTTTCCACGCAGTTCGCTGTTTCTTGAGTTCGCAGCACTCAGGACCGTCATTGAGTTTGGGCGCGAGTCGGTGTTTAGACTGACTCTCGCTGATTCGTGATACCCCACTAAACGTCGTCTGCGAGCGGCGAAGGCATTGCACTTGATTGCGGAGCTGCAGGTTGCAAGGCATTGGAATTACAGCAATATTCACGGCCACAGGCCATAATTGCCCATCATGGACCAAGAATTGAATCAGAAGGCCCCGGGCGGGCATTATAGCGGCCACAACAAGATCCCGACTGTGGGACAGCTAATGGAGAGGTTGGACATGGACAAGAAGAATCGCGACAAGGAGATTGACGAGCAGCGCAAAGCAAAGGCCGCAAAGGCCAAAAGTGGTCAGCAGGGAGCTGATGAAGTAGTACCACACCAGAATGAAACCAGAGCCAAGAAAGGCCAGAAGGAGGTCACAGACCCCACGACAGGAAAGCAGATTGTCATCGAGGATGTCGGCCAGGAGTACATGGAGAATGCGAAGAATCCAGTCCTTTCGGTACCGAACGCCAACTTAGGAAAGGATACACCGATCAAGACCGATGCAAGTCAAAGCGCTGCTGATTACAAGCATGCGCAGGATGTCACAGCACCACCAGATCCAGTCACGGAGGGCAGCACCAGCGACGTACCTATTCATGGCGAGAAGACGAATATTCTGTTCCATCCTACTCCATCGGTCTCGTATGAACCAATGTTCCAGAAGCTTGAGTCGCGGGGTATGTGGCTCATCACTGGTGTCTTTGTTGCCATTATCATAGTTGGCAAGACTTTCGGCGGCAGGTACGTTGGTCTGATACCTTTAGCTGCATGCATCAGCTCTGGTATTTGGCTCTGGATCAAGGAGATCATCAGATCAGGACGCGAGGTCGAGTGGGATAGCGAGAAGGAGCGCGGCAAGACTGCTACTGCCAACCTGCTTCCGGAGAGCGTAGAATGGATGAACACCTTGCTTGGGATAGTCTGGGGCCTTGTCAACCCGGACATGTTCAGCGCCGTCGCAGACACCCTGGAAGATGTCATGCAGGCATCCGTGCCTGGCATCATCGAGAATGTGAGGGTCGCCGAGATCAACCAAGGCAGCAACCCGATCCGCATCCTGAGTCTGAGAGCCTTGCCCGATGACCACATGAAGGAGATGAAGGCCGCCATCCATGAGGAGAACAAGAAGAACAAGGATCCGCAAGAGGCTGCAGCTGATGAGGAAGGCGGTGACTATTACAACCTTGAGATCAGCTTTGCCTACCACGCTCTGCCTTCTGGCAAAAGGACCAGCGATAAGGCTAGAAACATGCACATGCAGCTGGTCTTCTACCTCGGTATCAAGGGCCTGTTCGGCGTGCCGCTACCTATCTTCGTTGAGCTCAATGAACTCATCGGCACTGTTCGTCTCCGGCTGGGCATGACGCCTGAACCACCGTTCTTGAAAACGCTGACCTTCACGTTGATGGGTGTGCCGCATGTTCAGGCTGGCTGCATTCCTATGATGGAGCACGCACCGAATCTCCTCAATCTTCCATTGATTAGCCAGTTCGTCAACTACGCCATTGCGGCCGCATCATCCATGTACGTTGCCCCGAAGAGCATGACGCTCGACATGCGTGCCATGCTCCAAGGTGACGACATCACAAAGGATGTCCAGGCGTTGGGCGTGATGTGGATTCGCATTCACAAGGCTGTCGGTCTCAGCAAGCAGGACAAGCGTGGCAGCAAATGGGGTGGCAGTGACCCGTACATCACGCTCACGTTCTCGAAGTACGGCAAGCCAATGTACTGCACAAGAGTCATCACCGATGATCTCAACCCCATTTGGGAAGAGACGACAGCGCTTCTGGTCACGCCCGAACTCATCAAGGCAGATGAGAATTTGTCCGTGGAGCTCTGGGACAGTGACCGGCACTCTGCAGATGATATCGTTGGCAAGGTCGAGCTCAGCATGCAGAAGATGATTCAGCATCCAGGCAAGATGTATCCGCAGGTCAGCAAATTGGCAGGCATGGACGAAGGCTCTGAGATGCCTGGTGAGCTCCACTGGGAGGTGGGATACTTTGGCAAGCCACAATTCAGACCTGCTCTGCGGACTGATGGCAAGAACAAGGCTCTGCCAGAGAATTTGAGGGACAAGCCGGAGCTACAAGATGACAAGGGTGTGTCGAACACGGCAACAGACGATGCGGTACAGCACACGCCGCCAGACCCATTGTGGCCCAGCGGCGTGTGCTCCATCATTGTTCACCAGATTGTCAATCTCGAGCTTGATAACATCAAGGGCTCGGCTGGGAATCGCAAGGGTAGAGAATATGAGCCTGCAAAGCCGTACGGAGAGGTCAAGGAGGAAGAGGGTGGGCACTTGCCGACCTCTTACTGCACGATCCTTTTCAACGATGAGCTTGTATACCGCACTCGTGCCAAAGCTGTCTCGTCGCAGCCAATTTTCAACGCTGGTACGGAGCGCTTCGTTCGTGACTGGCGCAGTGCTATCGTCACAGTGACCGTGCGCGATTCTAGGAACCGAGAGCATGACCCAATTCTCGGCGTTGTTCCGCTCAAGCTTAGCGACATCCTCGAGACTGCCAGTCAAGTCACGCGTTGGTACCCGTTGGATGGCGGTATCGGCTTTGGTCGCATCCGCATTAGCTTGCTATTCCGCAGCATCGAGACACGGCTACCGCCGCAGCAGCTTGGCTGGGATGTGGGTACTTTCATGTTCGAGGGCGAGAGGATTGTGGCGAAGGGGTATAAGCACCATGCTCGCATTAAGATGAGGACTGGTGGCTCCGTGGGCAAGATCGGGCGCACGGTCTGCCACTCGCTGAGCAAAGATGATACCGAGGCGGGCGAGGGCACGAGCGACGGCTACTACTGGGATCTTACAAAGGTGCATGGTCCAGACGGGCACGGGATGAAGCTGCCGGTTAAGTACAGGTACCGTTCGCCTGTCGTTTTGGAGTTTCATGTCGGCGGGAAGAGGAAGGCGGATGCCTATGCTGTGCTGTGGCTGTCCACTCTGATTGACAACGAGGACATTGCGATTGATTTGCCCATCTGGCAGACCGGTGCACCGGCCAGGCTGACGCAGAATTTCATCACTGATGGCATGGACATCAATTCTTTGCCAGGTCTGGAAGACGCCAAGGAGGTCGGTCGTTTGAGTTTCCGAGGCAGGTTCAAGGCCGGTATGGATGAGTCGCACGAGCATTTCATCGCAGACAACGACTCACGCGAGACGTTTGAGACCTGGGAGGCTTGCTTGGCAGAAGGTGTGCGCACAAGGCGAGTCGAGAAGGAATTGCCGGAGCGTGTCTCGGACCTCCACGACGAGTCTCTGTTGCAGGGTCGCGATATCCTGAAGGACGCTTCGCCTGAAGAGAAGAGGCGCTGGCTCTCGAAGTCTGGCGCGGACTGGTCGGGCGCATTCGGTGACGACCCAGCGCGGTACATGCAGAATGGCCGCAAGAAGCGCGAGCCAGGTGCAGAACCACCTCTTGACGAGTCCCAGTATTCCGTCAACGAAGACTCGTACGATGACGACGATGATGACGCTTCCGATAATGACCTCGGCATCCAGGACGCAAATACTGCTAATGGCGAGCGCGCTTCGACTAGAGGCAGCGTAGAGACCAATCGTACGGGCGGCACGAAGGCCAGCGGATGGACGCAGGGAACGACGGAGAGCGAACGCGAGGAGAAGGATTTGAACAAGCAGAATAAGAGGACGGAGGAGCGGAAGCAGAGGGGGATTATGCAGTGGAAGCCGGCGAGGAATATGAAGTTTGCGAAGGATGAGGCGAAGATTGGGCTTAGGAAGATCAGTCATAAGCTTACTGGTGGTATGGACGGCAGGCAGCCGGGCGTGGAGACGGAGACGCAGTAGTTGGTTGTTGGCGAAGGGTTGGGTGCGGAAGAGATTGTGAGGAGAGAGAGTATGGACATTTATGCGTGGCGTGGGGTGTGGATTTTTGGTGGAAGGGATATATGTGATATGATTTATGTAGAATTGTTGAATCAGGATGTAATGATCAGGGTCCCAGTGTGTAGTCAACAATGGTAGGTATAAGTCAAAGAACTCGTGAGAGGATTGTCGTCACGGCTTTGTACTCGTCTACAAGAGTGCCAAGGTCAAACAACTCCAAACCTTAAGCCGCCAAGCCAAGCTTCAATGAAGTCTTCAGGCTTTCATTTCGTGAGCCTTCGGTGACTTGTATGTACCGTCCTTACCGACTTTCGCAGACGATGTATGGAATCTCAAATACCCCAGCAGAAATCATTGGGATCGCCTGGCGCTCGACAACCACACGTGTGGACTCCGTGGATTGAGCAAAGGTGACGGATCGCATTTCGTGATGGACCATGAACCGTTGATTCAATTATCGGACTGTGGATAATACTTCCGATCTCAACAATCGCTGGATCGAGTTGGCCTGGACGTATTTTGCCGTGGGGACATGTCGTGGCTGTATGCGCGAGCTGCAAGACGATGATGGATGGATCGGTCCAGGTGCTCGACTTCACCTTCCCACTCTCGCCTTGGCTTTGAAGCAATCGGAGGAGCCAAGCGGTGAGGTCAACATAGCAGAGGGCGGAATGTAGGTTGAAATCTTCTTGGATGGCAGTTGAAACGTTCTGGATGCGTGGGCACTGTGCACGTACTCGACCTCTGCTGGAATTTTCAATATTGCTGTTGCTGCGGCGAAGGATACTCAGACGGTTATGATCGCCCGCTTCTTTGAAGGGTAGAATGTTCCCCCCTCGAACCATTGTGAGACACAGAAGGGTTTTAATGATCGGTTTTAGATTCTTCGGCAGTGGACCTTTGACGATTGTAGCGGCTGCCTTTTCCGACATGTTCTCGAACGAGGTGCGTGGGATCTCCATCGCGCTCTTCTCCGCCTCCATCATCTGCGGACCGTTCACTGCTCCCATGATTGGAGGTTTCATCGTCAAGTCCTACCTTGGCTGGCGCTGGACGGCCTACATACCAGCATTCATGGGGTTTGCCGCCGCGGCTCCGGCGCTGTTCTTCCAGGAGGAATCGTACACGCCGGTGATTCTGGTGGCGAAAGCTGCGGAGCTGCGGAGGAGGACGAAGAATTGGGGCATCCATGCGAAGCTGGAAGAAGTCGAAGTTGATTTCAACGAGCTGGTTCATAAGAATCTCGCGCGGCCGCTGCGTATACTCTTTACGGAGCCGATTATCTTGCTCATGTCGATTTACACCAGCTTCATCAACGGATTGCTGTATCTCAGCTTGACTGCATACGCACTAGTGTTCGAGGAGGTATATGGCTTCAGTCTCGGGGTCGCTGGCCTGCCGTACCTCGCGCTCATCATCGGCGTCTTCATCGCTTACGGCATGATCGTCGCGATGAACAGGAGCTATGTGAGGAAGCTGAAAGCGAATAACAACATCCCTGTGCCGGAGTGGAGGCTGCCGATTGTGATGGTCGGAGGCATCGTCTTCCCCATTGGATTGTTCTGGTTCGGCTGGGCAGGATACCAGAGCTCGGTTTCGTACTGGGGTCCGACGACTGCGGGCATCTTTATCGGGTTTGGGCTTTACAGTGTCTTTCTGCAGTGGTTTAACTATATCGTTGATGCATATTTGATGTTTGCGGCTTCTGCGATTGCAGCTATGACAGTCATGCGGAGAATTTTTGGAGCCGTGAGTGTTGCTACCTGAATGGGCAGACGCGAGAGTAGTGTTGATTCTTACTCACTCTAGGTATTCCCACTGTTCGCCACATATATGTTCAAGGGCATCGGCATCCAATGGAGCATGACGTTGCTTGGATGCGTGGCGGTGCTGTTTATACCCATGCCATTCGTCTTCTATAGGTATGCAACCCGACACTTTGTGCAGAGTATGACGGAACTCATATCATGTGAGAAGTATATGGGAAGAAGATTCGCAAGTTGGGCAAGTTTGCTCCTGCGCTGGATATTGCGCAGGAAGAGCGGCGGAAGGATGAGGAGAGTAGAGGTGGGGGGCTAGGTGATGGTTTTCTGGATGCTGAGGCGAGCCCGATTGAAAATATGGGTGGCGAGATGGCGTGAGGGAGGAGAAGAAGGAAGCATGATCGTCGTGGTGGTGGACGGTGTTCTTCTGGTGGTTGACTAGCGTCATGTACAAATTGGCCGTGCCAGATATATGTGTACATTTATATAGCGACAAGTATCCTTAGCACAGCGGGCGGCCGTTGTCTTCTATTGTATGCTGTGATGTTCCAAGTGAGTATCCTAGCCAATGGCTTCTTTTGTCATTGAATGAAATGCCAGGGCAAGTGCGACTATCGGTAAGGTTTCAGAAGGCATGCGACGCCAAGCCACTCGCTGGAATCTGTCACCTCCAATGCCATAGCTTCAAACCATCAATGTCTTTGACCTGCATCAACAGCCATGTCACATAGTGAGTGCACTCCTTGGTCATCAATCGAACCGCAGCGACTGACATAGCAGGCAAAAGAAATACATCGTTGGCATTCTTCACCGCCCACGAGCGGGCAGAAGCGGCAACCCACTGGGGCAGCAAGTCCACCCGACTGACTCGCGACTCGTTCTTGCCATTCGGCAGCTGCCAACTATGTCTCCAGCAGGCTAGAGAGCCCGTAGCTTGTCCCAGCCATGGACACCTCTTCTGCCGCGAATGCGCCGTCTCGAACCTGCTGGCGCAGAACCAGGAACTCAAGCGCTTGAAGAAGGAAGCGGAGCGGCGCAAGGCTGAAGATGCGGAGGAGCGGGACTTGGCGGATGCGGAGGCCCATGCGAAGGCTGTGGAGGAGTTTGAGAGGACGCAGGCGGGGTTGGCGGCGAAGAAGGGGGTGAAGAGGAAGGTTGATGAGCAGGAGGAGGATGAGGTGTTGAGGTTGGCGAGGGAGGGGATGATGGGTGGGAAGAGTAGGAGGGTGGATGCCGGTGATGGTGGGAAGAGCGAGTTGCCGGCTTTTTGGGTGCCGTCGGAGATTCCGGAGCATAAGGAGGGGGAACTTAAGGCTGTCCGGGCACAGCCTGTTTGTCCTGCTGCGGCAGTGGATCAATCACATGAGTTTACGCTCAAGACGCTGGTTACGGTGCATTTTGTCGAGGAGAAGCCTACTGCCAAAGACACTGCGGACGCGCTGATCCGAAGCTGTCCGAGCTGCAATAAGGCTCTGAGCAACAGCACGAAAGCCATCCTCGCTAAGCCGTGCGGGCATGTGCTATGTAAGCCTTGCAGCGATAAGTTTCAGAGGACTCCGAAGAAGAGCGCGCATGATGTTGAGGTTGATGAGAGCGTGAGGTGTTATGTGTGCCAGGAGGATGTGACGCCGGGGAGGAAGGTGAAGAGGAGTAAGAAGGCTGGGGAGGATGGTGGGAAGGAGAGGGAGAAGGAGGGGAAGGGGACCAGGGGGTTGGTGGAGCTGAGTTCGGATGGGACGGGGTTTGCGGGTGGGGGGAGGAATGTAGTGAGGAAGCGGGGGGTGGCGTTTCAGTGTTAGTAGTGGTACGATGTCAGTATCGAGAGAGGTATGTCGTGAGACCGTCACGAGACACGCTTGACTGACGCGTGTACGCTCATCGTGCGAGAGGGTGAGGAGGATCTATTGAGACTGTTTTGGACATTGAGTATGAGCAAGACTGCTTCGGGACCAGGACGGGGCGTGGCGAGACGTCTAAGGGAAGGCACCTGTTTAAAACGCGGAGGTCCTGAGGTCAGGATATTGCTCTGCTGTCTTCCATGACTGCACAAAGCCCTTGTGAGGTCTGGACAAGAAGCGAGTAGTTGATTGTTCTAATTGGCCTCATGCAGAAATGCTGAATCGAAAAGTTGGTCTGAATTGTGCCACACACGGAAGGCACAATATTCCAGGAACAGAGCGGTCGAGTGCGCGACTTCTATATCTTTCGACCTGGGGATATCGGGACTGGACTTGATGCATGTCATGTATCACATATGGACATGTGCCAAGCACGTACGGCCAAAGGTCATGGAGAACAGAGGATCCCGTCGGTCATGTGGCTTGTCGATGAACAACCTCAAAGCAAGAAGCCATCTTCACCGATGGAGAATGTATCTACGAATTTCATGCTTGCCATCTAAGGTTTGCAAGATTTGGGTCTTTAGTACCCAGCTTTCAGGATACAGGCGTCGAAGTGATTGCCGAAGCTTTGCTTGAGGCTTATCAATTTCCATCAATCATCAGGCAATATGGGCTCATAAAGCCAGCTTCTGTCGTGTGGGAGGCAAAGCTTTCGGGAATCAAAATCATCAATCATTATTGAAACTTCTCACTTACACTCCACTCGCAGGATGACACTGGGAGGTAGGGCGCAACTTTGTTACCTGTAGCCGCACTCGTCGAGACAACACCTTCGCCCGATGACATCTCGACGCAAAATCAAATCGAGTCAACTCCGGCGCCGCACGCTGTCGCATTCTACAACTCAGTCATGTCACGCACGCGCATCATCCTGATCATCAGCATACTCCTCGGGCTCCTCGCCGCGGCGCTTAGGAGCCCAAGACTCGCGCTTTTCTGGCGAGAAGCACAGAACAGCCTCGACAACCGCCTCGTGCGGAATTACGAAGCCCCAGCACACGGGTGCGAATGGCCAGACGTAGTCAGAGGAAGCTATTGCGTCTTTCTCCATTACGGCAGCTCCCTCGAGGATCATCTACAGCTTATCGAGCAACGACCCCAGAATGTCTACGACCCAAAAGAATTGAAACTTCGAATAGCGCACCAGTTCCCAGAGACGAGTCATCATGGCCTCTACTACTGCGCTTACGATATGGATATCTGGACTCTCAGAGCCATACGATCCGACGTGGCGGTCGACATGATCGAGTGCAACCGATCACCCGAAGTGGACTTCGGTCCGCCTATTGAACTCATTACTTGAGACGAGTCAGGAAGGGGACAAGCAGCTCCTAGCTATGCAGATTTGTACGGAACGTTCTGCTTCAGTCAGGGATATCTGAATCACGAAGTTTTGATCTTGGTGCCCAAGACTTACAGAGCCCCATGATGGGAAAGAGTGGCGGGAGGGCGGGTCTCATGCATTCGTTCAATGAGGGCCCAGAGTCGGCAATCTACACAACACCAGAACTGCAACTTTCAACACAGACATTTCCCTCCTCATCTCCTCTTCTCAACCACATCATACCTCGTCCACATCCACAAAACCACCTCTAAATCAACTTATCTAACCTCTTCAAAAAACCCCCCTGACCCTCTTCTCCACCCCTTGCACCCTCTGCTCAAGCCTCTCCTTCGTCTCGCTCCTCTCATTCGCCGGCCTCTCCTTACTAACAGAAAGACTCCCATGCCCATGCGCCGCCTCCGCCTCCGTAGGCCGGTACAACTGAGTATGGATACCACCTATATACTGCCCGTACGAATTGACGACCGGCTGGGTGGTCTGCGTCGCGGAGTAGTTGTGACTGCTATACCCCAAAGACTGGTGCTGCTGTTGAGGGCCAGCAGGATTGTAGCTTTGCGGTGGTGGTGGCAGGCCAGGAGAGGAGAGCGGTGTGTGGCCTGCGTATGCTGGGGGTGCGGAGAGGGTTAGGCAGTTGCATGCTGCTGATTCCGGGTGAGGCGATGGCGTTAGGGCCGAAGGAGGGGGTTAAGGAGGAGTAGGAGGCGAATTGCTGGACTGGTGGGCCAGCGTAGGAGTATTGGTGGCTGAAGGATTAGCGGTGTGGGGGTGGCGAGGTGGGTTGGGGGGTTTCTGATGGGTTAATGGTGGGCTAGCGAAGGAAGGGTGGTGCTGTGGTGATAGGCCTGAGGTGGGTGGTGGGCCGAAGGAGGGGGTGTACTATTGTTGCTGTTGTTGTTAGTGGTGAGCAGGCGACAGACCATCTAGAGGTAGAGGAGGCATTTGGCCTAGGAATTGGGCGTTTTGTGGTAATACTAGGGGTGGACTAGCGAAGCCAGGTGATTGCAGCAGTTCGTCAGGGAAGTAAGCTCCTTGTAGTATAGCCTAGCAATGGCGTTTCTACACGTGCTCAGCCGCAGCCTTGTCGGCATAGCCACCTTATGAGTACTTCTGTCTGTTTCGCACTTCTTTCGTAGTGCGACCTTTGTCTGACTTGATGGGCTGGGAGCAATACTTGGAGCTCAGGCAGGAGATCTCTTAGTCGATATCGTACTCACGCCATGGACTCAAGTTATGGATTCTTGTCACAGGGTCAGTTCAGGCAGTCAGGAAAACACCAATACGACGACGTTCATAGCGTGCAAGACCCCCCGGTCCTGGCAATGAGTTCAATCGCGGATTAGTACGCCTCTTTGTGGATGAGCTTTTCGAGGCTCTGGAGGGGCGTTGGCATTGGGGTGTTGCAGATACAGTGGCGCCAGATTTCACGAACATTGCCTTCCTACTCAAAGAATATGTTCGACTGATAGGTGCTCGGGCAGAGCGTGACGTAGAGAACAAGGCGCCAGCCTTCGTACGCTTTCAATGCAAGTAATGGGTCGCTCTCGTACTTGACCTTTGCCATTGTGCTGATGTGTCGCCAGTGCGATTACTAGACAGCTTCCTCAAAGCCGCTTCGTCGCTTCCCGACGCAAGTGATGTGCCCGAGCCAAGTGATGTGCCCGAGCTCCTGCACAAGCTCAGCCTGCTCTGGAGCAAAGACGTATCAGACAACAACCGAGAGCTTGACAAGTTGCACTTGCCTGAAGACGATGAAGAGCATGATGAGGACCTTTCGCTCGTGCTTGACCTTCATCACGCCCGCTCATACCCGATCGAGAGCGATGAGTACCTCTGGTTGGAGACCCGACTGAGGGCTTCACGATCAATGGAGTCAAGCGCAGAATGCATGGACCAAGCAGTACGGTCCAAGTTGGTCGATTACATTGGATCGCAGACATCGGTCCCGTTCGAGCTCGACTGGTCGGCAATGGAGTTCATGTTGACTCAATACGGTTCAGGCGGGCGTTCAGTACCTCAGGCTCATGTCATATGCATGTCTGGATCTGCAATCAATGCTTATGCGACCGCATGCAATGACTACGTCGAGCAACTCTGGCCAAAATGCGGCGCTAGCATACTATCGTGCATTGACACTGCCAGATCTTTACAGGGTATATGACTGGGTCGAGGCAGTCTATGATGATATCAAAGACAATCTTCTGTGCAAAACGGTATTTTCGCGACCGGCATGGTTTCTTTGGCTCAGCACCGCACGACAAGTGGGACGACCGAACAGCACACTGGAGATCCAATAAGACAGGGGGGTGATGTGGTAGTGGTGCCCATCGGGATCGAGTACGCCATGGATTACTACGCAAAACAGATGTTGAGGGCGAGTACAGGTTCATCGTTGAATGCGAAGTGATTGGAATCATGTTTGGCGAATTGATGGAGCTAGTGGACAAAGGAGAGCTGAAGGAGAGGAGTGGTTCACTTCTCGTCTGGAGGGGAGTGCTTACGTTCAGAGTGAGGTGAACTTTCGACGAGAGAGAGAGACTGTGATTCTCAGGATTCAGCATCGTCACTCACGCAGATCTTCAGAAGCACACCAACTAACATCCGACGCATGTTGATCGGTGTCTTGCCTCGAGAAAGCTTTTGAAAAGCTTCCCTGATGCATCAGTGGTGTGTGTGGTCTGCAAGTCACTACGCAAGTCATGCTCACGCTCAGTCCCGGTACATTCAGCTCTTACTCCTAACCCCAAGATCGTGGCGGTTTAAACAACCTAACAACACTGGAATCCACGCCTTTCCCTCCAACATGTAAGGGGGATAAAAACCCGGCCTTTAGTACTGCGACTACTGACGCCCGAAAATTGGACGTAAGCCTACTACTGCCGCGACAGGACCTGGGAGACTTAGGACCAGCCTGACATTGGCATGCGAGGCATTGGCCGCCTCCTGACGTGTGTGGCATAGGGTGCTGCCTCATATCCTTCTCAGACCGTCTGTCTATCCGTAGAGGAAGAGCCGAAGACAAGGACTCAAATATCCGACGCTGGAGTGACAGCGGCTATGGTAACACTATGTTTATATTGTGATATTTGCAGCAACTTGCCACGTACGGCCATAGGTCACAGAGAACAGAGGATCCCGTCCGCTCTCCTGTACTTAAGCTGTGAACCGGTGGATTAGTACTACGGTGGGTGACCACGTGGGAATCCCCACTGCTGTACGTTTTGCTTTTCCTTTTTTTTTTTTTAATCAAACAGAGAGCACTCGATTACTGTCCTGTGCGTCCTGTGCAATTGTCAGCATATTGTCACTCATCGCGCTTTCTCCCTGCAACTACCCATTGTAGTGAGCCTCTCTCTTTTTTCTTTCTTTTTTTTGTGTGGAAGCACAGGATAAAACAGCTTTGTAGCAAAACCGCACCTTAATACGCCGCAACTCTCCCCATTTTCTATGAGCGGATAGGTGGGTACGTGCACCCATTTTTGGTGACATTGCGGTATAGTGGCCGGCAGACCTTTGCGGATGTTTCGGATCGAAGCTGGAGTTAATGTCGATGTCTTGAATCGATGGTGACTGACAGGTCTGGGAAGCGGGAGTGTGAGAGAGCGTTGGTAGAGCAGAATGATATTGAGGCTTCATGCATATCGTGAGGTAGGTGTGAAGCGTAGTAGAGACAAAGAGTATCTCGCATTGGCATTCAGGGTCGTGAGGCGCCCTCTTCCCGTCCCGTGCTATGCCTCATCATCGCCAGCTAAGAATCACCACATCAACGCCGTGTCCTCCTCTCCAATCCGTCCTTCCCACCGACTAACGCCAACTCACCCCAAATCCCTAACACCATCTCCTGCCATCCAACCATTTCCCCCCCTCTCCCCAAACAAACCCCCATCAAGCATTCAAGCAAGCAATCAATCAATCAATCCTATCAATCCCCCCTCCAACCCTCCAAATCCAACCCACAAACCTCCATGCGCCTCTGCGCAAAGCGCCCATACAGCCCCGTCCACACCCAATCCGCATCTTTATTCTTCGGGCGCGCCTGCACTTTCATGCTCCACGGCACATCGTATTCCGGCCCCGGTAACTTGGGGTCGGAGAAGCTGATGTAGGAGACGGAGTCCAGGAAGGCGGATTGGTTGAAAGAGTGGTCGGCGGAGTGGAGGGGAGCGAGGGAGCGGATGAGGGTGGTGGGGTGAGTACTATCGTCTTCTGAGGTGGGGAGGGTGGCGGCCAAGAGGAGGGGGTCGGGAAAGGCGGTGGGAAGGGAGGAGTCGTTGAAGCCGGCGCCCAGGGAGCCGAGGCGGACGAGGAGGTCGCCGTGGAGTTGGATGTTGGGTTGTAGGAGCATCAGGTCCTGACTGTGCACTCCATCCCCCTCATGACTATCCTGCAGCATCGCAAAAGGCACGCCCTCCGTAAACGCCAACACCGCATCCAGCGGCGTAGCGTCCAGGATCAGCCCCGGGGCCTCAAGACTCATCACCCTCTCCAGATCCGCCAACGCAAACGCAGAGACGAGACTATACACATCCCTCTCCTCCTTCGTCTTACTAATCGGCGACATCGGCCGCAACTCGACTCCATACCGTCTCGCCGCCATCCTCATCAGTCGTCGACTGGTATCGATATAAGGGTCCCGCCACTCATCTCGGTCTTTCGTCTCCTTCTCTGATGCCCAGTCCTGCGGGAACAAGAGGACGCGTCGCGCGGGACTCTTCAAGCGGTGGAAATCCGCTAGTACCATAATCGCGGAACAGACATCGTGATGCGTTCGTGCGATCTGCACGTGTGCTAATCTCTTCCAATCGACGTCTTGGACGGCGTGTTGCGCGGCGTCGAGATTGGTATACGCTATCTTGCCCTTGCGGCCGAAGATCCTGCTCGCGGGGAGGTCGGGGTGCTCGACATCTTGTTGCGCTTGCTGTATTTGCAGGCTCGGTGGTTTTGGGGGGAGTTTCGGCTTGAGGGCGACTTGGAGGGATGTGACGGTGCGTTGTTGGATGACGTAGCCGGAGAGGAAGAGGAGGATGGTGAAGACGAGGATGACGGTGGTGGAGAGGAGGACGGTGACTTGGCTTTGGGTGAGGAGGAGACGTCCCATAGTCGGGTATATACATTGTAAGAATACCAGAATTTCGGGTTGCGTGAGACAATGCTGGGAATTTTGGCATGTGACGCGGGCACTATTTGCCGATCTCGTCTCGCGCCCGTTGTCCAGGGCAACAGGATTTGTTCGCGCGAGTCATGCAGCATGCATTTCTGAGATTCATATCCTTTTACTATCTCACTATCCTCAGTGCCGTTAATGTAAAAAGTCATGTCCCACCAAGCCGACGCCAAGCGTGCCCTCGACGAGCGCGGCTACACGGGCGCCCTCCTCCACGGCGACAACCCGCTCAAAGTCTTCGAAAAAGCGGTGCGCGACCGCATCGTCGACTCGTACTACTGGAAGGAACAATGCTTCGGCCTCAACGCCGCCACCCTCCTCGACCGCGCCACCGACCTCACCTGCATCGGCGGCACGTACGGCGTCGCGCAGAAACCTACCCCGTTTCTGTGCCTCGCCTTCAAACTCCTGCAACTGACCCCAGAGCGCGAGATCATCATGTTCTACCTGCAGCACGCGGGCGAGGAGTTCAAGTACCTGCGCGCGCTTGCCGCGTTCTATGTAAGGTTGGCGTGGGAGAAGGATGAGGATGTGTATGTGACGCTGGAGCCGTATTTGGAGGATGCGAGGAAGTTGAAGAGGCGGACGCGGGAAGGGTGGGCGTTGACGTATGTGGATGAGTTTGTGGATGATTTGTTGGTCAAGGGGCGGGTGTGTGCGACGACGCTGCCGAAGATTAATCCCAGGGCGTTTCTGGAGGATGAGGATCGTTTGGAGCCGAGGGTGTCGGCGTTGGGGGAGGAGTTGGAGGAGGAGGTGGATGGGGAGGTGGGGCGAAGTGGGAGTGATGGTGGGGAGTTTGAGGAGGTTAATGGGCGCGCGGGTGGTGATGGGAGGGAGGTGGATGATGGCCAGGCGACGAGAGAGGAGGATATGGATGATGCGGGCGATTGAGCAAGGGTGACGTGGAAGGGAGCTACCAGTTCTTCTGGAATCATTTCAACATCGGATCATACAAATCCATCGAACCGCCGCCGATGTCTCAGCAACGCAAGACAGCCTCTTGCAGATTGCCAGCAATCCACCATTGCTGGCACATGCTCAATGCGACTCCTCCGCTCGGACGCAGACATGCTCGATTCACGGACTCATCCTTGGACTGCAGCACAAGAGTCAGCGCCGTTGCGGGCTCGTCAAAGCGTCCGAGCATCAGAGCGTCCGAGCATCAGAGCGTCCGAGCATCAGAGCGTCCGAGCATCAGAGCGTCCGAGCATCAAAACGTCCGAGCATCAAAGCGTCCGAGCATCAAAGCGTCCGAGCGCTTTGGTGCTATCACCGACGGCAGAACCGGGTCCTCTTGGTTAACCCACCACCAACTCATCGCGAACGCCAGCGGCGCCTTCCTCGCCACAGCAGGAATACATGAAGGCCCGGCATCGCGCATCAGGGATCCTGCTCATGCTTTCGAAGATCTGCCCTGAAAAGCCGAAGATGGCGCAGATGGCGAAGAGAGACAGACATCGTGGCCTCAACAGCCACACCCATAGTAACAGTCCGACACCTCCTTCGTCCCAAACTAGTCGAAGCTTGCCTGCTACATGCAGCTCTCCAGAGAATGCAGACTGAATATGCAAAACAAACAAACAAACAAACAAACAGAACGTACGCATCGACATCACCAATCCCAGCCACGCTTCGTTTGCAACTGCGAACCTACAGCCGAATACTCCTCATCCCCCCCCTCCCCTCTGCCACCTGACTTCGCCCACCACAAGCTACAGGCATTAACGTAGAAAATCTCTCTCCCTCCTACCTACCTTACCCATCCCACCACTCCCTCGCTTTCATACCCACGCATCTTAAGCAGAAAGAATTAAGATCCACCACATCTCCAACGTCGTCGTGGTCGCCACTTCAGCTTCCTCCAGCTCCCTTCTCCCTCCTCCCTGCATCGATATATCCTCAATAAAGGCGCCAAACAGCGACGACTATATAAGCTTTTGCTCAGCCCCCCCCCCCCCCCCCCCCCCCCCCCCCCCCCCCCCTCAAAAATATCAAACACTCCAGAAGAAGAAAAGGCCCCATTGAACCACCGCCATCCCCTCCGTTCCTCAGGTTCCGCTTCTATCCGTTCTGACGCTCAGACAGCAAAACCACACATCCACCTACCCACACAATTGGAATCGCGAAGGAAGGACGACGCGGGTTGGAAATGACTGGAGGGCTCGACTCGGCGTGTGGTTTCTATATGAAAGAGAAGGTTGGCGGAAGGTATGCAGTTCTGATTGTAGAGGAAGGCGGGCGTGGTCGGTCATGTATTTACTCTGTTCGACAGAAAGGCTGGGTTCAGCTTTCGGGTTGCGTTGCGTGCTGCTTGGGTTTTGATTGTGTGTATGTATATGTGTGTGCGCTATGCAATGGCAGGTGAGGGGGACTGCGAAGCAAACAGTATCTGGGCCGATGATGTGGTGGTTTTTTGATGCTTTTGAATTCTCGGGTGAAAGAACGTCTGGAAAAGTTCCATTGGGAGTTACAGCCTATGGCAGCCATTGGGAAGCCGAGCACGCCCTGTATAAGCAGAGCAGGAAAATAAGCGAATGCAAGTCATACACCATATTGCACTTTGAATGGCTTGTAAAGGAGGAAGGTGTGCGTCCAGCACCTCTGGCACGGAGAAAGAAGTACCACAAGCTCCGCCAGAGTTCTCAGCCTAGCAAACGCTGCGAATCTGCACCAGCACCAGCACACTCGTCACGCCCATGATGCGTAAACAACGAAAATGATCATATCTACGATCAGATTGCGTCCAATGCGTCGAAACGTCCATATTATACTGTGCGTACCATGTATAATAACATCACACACCGTCCTCCCACGGCGCACATCTGCCCTTCCAGTCTTTTTCGTGCCTCACACACACACACACACACACATCATATCGCTGCACATACGGCATCCCTGGTGAAATTCGTCGAAAGCGTAAAAAGGTTAAGTATGTGTGGCCTTTCCTCTTCCCAAAAAGTTCTCCACAACGCCACGCTTAAAAAAAAAGTAGTAGTGAAAGAAGAAAAAACAACTATGCCAGTGCAGCACATAATTGATATGGTTGCACGGCTGTAGAAGATATACCCAGTGAAAAGGCGATTCAGACGCGTTTTCCATCCTTGTATCGCATAGCAGATGCGTTTTGGGCGTGCTGGGTATTTAGTTCCTGAAGACGCCGTGTATCATGTTTGAAGTATGTATTGCTTTACGGGATAGAATCGAAGGAATACTGGTGCGGTTGCGCCTGTAATGATGTGATACCCGGTCATTAGGTTCGGCTTATTCGTGACTCGAACGATGCTCGTAGGTCGGGATTCGCGACGCCAAGTGGCCGGCTATAGTCGTTGTTGTCTTGCATTGATATCCGGCTGCCATTGTCGTGATTGGCAAACAGGACCGAAGGGTTGAGGCGCTGGTCGTACACCATCGGCCTGCTGTGCCGGCGATTCTCATTGTCTTGGTTACCGCCCAACGGACTCACCGGGCTTACGCCTTCTGCAGCGGATGCCGAGCCGAAAAGCATCGACTGGCGCACGCTGTTGCTGCCCGTCGCTGTGTTCAGGTAGATCGGCTCGTCGATCTCTCTTTCGGTCATGCTGGCTGGCCGACCAAGTAGGCCGGTCTTGCTCAGTACGCTGGTGTTGCGTCTCGGACTGCGACGCAGGGGGCCCGATCCTGCTTGTTCTCCATCCTGGCGTTGCTGCTTTCTTCGCCATAGCAGAAACGCGCCAAACGCGAGCGCCGCCAAGCCTAATAAGCTTCCAATCACGGCGCCAGCAATTGCGCCTCCGGACAAGCCTTTCCGCTGCGCGGTGAGGGAGCTTGTGGCGCTGTCGGATGCGACATCCGGCGTCGATGTGACGGTTTGTGTTACAATGGCGCCAGATACTGTTATGACCTGCACGCTGGTGACAGGTGAAGCGGTCGCAGAATGTGTCAAGGAGCTGCTGCTGGCCGAGCTGGTGGTCACCGGTACGACCACGGCGGCGGTTGTGCTACTTGAGGTGGATGACGTCGATGGACTCGAACTCGACGTCGAAGTTGTTGACGGTGTTTGGGACGTTGATGATGATGTAGTTGGTGTTATTGATGACTGCAAGTGGGGTTAGCAAAATACCGAACAGCCAAAGCGGTAAGCGTTATCAGTGATGCGCAATGTTCGATATGAATGTAGTGCAGCATTCAGCGATCGTGACATGTCACCTCATCAAGTCGGCCCAAGGTTCTGTGGCACCGCCTGAGAACAAATCTGACTTACGGAACTGGTGGTTGGGGTACTGTATGTGCTTGTCTGTTGGGTAGATGACTTCGTCGAGGACTGTACATAAGAGGTCAACACAGACGTGCTAGACGTGCTGGTTGTTGTAGCAAAAGATGATGAAGAAGGCACGGAACTAGCCGTGGAAGAAGAGATGCTCGAAGCTGTAGAGGAAGATGCCGTGGTAGGGGCCTGGGAGGAGGTCACGGAGGAAGGAGGGTCCGAGGAGGTACTAACCGGCTGACTGGATGTGGATGTGGCCTGTGTCGTTGAAGTGCTCGATGGAGAGCTTGAGGAACCTCCTTGTGTACCCGAAGGGGACTTTGAAAGCGCGATATAGCCGTAGAGTCCTTGATCCTTGTTGCCACATTTGTCGCTAGGATAACCGGGACAATCCTCGTCGCAGTCGCTCACGCTTTGTTGATCGGCAGGCGCGTAGTTGGAACACCAGCAGTCCTGATACTGGACGATGGCAAACGCGTAGCCGCTGCATTGGTCGTGACATGCGCCGTTCGACTGATAGATATTGTATACTGTGTTTCAAGTTAGTGCCCAGATGATTGATAGCATGACCGTCCACTACTCACCAGCCGAATAGCTTGACCCAGTATTCTCGCTCGAGCAATATTCTTGCGTCAACGCTCGTGCAAGGCCAGGTAAGGCTAGTAGTCCAAGCACAACCCTTCTGAAGGGCAGCATGTTGTCGTGTTTCATGCCTGTTTGTCGAATGGCGGCGCAAGTCCGCAGTCTCATGGACCGACCGAGACTCGCTGTCGTGGCGCACCCTCTTCAGACTGCACGCGTGGTCGGCATGTGCATATCTTTGTTCGGACTTGTAGTTCCTGCAGTCAAAATGTTTCAGGTTTTCGCCGCGCCGCTGGCAGGTGAGACAACTCGGGATGCCTGGCTAGTCGCGCTCAAGAGACCAAGCGGCTTGGTGTCTTCCCACAATCCTGTGGTCGTGTTGTCGTGTGAGCGAAATGATGAGATTACCAGTCGCGTTCTTGCTCCGGAGAATTGTTAAGAGCCGCCTGTCCTGCAGTAGCGCGGATAATAGTAAGGGTGGGAAATCAGCTCCAGCACAAGAGTACGTCCAGCAGCCAGTCCTAGAAAGCGGTCCAGACCTCATTAAACAACCAGCGTGTCTCGCGGGAGAATATCGCTCGTGACCGGCACGGATAAGATCCAGACCGGCGCGTCTAACGAGCGGAGGAAGGTGGTGAAAGAGAAGTGCGCGGTGGTCGAGAGGGAAGAAGCCAGGAAGAAAGAAGCAATCGGCTCAATGCCCCTCAGAAGCAGTTAGGCTCGAACTCTGACGGCCACACTAGCGGCAGATCCAAATATTAATGACCACGATCCGCCGGCCGTTGACAGTTGCGTTGAAAGTTTCCGAGTCTTCCACCAACCGCGAGCGGTAATTCGCGCGGAGACAGTTGCGATCGATGCTGCTCCTCAAAGGTGGTCGCGTTGGAGGCGCCGCCAGAGTTCTGCACGCGTACGGTAGAGGTGTTTCGAAACAGCTCCTGGTCGCGGCGCAATCTGTGCCAGATGGCGGCTACGATGAACATGATCTCCTCTCCCGCGCTTGATCTGCTTTTTTGCTCATGGCTACGGTAGTATATTGATGACGTTCTGTACCTCCGCACAGGGAACTGCTCTGCTCATTAACGCCACCACAAGACCAGGGTGGCGTTGTGTGCACAAAGCGTCTCCCCACACCCCTCACCTCTGGTGCATGCAACACGCCTGGTCCTGGGTCGTACAAGAACAGAGCTGTTCACCAGAAGCAAGCTTTTTCCGGCGCCAGCTCTGCAGCCACAACAGCGTGCTTCGTCCACCGATTATTCCTCGCTACTGAGTCCTGGCTCTTCCATATGGACGACTGACCGAGCACCATGAGAGGCAGAGATGCAGGTACATGTAGGAGGGTCTCTCGTATACGGGGAAGCTCGATTCAGGTTTGTGGCAGCAGATACGAGCTTATGAGAGAAATCAATATCGCCCGCGTAATCTTCCCAGCAATCAATGGATTTACATAGCTCGAAATATGCGTAAGCATTTTTGGCCACACTGTCGGACTCTTCGGGGAGGTGGCGGATACGGGCGCTGGGATTTGAATACTAGGGATGCATTCCATTCAACAACCATCAACACGGCAGCAACTACTCCCTCTGCCACGAGGTAGGCAGTGGCAGCATTTGCCGCGACGATCCAGTACCATAGACCTCTCGTTGCTTATGCCGGAAGCATGCATGTTGGCGCAGCGACCGCTGGAGAGAGATTAAGCAGCTGCACCTACCGCTGTACAGTACCCTCTCGATGAGCAACTTCTCGATATACATGCATGGTCTTGAGGTCAGCCACACCCTAGGCGCACAAGATCGGTTCATGCATCATCTGCTGGGCATCGGCGGCGAGGTTGCACGGTAGCGAGGCAAGGAGGCAGAAGCTTACCTACTTTCGCACATGCAACAGTACAAGAAAATAGCACGTAAAACCTGATCTTCCCTGCTTGCTCTATCTCATGGTCATCCGCATGATTCGAGCTGGACCGTACAGCTGCATCACAGCATTGATACAAAGTAGCCAGCTTCACTTGGTTCAGCATGCCTAGAGCAGTCGGCAGACCACTGCGAGGCATCATGCCGTGATTTGTGTTCTACCTTGCTGATCGGCAGGGCACCAGGTTCCTCGCCTAGAAGGTCTATGCCTTTACGTGGAAGCCACTTTGCCCATCCAAGTACGCGGTCGGTGAGTGTTGACCAAATTCCAAGATCTACACTACCCAGGTACCCTGCCGCACAAGCCTGCGATTGGACGGACTTAGGACTCACTAGCTACACGGACATGGAGAGCACTCAGGGCGAGCTTGACAACCACAAGCATACGGGAATGATTCTGCCTCGCCTCACATGCTCCTCGTGTTCCAAAATGGACATCTAACACTTATGCTTTTACTCCCTACTGTTTCTGGCGCTCAGCCAACACCACTTCCTGCATCGATGCTTCCTTGACGCCCTGCAATCGAATGCTCGCCCTGAGTGCAGTCTCCCCGCCGACGTCAAACTTGTTCTGCAATGTCATATTCTCTGCCTTCAATACATCCTCGTACGGCACATCTACAGCACACACCTCTTTCTCCCCGTCCAACAGCGCAAGTCGAAAGCTCTGCCCCACCAGATCAGAGGTAACAGGAACTTGGAAAGGCTGGTCGAAGGACGGATTATTGATATCGGTGCCGGGATAGTCAGTCTTGACTGCAGTCTGGAAATGGTGCTTGCCACCCCAGGATACCTTGACGCTCGGCTTGAGCTTCGATCGCTCGCCCTTCACGCCAAAAGCGCTTGCAATCAGTATCGTAGCGATGCCGGCCATCTTGCCGTCGCCGGAGTGCTCAGAAGCCGAAAAGCTGGTGTCGTTGGGCACAAACTCGAAATACTGGCAAGAGACCGCCAACTTGCCACCTGTTTCCTGGCCGTCCTTTCGAAGAGACAGCTCCTGCTTTCCGCCAACAGCCAAGATGTCCCTCACGGTAGTGATTGCGATCCCTACTTCATCGTCCTCTCCGACATCCTCATCTTCAACGTTGAATGTGAGGAATTGGTCAAGATCACACACGACAAAGTCGTGTGTCTCGTTCCAGGCAGGAGTAGTGGTGTTCGCCTTGGTGGATGTCTTCCACTCTGGCTCTGCACCAAGAGAGACTTTCGTGTAGCTATCAGGAGCCGCCCGAGTGATCTTGGCAAAAAGTTTCTTGGCTGATGACTTGGCTTCCTCCGCGAAACCGTAAGCCTTCTCGACCGTCACTCGGAGCGTGCCCAGTGGATACAGGTAAGTCTGAAAGTAGTCATTGTTCGGGTCCAGTTTGTAGAGGTAGCGATTTGGCAGTACTGCCATGCTGGCAATGATGCTGAGAATGACCTTCCGGACGGCTCCATCGATTATAGATAGGTCAGCAAGTTGCGCAGCTCCAGTAAAATCTAATTTCAGAAGTGGTGGGTTGACGAATGTAAACTGCGCGGCGCCCACAAGTGGGATCACGTTCGTCAGAGGACAGAGCAGCACAGACATTCGACCTTTCAGCTGTACCGCCTTGACGCCCAACTCTGGTATCATGTCGCCGTCCAGCTTTATGTCGCACTTGCCATCCCATTCGATGTTCATCTCAAGGTTGATGCCTTTCGTTTCAGTCTTTGTGGCGCTGACTTTGGAGATCTTGATTGGCATTGTCCCAAGGTCGATCTTAGTGAAGTGCAGCGATGCCAATGGTCCAGGCAGCATTTCCTTGAACATTGGATCTGCGATTTCTTTAATCATTTGGCTACCCGCCACGTTGATGTTCGGCCATAGTTGGGTCACAATATCGTTCAAGAAGACTGTGGCACGTTAGGACTATGCTTGGAGGTCTCACCGCCCACTGACCTGCGTCTTCGCCTTCAGCCTCAGCCGTGAGCTTCTCAATGATGGCGTCCGCCATCTCGCCGTGCCTGCCTTGAAGATGGCAAGTTGGATATATAGATGCTAGAAGTAGAACGGACAACGTTCTGCAGTAGTGAGCAGGAAGATGGAATCTGTAGTCTTCGAGTTACCACTTCCCAGCATGCAGTCAAAAGTGGATAACATCAGTGAACAACATGTGACATCGAGCACATCGAGCGAACCATGATCTGCGTTGTCCAAAACCTGCTAGACGGTTCATCGCGACTCGCGAAGTTGGAAGCGGCCAATCACACGACTTGTACGCGATCTCAGGTGATCCGATTGCTGCAAGGCTGCGTAATGTCATCCCCTTGGCGTCTCCGATGGAAACAACTAGCACGCTCTTCCTGCTCAGCCTTGCACATGCGTTACATGTACACGCTGCAGTAGGGCATCAGAGGTAGTCTTCGTGTCTCAACCGGAGCCTGAGCCTGTGTTCGTGGAAATGTGTCAAAGCACTGACATCATACCAGGCTGGCTCTGGCTGACAGACCTTTGGGACAGCGACGAGTCCATCGAGCATGGGAAGCTACATGAGCAAAATTTTAGCATCTACATCAGCCTAGCCGCTCTCCACGGCAACACGCTTCGATTGCTCCCGAGGCGTGAGCCTGCAAGCGAAGTCAAATTCAGGTATGTTGACCGCCGACATCCCAGGCACGCCTCTGTCACTCTTATTGCCAGGATGAAGCATCACTCTAACAGACCCGTCCACATCAATAATTTCAGCTCTCCCAGGCTTGATTAGCCCTCCGACCTTGAAATCAGAATCCTCAAACGCCAACTTCTCAGTTATCAAGGGATCCGCAAAGTCGAACGTCTGGATCATGCGTGACGCGAGCATGCATAGCTCAGCAATTGCAAAATTGCGCCCAGGACATGCTGCAAAAGGAATGATCAGCCGGTTTCTGCGAAAGCACGGCACCATGCGAGAAGACGTACGACTGCGTCCTATGCCGAATGTGAGATCGTATTTCAGCAGAGCCTCCCCTTCATCCACGAATCTATGACCTTTCCAATATTGCGCATCGTCACCGAAGACCTCGGCATCCATGGCGCAGGCTTCTTGCATCGAATGCAGGATATCACCAGGTTGGAAAATGTGGTCGCCCATGCCTGGGAGTCTGCAGGGCTTGATTACTGTGGCTGGAGTGCCGGTAAAGACCTACATTTTCTTTCAGCTGAAGTCATTGTTGATCTCGTAATGGGGGAGTAGGGACTCACGTAAAGGCGGAAGGTCTCGAAAAAGGCAGAGTAGAGGTGAGGCGTAGCAGTTTTGAAGTTTGTATTGACAAGGGAAGATGAGTCTAGGGCGTCGACTTCGGAGCGAATGATCTTGAAGAGTTCGGGAGCCTGGACTAGATGGTCGAATAGCCAGGCGAGGGCTTCAGGCGTGTTAGTAAGGAAGGCGATCATCATCACTGCAAGCAAGAATGTGTCAGCGAGGCTTCGGCCCTCTCAACCTTGCCCACCAAGTTGTCGTCTGCCACGCAGGAGAGCAACACGGTGGCGAAGATTCTCAAGCCTTACTATTCAGGAACTTCGAGCTGACATCGACCGGCGACTCATTTCTCACGAATACATCAACAATAGCCTTGAGCTCCTCCGACGCCTTCTCTGCACCGCCCTTCTCATACCACAACAATAGCTCCCGATACAATGCCCGTCTCGCCCTCGCGGTCTGTCTCGTTCCCGGCACGATCATCTCACTCAGCCAAACTGGCAAAGGCCAATTGAATGAATTAAAAGTCACGCTCATCGTCTCGCTGAACTCCTGCAGTATGAGTCTAGTCCTGGCGGTGTCCATATCCGGGCCGAAGATGCCGGTGCAGTTGACGTTGTAGCCGAGACGATACATCAAACTGTGCAGTGAGACGAGTCTGCCTTGAGCTCCGACGGCCGTCTTAATGCGGTCGATCTCGCTGCAGCCGATCTTCTCCACGGTGCTGAGGAGGACGGAGAGTTTCGATTTTGCCAGCTTGTTGTGCACCGTTTGATCTGCATCACGAACAACGTGTTTGTACTTTGGATCCATGGTGGGAATCTCCCAGCCGGCATAGTGGAACCAGTCGAACCCAGCTCGGTGGTCTGTCTCATTACTACGTGGACGATGATGGCTCAGCAGTCATCCTCTCAAACTGATAGAAATGGGATACGCACATCGAGTTCCGGCTGAATACATGCTTGATCGCGGCATGATGGCAGAGCCAGTAGTTGCGGGACCAGGAAAATGGGTCTTCCAGCCATTTGTGCTTGCCTTGGCCGGCTTCAATGGCGAAGGTTTTGTGGGAGCTCAAGTATTTGCGATAGACATGCATTTTGCGGAGAAAGGTCGGAAGGTGTTTGGACAGGTAGAATGTAAGTGTGGTCAGGAGGAGTACTGATGCTGATTGCAGAATGATGCTTTGAGGTAGAGAGGTCGCCATGTTGAGACTAACTCTTTCTGCTGACAGTTACACAGTCGCAACAATTTTGGATCACCTCAATACCTGTAGGAGGATATATCTATCTATGCCGACCTTCTTGCCCGAGAGCTGTTGGCCGCAGCCAAGGACTTCAATGTAGATAGCTGCAGGCTTTCCATGAGCACAAGATGTCACCATGTACCTTTGCCTCACATGCCTTCCAATTACTACAACCATCTACGCCTTATCAGCAAGTGAGCTCAAATCATGCAGAAAGCGGCATTTACAGCAGGTTCCGTCTGACTCCGAGATCACAGTCCCTGGAGCGTTTGATAAGGGAGCTGCTGAGCTATCAATGCCAATGCCAGCATGCCTGTCGCCTGGCCATAGACACTTTGGGTGAGTCTTCGTTATCACCAAAGCTCTACTACGCCAACACCCAGAAGACGTCTCTAAGCTGAACGTTGCGCTATCAGCGCGAGCTACCTGGCCGTCTTAGCCACATGGAAGATGCAGCTCAGAGTGACGATAAGGAAACTGATTATAACGTGCGAAGAATCCTAGGAACTTTGCGTATCCTCGTACTCTAGCTCCTCGTTGTCGTCAGGTGGGCTCGGATGCCCTATAGAGGTTACAGGATAGATACTTGCAAATATTATTTGTTCGCGATGAACTGGACGGAACTCAAGAAGAGACTGGAGGTGGCTCAGCCAACGACCGGAACGTATGCAATCAACCAATATACATGTCCCGGTACGCATCATTTCCGCCCAGTGCGCGGACATATTGTGCTGACTACTTCTATCGATCTCGTGCCCGTGGACAAGACACGGTAGACGCACGCCACCATCTCTACCTGCATCAGCTAACACAACATCAGTCGAACATGGGGAGCTCGAGCTTATGTTGTCTACTGGATAACAGGCGGTTAGCACAAAAGGCCTCTCCTCCTCTCGACACGGACCACATATCTGACGCTACGTAGGCTTCGCAATCTACAACTACTCCACCGGCTCCGCCCTCATCACGTACGGTCTCAGCGGCCCGCAAGCCCTCGCCGCTGGGGTCTTCTCGCCCGTAGCGCTCGCGACCCTCTGCGTGTTCTGTGGCGTTAGGATCGCCCTCAAATCCAGCATGAAAACGCTCGGCTAACACTGTCTCTTTCTGTCTAGTGGATCGGCGGCAGCCACCACGTCACCTACACGGTCGCCTCAAGGATGTCGTGGGGCATGCGAGGCACGTATTTCGCAGTTGCAATCCGCGTGATGCCGGGGCTCGTGTGGGACGGCATCGAGGCCTGGTGGGGAGGTCAGGCGGTGTCGACGTGCATTGGATCCATGTCGCTTCGGTGGGCAAGGTGGGAGTATCCGCTTGCGCAGGGGACGATGGAGTTGAAGGTATGACTGGGTGCGTTGAACTTTGTGTGGTATTGTGCTGACGCTGGGAGTAGGACTTGATTGGATGTAGGTTGACGCTCCTGGAATGAGTACCCGTACTAGCTGATGTTTGAGCTCTCCAGTCATCATCTACTACTTCATATGTAGGTTCTCATGCCAGGCAAACACCTGCTTGTGTTACTGATACCCTCTGCAGACCTCTGCGTGATGTGGCTCCCGCCTCACAAGCTTCAAGCTCCTTTCAGACTGTCCGTCGTTGGCTTCACAATGGTAGTCTTTGGTAAGCTCCCACTTTAGCCATCGTCCCACCGTTCTAATGCCATTAGGTCTGCTCATCTGGGCGTTGAAGCACTCTCATTCCGGCGGACCATACTTCGCCCATACCTACCAACCCGACGCCATCCTGGCTAATTCCCTCGGTCAGCCAACCCAACGTGTCATTTCAATTCCAGCGCTGACCAGAAAAATAGGCTGGGCATGTGTGTGGGGTGCCACATCAGTACTAGGCAATTGTGGTGTTGTTACGCTTGGCCAGGCGGACTGGTGCAGGTTCTCGAGGGATGGCAACAGGACGCCTATGGTTGCTCAGGCGATTGCTTGTCCAATCGCCATCTACCTTGCTTGTCCGTCCAGCATTGCGCCATGATATTATTGAAGCATGTACTTACGATACTTAGATGCCCTTGGAATTCTCGTGACCTCAGCGTCAGCAGAGACACTTGGCGATGCATATTGGCAACCATATCTCCTGCTGCGGAAGATACAGGAATATCATGGCAATTCATCGTCATCTCGAGCCGCCGTGTAAGCTTAATCCAGCTGAATAAATGAATCGACCTGTTACTGACATCGAACAGCTTCTTCGCCTCCGCCGCCTGCGCCTTCGCTCAAGTCTGCGTAAATATAATCCTCAATTCCGTCGCCTCAGCTATGGACCTCACATCCTACAGCCCGAAATACCTCAACATCCGCAGAGGGTAAGACGTGTTGTCTGCACATACGACGAAATGCCACTGACCGACCTACAGAGCCTACCTCATCGCCGCTGTTGGCATCGCCGTAAACCCATGGCAGCTGACCGTGAATGCCAAAACCTTCATCGCCGTCCTGAATGGCTTCGGCATCTTCTATGGCCCTTGCTCCGGCATTCTGGTAGCCGACTTCTGGATCGTGCGGAATCGCCTCGTGAAGATGGACGACCTCTACCTCGGTAACCCCAAGTCAGTCTACTGGTACTGGCGCGGCGTCAACCCACGTGCCGTGATTGCCTTCGTGGTTGCAATATTCCCCGCCATGCCGGGCTACATAATGGGCTGCGCTGATCTCGACCGCGAGCCTAATGCCTGGATGAAGCTCAGTCGTCTGGGTTTCCTCACCGGCTTCGGAATCTCCATGCTGGTGTACTGTCTGCTAAACAGGATCTCGCCTCCGTCAGGCCTTGGCCTGGGTACAAGGAGCCACGACGAGGACACGCTTGTGTTGCCCTCTGCTTACCGCCAGGATGTACCTTCGCAAGGACGGTATTCTGTGCCGTTGGAAGGAGTGGGCCAGGATGAAGATGATGGCATCGTTGCGGATGGAGTGATGGTTGTCGATCACAAGGAGAAGGCTTTTAGCTCTTGACTCAGAGTTTGGTAGATACGGAGTTTCACCTTGCCTCACCAATGCTAGAGAACTTTCATGTGAGGTCCAAATCAAGTGGAGATCCATAGGTTGCCCAAATTAGTTGGCTCAGGCAGATATAAGGCAGGGAAAGTCGGTCCCGATCGTGCCTTCTGAGTATGGCACACCAAAGTAGCGCAATTTGCTGGGCTCCCTTAGAGATCTCTCATTACTCTTCCCCTTTGATTGGTGTACAAATCGCCAGTCAACCACCTACCGCACCCTCAATGAGCTCAGGTATTTGCTATTCCTCAACACAACCCCTCCCACTAACGCAGCGGTACTCAGCACGCCCAGCGCAATGGCTGCATAATCCACATACGTAGTCTCCTCCGTCACCCTGCCAACAGACTGCTTACTCTTCCTCTGGACGACATCTGTGCCGGTGCCCTCGGCATTGTAATCGTTATAATCGACCTCACTCAACAACTTCTGATACTCCACCACGGTGCCACTCCAATTATTGGTAATCAGTCCCGCTTCATTCTTATACCAAGAATTACAGTTCGGGTCGTTGAACGAGCTGTTCCTCAATACCTCCTGGACCCGAGAGTTGTACGCTTCCAACTTCTCGAGCTTAGGATACAGAGCTAGACTCTTTCCTTCCTGTCTGGCGGAGATGACGGCTTTGATGAGTCCATTAATATATCGGCTCTGGCTCTCGATCATTAGGATGATGGAATTGTGGCCGAGATTGGTGTTAGGACCGTAAAGGATGCCGAAGTTCGGGACGTCTTCGATTGTGCTGCCCATGTACGCTCGCGCGCCGTCTTTCCAGATATCGTTCAACGCTCGTCCATTACGGCCATATACAGCGATCGGATGCATGAATGATGTCGTCTGGAAGCCTGTTGCGCAGACCAGGAGATCATAATCATTCTCCACATCCTCCGGCTCGCCGTTCGCTCCTTCAACTTTGATGGCGCGCCCAGAAATCGAATGGATCTTTCGTGTTTCCAGGTCAACGTTTGCGGCGTTGAGGGCTGGGTAGTAGTCATCGGTGATGATGAGTCGCTTGCATCCAACGTTGTATGTCGGGGTCAGCTTCTCCCACATCTCGGGCTGATTTGGGATCTGCTCGCGCATCATCTGGAGGCACATGTCTCTAAACTGGTGCGAGATAGTACTCTGCCCATCTGTTATTGCATCGTACGTCGCCTCTCGGAAGTCCATCATCACCTTCCTCTTCGCCCAGCGGACCGGAGGAAAGTACCGATACACATTTCTCATGAACGGCGTCACCGGCGCATCACCACGAGGTACGACCCAATTTGGTGTTCGCTGGAAGACAGTGACCTTCTTCGCCACCTTGGCAATCTCCGGTAGGATCTGCACAGCCGTACACCCATTCCCTAGCAACGCAATCTTCTTCCCCTCCAAATCATACGACCAGTCCCACCTCGCGCTATGCATCTTCTTGCCCTCGAACGACTGCAGGCCTTCGATCTCTGGCCACTTAGGCTGGTTCAATTGCCCTACTGCACTAACCAGGAAGTCCGACTTGATCTCATACTCCGGGTTGAACTCTGCCTCTTTGCTGCCGGAAGCGGTCGTGACTCTGGTCCTCCATTTCTTGAGCTGATCGTCCCATCGCGCTTCCTCAACGGTGGTGTTGAAGCGGACGTGCTGGTAGAGATTGTATTCTTGGGCGACCTTGACGAGATAGGCGAGGATTTCTTCTTGGCCCGGGTATTCGCGTGTCCATTCAGTGTTTTGGGCGAAGGAGTAGGAGTAGAGGATTGACCAGACGTCGCAGCAGCAGCCGGGATACTTGTTGTCGTGCCTAGGTCATGACCATTAGTCGATGGCTACTTGCTTCGTGAGGACCAAACCTACCATGTGCCACCAAGACCTGCCGACTTTTCCAGAATCACAAAATTATGGATATTGTTTCTTTTGATTAGATCGATCGCCATACAGAGGCCCGAAATGCCTGCTCCAATGATCACAACAGCAGCATTTGCGTGATCTTTGTTCCCAACTGGAACTTGAGGCCAAGGTTTGTCACCTGCCATTTTGTCTGACTATATCAATGCCGATAAAATGAGAGGGCCCAAAAGTGACAACTTCAAGTAGTATGAAATCCTCTCAGAAGTACTTACAAAAGATACGAATCTGCGAGGAACCATCGCTTGTCTTTACCTTCTACCTAGTGCAATGCAATGTAATGACCGAGGGGACCTCGGATAGACTCCACAAGATGTTTGGAGACTTGAGCGGGGTTGACACAGAGACGCACGTTAGTTCTATCCGGACAACCATATAGGCTGTCGGAGCTTGCATTTGGATCCTTACAAACTTGAATCCTGTGGATCCTCTTCTTCACTGCTTGATGCCATATCAGTTTCTGAGCTTAGCTCGCCGATCGTAGCATTCCACTCTGCAGTCAATCCCATCATATTGCAGTACAGGCTCTTGACCTTCCCTGGCACTCTGATGCATCGCACCATGGTCAAGAAGCCTTCCTTGCCGCTCATCTCCAGTCCTCGCGTCAAAGATTCCTCTTCGGATCTACTACCAGCAGCTGGCGCACCTCTCGGCGCACCATCGTACACCTCGTCCGCAGAGCCGTCCATGTACGCCATCATGGCTTCTCGATCTCTGTCGACTAATTCGCGCATCACTCGGACCGCGCGCAATGCCTCTTCGCGTCCACCAAGTGCGCAATGCCGATCTTGGAGTATAGTAATGTCGTTGCGCCAATGCTCGGCCGCAGTGATATTGCTATAGCTCCTGAGGAGCTGCACCAGATCTGTCCTTTCCTCACATCTCGTCGGCGTGTAAATGGCATTAGCTTGTCTGTACTGAGGTTCAACCTCGGCAAACAGTTCTGCAACTCTATTGGCCACAGCGAGCTCTTCGTCAAAGTCTCTGCACGGATGCTCAAGAGCACTGCGAGTTGTGGCCGCGCTTGTGAAATTCGACTGCATGTCGCTCATGTCTGGGTAGAGGCGACAATAGCCCTGGTCGAGTATATGCTGAGTTGGAACAGTCGCGTGCCCTCGGACAGCGCCGTACATCAGGAATTCAAACGGGACCATGTCCTTCCTTAGCTCCTGAGAGATGATGACTCGCAACCCAGGGGTGTATATCGCGACGCTGGTTTCTTCGAGTCTTCGGGTGTCTAGAATGGCAACGTTCACGTCCTCGTGTCCCGCACCAAGCTTCTGTATAGCCCATGGAATGACGAACGGGAACGATGGAGACCACGAAGAGAATACGGAAGGTATCTTCTCAGTGTAGACATGGCCCAACACTTCGAACGCCAGCGAGTACCGGCAAAACGTCTCGATCTGTGGCACGTTGGTTCCGCCATAAAACCCGGGCGGTGTGACTGCTTCAGCGTCATTGAGTGTTCGATCATCAGTAGATCTTGCGGATCTTGACGACCAGACACGGAAGAGATATAGAGGCCGGAATGTTCCAAATTTGCGCAGTCTTTTGTGTAGCTGACGCTCTTCGACAGGCTTGGGTGCACTGATGACCCGACTGACCTGTCGATAGAGGTTCTTACGATCAATATCGTAGCCTGTGATATACCGCTCACCTGGACAACTTCCTGGCATGCTGCAATGCTGACGATGCTCGTCGCGGAATTGGGCTCCTTGGGCGCGGCTAGGGGCTTCATCTGGAGTGGTGACCATAGCGACAAGATCGACTACGTACGATGTGCAAAGAGAACATCTGCAGTATCAACGCCGCCTTGTATAGGAGTCTGCAACAAACATAGAATCGACTAGCTTATATTTGTTGCGAGACAACGTGAATGATTGATCTGGATTCAAGGCGAATAAACCCGACAGTTGCGTTGTGCTGCCACGAATACTTGTGGTAAAGCAAAACAATAGTAACATTGCTCAATGAAACTCATAATCTACCTCTCTGGAAGCTGTCAGCCATACTGCGGATTCCGGGGACTTGCACGTTGCCGATGACTCCGTCAGGATTGCATTATCGAAAGGACTCTGCATTTATTTGTTCACTCTGACTTTCTCGTTCTCGTACCTCAACTTGACATCCCGGTAGCAGCCGGCTCTCGGAAAGGACCTTACTTAGGTGGAAGTTCCATGCAGTACTGACGCCCGGTCACGCCGGCCGCTTTATCCTGACCATTCGCCTCGCATCAATGACCGTCTTTGGCCTTCCGGCAGTGCTGCCTAACATATAGGTTAGTATAGCCGGTGGTGGAAGACAGTAGAGCGAGTGAGGAATAACCATGTGAAGAGAACGTACTCCAGCCCAGGCTGTCACTGCGAAGAGCGTCATGAGCATTTTAGACCTCGCGTTGGATGATCTGCTGTTGTACAGTAGAAGTTGGTGACCAGCATTGGAGATGTGAAAAAGCAAATGGCTTCCAAGATGGTGGCTGTGATATTATACTAATTGCAGGGTCAACATGCCAAGGTCTCGCGCTCTTAACGTGGTCAAGCTGGAATGATACCACTGGTGTTTAACCAAGCTCTTGCAAGACAATCGGCAATCCGAAATGGATCTCCTGGGTCACAGATGCGCACCAGTCCCACCTGTCCGTACGGTCTCAAGCTGGGTCTTGCTCGTGTTCGCAAATGTCTCCTGAAATAGGCCGTGGCTAATCCGGATGACGCATAGACTCTGACCCATACTCTCTTCTGCTATCATGAGCTCAGATCTGCCCATCATGCTGTTGGCATTCCACCCCTCTTCCACCACACACTACTGCTCAGCCAGCCTTCCCTTGAATCGCTTTTCACATACGCTTCTGAACGCGATGATTCGTTCTCGTTAGGTACTTCCACATGTCCTTCGTGAAAAGTCTCTCATCTCCATACCACTCCACTAGCTTCCCTTTGGGTGACAGGGTGCCATATGCTGAGCTCACTTCACCGCGCAGTGCCTTATGCTCCCCCAACAATCTTCGGCCGGGACACGCGGTGGTAGAGCTCGCCTGCTGGACCTTCCGTATACCATTGATGACGCCAGCGAGGTCTTGGACATTCTGCGGGATCCTGTCCAAGCGACTGTACTTGGCCACAAGAGTAGAACCCGTTAGTTGCGTGCCTGCCCTGCTGTGGACACTACTGTCCGGCGTGGTGGTTTGACTGCTGGAGGTTGCAATTACAGGTTTCCTCTGCCGATTGCCCTTGGTCTTTGCTGAGTCCGTTCGACGAGCCGCACCTGAGATATTGCGGCCACCAGCCGGTTGCGATGCGCCAGCCCTACTCTTGGACGATGCAATCATGATTGTTCTGGGATGCGCGACGACAATTGTGTCCTCTGCCTCTGATGTCGATTCAGCATCAGGAACAACGCGGCGACTTTGTTGATTGATCGCAGTGAAGCGCGGTACAACAAAGCCATCTTCTGTCGCAGCTGCTTGTGTGATGCGGAGCTTCTTGGTTGCGAGCTCACTGCGTGTGTCATCACCGTCATCCGTTCTGGTTTCCGGTGAAGTCGCACGCTTCCGTGAAGTTCGACGCTGGCCACCAGGGACACCTCGCTGCGTGCTGGCTGGACCAGTGGTGTCTGACCTGTGTAAGAAAGTCTCCCTAGTAGCGTGCCCACTAGCTGCACTGGGCTGAGCTGGTGGGCTCTCCGTACCTCGATACCCAGAGGTGATCATGTCCTCAAAGGCGAGTGATTGCTTAGTGGGCGCAGGCACAGTCGGCGGAGAAGAGACATGGAATCGCGGTGATGCACTGCGAGTTGTGCGATGGTGGATCGGCTCTTCTCCAGGTGAAGACTGTGGCGGAGTTTCAACATCAGTTATCATGGTCTCCTCAATGGCCCTCTGGACGGCTTCTTGACTGGGCGAGGAGAGGACCTTGTCCGTCGTCTTGTCGCTGTCGTTGTCGTAATCGTCTTCCTGGCGTTGAGACGGTTCATCGTCTGTCTCATTGTCGGGGTCGAAGCCCAGTTCGATCTCAGAAGGATGCTGTACCATGGACGCATTCATCTCTGGGTGCAGTAGCTCTCGATGCATGCCTACCACCTCCTGCGTAGGTGGACTCGACTGCGGTGTTCTACGCGTGGCTTTCAGCATCGATGATGCCGATTCACTGGGTTGTTGGAGCAGCTCTTGTTGTGGTGAAGCTGGAGATTGTGCTGGCGGGTCATTGTCGTCCACTTCAAACCTGCCTTCTTGCTCAGCCCTTGCAGAAGCATCTAGCAACCATTGCGCCTTTTCAATCTCTTCCTCAACGGCCCTTCTGGCCTTCACTGACTTGATCAGCTCTTCCTGCCATTGCCGCTTCTGAAAGAGTTCATGCTCTCGACCTATCATCAACTCCGAGTTGTGGCCAATGCGGCGCACTCGGGCGATTCCTACACAGCCCGCTATGCCCTCGTTGATCAGTGCTTGGAGACGGAGGCGCTCAATCTCATCGAAGACAGCGGTTGCCCGCGCCCGCGCATCCAGATATGCAGTGTGAGCATATCGCATCGCATCGCGGTATACACTTTCATTGGGAGGCTTTTGTCCTGCTTCTGAGCCGAAGTTCAAATCGAACTCGTAGTCGTCGATCTGGTGCTTGAGATTGGCAAATGCCGGATGCTCCGACTGTGTCGCTGGGGAGGCAGTGCCGCCCGCGGAGTCCATTGCGCTTCGAGTCGTCTTCCTAAATATAGAGAAAGATATATGCAGGCGAATCTTCGCAAGTTGTAGATATGCGATTGGCCAGTCGACGCGCAAAATTGATGCAGGAGCGCCGTTGTGGTATCGAAAGCTGTCGTTAGGTCTCGTGAATGTGTGATGGAGTTTGACACTCAACACTCGCGGGCACAGTCCCAACGAGTCTTCCTTATCAGGCAGGAACACAGATGTGGATTTCCTCAGCCAATCAGCATGCTCGAGTCTTTCACTACTTTCACAGTCGTTAGATCTTGCGATGGATCAGCATGCCCATGGGAATCCTCAACTGAGCCCTGAACCAAAATAATGCCATCGGAATAATGTGCGCCATGATACAAGTCCTGGCGCAAGATATTGCCGTGTTGATATTGCAGTGTTGGCGCTCCTTCCTCTTTGAGCCAGGGTCTGAAACTCAGGTGAGCTAAGGCCCGTTGCACACGCGCACGTGAGATGAGCGAGCTTGCATCCGCGTGACTATTGTCTGAGGTCCGTGTCACCAGGGTGACTTCAATACCAGTATCATCAAAGCCGTCAACTTCCTGACATCACCACCATGGCCTCACAAACTGACGTCAACCTCATGGTGGCGGCGGCCAATGACTCCAGGAGACGCCGCCGTCACCATGCTGCTGCTACTGACATGACGCGTGACAGTGACGATGAGGGCGGTGATGCTGACGTTGACTGCAGGGACGGAGTGACCTTGGCGTCAAGCGAGGTCAAGTTGTCACCAACACCTGCACTCCAGTGTGCATGTGACAACGACCACGGCACCATGGCGCAGCAAGACGAAGTGAATCGCCTGCAGGCTCTCAATGAGCAGCTGATGAAAGGCATCCACAAGCTCCACGACGACCGCGCAGCGCTGCGCCAGCAACATGCCAGCGACCGCGCGGAGCTCGCGAAGCTGAACGCGCTCATCAAGCAGTATCGCGCCCAGGCCGCAGCACACGACATCGGCGGTTGCCAATTCCACAAATCGGCTCAGCTCCTCGAGGAAGACAACAACATCCTGCGCAATGAGCTCATGGACCTGCAGCGCGTCTACAACCACCTCACCCGCTCTCGCGTCGTCTCCCTGTGCAGCACCGAAGGCGCAGGCAATCCTTTCGGCGAGAGCCTCGTTGAGCAAATCTCAGCCGCCGACTCTGTCGAAGCGACCAAGACCGCCTCAGAGAGCAATGACGGCAAAATCGGCGAACAGCTCGACGCCATTGATGAAGAGTCCCGTGCTTTCAGCTTCGCGACGAACGACCTCCACACAACCCTCAAGAATCCAAACAGGGCGCGCTTCACTCCCAAATCGCCCACGCCACAGCTCGACGCCTTCCACACCGTCCAGAACTACAGGGCGCTTTTCAACAGCGACTCCGGCAAGAATACCACCATCACACGGCCGACTCAAATCCCTGGGTCCAAGGCTTCGCAAGTCCTCGACACCTCAAAGCCGACACCGACCCTAAAGACCAAGGCGTCGCAATACTTCAACACCACAACCAAGCTGCAAGCATCGAAGAGCCTGTACAACCTGTCGCCGCGCAAGACATCAGCCGCCGCTGCCATTCCAGCTTCACCAGCCGACTCCGCCTGTGGCTGGCACCCGAAGGGCACCTGTCGCCGCGTCACTGCCGAAGAAGCCAGAAGTACCGGCGCATTCTGCGTCGTCACCAATAGAGGGCTGCAGCAAAAGACCTCGATAGAGGGACCCAAGAACTTCCTGACCGCAAAGGCCTCAACCATGAAGGGCCGCCTCGGCTTTGGTCGCTCGTAGGTTGTCCTGGAAATGGGTATCTGTCGGACGTGGGAGGATCAATTGGTAGCCAAGAGTCATAGATTCAGGCGTACGTCTCCCGAGCCTATCCGTTTGTGCAAGACTGACCATTACCAGATCAACAAGCTTGAGCGAGCCCATTTGAGAGATTGTGAAGACAGGCATATTGCTGAAGCCGACACCGTCTCTCGAGCGCGAGCGAGCCGTCAGTAGCGTCAGGCAGCAGCCAGGGAGACGATGATGCATACTAGGATTGATGGGAGACATAGGGTAATCACAAAGAGAGAAGCCAGCCTTACTGCGCTGGCAGGTGAGCGCAAACACTTCATTGTGGATTATGGAAGCGGCGATGGGCGATCATAGCGAATGTAGGCAAACGCATGCCACAGTCGCCGCACACTTCATCGTCCTGCTCTGCATCTTCCTCATCCCAGCCACCTTCATCATAGCTTCTGCTGCTGATGTCAATCACTGCGACCTCAGCCGCCTCTGCCGACTTCTCACCGCCATTCATCAACCCGTTCTCATCATGCCAAGCACCGGTAGGCACGGTCGCAGGCATAACATCACCATTTTCCAACTTCTGGTCACCTGCACCATCATCTTCCAGCCCGACATTCTTCTCGACACCCACCGGACTATCATCAATGACCCTGAAGTCCTTCAGCACATCCTCCTGTCGCTTGAACATAGTCCCAATATCCCTCCCACTCGCACTCTTACTCTGTCCACCAGCCTCTGCCATATTCGTGACAGCCAAGTTGACCAAGCTCAAATTCCATCCAGATTTCTCCGGATGCAGCTTCTTGAACATGTTCACCAAGACATCGCGCAACAGCCTCTCGGCTAGTGAGTCTACGCTTTCGCTGAGACTGAAGACAAAGTTGGGCAATGGACCAGAATGTGAGATACGCTTGAATGATCGGACACGGGTGCCGTCAGCTTGCAGGGGCTGACGCGGACGAGTAGTCAGACGAAGGGTCTTCGGGTGCGCAAGCCACTTCTTGCCAGTCGTCTCTGCTGCGCCCTGAGCAGTCTCGACTTCTGCTTCCCCTTTGCTTTCGACCACGTCGTCATCATCACCACCAAGCAGGTCGATGCGCATCCTTGTTAACAAACTTCGTGCTAGCATGTTGAGCTCGTTCAACAGCTCAGGCATGGTGTCGAGCCGTATGTAGCTATCCTCAATGCTGATCTGGCTGGGCACAGCTTTCGCCGTGCTGACCTCTGTGTCATCAACGCCGTGTAGCAAGCACCAGATCTTCCAGCCAATGCCATGAGGTGAGCCAGGTCCAGCAAGGAGCTTCTCGAGCTGTTCTGGCGTTACGTTCGGATGTGTGCGCACGTCAGCCACCGTGACATTCTCTTTGGTCCCGCCGTAAACTAGACCACGCTCGAAATCGGCAGAGCGTTCAAGTACGAAAGCGCGAAGTTTTTGAGCCAGCTTGAAGCCAATTCCTGGTATCTTGCCAATATCGTGCCCGTCGATGAAGGTGGTGACGTTGCTCAAAGTACTCTCAGACGTCACAAGAGGAGGCATCAACGTCGTTTGACCTTTGGGCTTGTTCAAGTTGCCGACAAGCTTCGACAGCAGCTTCGATGTCGCTATGCCGACGGTGCAAGTGTAGCCTTTCTGTTGCTCAAGCTGATGGCGCATATACAGTGCCACATGGCTGCCGAGTCGCAGTCGCAAAGTCAGAGCGTCGACCTCTGCAGATGGTGCCTGATACCCTGGCGGGTATGGATGCCCTGCAATTGTGCTTGCATCAAAGGCAAACCCATCAGTTGGATCATGCTTCGACATCTGGAAGAAGGACTGTTCCAAGCAATGCTTGTTTAGGATCTCCATATTGTAGTCGACCATGTCCGTCACATCCATCCACACCTCATCAAAGCCAAGCCTTTCGACCTGCTCAGACCAGCAGAAGGCTTTGAGGAAGGTATATAGCTCTTTGCTCGCATCCCGGAACCTGCTGATATCTTCGCCCAGTTCGAGGATCACATCCGGACAGGTTCGTTTGGCGTCCTTGATGAGCTGCAGCTTGTGCAGCCCGCGTCGTCGTGCCTCATAATTGCAAGTCACGATGATCTGCTTTTGCTGTACTGCAAAAGGCAAACTCCTGAGAGCAGGATTCTTTGCTTCAAAGACAGAGGCATAGAAGCAATCATAGTCGAAATGGATGACTATCCTCCCGTCCTTTCGCGGAGGCTGGACTCGCTTCTCCATCTTCTCTTCATCCTGCAGTCGTCCTGGCTTTGGAGCGAACTCATCTACAATACAAACTGTAGTGCAGTGAATGATAACCCTGTTGTGGTGATGGTCCCAATGTGATGTTCGCGACAAGCTCACGTTGGAACAGACGCAAAGCCCTGGCGCACAAGCGCGATGGGAAATCGGTGCCGAAACGCTCCGAGCTACATACACGATCAATCTGGAGTAAGTATCTACATACATTCGAACGAGCATGAACTTGGAAGGCTCTTAAGTCTCGGACAGTATTCATGCTTGGCAAGTCATGGCGGGTGTATCTTATCGCGCTCTACGAACTCTCTTTGCCCAAGGTACCAGGCTTGCAGACAACAATCTACTCAACATGTGTACCCTGGACATGAGCGGGCGACGAGCCCAGTGTTCTGTTGGGACTGTCGAGCGATGTGCAGTACCGCTTGAAGCACTACATATGCCATGCCTTCCTATCTCGAGCGTCCCGGCCGGCTACAGCCAAGCCCGTCGCAAGGACCTGAACACCACCACCTTCAATGATCCTTCATCGCTTCACGAGCGGGGCCACGGATACCTCTTGCATTCCCGCAGGAATGTCCACTTGCAGCCTGCAGGCGCCTATAATCTAGACGTCACGGGTCAGCTTGCCATTTGCCCAAGAAAGCCTCTTGCCGACTGCCGCATTGATGAAGGGCGATCTCAGCTAGGCCAGTCTGACAGTACGCCATGCACACGTGGGCCGCGTGGACGACGCCAGCAGTTGTTGATCCTTCTTGAAGGCCTTTGACAGGGGTTTGAGGTTCCGCCCAGTACGGAATGAATCTGACTCTCCAGCAAGCGGATTGCCTATGCACCACCTGACCGATCACTACCGAGCCTACATTATTGCTGGCGGGCTGACGAATTTCTGTCGCAAAGCAGCGGTCCTGTCGATGCTGTCATCCACATCACGCGATCTTGTGGCACCGCGTGGATCCGCCATGAGCGATCGTAGCAGTCTCAGGCAAAAGCCACATGGTCGTCGCTCATGTGCTTGGCTTTTCCGTCAGCATTATGCGGAATGTGCTCACCTTATGAGGGTAGAGCATCCTCGTCAATACATCTTCATAAAGTCCACGCGTTGGTCTTGGCTCAGCCTCTACATTCGCCACCGTGAGCGGCGCGGCGCTGGACAGTGTCATACGGAGATCAAATGCTGCCGGGCTCGAGGGAGCTTCCAAGTCCGTACCAGTATCCGTCTTTGATGTTAGGTACTGACTAATAGTTTCGAGAATCTGATCGACATTGCAAATATTCGTGCACAACGACGGCAGCTATTTGCCTCCATTATGCGTGTTCTGGTAAATGCATCGCAGTATTTACTTAGGTTTCAGTGAAGTTGTCCTTCCGCTCTTGGGCAAGGGTCTGTAGAAGCTTCAGACAGCCACCCACGGAAGCAATAGCCGAATGAGGTGTACGGCAAGCATATGGCGGCGGCAATCTCTCAGCGGTAAGCCTGAGCCGCATGAAGCCCCCATGTATGCAGACAGGTGGCCACGCATCTTCATGACTTCTATGACACCAGCGTGGCAAGTCCACGAGTAAAAGTCTGATTCTGATGAGAGCCGGCCAGGTGAAAACGAGCCATGGCGTTCGGTAGGTCTTCGCAATTCCAGCCTCGTATTCAATTCGTTTCGTATCGCGCCTTGGTCCAAGCCTCATCGTGCTGCGTCACACAGCCAGATGACCTCGATCCTGCCGCCCATGTAGCAGGCATCGAGCACGCGGGCTGCTGTAGCATCAATTCGCGCCAGTCGCAATACCTCTGCAGCATCTCCACCAGGCCATCTAATAAGATTGAGCCCCCACTATGTATTGAGGGGTATCCTCGGTAGCGAAGAAAGAAGTTTTTTTGAAAAATACTGATGTGCAACGCGACAGGCAAGACTAGGCAGAATGAACAACCGTTTCGACAGACAAAAGCAAGAGATCTTCAGCGTCCGGCCCAAACAGGCTTCTATTTCTGGGAATGTCTCGGCTTGAGATTCCCTGCTCTGAGCAAAGGCTAAACCCGTGCGGATTAGCCGCGTACTTTCTGGGCCAGTCTATTTCGAGCTCTATGGTCCTGTCAGCGGTCAAGTCGATGATTGGGCGCTGCTCTCGGCGTTTATGTCGCGATCTTGCGTGTTCATGTGGACTGCGCTCTTGCATGCAGCGTCCACCCCAGTTTCGCGCCTTTACCTTGCGTGCCCGTCTTGTCTATTTCGGTGTCAGGCGTTAGAAAGCTCGCCGCCGAGCACAGATGCAAGCATGGCCGCAATCATAGCTCAAATCGGAGCCACCTCTGGTTCGTACGATTGCAATATAACGAACGACGCCGCCAATACACTCCGGTCACACTCCAAAGAGCCTCGGGAAGGCAGAGCAGGTCTCACTATTGGATCCATTAAACGATCGACCAACCCGCCCAGCAAATCATCCTTCCCATCGAGGAGCGAGGCTTAGTAGCAGCGTTGGCCTGCTGATCCAACACCACTCACGGCGTCCCACGAGGTCTTTTTATCCGGAGGGAGTCAAATTCCTTTTGCTTTTACAGGTGCTCGCCCCTGTGACAATAAAGCATACACCTGCTCCCGGATCTCCTCGTACGAACCCACTGGGAGGCGACGACCTCCGCACACGAGAACTCTTACCAATAGGCGGCGCGCACCGAACGGTACAAGCCTACCAGAAGTGTGCCACGCATCTAGCTGACAGGGCCGCCCTTGCACCACGGGACTATTGTTCGTGCTCCACTACCAAAAGCTTAGGCCCTCCGGTCTCAGATACGTACTGTTGGATCATGCTGGCCTTTATGTCACCATCAACACTCATGCCGGATGTCTGCACACCACATCTCCCTTCGACCACTATGTCACTCGCCATATTGCCCTCGGCGCCTGTAACCTATGGAGGATCTTGTGGCCCTCAAGCGCTATCTTCTCGGCCTTCGCCTTCAAAACGACCAAAACTCTCGCTCAACACCACCAATACGAGCCTGCCTGCAACGATAGGGAAGGCATCGACGAGCCTGCGCTTGGAGACGCTGTCCGCGACCTCTCCGACGTCGCGAAACACATTCAGCAATGGTTACCACGCCTCGCAACAAGTAGGAAGAGGTACACGGCGACCCCAACGACCATCGTTGACACCACTTGCGACGGACGTCCCTGCAATAGCACCAAGGAATCCAACGCCTGTTGATTATGAGCTGTCCAGCTCAGCAGAGTCTAGCGATTTGACATCGGCATCCGCTGTATCCTCCACATCAACATCGACCAATTTTAGCGAGATACTTTCCACTGGCGCGCCTTACAAAGTCGCCGACGACATCGCATCAATCCTCTGCAACGGACCTTTGTCGAGACCAGTGAGCAGGAGATCATCGAAATCCCGCCAAATGTCTTCTACCAAGAAGGTTGTGTTCAAAGCACCATTGACGGAAGAGATCAAGACGACTAAGTACACCATGGCGCATTCGGACATCTCTTCGTCGACGATATCGACGTTGGAGCTACCACCTCCAGCGCATCCGCATCAGTCCCACCAAGTAGAAGGCGAGGTACACAGAGAGGCCCATCAAAGCAAGAAGAGCACGGAGGAAGAGTCAACTGAGGCGACGTCTCCACACACAGGAGACAAGCGCGAGTCGTCCGATGAGGAAGACAACGATGTCTGCCCAGCCACCCCAGTCGCTGGCCGGAGAAAGAGGCACAGGCAGTGGAGATGGACATTAGGCCCAATTGGACAGCCGGAACAAGCGTCGCTTGATGCACAGTCGGACATGGAAAACGGGGAGAAGGAGTCGTGAATCCTCCAACCACAATATGTATATGCTGGTACTGGAGCATCATGCAGACGGCGTTGTGAGGAGGCATCATTTGCATTTGCTGGCGCATGGGTCTGTTGAACGATACCCCATAGCGCTGCATCATTAGAACTACATTTCCACTGTGACTATAGTTGCTCAAAGAATCTCGCAGGACTGCCTGAACGATCTGCACTGAGTGTATCACTTCGTCACAACTCGATGTTACCAATTGGCTCATGGACAAGCGATCCAAGTGGGTAGAATACTGAGAGTGCGGTCATGCCGTTATATCTTTGCCGAGGTGCCTCATTGGCCGCAGCGTTCACAATCCGTGCTACATAGTGACGCCACCCGCCTGTGCGATACAATGCACGTCCATGACAATTGCTACTTCCCGCCTGCCAAAAGCACAAATAGAATGCGCACAACCCAACAAGCCAAAGCAACGTTAGCATGACCCACATACGACGCTGCAAACAATGCTAGGTATCACGCGCCTCGTCGAAGCGCTAAACCTCCACCTCCCAATTTGCAGGTGGCAGTTGTTTGAGGTTAGCGACCTGTGGATGTAGGTCACGCGCTGCAGGCTGTGTCTCATGTACAAAAGTTTGCCAATGCTGCTGAACACATTGCTGATTGTTGTGTTGGCAGTGTCCCTGCATTCCTCAGACATCGCGTACCAGAGACGCTGGCCGCGCAATGGATCAAACGCCTGCCCTTGATCCAGTCACAGTCCCTTGCCGACTTGGCGGCAGACGCAGTGATCGAAGCGCTCAACAGCATCGAGGACATTGACACGGCAGATTGGACAGTGATTGACTTCTGCTCAGGTGCTGGGGGCCCAATCCCGGAGATTGAGCTGCTTGTAAATCATGGCCGGAAAACGCACAGGCAAAAGGCCATACCCTTCAAGCTGTCCGACGCTGACCCGAGCGGATATGTGGACGATTGGATGGAGCTGTCGTCGCGTTCAGACCACCTTTCGTTCATACCTAATCCTGTCAATGCTGCATTTCCTCCTTTCAGCGCGATTAGTACAACCACAGCTGGGAATAAAGAAGCTGCTGCCAGGCAAGGATACATCTCGAATGGCAGCAAGGTCTTCCGACTGTACTGCCAGTCTTTCCATCACTTCAATGACGAGATGGCCACGAAGGTCCTGAGAAGCACGCTCGAGACGAGTGATGCCTTCGCCATTATCGAGCTACAGGAGCGTACTATCGGAGCTTTCATCATGAAAGTGGTCGAGGCTTCCCTAATGTTCATGATCACCTTCATCTGGTTCTGGCACAGTAATGTGCATCTGATCTTTACTTACGGCCTTCCGATGCTCCCTGCTATTTACCTATTTGACGGACTTGTCAGCTGTATACGTACCAGAACGTTCGCCGAGCTGATAGGCGTCATCGGAGAAGCGCAAGGAATGAGGCATGGGGATGCTCCGGGCAAGTCTAATAGGCAGAAATTAGGGTCGTGGGACTTTCACCACACGAGGATGCTGTATACTTGGCCAGCTGGGTATATGAATATTACTGTTGGGCGCAGACTGGAGAATGGTAGAGGCTAAGATATCGTCATATTCAGGGTTGGCAGGCTCTCCTTGTTGACAGTGCAAAGCTCGGCACGAACTGGTCTCAGTAATGGTTGACTGCACTCATCGGCCCGTCGATATGAGACCTTCAAGACCTGTAATGTGTGGGTGGTTACTGGGAATGAATGCTGAGCATGATGCACATCATGGCATACATAGGCTACGAAGCCTCCTTCTCCCGTCAATCCGGCCCCAAACGCCAAAGTCGACGATTATGCCCAAATGCGCACTGCTCGTGCGATCAACATGACTTAAGTGCAATCATTGCTGCAATCTTTGCTACAATCCTTGTAAGCCGTCGGCGCCACTAGCAGATCAGGTTGAAGCTCTGGAAACCATAGGTCTCACACATCCTTTGAGAAGTTGACGGATACACCTCCTGAAAATTGCCAGTGCAATCCTCACTTCCATAGACCCGGATCATACATCCCGCAGCGATGTTGGAAGGAGAAACATTGAAGATCGAGTAGCTAAGCGCCATTGCATTGAATGCCTCGCAACTGCTCGTCGTGCTGCCTGGATCCAATACGATTACGGCAGAGTCGACGCTTGGTGGAGTGCCTGTGGCCACAGGTGTGGCAGAGCAGCTGGAGGCGGCGTAGCCCAGGAGGGCGACAAATGTCGAGGGGCTTGGAGTGGTTGTGATCGTGGTGGAGGAACTTTCGGTCGAGATGGACGTTATTGTTGATATGGACGTTGTGGTGGAGACAGACGTTGCCGTGAAGTTTGAAAAAGAAGTCGTCGTGAGATTCGAGAAGCCCGTGGTGGTCGTGGTGGAAGTGACTGTAATTGTAGGATCACTGGCGTTCGAGGAGAATATAGTGGTCGTGATGGTCGAGGCATTCGGAGTGATGGTGATCGAGATCGGGCACTGAGTCGGATCGAGGGTACTGGTTACGGTGGTTGTGTAATTTGGCGCCAGAGAGGAAGACGAGGAAGTCTCCGGACCCCAACCATACCCATATCCGCCCTGAGGTGTGGCCACAGCGAGCATCGGGCCCAAAGCGAGCAAGAGTGTCTGACATTCGGTCAGCTTCGGATACATATTGATTGCAACGGATGCACATCTTACCTTGATCGACATGATGGCTGACTTGCGATATGCTGCTTCTGGAAGATCGATCAGTGGATTGAGTAGGACTTGTGCGACCTGAGCGAGCGAAGAAGGTTGCAATTGAGGCTGCCATGAGCCTGGAATTGAGATGAATCTTATACACGTTGATCTGCTCGCCAACTCTTACTCCTAATGCAGCCACAGCTAGGTCCGCACCAGACCAAAGCCACCGTACCACGATAGCTGAACGTTCATCTTCGTGTCATCCTCAAACACAACCAGGCAGAGTGCTCAGCGAGATTGCTGCTACGCAGGCTTTTCAATAGCTCACTACAGTGTTACTACCGCACCAGCGAAACCAGTGTGGGATGGAGTTCGGACAAAGAACGCCCAACGCCTGTCACATATGCGTGCTACTGTGGCCAAAGCCTTGTGCACGACCGGTGCACTCCGTCGATGAACACAGATGCAGGTCCTGCTGGTAGGGAGATGCAGGTACATGACCATTATTGGTGGCTGCGGATCGATCTAGCGAATGGTCGAGAAGCCACCGGCACAAGTTTCGGCGAGGTCGAACAGATGCATTTGCATGTATGCCATGCTTGGCAGCTGCGTTGTCGTGTTGGTGCTTTCGCCTCTGACCTGTATGCGATCAAGATGCGATGCCCGGAGACACTGAGAGGAAGCCGCGACAGCTGCCCGGAAAATACAGGAGCAATCCTGCGAATGGTCGAAAAGTCATCGGTGTGACCCTCGGTGATGTCGGACACACGCATGCGCATGTATGCCACGCATGACGGCTTGATGATGGCTGGCCGGTCGTGTGGCCTGCCTCAGCATCTGGTCTCGTATTCAATCAAGCGTACAGGTCGAGATGCTCTGAGGCGCTGAAGGAAGTGGCGACGGTTTACCCATCAGGCGAGCGACAGATTGGCCGATCGATTGAGACTGTGTGGCCGTAAGCGAGGGATAATCAGTCAGACATGCCACTTGCGCGTGCGCAGCTGTCGATGAGTTTGCATCGCCATTTGAACTTCATATGCTTTGTTGCATGTCTATAGTCAGTAGCACAAGGGCACGCTGTAGACCTCTGCATTTCCACCACCGCTCTAACGCTCAGAACGCCTCCCGATGATAGCGTATCCTAGCCTTTTTATCCCTCAAGACCATCACGACCTCCTGACCCATGCTGAGACCACCGCTACCTCTACTCGATCTCCCTCCTGCACACTGGACAAGTCTTCTGCTGCCTCAACCACATACCGATGCACTCATCCCCATGAAACACATGCTTGCACGGCAACTGCACCACCTCCTCATCCTCCTCCAGCTCACCAATACAAACATGACACTTGATCTTCTCACCTTCCTGCCTCTCGCCCGGGATCTCGTGCTTGAGCTCACACAATGGCTTGCGCGGCAACTTCTCAATGGTCTCGTCCTTGGCTGGTCGTGCACGAAGTGCCGCATTCGGATCCATGGCTTCTGCCCACGTTTGCCACCCGCCGTTGCCGCCATCGTCGTCCTCGCCGTCCTCGCCTTCGTCCTGCATGTCCTCAAACATCATGCCGAGCTCACGCTCGTCGAACTGGAGGAACTCATAGTGCGTGACGTGGCGACGGGCGTTGAACATGGTCGTAAGCTGGAACTGTCTCTCGAACAAGGTATCAAAGTTGGTCATGTTCTCGATGTCTGCTTTCAATGCTTGTTGGAACTGCAAGACATCGATGCCGATGCAGACCGGGCAGATTGGCTCGTGCTCTTTTGAGGCGAGGGTGAAGAAGGTGCTGTTTGGGACGTAGTGATTGATGTCGTTGAGCCGTCCTAGGAAGCCGTCGGCGCAGTTGACCGGGCAATTACGCAGACCCAGGACGTTGCGACGCATGAAGTCGCCACCAGGGTTGACAGTGATGGTGTAATTTTCAAGACTGCCTCCAGCTGCTAACTCGCTGACGCTGATGGTATGCTCGCACTTCGTTCCTGAGCAATGCTGATTGTGCGGGAAGTGAATTTGGTCGCCGTACACTTGGTAGCGGTGCTTATCGGTCAGGTCGGTGATACCCAGCTCCAGCTTCGTGAGCTTGAAGTCCGTGCAGATGCCGTCGCTTTCGATTCTGGTGACCTGGAGTTGAGTCAGTGGAGGTTCATAGTAAGGTTCTGTGTCTTTAGACTCACATAATAGAGCGCCTTGGTCGACACAGCGGCTTCGGAGTCAATGGACGCATCATCTTGGCGGTCACCGGCATCGTCATTCTCTTCGTCGTCGTCATCCTGGTCGCTGTGGATACTGCCATCTGCGTCTTCAACAGCATTCTCCTCCGCGCCGTTGACCTGAGATGTATCTTGCTCGGCGTCCTGCATCTCGGCATCTGACTCCGCCTCATGCTCCTGGTCTTCATCTTCCTCATCGTCACTTTCGCTCTCAACGCCGCTCTCATGCTCATCGCCGCTCTCGACACCTCCGTCATCACTATCGTAATCGTCACCTTCACTCCCACCTTCGTCTTCGCTCTCACTCCCGCTATCATCAGTCAACTCAAGCTTGTCAAACTTGACGAAGGTGCCGCTCTGCACATCGCTCAATATATCCTGCAGCTCTTCGGAGAGCCCGGCGATGCGTATTTCGCTCATATTGGAGGCCGTCTATGGTGTGCGTCTGCTCGAGCAATGTCAATAAAAGAGCCGCCACTTGTCGCGCAGACAAGCAGCAGTGGTGAAGCGGTGGAGTAAGAAGTTGAGTTCGAAGATTTGGACATGCACTTTTGTGCCAAATGTGGAGCTCTCCGTCGGCACTAGCGTGTTTACACGTGAAAGTGACCAAAGCGTGCAATCGCTCTCGCTCGAGTGTTTCACCGCTACCTCCGCTCCGCCGAGAATCGGTGCATCAAGGTTTGCAGATATCTTGTAGCAGGTAGCTCGTCCAGTGGGCACTGCTTATCTAGGGCTACATCGGTGTTGAATGTGTTGTTCGCGGCCTGTTCATATTCATGATCGAAGGTCCGTGATTGTGCTCCGGACGTACCTGCTTCGGCTATCTGACTCGAGCAACATCATTGCTTTAAGCTTACTCTGCGAAGATTTGCGGTGGTTGGTTGAGATTTCTGGTCAGTCAGTAAAAGTGCATCATAGCCGCCCTTTTCCGGACCACCAGGCAACACCAGCCTCAAGGCTCCAGCGGCATGCGACACCTCGCTTTTCAAACATGCTCAAAATATCATACAGCCTACGACCCCTTAGATCGCCCCCAACTCCTTCAACTTCGAAATCATACCATCCACATCCTCCACCTTTCCCCCTCCCTGCCGCGGCGCCGGCTCCGCCACCTTAACTGTCTTCAACCTCTTCTCCGCACTAACGCCATAATCCTCCAACTTCTTCTTCTCCAACGGCTTCTTCTTCGCCTTCATGATATTCGGCAGGCTCGCGTACCTCGGCTCGTTCAATCGCAAATCCGTCGTGATAATCATCGGCAGCTTCGTCTTCAGCGTCTCCACGCCGCCGTCCACTTCCCTGGTGACTGTGATTTCCTCGCCTGACACCTCGACCTTGCTGGCTTGTGTGGCTTGTGGCCAGTTGAGCAGGCCTGCGAGCATCTGACCAGTTTGATTCGCGTCGTCGTCGATACTCTGTTTGCCCAGAATGACTAGATTTCTCTTCTCATCCTCGACGACCTTCTTCAGGATCTTTGCTACGCCCAATGGTTCCAGCTCCGCCTTCTCTTCCACGACATGCAATGCGCGATCCGCACCCATAGCCATAGCCGTTCGTAGGATATCTTGCGACTTGGCAGGCCCAGCGGAAAAGGCCAGGATGTCCTCGACCGGTGTCTTGCGCTCGCGCAGTCTGACGGCTTCTTCGATCGAGAGTTCGTCGAATGGATTCATGCTGTGCTTAACGCCTTGTGTCTCGACTGCTGTGCCTGCTTTGTTCACTCGCGGTTTGACCTGTTCGTCTGGTTAGTTTGCGCTTTTCCGGGCTTCAGTCTTTGGAGATAGGTACAGCATAGTCAATGACCCGTTTTACGGGGACAAGGATCCTGAGGCCTGACATTCTGGGCTATGCGACTCTCCCGTTAGACGTTGAAGGGAGTGAATGTCGGAATGGAAAGAGGCTCAAGTCCATGTGATCATTGCGAGCTCGGAGCAAGCTTGTGAAGAGTCGGCTTAAGGACGCACCTCGGCTATGCTCTCATCGCAACATGAGTCTCAGTCACCGCACGGAGCAGAGCGGACATAGATTTTTGATACATCAACCTACCAAACAGATAGCAGGCAGAGCCATGACGGCACAAAAATGGACAGGGTGCTGCTGCATGTGGGAGCATAGCAACATACGAGTCTTGTGCGGCAAAGTACTGCCATTGAAAGTAGTTGAACCATACTATATCTAAAGTACAGCAAATACAATTGCCCGAAGACAAATTCATACGACATGAGCACCAGAGGATGATGTCGGCTGTGTGATGATACTTGGTTGATGTGTTTTGTGTAGTTGTGCTTGTGGTGACTTGATGCATCCTCCTTCCTCCACTTGCGCTGGCTCTCTGATACAATGCCAATCAATGCTGGACTATACTAGAGCAATTGGTGGCCGGCAGATTGTTCTGGTCCAGGCCAGAGGAGGATGTGTCGTCCTTGTCGAGTTTGTGTCGAGTCCATGACAGCATTTAAGCAGCCACAGCAGTGTTGACGTTCGCAGAGCCCTCGGCATCGCTGGGCTTGGCCTCCGCCGACAGACCTCCCTCCAACGGCGCCGATGGGTCCTCGTCTTCCTTGCCCGGGCTGTCGATAGCGACCTTGACTGCAATCTCCCTGCCCTCAATCTCCTTGCCGTTCATCTCAGACACCGCCTTTTGCTGCAACTCTTCACTAGAGAGCGTGACGAAACCAAAACCACGTCCCTTGCGAGGCTCGTTCCTCGCCTGCAACTTGCGCACCATATACTTTGGAATCGGGCGAAGAGCGATCTTAGCGGAGGTCGGAGAGTAAGAAGAGAAGAGCTCAAGCAGCTTCTCCTCGCGAAGGTCGTATGGGAGGTTGGCAACCATAACCTTGTTCTTGGAAGCAATGCCGTCCTCAGGCGGGCCACGCTGCTTGCGGGGCTCACGCGGCGCCTTGGTCTTGGGGGATTTCTTGGGATCGATCTCCAGAGCGCCCTCGGTGCCTGGCTCGGCGGTCAGAGCTTCGTTAGTGGTAGAGGTGAGAGGGGCGACCTGACCAGGGACGTTAGTGGGGCCATCGGTGCCCTCAACAGCTGCCTCGCCGTTGGTCTCGCCCTTGCCCTTGCGACCAGCAGCACGCGACCGACCACCACGGCCCTTGCCACGGCCACGGGTGGATTGGCGACGACGCGGCTTGCCCTCAGCGCCCTCACCTTCAGCGGCAGGCGCAGCTGGCTCTGGCTTGCGGGCGAGCTGGACGGAAACCTTGCGATCGAGGATGGTCTTGCCGTTGAGCTCGTTAACAGCGCGCTCAGCCTCGGATGGTGTAGAGACGTCGACGAAGGCGTAGCCGACAGGGCGGGTGGTGCGCGGGTTAGTGGGGATGGATGTCGTTTCGCTGGCATCGCAGAGTCAGTACAAGGCGGGTACAATGAAACAGACGATTCTCATACACAAGGTAGTCCTTGAAGAAATCTTTCAACTCTCCCTCGGTGGTCGCATAGGCGAGGTTTCCAATATACAGTCTCCTGCCCTCAGCAGCCGACGCAATGACAGCCTCGTTCTGGCTGGCATTGATGGGCTTGTCGCCACCGGCACCTACAGAGGCACCTTCGGCGGTGGCGGTCGGCTCGTTGAGGGTGGTGTTGGCCATTTGGCTCGTGGCAGCGTCGACGGACATGGTAGCGGTTGTCGTTCTGAAAGGTATCGGACACGAAGTGTACTGTTTTTGTTGTCTTTTTGGTCGGAGTACTGAAGTCGCAGACTAGAGTACTTCGTGTGGTTTGGTTGAGGGAAACGTGGATGTGAGACCGCTGTTCGCTGTGGAAACGAGATTGAGGAGCTGGTGATGGCGCATGTCAGTCATCGCGGACTAGGATAATAGCACATGGAGCTCCACCAGCTGGGTCGTCACAAGCAAACGAGTGCTGGCCGCAGTCGGGGGGTATCTCGAGACTTACGGAGAGTTGGTGATGGCGAGCTTCGTGGCCGAGTCCTGATTTGATTGACTTGACAGTGAGCTGATTGATCTGTTGTTGACTGTTGATGAAGAAGGAAGCTGCTGGAAAGGGAGATGCCAGACACAATTTCAAGACAGCGCCAAGCGCAGGGTCAAGCTGGGGAAGGCGCACGCTATTGGTTTGGCTCGCCCCTGCCGGTGCCGCTATCAAAAGCTTAAGTCTCTAGAACACGCGACACGACATCATCAACGTGAATGCTTTTCGAAAGTATCCACTTTGACTCTGCTTCATGCTGTGATATTGCTTGATCGCATACATGGTCTTGTAAATATTCAGTGAGCGAAGCAAATGTGTGGGTATAGCAAGATCGGACGTGTCAATGGAAAGGGCAGACCACGCTGAGACCGCCACAAAAGGCAGGCCAGCCACCAGGTAAGGACGACTTTTGTGTTACGAGGCGATTGAGGACGGCATCATGCATCAATAGCAGGCCAGGAATGGTGCTTATGCGGCAATGTGGTTGAAATTGACCATGTGCCAAATCCTTAGCATATAGATTGCTACCTAAGGATTGAACACCATGGTTCGGAACAATGAGGATTGTTAGGCGTGGATCGAATCGCGACGTGTAGTGATCAGTCACTGTGAGACATTAGGGCTGACGGACATCAGATCAACGACGAAAAGTGACAGTCGCACTGCTCTTATCCTCTATGGATCCGAGACAGGCAACGCTCAAGATGTCGCCGAGGAAGTATGTTCACGACCAAATCTCAACTCGCTGGTCTTTCTCGACTGACATTACGACTCATAGGTTGGCAGACTAACCGAGCGTCTGCGCTTTGAGACCACAGTCCTGGACCTGGATTCTATCACCGTGCGCGAACTTGTTAAACCGACAGTAGTCATTGTCGTCATTTCAACGACTGGCCAAGGCGACTTTCCACAGAATGCGAGACGGTTCTGGCGGACACTGCTCTCTGGAGCTCTCAAGCCGGGCCTCTTGCGCAAAGTCAGGTTCTCATGTTTCGGCCTTGGAGACTCGAGCTATGTGCGCTTCAATACTGCTCAGCGGATGTTGCGTGGGCGGCTACTACAGCTCGGCGCCAGAGAGGTTTGCGAGAGAGGCGAAGGTAATGAACAGCATCCGGAAGGCCATAGCGCAGCCTTCAGGGAGTGGATTTTGATGCTGAAGGAGAAATTGACTGTCACATTTCCATTGCCGGAAGGGGTTGAGATCATTGCAGAAGATGTTTTTCTGGAGCCAAAATGGAAGCTTGAGATGGCACCCATTAGCACCAATGGCAACGTCACAGATCGCCTGGCTCTCAACTTGAAAGATGAGACGCCACCCTCGCCCGCGCAACTACCCGTGGCTGGCTCATACACTGCCGATCTAGTTCGGAACGAGCGCGCAACTGCTGTAGATCACTTTCAGGATGTCCGAATATTAGACTTGCGGATAGAAGAGGCATACAGCTACAGTCCAGGCGCTGTGGCTGTTGTATATCCCAAAAATTTTCCCAAGGATGTTCAGGACTTTATCGAGCTGATGAAATGGCAAGATGTCGCGGACCAGCCACTGCAGCTCGTCCAGTCATCGCGAGCTATGGCGGGTAGCTCCACAAGCAATCCTTCTCCTTTGCGAAATTTAGACCTTAGTGGTATCTCACTAACGCTTAGATGGCTTTTGGAGAATGTTCTGGACATCATGTCGGTGCCGCGTCGTTCCTTCTTCGCATCTCTGTCGCACTTCGCTGGCACAGAGACCGAAGACGAGCGGTACCAGAAAGAGCGCTTGCTAGAACTCGCCAATCCGGAGCTTATAGATGAACTTTGGGACTACACTACCAGGCCGAAGCGGACGATCCTGGAGGTCATGATGGACTTTACAACGACCAAGATACCTTGGCAATATGTGCTGTCAGTCTTGCCGATGATGAAAGGGCGGCAATTTTCGATTGCGTCTGGTGGCAAGCTGAAGCAAGATGAAGATGGCAATACCAAAGTGGAGTTGCTTGTCGCGATTACAGACCCGCCGAGCCCGATCATTAAGTGGCGGCGTCGATATGGCGTGTGCACTAGGTATATTTCTACGCTTGAAGCTGGGCAGCAATTGAATATCGGGCTACAGCCAGGCTATCTGGATGTTCAACCAAGCGAGATTGAGGTTCCAGTCATTATGATCGGACCTGGGACAGGCGTCGCGCCTATGCGGTCGCTGGTCCATCAGCGTCTTGCTTGGACAGAAGAGACCGCACTCCGGCCGCCTGGCAAGCGTCTTGATGGCGATATGCTGTTCTTTGGTTGCAGAGCGGAATCGAGCGACTATTTCTTCAGTGGCGAATGGACAGCATTGACAAGTGCCGAGGGTCTCACGGTGCATACAGCTTTCTCACGCTCGAAAACGCGGCCAAGGCAGTATGTGCAGGATCTTTTGAGATCGAATGGGCGGCAGGTGTATGAGGCGCTGCACGAGAGAAATGGGAAAGTTTATGTTTGTGGATCTTCTGGCAATATGCCGAAAGGCGTGAGAGAAGCACTGCTGGATGTCATGGTGGAGCACGGCCAGGGGTTGTCACGGGAGGATGCTGAAGCCTACTTGGACAAGATGGAGAAAGATGGGCGCTATAAGCAAGAGACGTGGTAGCGCAGACCGTCCCGTTGAGAGCAGAAGACACTGTGTTGTATACCAGGATTTCTCGACGGTACTCCGAGCACCTTCGGAAAGAGTACAAGCCGCTGCCGAGCTTGGCTAGCTATCAGCGATTCGCTATACAGTAGCGCTGAGGTCTGACTTGTCTCGGCCTGGCTGCATCCACCACGACGTTGTTCGCTGCCGACGTCATCAGGTTTCGCTAAGAGCATCTCAACATCGAGATGAAACTAATGTCTGGGCCGATGTAGCTATCAGCACCAATCATGGTTACCCGGGCTAGAGACGAGACGTTCACGATTCATACAGACTTGCTGTTCGACCCTAGGAAACGAACATGGCTCAAGAATGCCTCCATCATTGTGTCGCCCTCGACAGGTCTCATCACGAAGGTCTACACTCGCAGCGACGCCTCCCAAGATCTCATCCTCAATGAGTCGGACATCGACCTGCGAGACAACACCGTGCTGCCGGGCCTAGTCGACGCCCACACTCATATCTTCCTGCACGCATACTCCGAAACTCCTTCGCTCAACCAAATGCGAGACGAGTCACTTGTCGAGAGAGTCCTCCGAGTATCGAATCACTGCCGCGCTGCGCTTCTCGCCGGCTTCACTACGTATCGTGATCTAGGCACCGAGGGTGCTGGCGACGCAGACGTGCATGTGCGAGATGCGATCAGTCGAGGCGTCATCCCCGGTCCCAGGATCTTCTGCGCGAGTGAAGCTTTGGCAAGTTCCGGCGGCTATGAAACCAGAATCGAGTCCCGCAGCAATGGTGTGGAAGTTCCCAGGATATCGGATCCTTGTGATGGTGTCGCGGGTGTCCGAGCAGCTGTGCGCAGGCGGCTAGGCGCTGGAGCAGATGTAATTAAGTTCTATGCTGATTATCGCAGACGGGCGCTGCGGTACCCGAGGCCTGGTTGGCCGGGTTGTGGTGACATTCAATTTCCCCCGCCAAACGTTATTCTGGACAGTCAACGAAATCCTAATCTGCTTCTCTTCCAACAGGACGAGATGGGTGAGATTGTGCGGGAAGCTCGGAGTTCTCGTGCGCCTGTGGCAGCTCACGCACAAAGTGCAGAAGCAGTGATCATGGCTGCCAAAGCTGGAGTAACAAGCATTGAGCACGGGGTTGAGCGCTTCGAAGGTACCTCTGCAATTGAAACAATGATCGAGAAAGGTACAATTTGGGTACCGACTCTCGCAGTCGCAGAGACCACAGCCTCCCAATGCCAAATGCACCAACTCCTCCAGCAAGTCAAATCCGCCTTCGACGCCGGTGTCAAGATCGGCGCAGGCGGCGATACTGGTGCGTTCTCTCATGGCGAGAATGCAAGAGAGCTGGAATTACTGCTGCAGGCTGGCCTGTAGTTGGAAGATGTACTGGTTGCGGCTACGATCACGGGGTGGGAGGCTTGTGGAGGGGAGTGGTCTGGAAGGAAGTTTGGATGGGCTGAGGATGGCGTAGCTGCGGATTTTGTGGGGCTGAAGGGAGACTTGAGGGAGGATGTTGGGGCGCTGAGGAGAGTGGAGTTCGTGATAAAGGATGGCAGGGTTTGGAGAAGAGAGGGCGTTGCTGTTGGGATGGTGTAGCGGTATTGGGGTCGTTGTTGCCTATGCGAACTTCGCTAGGCCGTTGTTGTCTTTTGTTGGCCTGGTGCTGCATCTGCTTCGATGACGCGAAGCAGGCTTGGGGTTGGCAAAACATTAGGCTGGAGGTTTCTGCATGCAGTGTATCCACACGCCGGGACGTGAGCGACGGGGCAAAACGACTGTGCTCAATAAAGAGCCATTATAGAACCATTGCGTACAATGAATCTACTCCCACCGGGTCTCGAACCCGGGACCTCATCCGTTCTGCGCTGGTAAGCGTGTGAAGGATGCGTCATACCACTAGACCATGGAAGCGTCGAAGTCATGTGACTTATGCCTGCAAAATTGTATATATCCCTCCATGTAACTTTGTAAGCGATCGAATGAACGACGTCACCTCGTCTCTCAGAATCACGACAACGCAAGTAATCGCAGCACGATCAGTCCATGGTCGATTCGACAGCTAGCTTTAGACGAGCGCCAGGTAGGAGATTGTCAACAGAAGCTCGTTAAGATCCCTTTGTCATTCTCAAGCTCATACTTGGTGCATGTTGCTGAAGACAAGAAACCAGCTCAGATACGCCGCCCGCGGTCTGCGACCAATCACTCCAAACGGCACCCAAACGTTCAAGAATAGCTTGTTCGGTCTTTACAGGAGTATGGCAACTTTCGAGCTTCCGAAGACAGATCCGCCGTGTCAAGTCCACCTCCCAGACGATCTCGAGCGAGATCAGCTACTGTCTTTTCCAGCCTTCAAGACCTGGTATGTTTGGAGATTCTCATTGCATCTAGTTAGTCTATCACTGCATGGAAGGGTATATGTAGAGTGTACTCGGGCTTCACTTTGCTAACTCGAGCCCATAGGTCCAACACACTACGGCACTCGCTGTCGCTCCAGAACAACCCACATCATGAATTCCACAAGGCCCCGTATAAGCTACGCTCAATCAAGATACAATCGGTAGACTGGTTCGGTAGTGGCGACAAGAAGAGATTGGGCTTCATCAAGCTACAAGCGGAGGTCACCAACGATGAAGGCGCATATCTACCAGGCGCTGTCTTCATGAGAGGTGGCAGCATTGCCATGCTTCTGGTCCTGCAACCGGACGACGTGCCAGTGGACTCGGAGCAAGACAAATATGTCCTTCTCACTGTGCAGCCAAGGCTTGCAGCAGGTAGCCTCAGCTTCTCCGAGATCCCGGCCGGCATGCTAGACGATTCTGGCACTTTTGCTGGTGGTGCTGCGAAGGAGATTGAAGAGGAGACTGGCTTGAAGGTCAAGGCGGAGGAGTTGATTGACATGACATCTCTGGCCCTTCAGGAAGGTACGAATGATGAGCACCTCCAGAATGCGGTGTACAGTACGCCGGGTGGGTGCGACGAGTTCATTCCAGTCTTCTTGTATCAGAAGAAGATTGCGCGAAAGGAGCTTCAGGAATTTCAGGGGAAGCTGACAGGACTGAGAGATGCTGGAGAGAAGATCACGTTGAAGGTGGTCAAATTGCAAGATCTGTGGAAAGAAGGGGCGAGAGACGCGAAGACACTTGCTGCTCTGACTTTGTATCAGGGTCTGAAGAGTGAGAGCAAGATACGATGAGAGCCTGGAGGGTTCCTGGGGAGCATCTACCCCGCTTACTGAGCGGTTTTGCGGCTTTGTGATTGTTGTTTGCTCGTGACTCATAAACTTTATTGCACAAGCACCCAAGATTTTGACTTAGAAGCTCCGACACCCACGCATCCTCGCTCCCTGCATTCTCACTCAACATCAACACTCAACACCACCACATACACCACCTGACATGGCACCGACTTCACGACGCACGTTCAGCAACGGCGATCCAGCACGCTCGACACTCAGCAACGCCCCGCCGGGCCTTGTGACCATTTCGAAGAGGCGATTTGAGAATCGCTCATCTTCCAGTGATGATTCTAGACACGACTCTGGGTACGCTACGGGATCTGTGACTTCAGCCGCATCGATGATGGACCGCATGAGTCTTTCTCCTCCCAGCTCCATTCCGCCCAATACACCTCACGATCTGCTCCAGGTCCCAGAGCTCCTCGAGTCCAAGGAAACCCTGGTGTTTCTTGGTCTGACTGCATCGACTGCTGATGAGATCTTTGGGCGATGGCAGGCAGTCCCCGCGGATGTGCTGCAAGACGACTTCTGTGGGTTCGCCAAGAACCTTCTGGACGAGCGTTATCTCACGCTGCCCCGCGACACGAGTCCGCAAATTATGCTCGCGCGGCTAGGCGCTAGTTCGCAGCTGGCTGACGACATCATGGCTCCTGGTCATGATGATGTTCGTAAGACCCATACACCATGGGAGTGGATGCAGGAGGCTATGAACATGCGTTGGGAGTGGCTGTTATGGGGCCACAAGGCTAGCAGGATCCGTGCGGCTGGGCTGCCCGATTCCGAGCAGTAGTCGTGGCAATGCGCAGGGTACGCCGAGCAAAGGTACTTCACAGGGTCAGGGCAAAGGGGTGGCAACGAAGCAGCAAGATGCTCAGAAGGGTGGGAAAGCTCAATCAGCCGGCAGCAGTCTTGCGATCGCGGCTTCACAGAGTAAGACGCAGCCTGGCTATACACGCTTATGGAAGTGCGTCACACGAGTTCGCGCTGAGGCTATGTGGTCTGGACCATTCCGGTCAGGACAATTCAATACCGCATCTCTTCGCTCAAGGTCCCCGGGCGACTTCTCACCTGTGCCTGGCGCACATTACTTCACTCCGACCGTCGACGGTGCAAAAAGGTACACCAAGTATGCCGAGAAGTTGGCTGGCGTGGCTGGAGTATGCCTTGTGGCTATCGACGTCCCGAACAAGCTCATCGAGTCAATGAACCGGTACAAGCTCACCTTCCCGAGCGATGACTTCAAATCGGTCATCTTCGCCTGTCGGAACGGTCGCAACCTCTACTCGGTCAACAAGAAAATTGCCAGCGCTGATCTCCTGATCGGCGACACAACCACAGGTACTGCCACAGTCTATGAGAAGCTGGGAAGCTACAAAGACATTGAGGAGAGGCATCTTTTGAAGGTGGAAGTTGATGGGTCTGAAGAGAGGCTGACTCAATACGTCTGGTTCCAAAAGATGGAAGCGGAGATCGAAGATGAGTGTGAGTTTCTTACGAGCATCCGTCACAAGGTGGATCACGAACAGCTTCTTGACCCGATGGACGTCACAGACAAGCTCGACAAGGAAGCCTAGGGCTGCTTGTTGCAGGAGATTAGCATGATTGGCAGGAAGCTTAGTATTGCATCCTAGCTGGCAGCCGATGCGAGCAGGAGAATGCCAAGACCAAGTTCTGGCGGCAGCTTGTAGCAAATATCGAACATCAGAACATATGAAATAGCTTTGAAACAATTCATAGCCTTCCGCGTGATCCAGACGCAAGGCGATACAAATACCTTCGTGATTTATGTCCTCCTCCGATCGCTTGACAGCCAGAACATCATACGTTGGCATCACATCATCTCGATCCCTCGGGTAGCGATTTGTACGGCAACATAGCAGAAAGACACAGCCGATACATTGGCAGATTATACAAGGTTCGACTAAATTCAGTATATATATCTGAAATCACGCTTTTCCTTGTCCTACAACCCAAGTCATGGTCAGCACTTCTGAGATCATTTATTTGATGGGGTTGGGAGCACGTACCGTGCGGTCAGAGAAGGCCTCACCTGGCTCCGCAGCAGCGTCCTCGGTTGCTCGCTTCTTGTTCTCTTTAATGCATAAAAGTCCATACAGCAGTATACAGACAATGGCAACGCAAAGACAGGCCAGTAGACCAATATAGCCGTGGCTGTAGCGTGGCGCGTCGTCTGTTCGGAATACTTGTGGCCCAATAATCTGCCGCTACCGTCAATGATTCTTCTCTCGATAGTGCGTTCGCCTCCTCGACTCACATTACCGACACAGTAACCGATGAAATATACGGCACCCATTGTCTAAAGATTAGGATGTCAGTGTTCTCATAGGCACGATCTCGACCGTGGCGTTGTCTCTTACAATCTTCTTACTATGGCCCGATGTGTTTGCCATGTAAAGCGTTTGTGCCATGCAATAGGGTCCCCAGTATGTGTCTAGATCGTCGGAATCAGCATAGCCGAGCAATTCCCGACGCAGACCAGACCTACAGAAGACGTAGTATGCAGCCAGCAATCCGTGTTTGTTGCTGCGAGGTAGCTTCCACATGAGGATTGCGCAAGTAATGGTGACCAGGTTGGCGCAGGCGATGATTAAGCATCGAGCATTCTTCAGTTTGCCCGCAGGGTAGGCCATGATCCAGGCCCATAGTGTGGCGATGACACCAGTCGGAATGCCAAGCAGGACAGTCACCAGCTTCGAGTAGCCTAGTCCGGACACGATGATGGCTGCGAATGTAATCAAGCCTCCATTCGGGATGTTCTGAGCGATCGAAAAGACGAAGAGCAGCCAAGTCCTGGGATCGGCCAAGCATTCTCGCACCTGGTACCACTTTACGTGATCCTTCTCTTCGACTCCAGTGTTGTTGTCCTTGATGCGTTGCAAGCATATATACTTCTCCCGATCAGACATGTACCAACACGTGGTCGGAGAATTAGGCAAGAACATTAAGATCACGACTGCCCAGACGACTGAGACGCCTCCGAGCACCAAGAACAAGAGACGCCAGCTTGCTATCGAAGTGTTGGCATGGCCGATTCCATAGCTAACAATTCCGGTCACGATCGATGAACCTTGCGACAAGTAGATGGCGGCGCGAATGGGCTGCTCGTCATTGCGCCACCACATGACCGTCACAATGGCGCAGAGCGGAAAGATGAACGCCTCGGCCATGCCCATCAGGAATCGACAAGTTGCGAGTCCGCCGAAATTTGAGGTCGCTGCCGTGCACATCATCAAGATCGCCCATGCGAGTGAGGTTGCTGCGAAGACGCGGGCCACTGGGAGCTTCTGAAGGATGTAGCCGGCTGGGTATTCGAAGATGAGGTAGCCGAAGTAGAAGATGCTTAGTCGTGATCAGTCTAGGAGCCAGAGTCGGAGATGGCCTTACATTGCATACCTGCCAACCCATGAATATTCGTTGCCCGTCAGATGCGTATCTGTCTTCATACCATAGATTGCAGCGTTGGATATGACGACCTTGTCCACAGCTGCAATGATGATAGAGAGGGACAGGATGGGCAGAATGCTCAGGTCGATCTTCCATAGCAACTTCCGGGCCTCCTTGGGAGAGACTGGTGTGTCCTTCACGCTTGGATCCAATCTGCTCAGAAAGGCTGCAGCTACGTCGAGGTCTTGTTTGGCAGCATGGACGTCTTCACTGCTTCCGAGGTCCCTGTCGACCGGCTTCTCAACATCGTTGTAGAGCCCCTTCGAAGCCATGGTGCTCCAAGCGGTTTCAAGTATGGATGAGAGAGTGATGGTCTCTCATCAGCTTGTTCAGGACATGATGGCTTATGCCATTTATCTGAGAAGGGTGGGGACACTATAGGATAGATATCGCTGATCCCGGATGACATACCTACTCTATCCCGCCGACAATGGCGCCGGCAGACTTCTGGGCTTTTAGCGCTCGAAAAGTACATGAGCCATGTCAACTGCCATGCTAGCACACTGCAGGTACTCCGCCTATCTCAGGCCAGGCAGATAGCCCTATCTGCTGGGTCCACGTAGGCCTGCGTGTCCCGAAGCTGAGAAGCGCAACGCAGAATATGAGATCGATGCCATGGACTTTCGAGGGCGCAGAACGACAGCATCAGATCAACGAAATGGCGCCTTACAAGATGATTGCCAACGTCGATGGATTGAGGCTAAAGATAGCAATTGGTATAGTTCATGCTCCTTCCCTCCACCTCGGAACGGTCAAATGATCCCCCGTAGTCTAATACGCTAACGACGGGATTGGCGTTGGCAGATCGGGGAGGAACATTCACAGATTGCCTGGGAATTGTAGAGGGCAGAGAGCATGACATAGTCGTCAAGCTACTCTCACAAGACCCTGCAAACTACGAAGATGCGCCCATCGAGGGTATCCGCCGAATTCTGGAGGAGGCCACCGGCCGTACGTTCCCTCGACATGAGAAGCTCGATATCTCCGGACTGAGCGATCTTAGCATACGCATGGGCACCACCGTAGCAACCAAGTATGATCGTGCTAGAGTCTTTATGATACATGGAACGTTGACCGGTTGGCAGCGCTCTTCTCGAGCGAAAAGGCGAGCGAGTCGCTCTTGTAATGACCAAAGGCTTTGGAGATGCTCTATTGATCGGCAACCAATCTCGTCCCAAGCTATTTGATTTGAACATCAGGCGCCCAGATGTACTCTACGAAGACGTGATCGAAGTCGACGAGCGTGTCACCATCGAGAATTATCAACAGGACCCATGGCGTCATGAATCCGTCGCTAAGACTTTGGCAGACTTGGAGAGCGATCCAGATCTCACTAGAGGCCTTAGTAACGAGATCATCCGCATCTTGAAGCGACCAGACGAAACAAAGATCAGGCATGACTTGCAGCGACTCTACAATGCTGGCTATCGGTCGCTTGCGGTCTGCCTCGCACATTCATATACTTTCCCTGACCATGAGCTAGTTGTGCAGAAGTTGGCTCAGCAGATTGGTTTCACACAAGTTTCGCTCTCAAGCCAGCTTCTGCCAATGATCAAAATGACCTCAAGAGGTGCATCTGCTACAGCAGATGCATATCTCACACCTGTCATCAAGCGGTATATTGAAGGCTTTCGCAACGGCTTTTCGGACGGTCTGAAGTCAGACAAGACGCAGTGCGAGTTCATGCAGAGTGATGGTGGTCTTGCGAACATTGAAACATTCTCAGGTCTGAAGGCTGTGTTATCTGGGCCTGCCGGCGGCGTTGTCGGCCACGCCATGACTTCGTACGACCCAGCCAATCCTAAACCCGTGATCGGATTCGACATGGGTGGAACGTAGGTCCATTTGCATGGGCTCATGGCTTATCACAGACGTTTACTGACCTCAGGCCTACTGCTTGTATAGCTCCACTGACGTCTCACGATATGATGGCAAATTTGAACATACCTTCGAAAACACCACTGCCGGCGTAACGATCATGTCGCCACAACTTGACATTAACACCGTAGCTGCTGGAGGTGGCTCAATACTGTTCTGGCGGCATGGACTATTCGTCGTTGGTCCAGACTCTGCCTCTGCTCACCCGGGCCCGGCTTGCTACCGCAAGGGCGGCCCATTAACTGTTACGGATGCCAATCTTCTTCTTGGGCGTCTTTTGCCCGACTACTTTCCAAAGATTTTCGGTCCCAATGAGAACGAGGCCCTTGACATCGAGGTCACTAGGTTTAAATTTGAAGCTCTCGCGAAGCAAATCGAGGCAGAAACACAGCAGGCAAAGTCGCCAGAAGAGATCGCACTTGGCTTTATAGAAGTTGCGAACGAGTCGATGGCGAAGCCCATCAGAGCACTGACAGAAGCCCGTGGGTTTGATACATCTGCGCATAATCTGGCTAGTTTCGGAGGGGCAGGAGGTCAGCACGCTTGCGCCATCGCATCCTCTCTTGGCATACAGACTGTGATCATCCACAGATACTCTTCCATCTTGTCAGCGTATGGCATGGCGTTGGCAGATGCGGTTCATGAGACTCAACAACCAGCGTCAGGTGTGCTCGATGCGGATGGTTTACCCGAGTTTCGAGCTCGTATCGATGCGTTGAAGAAGGTAGGTGCATTTGGCTCAGTATTGTGGGCTCGACGCTAACGCTCAACAGAAAGTGTCAGCCCACTTGATACACGATGGCATTGCACCAAACCATATTTCGCACGAGGTTTACCTTAACCTTCGATACCAAGGCACAGACAACCTGCTGATGATACTCGAGCCTTCCGAAGGCGACTTCGCTGAAGCTTTCCGACAGCAACATCGACGGGAGTTCAGCTTTGACTTTCCAGACAAGAAGGTCCTATGCGAGGACATCCGGGTTCGTGGTATCGGTCACTCCCTTGCCATCCCGCCAGAATCACCGCAGGTTGAGCTATCTACTGTGGTCACGAAAACCGTCGGCACTGAGACACAGGATGACGAAGCAACTGTCTACTTTGCCAGCGTCGGCCACCAGCGAACCCCGATATTTTTCTTGAGTGGTCTTAAGCCTGGTGATCTTGTTCAAGGACCGGCGGTCCTCCTCGACAAGACGCAAACCATTGTGGTCGAACCAGGAGCAAAAGCAACCGTCTTGTCCAAGCATGTGGTTCTCGATGTACCGCGTGCTGGTAAGAAGAATGATGAGGCACCTGATGCGATCGACCCGATCAAGCTGTCCATATTTGGACATCGTTTTATGTCGATTGCTGAACAGATGGGTCGCACTTTCCAGAAGACCAGCGTATCCACCAACATCAAGGAGCGACTTGATTTCTCCTGTGCTTTGTTTTCGCCACAGGGGCGTTTGGTGGCCAACGCTCCGCATGTCCCGGTGCATCTGGGTTCGATGGAGTACGCCGTACGCTATCAACGAGAACAATATGCTGGCAATCTGCAGCCTGGAGACGTCATCTGCAGTAAGTCTAGTGCCTTTCGCAAGCCTGAATAGTGCACTTACGTTATGCAGGCAACCATCCACTTGCTGGCGGGACACATCTCCCTGACATTACCATCATAACACCAATCTGGAATGCCGAACAGACTGAGATCATATTCTACGTCGCCTCAAGAGGGCACCATGCTGAGATTGGCGGCACTCAGCCTGGTTCTATGCCGTCAGACAGCAAGCTTCTTCACGAAGAAGGTGCCATGACGATGGGCTTCAAGATTGTGTCTAATGGCACCTTTGACGAATTTCTCGTGCACAAATTCCTGTGCGAGGAGCCCGCAAGCTATCCGCGTTGCAGCGCCACCAGAACTTACAAAGACAATATCTCGGATCTTCATGCAGCTATCTCCGCAAATCAGAAGGCCGCACAACTGATCGATGCCTTGATTGAGGAGTATTCGCTTGCCGTTGTCCATCGATACATGAATGCCATCAATATGACTGCCGAGACCGCCGTGCGCCAGTACCTTATGAAGGTCGCAAAGACCAGACCGAAGCTTGGCTTTACCGACTATATGGACGACGGCTCCGCGATCTGTCTAGCCATTGACATTGACCCGGCGACTGGTTCAGCGACATTCGACTTCACTGGTACTGGGAAGGAGACATTCAATTGCCTTAACGCACCACCAGCCATTGCGCATTCAGCAATAATTTACACCCTTCGCTGTCTGATAGGCGTTGACATTCCTCTCAATCAAGGCTGCCTAGCTCCCATTAAGACCATCATCCTCGAAGGCACACTTCTCAATCCGTCAGGATACGCTGCAGTCTGTGCAGGGAATCCAATCACAAGCCAACGCATCACTGACGTCTGTCTCGGTGCCTTCCACGCTTGCGCTGCGAGCCAGGGCGACTGCAACATCATCTCGTTCGGCATGGGTGGCAAAGACGAAAACGGCGTTGACAAGCCTGGATTTGGCGTTGGCGAGACCATCTGCGGTGGCAGTGGAGCTGGACCAGGCTGGCATGGAACAAGCGGCGTGCATATTCACATGACCAATACTAGGATCACAGACTGTGAGGTCTATGAGCTGAGATATCCGATCATCCTGCGACAGTTTGCAATCAGAAAGTCAAGTGGAGGCAAGGGCCGCTATCGCGGTGGTGATGGCGTGATTCGCGAAATCGAGTTCCGGCTGCCTTTGAGCGTGAGTATGCTGAGTGAGCGCAGAGTTTATCGCCCGTACGGCTTGGAAGGTGGCGGTGCCGGCGAGGCGGGTTTGAACCTGTATGTGCGGAAAGAGCTAGATGGCAGGGAGCGCGTGATCAATATTGGTGGCAAGATGGAGCTGAATGTGCAGCCTGGAGAGAGAATCGTGATACACACGTAAGTTTCAGCTGAACTCAGCACTTTGGATCAATGCTGACATGCAAACAGGCCGGGTGGAGGAGCCTGGGGAGCTCCCAACGAAGCGGAAATATGCACCAATGGCAACAATGTCGCACCCATTGCCGGCTGGCAGCCTCGAGGAAGTGTGGCTGATTGGGATCATGTTGCCGCATCGGCATCGTGATTGTTATTGAATGGCATGATGCAGCTCTGCATTGTCAACAGCTGCTCACGTGACAAGGACGGCCAGAGGTGGCCCGCATAGGTCTGATGGAAATTCATGACTAGACTTTGTGTTATGTAGTTGTCCGGATCATGCCCGCCATGGTCGATGCTCGCCGTGCTATCACGGTGAAATGTGTCTAAGATTGCTACTGCACCAAGATGCATAGATTTTTGTGGAGTCGAGACTGCCTCAGGCCACAAGCGTTCGATTGCGTCACACGTTTCGTGACTTATCTGTGTTACTCCCTGTTACACCTCTTCATAGGTCGCTTGCCTTGTACCAGCGTACCATTGTCTGCGTTGGTAAGGCCATTGGCCCAAAATGGTCTGAGCATCCTTCTGCTCATTCCAACTTCACAATCGTGGGCCTCATGGCGCTGGTCGCTAGAGAGGCGCCCGCTCAAACGAAGCGAGCGAGACCCAATCCAGCACGAAGGAAAGCCTCGAAAGTGAAGGCAAACTCGGTGCCTTTGGCAGAAGTCGATAATGGTGTGCCATTGCACAAAGCCGACACGAAGCCTGCCATCGCCAGGGTGAACACCGAGCCACAAAGACCCTCACAGCCAAAACCGATTGTGTCTCGAAAGACAAGTGAGCCGCCGCGTAGTCCGCAGGCACGGACCTTGCAACAAGGTCCGAAGTCCGCTCCAAAACCCGCGAATGCGAACGACCAGGTCTTGAAAAAGCCTGAGAAGGCGTCCAACGGCTCTCTTGTGTTGGCAGCTCCCGCGTTGACCACCGGTGGCCTGTTAGGCTGCGCCGCCAGTGCCGCGATTTTGACTGGAGTGCATCTATGGCACAACTTTTCCGGCGCTGAGCAAGCCATTCTAGCGGCCAGATCGGCCAGACTATGTGTTGACAACTTCACGGACGAGCTAGTTGCCAGTCAGAAAGCTGGCACTTATAACGCAGATGAGGCTCTAGATGTTCTGCGTCGAACCACTCTGGCATACGCCTCATCTATTCCTGGAGGCGCATCGACTGTCGAAACCATCTTCCGCGAAGTCGACATGGTACGGAAACAGCGAGGCCATGAAGTGAATGGCGTGCTGGCCGAGACACATGCCCAGTTGTGCAAGGCCAGCACCCGCCGCGCTAACGCCACTGAGATGCGTGACATTATGCTGATGAACATGGTCAAGCTGTCTGGATTTGCAGGCCGGAGCGTCCAGGATGTCGTGACGCGCAATCCTCAGCTGAAGCCTTACCAAGATGGCGCAGCGAAGTCGTTGCAGGGGCCACCTGACAGAAAGGTTCCGACTGTCCGAGTCAACATGGCTGTCCGGCAAAAGTCTTCAGCATCGAGTTGACCTGTATGGGGAGTTCTCCACGGTACTCATGAGGATCGAGGCGGCAGAAGGGGTAGCAGCAGACAAGACTGTATGTCTGCTTTCCAGACCAGGCATCCACCCAATCGACCACTACAGATGAGCTGGTCTAGACTTTGTTGAAGCACCGCGCGATGAAACGGGTTGGCTGCTCGTACGTGAACTTCTCCTTGTAGAGCTCATAGCAATGCATATGAAAGTCGCATTTCGAAATGCCGTCGCCGATCCTATTGCACTACATGATCGCCTATCATTAGCCGGGTGTGGCATCAACATGATTTCTGTGCTCAATGGATACCTTGTTGTGCTGGTAGCCTCTCCATTCGGCGCCATTGCCGTATTTCTCACAGGCTTTCTGCGTAGCCCAGTTAAGCTGCATGCCGGATGCTGCGTCGACACATTTGCAGTCTGCGTAACGATCGCAGGCTTCTGCTAGCATTGTAAGATAAAGGATGAAGCCAGAGAAAATGGTTATGAGCTGCATGGTGGCGGATTATGTTTCTGGATTTGTGATTTACATTAGTCTCAAAGGATATACTTCAGACAACTACGGAGTCGAAACTCGAAAGAGAAGTTGACACTTCGTGATTGCGGCAATTTGCCGGAGCAATCATGGATTGCTTGGACTCACGAATGGCTGAAACAAGAAGCGGTTCTTCGGCTCTTACCCATGATCTCCGAAGAAATGCCAGATCCCTGGACATCCGCTGCACTTTGCGGATACTGGATTTTGATGCAGATGCAGCAGAAGGGAGTGATGAAATGGTTCTGTGCAGCGATCTTCATGGTCAAGCGGGTGACCTGACCACATTTGCTCTGAAAGAGAGGCCTTACGCGAGCGTGGAAAGCGATCCGTCCGTTCCGGGCTTCAACAGCATTGAGATATCTGTCATTCATCGTTTGATCTGTTGTTCTACTGACCTCCATCATGATCGGCCCACCAGTCCTTCCATCCTTCCATCTGCGATCAATCAAAGATCGGGAACTCTACGCCACTGACCCAACAACCCGTCTCGAGATAATCTCCTGTAATGTTCTTCACAGCAACCCCATCACCGAACTCCAGAATGGTGCCGCCATCGGTCCCGTTGGCATGAAAGGGCACCCAGCCCACACTCGCTTCCATAGCCGCTGAGGTGCTATTCTTCAGGAACGCAAGCAAGTAATCTTGCATGCTTTGGGAAGTCTCGACCTCAAGAGCTGGGATTGGTATTGTGGGGTCACCACGGCTAAGGTTGTAAGTTCCAAAGATCATGGGCAAATCGGTCGTGTGAAACGCCCCCAGATATGGCACAGGAGAGATGTTGCTGAAGTTGCCTGGTTTTCGAGGTTAGCTGCACGACGAGGACATAGGAGATCAGGGCTGCTCACCTCCGTAATAGTAGCGGTAAGTGTCCAGACCAAGCTTGTGACGGGCATAAGCGTAATCGAGAGCGGTGCAGACCCATTGCTCTTCAACGCCATTAGTGACAGTGCTATTCTGGCTCGTCTGTTCCCTCGCAACGTCGGATCGAATTGCAGGTCCCCTGGCAACCTTGCCAGAAGCATATCTTGAGGTCTCATTGGAGAAGATGTATTTCTCGTCCGCTGTGTTCATATCAGCGGGGAGTCATATCATGTTGGTGCAAAAGGCATGAGCGTACGAATGTAGTTGGAGAACGAGATCGATGGAGTTCCGTTATACCGACTGAACCACTCTTCAATCTGGAGCCACGAAACCTGTCGCATACATTCGAGCTCTGCCAGGGAGTCATTGCCGTAGTTGCAGCCGAGAGCCTTGGCGACAATGTCAAAGTCCTTGTAGACATCGCCTTCTTCGGTTAGGTTGAGGGTCACGCTGGGTGGTACAGAAATCATGCCGAACTTTGCTATGAGCGGATCTTCGGGCCATGCGAGGGTGTATAAATGTGTCAGAGCAGCACCCTGTGATTGTCCCCAGAGCTGTGACAGCAGCGTCAGCAGCCAGCACTATCTAGAGCGGCGGCAGCTCACCATGATGTTGTCGGCATCGCCACCGAATGCTGCGATGTGCTCAGAGACCCATTCGACTGCTGCTCGGACATCGAGGATACTGAGCGATTGCTCTCTCAGAGCCCGCGATTTGGGTGCTATCGAAGACGTCAAAACCAGAGGACAACAGCAAGATGGCATCAGGAGTCGTTGACTCACTTCCAAAGATGTTGACCTGCGAAGAGGATAGTGTTAGTCGAGGTAATATCATTTTTTCTTTTCTTCACTAAGAATGTACCCTGTAATTGATCGTGATGACAATATGCTCTTGCGAGCGAGACACCCACTGGGCAGGCAGCTGAGATGGGATAATGATGGACCCATGCACACCACCACCGCCCGTCACGAATAAGGCCACGGGCAATTTTGACGATGCATTTGCATATGCCGGCGTCCAGATGGCCATGCTCAAACAATCTTCACCGGACGCCCAGCTCGACATGCCTTGGTTGGTGCTCTCGCCAATGCTTTGGGTGTCGAGGACCGGTTCGTACTCACTCCAGTCATCCAGAGTCTGACTGAGCCATTGCGGGCAGACTTGACCAAAACGCGTCGAGTCGATCGTCTTGTTCGATGATGCAGGCTTGACCGGAGGCATCCATCGCAGATCGCCAACGGGAGGCTGGGCAAAAGGGACCCTCAAGAATTGGCGGACGTCTGGGTAGGTATCATTGTAGAAGCCGACAATCTTGCCTTGGTCAGTCTGCACTGTGAGGTTGGCCCAGTCCGAATGTAAAGTCCGAGGAGGGAGGAATGATAGGTTGGCATACACGGGAGGAAGAATGAGGTCCAAAGCTGTGGCCAATGGCATGCAAGCCAGCAAGTACGACAAGGCCGTGAGTAGCGCCGCCATGATGGCTCAGCACCCTTCAGAACGCGTCGGTGTTGACTCTCAGACGCTGCGAGTCACTCTCTAGACAGACAGACAAGAATGCAGATCATATAAATGCATTATGGTAAACATTCATCCTACCATCATGCACCTTCTGAGCCGCATATGCGCGCTCTACCAGGGTCGTGAGGGGCATGAGTGGAGATGTATTCCGCACTCTGATCGTAAGATGCATTAGGCCTCTGCGTAGAAAGATTTCTCACGAAGTTGAGATCCGGCCACCACTTGCAATCGAACAGCTTGCAAGCCCGCAGGTTCACAGCTCCCGAATGCGGCGGTCCCAAAAGTGGAGGTCTGGAAGTCCTCAGAACCTTCACGTGCTGATATGGACAGCGTCAATTGAGTAGCGATCAGCCGAGCTCGATGTATGTGTTGTGTTGTGTTTTGGCATCAAAAGGCTGGGTTCGCAGCAAGGGCCAACGCTCGGATCACTCACGTCTCCACTAGAAGTGCACGCGGCGTCTGCCGACATGAGCCGATGCGCTAGGATACTTTAACGTGTCAAGGTCGAATCAATTGAATAGCTTCCAGCCCATCAAAACATTGGAACCACGTATCCAGTCACTCCTTTGCAGCCAAATCAATTATGATGCTCCGATAGCAGCGACAACAAGCTTCAAAATACCACGATTCGCCCTCAAAATGACGGACACCTACCCAACTCTCACACAAAGCACCATCGCCGCCACAGCCCTCAAACTCCTCCTCTGGCCCGCCTACCACTCCACCGACTTCGAAGTCCACCGGAACTGGCTCGCTATCACCCACACTTTACCTCTAAAAGACTGGTATTACGAGAAGACATCAGAATGGACGCTAGACTACCCGCCATTTTTCGCCTACTTCGAATGGACTCTTTCCCAGATCGCCAAGTTTTTCGACCCTGACATGCTGGTCGTCTCGAACCTGAAGTATGCGAGTCCAGGAACTGTGCAGTTTCAGAGACTTAGTGTGCTGGTGACGGAATTGGTGCTAGTGTTTGCACTATGGATGTTCATCCACGGGGCGGAGGTCGGCGGAAAGAGGCAGGCGCATGCGGCTGCACTTTCGGTATTGTTGAGTCCTGGGTTGCTGATCATTGATCATATTCATTTCCAGTATAATGGGTTCTTGTATGGGATTCTGGTCCTGTCGATCGTGCTGGCGCGGAAGGCAGGGGATGGGAAGCTGTGGGGTGGAATCCTCTTTGCGGCGTTGTTGTGCTTCAAGCACATCTACCTTTATTTGGCGCCGGCTTACTTTGTCTATCTGCTGAGAGGGTATTGTCTGGGACCAAGATCGGTCTTCGATGTTCGCTTCTTCAACTGTGCGAAGCTAGGCGTGGGCATCGTAGTCGTTGTAGCCTTGGCTTTTGGTCCATTCATCCATGCTGGTGGAGTTGGGGAGGTGCAGCAGATCGTTAGTAGGCTCTTTCCGTTCTCGAGAGGATTGTGTCATGCGTACTGGGCTCCGAATGTTTGGGCTATATACAGCTTTGTGGACAGGGCGCTAATCTACGGTACGTTGACGTCGAGGCTATTGACGATTGAAGATGATGCTGACATTTGCTAGCTGCGCCTTATCTCAAGCTCCCAGTCAACAGAGACGCAGTGAACAGCGTAACTCGCGGACTTGTCGGCGACACCAGCTTTGCGGTCCTCCCAGACATTTCACCACGAATGACCTTCATCCTGACGCTTGCCGCACAGATTGTAAGCACAAATTTGTTGACCGGTTCAGCTGACCCAACTAACATCACCAGCCATCTCTCATCAAACTCTTCGGCCGCCCAACGTGGCATAATTTCGTTGCAACTCTCACCTTCTGCGGTTACGCTTCCTTCCTTTTCGGCTGGCATGTCCACGAGAAGGCCATTCTGCTCGTCATCATCCCATTCTCACTCCTAGCATTGAAAGACAAGAGGTATCTGGGCGCCTTCAAGCCTCTGGCCGTGAGCGGTCACGTCAGCCTGTTCCCGCTACTATTTACTGCGATGGAGTTCCCGATCAAGGTCGTCTACACGATCTTCTGGCTCATAGCGGTACTCATTGGATTCGAATATCTTGCTCCTGCGTAAGCCAAACTGACAACATTGACTGTAGAAATGAGAGTATGCTGACAATGTATCTAGCCCAGAGAAGCCCAGAAAGTTCATACTGGACCGATTCACGCTGCTGTACATTGCAGTGGCCATCCCACTCGTCGCGTATTGCTCAATTGTACATCAATTGGTATTTGGAGCAAGGTTGGAGTTCCTGCCGCTGATGTTCATAAGCTCGTATTCTGCTTTGGGAGTGGTGGCGAGTTGGGTGGGCTTCTTAGTTGTGTTCTTTACTTCGTAGCCTACTCAGGTTACCAGCGAGCCACCAAGATTATGTTGCTGCTGTTCATCGACGTGTCCACTCGTGAGGGGGAGCTTCGCTTTGAAGCCGCGTCCGCCCGCGGATCTGTCGGACTCTGATGGTTCGAGTCTGTACAAAGGCTCAAAAAACAAGACTATACAATTGCACGATGGTCCAAGACTCTGTGGTGCGCCATTGACACTTTCTGCAGGCGATTGTGGGCTTACATGCCTACAATCATTGCCAGAATCCGTGTGAGACATGAGACAGTGCCGTTTGAGCGCTGCCGGAGATGATGACGGGTGTGAAGACGAGGGATCGAAGAATCCATACTTGATACGGCGCCACAAAGCGCAAAACATGCATGCAAATGTCTCACCGTAATACTATCCTTATTGTGCTGTCTTTTTCCTATCGAACGAGTGCAAATACATGAGGTAAGTGTGGCAATGGAGGCTTCAATCTGCAACGAGAATGTTGCGGCATAGAGGCTTCAGCGGACGAGAGACGCCAAGGCGAGGGATCAGCCTTTCTAAGTTCTCGGGAGTAGCCTAGGCTGCATGCTCGGCGACGTCCTGGTCTACACTCCCTGCGCTCCCCACGATCTTTCTCGCCATGTTGCCCTTCAAACTTCGCAGTCTCTTCTGCCTCTACCCTTCCTCAGTCACCCGCGATCCGCGTCCACATCATCGCGCGCCATCGCGAACCACCACTCGGCATCACGAGAACAATGAACTGAACGCGTCTAATTGGTTCAATACCTCTCCCAAACCTTCACCATCAAGTCCTGCACACAGCCGCTTGTGCCTGAGCGCCGAGCGCGGACACCTTTGACGATCGCGTTTGCCCGACCTCCTCGAGGCTTCCAACAACCATCGCACCAAGCAACACTATCATCGACGAATCGATCAACGCCGTCAACGAATATATCGACGCGCTGGGACGGGTATAGAAAACATACATTGGTTCGGCAAAGTCTGGGCTGTCGCAGACATGGTAGGCGCGGACGGGCATGTTGGGAAGATGACAAGGCATCAACCTAATGGTGTAAAGGTGTTATACAAGCGGAAACCAATCCAAGTGTTGCCGCCGCCGGTGGTGGTCAACGAGAATACCGAGGCAAGCATATCATGTGCAGTCTGGCACTGGGCGACGTACTAACACGTGCCCAGGTCTTTGTAATGCCTGGAACCGATGAGGTATTCACAGACTACGAAAGATATCTCAGAAGGTGAGCACATCCATTCAACGCATCGATCAATCGTCCCAATTTTAGGGTGCCACAAACTGACTAATACCTTCCTCAGATATGACTATCTCATGCAGGCACGTATCTCCCTGTGATGTCGAGTCAGCTGCAGTCACTGATCACGCAGCAGAAGAAGTTTGTCGACGCGGTCAATGGCAAGTCCAACCTGAACTTCTTCGATGCGCTAGCCTCGGAGGTAAGTAATCATACGCAACCAGAGGCATAAGTAGCGTGTACTAATTTCGCCCAGTCTAAGAGCTCCGAAGCCATTGAGAATGTCTTTCCGCCAGTACTCAAGGACCCTATACTTCGAAAGGTACAATTCTCGACCGTCTCCAGGATTGACGAGCTCGTCAACAACGTCTACGATGAATTCAAGAAGGATTTCTTTCCTGGCGAAGAGGTCGTCGTGACCTTCGACGACGAGCAGCTCGATGGCATTGTTCGCGAGAAGGCCAAGTTTCCCATGATTCGAGGACCGGATGGCGCTGTGCAGCGACCTGCCTTTTCCCGGTACTTTGTTCGAATCCCGGGCACTCCGGAGAGGGAGGCTCTCGTCGACGATAAGCACGTTCGACGCGATCGCAAGATCTTCACCAAGCAGCATTTAAGGTCTTTTCTGAAGCATTCATTGCAACGCGAAGCATGGATCGGCGCACCGTGGCTGGTGAAGGAGCACCTTGCGATCGAATATCGTCTCCCGATGGAGATCCCGAATCACTTGCTGCAGGATGCAAAGATTCTTGCCAACAAAGTACACTATTTTCATCCAGCGCTCATGCCAGGCATGGGTCAGATGTGCAACGGTAATGCTAATGTTGTGTACCAGCAGATGCAACAGCTTCAGATGAAGCCAAAAGGTCGCCGATCGAATGGCAAAGCCGAAGCGATGATCCAGCAACAGCAGATGATGCAAATGCAAGCACTTCAGCAACAGGTAAGCACGTCCTTAGCATGGACGAAAAATCTTGCATTGACCGCGAGACAGCATCCGGGCGCATCACCCGCTCAAATCATGCAATTACAGCAGAATATGCAGCAGCCTGCCATGGTCAAGCCGCCACCACCGCCGCCGATCAAATATCCGATCGAAGATCTGGATCTCCCGCCCAAGCGAGACGGCCAACGTCGCCCAGAGCTCAACTTCTTCACTGAGGAGCAGAAGCAGTATGTTCTCAGCAAACGACTTACATCGTTCAACGGCATTTCGATGGAGTCCATGGGTCTATTGCTCGAAGTGTGGAATACGCTCAACGTGCAGTGCGAGGTTTATGTATTGGACAGTTTCACTTTCGACGACTTTGTGGATGCAATGCAGTACGATCAGCTCGAGCCGCCGTGCCAGCTTCTCGAGGAGGTGCATTGCGCTGTTCTATCTCAGCTAGTGGACAAGAATAGCAAAGTGCAGGTGGCAAAGGGCTTGCTGGACCAGGTTGTGGAGGTCGAGGAAGCATCATCTGAGACAAACGACGATAGCGAATACACAACGCCGCAACCTGATGTGCCGGCTCGGTCGACACGCAGCAGGCTCAGTCATGTCGACACCAGTGTTGAGAATGGCCGGACACCAACTACTGATAAGCCGCATCGCGCGGCGGAGATGCTGGGCGACCGTAGCTGGAAGACCAGGTTAGCAGCACGCGAGTATGAGGACGGTGGCTGGCAGGTAATTCTTGTTGGTCTACTGCACCAGCTCTCCGTTCACTCAACGTTCTCTTCGCGATGTAACAAGATTTTGGCCGAGCTTGCACCGATGGATGCTGAGCCAACAGCGAAGACCGCTGAGATCCAGTATTCAGAGATGAACATCAACCTGCGAATCTTGGCATTGGAGCTGATCGTGATGCTATCAATCTCCACCAGGGCAATCAAGGAGTTCCTGGAGCATTGCAGTGATGATATGACCGAAGTCAGGAAGCGCAAGCAGGCGCATCAGCGCGAAAAGAGGGAAGCTATGGAATTGCTCCAAGTGAAGGACCGCGATCGTAAGATTCTGCTGCCGGAGAACATGCCGGGTAGTCCTCCGCCTGAGTCAGTGGAAGCACCAACCGTGAACGGAGAAGGTGACGAAACATTGGAGACCAATGGGACTAGTAGCCCAGACCCAGATGATGAAGCGCCACCAGGTGGTCGTGCCTTGCGGCGTCAAAGCGATCGCAAGCGTAAGCGCGAAGAAGATGATGCCCGCCGCGAGAAAGAGAAGATTGCAAAAGCTGAAGCCGCGGCGGCCAAGCAACAAAGCAAGCAATCGAAGGAGTTCAAGAAGCTGGTACAAGAGTGCGATAAGCTCAGGGAACAGATACTGGATGCCGAGGCTAAGATCCAGGAATGCGATGCTGACCTCCGTGAGGCTAACGTCCAGCGTACTAAAGTGCTTGGCAAGGATCGATTCTGCAATCGATACTACTGGTTCGAAAGGAACGGACAGCCGTTTGGGGGACTGCCCAACTCCAGCACCTCTCACTACGGCTATGCGAACGGCAGAATTTGGGTGCAGGGACCGGATAAGATGGAAGTTGAAGGCTTCATCGAGCGTACGCCTGAGGAAAGATCGGAGTACAAGGCACGCTTCGGCGTGACACCAGTCGAGAGGAGGAAATTGGAGGAAGGCGACATGTTTCTCAAGGACGCAACAGAGTGGGGCTACATTGATGATCCAGTCAAGCTGGACAATCTCATCGGATGGCTGGACGAAAAGGGCGAGCGTGAGAAGAAGCTGCGCAAGGAGCTCATCGACTGGCGCGACGTCATTGCGCAATATATGCAAGCGTACAAGGACTTCATGGAGTCCGAGTCGCAGAAGAGGGCTGAGTCGGAGCATGAGTCAGAGACGCGCGTGCATACCAGGCACAAGACTCAGGAGGATGTCGAGGCGGCTCAGGAGAGGTGCCTGAAGTGGCGAAACACCATGGCCGAGGAGGACCTTGGTCATCCGCATTCGAGACCGGGCAAGAAGCCGGCCCCGAAGAAGCAAGCTCCGAAGCAGCAGAAAGGCGTTGCCTCCATGGTGAGCAGGCACACGGGCAAGCCTATGACGAGGCAGGGTGGAAATTATAGCTTCAAGTAAGGATTTGCTGAGGCGACTGCTGCATTTTGCTCAAGCATGGCGTTTTCGGGGCATATGAAAACTGTTCGGTTGCATAGCGTGGCGGCATGGGCCGATGTTGGCATGGTTCGGACCACAAGGAGTTTTTAGCTTCGGGTCTTGCTGTACGGATGATGGGTGACTAGCTAGCGAGCATCCCTATGACTGTAGCGACATGTACATGAGAAGATCAAGAGGAAATGTTCGACTGCAGTTCAAGGTCTCAGGATGGTGGCCTTCGCACATATACCGCTCGGACAAAAATTCGGTAAATGTCCGGTTAACTTGAGACCTCGGAAGTGCCCGGAAGTTATGCAACCATGAGACGCGGCCTGTATGCCACATGCATTTGGCAAACCTTCTCTTGGCTCTGCGGTGATGTGTGTGAGACGCTACCGCTGACTCGCCAACGATGGCAACAGAAGAGGATGGCGTTGACCATAGTCGTGCGCCGCGGTACGATGGCGAGGATGTCACCCCTACGACGCAGCGCGAGGTGAACGGATGGTATTTCATTGGTTTGGCTGCGGAGGTATATGCTGTCTGTGGAGTTGGTGAGTCTTGAGCCAATTGTCCAAGGTTACATGAGCGGCTGACGTCTTCTGATGAGGATCGTTCGCCCCTGTTCTCTTGGAACAGCTAGCCCGCGAGAATGGTGTGCTTCGCGCGGATGGGACGACGCCGTGTATACAGCCGCAGCGCGCCGATGAGAGCGACGCTGGCCGACTTCTCAGACTGATGCGACGGGCTGCCGAGGCGACAGACGATGGAGGATCTTGTGTTGTGCACCCTTTCGGTCGTGAGACAAGCACTGCGTCTTTTGCGATGTATACATTCAGCATCGCTGTTTTCGTCCAAGCATTGACGCTGATGTCATTCAGTCCTGTGGCTGATTATGGTATGTTTGCTCGTACTCGAATATACGATTTCAGGCAATTGACATACTACGCAGGCACGTACAGGAAGCGTCTGCTCATCACCTTCGCCTACACGGGCGCAACGGCCACAATGCTCTTCCTGTTCGTCGGCCCATCTTTCTACCTTTTTGGATCGATCCTGGTTGTGATTGCGGTAGTTTCACTTGGCTCGTCGTTTGTGCTGCTTAATTCGTTCTTGCCTTTGTTGGCAGCCAATCATCCACACGTTAAGCAGCAGGACCGCCGAATGAATGGACAATTCGATGGACACGCCTCTATGAGTGGTCATAACGGATCAAATAACCACAGCAAGAATACCTCTCCGGCACTCAGACTGTCAACTCAGATTTCGTCGAAAGGTGTTGGTCTTGGGTACGCAGCTGCTGTATCAGTCCAGATTTTGAGCATTCTGCTGCTGGTACTGCTGAAGAAAGCCGATTTCACTGCCGAGTCGACACCATTGCGCTTTATACAATTGCTAGTCGGACTCTGCTGGGCTGCTCTGACGCTGCCTGGCGCACTCTGGCTGCGCGACCGACCAGGACCGTCGCTACGATTTACTGCTCCTTGGAAGACAAAGTTGCCCGCTGCCGTGCAATACATTGCCTTTGCCTGGACTTCCGTGTGGCAAACAGTCAAAACTGCTGCGAAGCTGCGTCAAACCTGGGTATTCTTGATTGCGTGGTTTCTGCTGTCAGACGCCATAGCGACAGTGTCGGGGACCGCAATTCTTTTCGCGCGCACGGAACTACATATGGGCACCATTGCGATCGCTCTACTTTCGATCACTGTCACATTGTCTGGTATAGCAGGAGCATTTGCGTGGCCGAAGATCTCGAAACGATTCAATCTGGAGACTCGCAATACCATCATTGCATGCATGATACTCATGGAGGTCGTACCTTGCTATGGAATGATTGGGTTTCTATCGTTCGTCAAAGCCTGGGGTGTCGGTGGCCTTCAGCGAGCCTGGGAAATTTATCCTCTTGGAGTCACATTTGGATTCGTGATGGGTGGACTCTCATCATATTGCCGAGCATTCTATGGTGAAATCATACCTCCTGGGAGCGAAGCAGCCTTCTATGCACTGTACGCTATTACGGACAAAGGCAGCTCAGCAGTCGGGCCCGCCATCGTTGGGGCTATTGTTGACCGTATTGGAACCATTCGCCCTGCTTTTGTGTTTCTGGCGATACTGATTGCATTGCCGATGCCTCTTGTCTACAGCATAGACATCTGCAAGGGCCGCGAAGATGCTTTAGCACTCTCCAAGCATCTCCAGTATGCCGGTAGCCAGGAGATCATAATGGAAGATTACGATGATCTGGGCGACCTGGCCGACGACGAAGTGGATGATGCTCATCAGGGACTGCTACGAGAGGAGACTGAGGGCCGATGAAAAGCTACCTGGGTCTTTCCAATTCAAGCGACTGTCAGCCCGTTGTCCACCACCAGTTCTGTGCCGTTCACGCCTGGCGCTGTCGCTAGGTACAACATGGAGGGCATGAGGTCTTTGACCTCCATGAAATTTGGAATCAACGCTATGAACGCCATCGACCTTTCCCGACCACGCTCGTGGAAGCCGCCCATAGACCGGCCAAACTGTGTATCCATCAAGCCGCCTGGGCACAGCGCACTGCATCTAATGCGCTCATTGGCGTACATCCATGCTGTCGAGCGCGAGAGTCCGAGTAAAGCATGCTTGCTGGCCACGTACGCACCACCAGCCGTTGCGCCGGACACAGACGAGTTTGAGCAGACGTTTACGATACATCCTCGGGAGTCTTGCTTGAGGAACTGCGGGATGCAAGCTCGTATGAAGTGCATTGGTCCGTCCACGTTCACTGCGAATACCTTGCGCCAGGTGGTGTCGCTGATCTCCGCGGTAGGAGTTATGTTGTCGCCCACGCCAGCGTTATTGATCAGTATGTCAATTCGGCCAAATTTCTTCAGCACAGTGTCGACCGCGTGAACGACTTGGTCATTGCTGGAGACGTCACATTTGAGGTGCATGATTTCCTGTGCTGGGCCGCTATCTGAAGTTGGAGGCTTTTTGATATCGACGGCCGCAACCTTGGCGCCGTGAGACAGCAAGAGTTGCACGGTGCCAAGCCCTATGCCCGTAGAGCTGCCTGTCACGATTGCTATCTGTGAATATATTCAGCATAGAGATATTTCAAGTCGGAAGCCTTGAAGAGCTCACCTTCCCATCAAGCAGTCTTTTCGCCATACTGAAAGTCTCGCCCCAAAACCCTGTTACTCGAGGCATCGACATGAAGTTTGAGCGGACGAGTCCTACTGAACGGTTGCCAGCCACTGGTAGACAACGCGCATCGGTACACTGCTATGCAGATGCTGCGATCTGCCTCCTCATGTGACCAAGCCGTTTCAGCTTCGTAGCTCGTATGCCTGCAGATGCCTGGATGTCGTTGTGAACGGGAGCTTGTAAGTCCTCAAAGATCATTGATCATAAACTAGATTTGACACCACTTGGTACTGGCAGCAGTCTAGCTCAAGGGATTATCCATGCATCGAGGAAATTCGCGATTCTAGGTTCGCAACATACCCGAGAATGTATTCCATTTGCACGACAAGGCAGCATAGGCAGGTGAGGGGTGGAGATTGACCTCGCCAATGGCTATATAGATGACTGTGGCTGTATGTGGCGATCATTCTACATTGGCTGTGTGGATGTGCGCAGATATGAGGAACGCCTCATTGCAAAATGTGTTGGCTGCTCTGTATGTGCCGTCTCTATCTACAATCAATCCATATGTAAAATTTAGAAGCGCCTCTATGCCAATTGCCGTTTGTGGGTATCCCAAAGCACGAGTACTTCCAGTTCTGTTCGTATGCAACATGCCTCGTCTATCATTCAATGCCGCTGAATCGCATCAATCATCGTAATAATCATCCGCGCCGTGCACCCAATGTCCATGTACATGGGTCGCATGGGTCGCATGGAGCTCGTCTCTGCGCTGTCGTGAGACAGTCATGCTGTAGCCTGTCGTACTGTCGCGTTATCCTTGTACACTATCTTCTTCTTCCTGGTCGCCACTCAAGAGCCGCGTTTCAGCAGCAGAGCTGCCCTCTGCTGCGTCTTGGTTGGCGGAGCCTTGAACATTGCTGCCAATGACCACGCCCTTGACATGCTGGTCAATCTCGTGCAGCCTGTAGTCCTTCATCAAGAAAGTCAAGAAGATGCATGGCGTCGCCATGCACACGGCGACTATCAAGATCTTCGTCATCGTGTCCTGGTAGGCGTGGTTGATAGCAATGCGTGTTGGGCTACCCATTGGCCAACCGGTCGATGCCAGCTTCACGCTACCATAGATGGCAGCAGCTTGGTCCTTAGTCTCGATGGGTAGGTATTTCTCAAGTAAGTGCGGGATATTGCCACTCCATATGGCACCTGAAATGGCCGAGCCAACCGCGCCTCCGATCTCCAAGAGTGTCAGAAATCCTGCTGTTGCCGCAGCCACTTCTGAGTGGCTCGCTGATGCCTGCACACCGAGTTGCGCAGGCCCGTGGGCCATGCCACCACCAACACCAATCAAGACCTGAGCTGCGATGATAGAGCTCAGAGACGAGTGCTCAGTCCGGAAGAAGACCATTGCAATCAGCCCAAGGATATAGATCACAATCCCGGCCATGACGAACGGGCGGTAGCGACCCCAATACTTGATGCCGAAGGAGACTATGATCGATGTAATGGTAGCCGAGAAGGTGAATATCTGGATAACATGACCAGCAGCAGAGACTGACAGACCATGGACAACTAGGAGGTAGGATTGGAAGTAGGGAAAGACGGAGAGGTAGAATGCGCCTGCGCTGGTCAGCACTATGCTTCAAACGGGATGGAACAGGCTTACTGAAATAGAAAAAGGCAAAAATGATGCCAGCAAGAGCTGTCCTGTTCCTAAAAAGAGCCCGTGGGAAGAACGCACGTGGCGCCAAGACCTTGTTTCGCTCGAAGAATGGAAAGCCGATGATGCAGCAGGCACCGACTATCAGCATCACCAAGAACCCTGGATCGCGCCATCCATTATCGGCACCGATGGTGAGGGGTATGAGGACTAGCGAGAACCCGATGCACAGCATCAGGAGTCCAAAAGCATCCATTTCCCACCAGATGCTCTTCACGGCTTCCCAACGGCTTTTGCCAGCGAATGGCGAAGGCGGTAGCACGCCGCGCTTCGCCGCTTTCCTCTGAGCGGTCCAGAGCGTCAAGCCTAGAGGCAGGAATGAAACCGGTAGCACGATAGCCCAGATGCCATAGCCCCATCTCCAGGTCAGGTGCCGCAGCACTCCTTCGGCCAAGACAGGTCCGATCCAGACGTTCAGCAAGAACGGCACGTCCGGTAAGGTGACAATGAGGGCCCTGTTCAGTAGGTCGCTAGTGTCGGCAATGAATATCTGTATGAGAATCTGTAGACCTGTCTGGCCTGCAGCATAGAATATCTGCGCCGCCGCATAGCTCTCGACGTTGTGTGAGGCTGCCTGTTGTATGTAACCGCCCACATAAAGGCAAATGGATAGACCAAAAGCCTCAAATCGACCGAAGACGTCTGCAACCTTTGACATAGGAGGCTTGACGACCGATAACACTACACCCTGCACGACCAGCACAGTCGATATCAGGGCGTGGGCGGAGAAAGAGCTTGTGGCGTAGACTGTCAGGTTGGTCGTGGTCTGGCTTTCGAGTGACGTCGCGAAGGTCATAAGGGCGATACCTAAGTACGCAACGTAAAGCGCTTTCTTCGTCCAGGTCGACGCAATAGCCTCCAGTTTCTTGACACCAGCCTGGCCAGAGTCATGACTTTGCCTATCGAATTCCACCCGGCCGGCGTCATGGTTGTCGAAAGGCTGCATTTCGTCGTGGCCGTTCGCAGTGATTTTCTCTTGTCCACGAGCTAGCAAGGGTGATTGTTCAGTGCTCTTGGCTTGTGAGCCAGAGGACCCAGCGGCTGAATGTGACCGGGCGTCAGCATCTTCGACAACGCCGCACAGCGTGCCATATTGCTGCTGATGCACGGTCTCTCCATCCATGAAGGGTGGTAGTAATGTGACCCTCACAGAGGCAGTACAAATGGCAGCATGTGAGTAGGAATAATGCGCTGTATAGATAAAATAGGTCGCTGTGCTATCAGATGAGAGCAGTAACGCAAGATGATCAGATAACGGGAATGAAGCAAGAAAGCTAGGGTAGCTCTGCTAGGTCGACGGGCGGCGGCAGTAGGTCTAAAGTACCGTACCAAAAGAAGAGCAGAGAGGCAGTAAACGAAGACCCACCCGAGGTGGTCACGTACCAGCGCAGAAAACCTGTGACTAATGTGCCCTCTCGCGCCGGCGCAGCGTTCTTCGGCGAAGTGAGTCGTCCCCCATGTGGATGAATAGGCGGCAACCGCGCAAGGCGTGGGATCTCCAGTGACAAAGGAGCCCAAAAACGGAATGGATTGGATGAGATGCAGTGAGGCGCAAAGAAGGTGGGTGTCGCTGTAGGCTAAGTGGACTTTCGGGCATGATGACGCTCGCTCCGCAGGAGCACCTTACCATTTTGAGCTGAGCTCCAATCTGATTAGATTAGATGTCTTGGCCGAGAACGGACGTTCATTATGCAGAGGCAAGCGCTCCCCGGCTGTATCACGGTCGGAGCTTCATGTTGATGAGAAGCCAAGTCTCTTTCGTAATGAGAGCTTAGCCATCGCGCTGTGCAACCTGCGACCGGTTCGCGAGGCTCGTCGAACTGTGTTGCGAGCATGTTCCACACTGCTGGGTCTCCTGCGGCAGCGGCGGCGCGACACGTTGCGGAGTGACCCACATGTTTGGCCCGGGGCGAGATTGGGTTGAGGGTCTACAAAGTCTATGTGAGACCTAGGCAAAATATCATGATGAAAGTACTGATGTCCTCAGAGTATCGATGCTACCAAGGACGACTGGCAGTCGCGACCCCTACCATATCGGCATAGAACGTCGATCTGCTCGCGAATGCCGAATGTTCTCCAAAGACAGACAGCCCAAGTCCTGCCGCACTCAGGAGCGCGCTCATGCGACGGCGCCACATGGAAGATCTCATAAACCGGCACGACTCGACATTGCTTTGACAGGCGCGCCTCACGCGGTAGTCGTTCGCTGTGCTGTCAGGTTCACCACGGCAATCATCCGTACGGCCACATAGTTATGCCAAACCTTGGTCTGACTCGAATGCTCGGCATAGTCCTCATGTCATCATGCCAAAACGGTCTGAATGCTGCAGCGAGGCTCAGCAGCCATGTGATGTGGTTGTTCTAATCCCGGAACCAGTTGAGTACGTTGATACCAAGTGCCAGCATGACGTGTGCAGGCCGCACGCGCCTTGAAGTGAGATGCCAAGGACTGCGGTACGAAGCAGGCTCAGGCATGGGTTGACTTGAGTAGCTCGTGTAGGAGACAGATGATGATAATGTGCTGATAAGGTACAGCGAGATATGCGAGCTGGAGATGATACGTGTTCCAAGATATTTGCATTGAGCAGAAAACCATCTATAAGCCTAAAACTTCACATCAACAAATAGCCAGCCTGGCCTATGAGAGTGGTGCTATTATGTTTGCAGGGGTGAGCAGGGGGTTAGCATCTGTGTTCCGACAAAAACGCATCACAAGTAGTCTCAGTCAACTTTCCATCAAGAAATTCCTCTCTGATTGTACCACCACTCTCTGCCACGGGAGTCGCCTTTCGACCTACTCCTCGTCGCTCTCCTCCTCCTCATCATCACTCTCCGCATTCTCAAGCCACTCCAAGAACTTCTCCGCCGACTTGCGGACCTTGCGGCTAGTGGCTAAGTCGACATACTTCTTGCTAGCCTTGCTGCCCCAGGCCTTCAAGACTTCTTCTGAGACAATGTCGTTCTCGAAAATCTTGAGCAGGATAGCTGAGACCATTGGAACCAAATTCGGCTTCTCAACGCCTACAAAGCGCTCGATGCCGCCCAAGAAGGCCTTCTCAGCCTTGTCAGACTTCTTGTCACCAATCATCTTCTGAAGCATGCCGGCGCGAGGCTCGATCTGCTTGACAATGTTATCGTCGAAAAGCGTCTGAGCCAAGACAGCGAGGGTGCGGTGCTTGCTCTCGATACCAAGCTCCTTGGCCTTCATGTAGATCTCCACGTTGTCGACCTTGGTGACGCCACCCTTCTCGGAAGCTTGCTCTTCAATCCACTTGCCAAGCTCATCGTACTTATTGGGACCACTCTCCCCCTCGCCATCCTCATTGTCCTCGATGACAAGAGTTTGTTTGAGATCGTCGGGCAGAGCCTGAGCACGAGCCCTCATAGCCTCGGCGCTGGTATCGACGGACCACTCTACCTCCTTTTCAGGCTCGTTGAGCTCCTGCGCCTCGGCATTGATGCGGCGGGTGAGCTCGTCGTCACTACCAGCATCGTTGCCCACGTCGCCGTTCTCGTCCGCATTGTCTGAGCCACTGTCACCAGGGCTAGGGTGTCCATTGCCGTTTGCCTCATCCTCGTCGGAGCCATGTCCACCATTTTGCTCACGCAGCTTGCGAGCCTTGCGATCCGCCTTCTTGGTAGACTTGTCTTTCTTACCCTTCTTCGGTGCGTTCTTGAGGATGAAGCCTGACAGCTTGTGGCGCAAGTCAGGCCTGGTGATCTGACCACACGCCTTGCAGTCCATGAGAATCTCGCCATCCTTGATGCTAACCACAGTCTCGGGGTTCTTGCAGCTCTTGCAGAGGACGAATTTGTTGATAAAGCCATCCAAGTGGTCTTGGAGCTTGCTAGCCTCGTGGGCGCCGTTGATGATCCAGCGATCATCTTTGGGGTCGATGTTGGTCTGAGCGCCCAACTCGAAGCCGAAGTACTTGATCACATAGTTTGGCGGGCGATAGAGCTGCTGAGCAACATTGCTCAGATTGACGACAACGGTCTTGATACCATTACCCTTGCCCTCGACCTTGGACTGCAGGCGCTCCATCTTATACCGATAGAAGGGATCCTGAACATCCCGGCGAATGTTGATGTTGGCCATTATTGCGGTGTTGTGCAAGCTGATGTCGCTTTGGTGGCGCTGGGAGTAATTGTGCTGGGCTTAATGGTGGCGCTTGTGATGGGCGACGAACGTAGCAGATGGTGCTAGCGTAGTGGAAGCCGAGACAGACATGCAGTAGACAGCAGCGGTGCTTGCTGTGTCGAGGATGGGCAAGCTACGAGGTTTCCGTAGTTACTAGTAGGCGTAGGTGCAGGTTTGCTGTGTCTTACAAAGCCTGCAAGCAGTTGTCTTTGAGAAATCTCTTTGCGGACAGTGGGTTAGCCGGTATTGCGCTCGTGGCCGTTACGACGCGGTCGTCGCGGTATGGGTGGGAAATTTTGCTGCGTGAGCGGCGGGTCGACGAAAGCGTGCTGGGACGAATACATAAACTCTGCACCCAAGCTGCTGTTTGGTTCGAGGGTCGATGGTGGTCGCCGACGTAGGGTGCGAATCGCGCTCTGGTGTCGGGCTATGGTGGCGGGCTTCAGTTTGGCTGTGACAGCGTAGGTTGATGGTTGCTGATAGCAGGAAGCTATGGTGATGTTGATGTGAGTGGTTAGTCAGAGTCTGCTGGTGGGCTGATGGAGAGGAGGAAAAGACACCGGACAAGGAAGTTTGTGAACGCTGGTGGCGGCGGCTCTTTGCATGCACTGCCGATGTCTGCCGAAATCCAAGACGCTTGGAACCCGTGGTCACTGGTCAATTACCATTGATATTGGCGTGATTATTCTCGTGATCGCTTTGTAGTGATGTATGACGCGATCACAATTGCTTTTTGGTCAGCACAGTCTCCAACAAGCCGCCTGCCAGTTGTGCTGCAATCGAACATCACCCTCCCAAGCGCATGCGAGATCTCGTCCCGGCGGCCGGGTACCGAAGCCGTGGTGCTATTCGGCAAAGGCATGCCGCATGGCACGAATGCCTTGTGGTTTTTACATGTGCATTTGCATATAGGTCCCACGCCTCAGTGTTGATACAGAGGAGCTTAGCATAGCCGCTAGGCGCTTTACATAGCCTAATCTCACGAAGATGCTTCAGTGCGGCGATCAAAAAAGCGAGTCTCAACTAGAATAAGATGTAAGGAAGGCTAATAAATTTTGCTGCTGAGCTTCCCCTTGTCGCGCACTCATGCTACGAAAAGGACAGCAACATCGCTTTTCATCAGGATGGATAAAAAGCAGGTAGATTACTCACTATACTTGGTGACAGATTCAACACCTGCCATCCTGGGCGACAAGGACCTCGTGACAGTCGTCAGAGCTGCTGTCGAAGGAGGTAAAGACTCACCACTCACCCTCTTCTCGAGGTCTTCACCACTCACACAAGACTTCAGGCGCCACGATAGTCCAATTACGGGACAAGACATCGGATACGGGCGAATTGGTTCGCATAGCTAAGGCACTGCATGCTATCACCAAGCCAGCTGGCGTGCCTCTCCTCATCAATGACCGTGTGGACGTGGCTCTCGCTTCTGGAGTTGAAGGCGTGCACGTCGGCCAGGATGACTTGGATCTCAGGACTGCGCGCAAGATTCTCGGACCTGATGCCATCGTTGGCGTGACTGCCAACAACCTGGAGGAAGCATTAGTCGCTGCGCATGGTGGGGCTGACTATCTCGGTATTGGAACCGTTTATGCAACACCGACGAAGGAGAACACAAAATCCATCATTGGTACTGCGGGTGTGCAGAGTATTCTGACTGAGCTCGCCAAGGCAGATCTGGATGTCAAGACTGTTGCTATTGGAGGCATTAATGCGAGCAATGCTCAGCGAATTCTCTACCAGTCCACTTCGCCAGACAAGAAACTAGATGGTGTGGCTGTCGTTAGCGCCATAATGGCGTCTAATGACCCCAAAGCGTCGACGGCGAATCTGAAGAAGCTCATTGCTACACCGCCAGCCTTCGCAATCTCAGGAGCCATATCTCATTTCAGTCGCGACGACGTTGTGGCTAAAGCGCCCCAACTCATCGCACGCATGGCAGCTAGGAAGCCTTTGTGCCACAACATGACCAATCTCGTCGTGCAGAACTTCGCTGCCAATGTCGCACTAGCTGTTGGCTCTTCACCGATCATGAGCAACAATGGCCTCGAAGCCGCAGACTTGGCAGCATTGGGGGGAAGTCTGGTGATCAACATGGGTACTACCACGCCCGAAGTGCGCAGCCAACATCTCAAGGCATTAGCGGCGTACAACAGTATTGGCGGACCTGTACTTTTCGACCCTGTGGGCGCAGGTGCAACAGAGCAAAGGAGAGAGGGTGTGAAAGCGTTGATGGCGGGCGGCTATTTCGATGTCATCAAAGGCAACGAAGGTGAGATTCGAACGGTATCTGGTGCTCAGGGGGTGAAACAGCATGGTGTCGACGCCGGCGCCTCGACGCTGTCACTGAAGGAGAAGATTGCCGTGGTCAAAGACACCGCTGCACGCAACCGCAACGTCATCCTGTTGACAGGGGGTACGGACATCATTAGCGATGGCGAACGCTCATTTACCGTTGCCAATGGGCATGAATTGCTTGGCGAAATCACAGGATCGGGCTGTACGCTAGGCACTACCATAGCGAGCCTCCTCGCCATAGAGAGGGAAGACAAGCTGCTTGCTGCGCTCACAGGACTGCTGATGTACGAAATTGCTGCAGAGAGGGCAGCTGAGCGGGAGCAGGTCAGGGGTCCTGGGACGTTCGTACCGGCTTTCATTGATGAGCTGTACTTGATACGACAGGAGAGTTCGGCGGGTGATGGTAGATGGGCGCAGGCTGCCAAGGTCGAGCGTGTCTAGCTTTAAATGGTGGTGCTCCTAAAGGCAGCGAATCCTAGACAGGAAGAGGACGGATTGTAGAAGAGAGATTGTCAAAAGCTTGGCCAAATTGTGCGGCTGTGACATAAGTCAAAGCTCGCTTGCTCGAACAGCCATGTGCGACTATCGAACGTCCACTGCTTTCGTTACTATGATACGTTCTACACAGACGACAGCAGCGTACGCTAGTCGCTTCTGGAAGCGTATAGTACTGACTATAAGGCAGCCGATAACACCATCTTGCGATGGCGACCGAGGCAGCTGAGCGACCTCCCAGTGCAAATGGGTTGAAGCGACGCCAGAGTGAGGAGACTGAGCAGGAGAACAAGAGGCAACGTGTAGCTCCTGGTAAGAGCCATCCTGAAGAAAAGGGCGAGGGCGAGGGCGATATGAAGGAGCAAAAGTCTTCAAATGCAGAGTCTACCGCAGCTTTAGATCGGAAGCAGGATGATCCCAAGGATGCACGACGGAAGAGTAATGTAGCAGACGAGAAGAAGAGAAGCAAGAGGCTGTTTGGTGCATTGTTGGGCAATCTGAACCAGCCGTCAGATAGAGAGTCAAAAAGGCGAAGAGAGATCGAGGACAGAAGAAAAGCTGAGCTCGAGCGACAGGATAATGAGCGCCTCGAGAATAAGCAGAGAAGAATGGATCGGTTAGCAGAGCAGCGGAGGAACGCGCAGCGCACGGTCGATGAGCAGAATGTACGTCTCGGAAGGTCATCGAGAACGGATTGGATACTGGGCTGATACCTGAGTTAGATGCGCATGCGACACAAGCAAATGCTCGATGCCGCCAACTTCCTGCAGACAACGACTGAGCCAAAGCTGGTGAGTTTAGCCTACCTTGCGAACGAGTCGCCTAGTATGCTGACAAAGTATAGTTCTACCGGCCGTGGGACCTCCGGGCCGATGAAGAAGATCGGATTGATGAGCAGATTAGAGAAGCCGAAGACCAGATTGAAAGGGAGCTTGCCGAATTCGAAGGTCGCCCGGTCCGCAGCAAGGCTGCAGAAGAACCTCAAGATCGTAAGCCTGACCTGCCAAGCAAGTAGCAGCGAAGCACGTAGCTGACCGCCACGTAGACGAGCAAGCAGAAGATGCTACCCGGCCCGAAGGAGCCTTCAGAGACACAGCAGCAGTGTCGTCAGACAATCAGGAGCAGGTGAACGAACACCTGGAGGCGCCACAGCCTGCTACAGAAGCTTCAGCTAAGTCCGATGATACTGACCAGCCTAAAAACGTGCACGAAGCGTCAGAGTGTTCGGATCATGCTAACACAGCAAACGCCAACGAAGACAAGCCTGCCGTAGATGGAGAACTGGCTGAGCGGGTTGGCACAGACCATGGTGGTGAAAATGATGTCGTTGTTGAAGGCGCAGAAGGTACTGTCTCATGAGCAGACTACAGCGCTCCTTGTACTATTACTGTACTTTCACCATGTCAATAGGGCATGTATTATGATATGTGAGCACGCGTTGGCTTCTGAATAGCGGCATCGCAGTTGACGTAGTCCAAGCGCAGCCCTTACTCAACTTGCGCGGCAGCACCGAAGGGTTGCATCCTCCATTCGCACTTGCCATCTAAGTCACTACGCCCGTAACACAACACTAAAGAGAAACATGCTTGACGACAGACACGATCTTCGGATGTAATGCTTCATTCTTCAGAAAATGCAAGACTAGCCAATCATGGCGTCGGGGCTGCTGGCTCAATTAGGTGAAAGCTACCTCGGCCTGCCCGCTGTGTTGTGGGATCTTCATCGGGAGAGCATTAGCAGTCTGGCTTCTTCGCAATCGATATATATGAGTCATCTGCTCATTCGATGTAATCCAAAAATTACTCATCGTTTGATTCGTGGTGTCGCGGACAGTTTGGAAACGGAAACAACATGGCGGTCGAGAAGATTTCACACAACGATCCGAGAGTCAGACATGGCTATTGCGATGTCAACGGCAGGAAATGGCGTGAGTGTATCGCACACGGTGTCTGCATATAATAGACTGACGTTCACCTCGTGAGACTACCTTGACTCTGCACCTTCGAAAAACCAGCCACATCGCGGTACCGTGATCCTGGTCCATGGCTTCCCGGACATTTCGTTAGCATGGCGCTACCAGATTCCTATGCTTAACACGCTCGGTCTCAGGACACTGGCGATCGACTGCATGGGATATGGCGAGACGGGCACATCCTCCAACCTCCATGAATTTGGGATGAAAAACCATGCTGATGCTATTGCCTCTATCGCAAAGTCGATCGGTGCCTCGAAGATCATCCTCGGTGGTCATGACTGGGGAGGTATTGTGGTCTATCGCACGGCTCAGTGGTACCCGGAGCTGGTCAGCCATGTGTTCTCTGTTGCCACGCCGTACTGGGGGCCAACCGACGATTATGTCGACACTGAGACCTTGGTGAAGGGACCGCTGCCCAACTTTGGATATCAGTTGCAGCTTGGGAGTCAGGACCGGGTGATTGAGAGTGTGGTCAAGGACGAGCAGATGACGAGGAAATTCTTATTGGGTTTGTATGGCGGCAAGCCGAAGTCTGGGAGGAGGTTCATGACGCCTGAGAAGGGTGTGGATTTGGATGTGTTGAAGGAAGATGAGATTGCGATGACGCCTTTGATGAACGAGGAGGTGTGTCGGGTTCTTGATTTGTCGCTCCGTGCATCGACTGACGGAGCCCCAGGAACTGGACTACTACGTCCGCGAATTCACCCGTAACGGTGCGAATGGGCCATGTAATTGGTACCGCACGCGCAAAATCAACCACGACGACGATTTGCAGATGCCTGCGCAGAACCGGCAAGGTCTTTCGCAACCTGTGCTTTTCATCCAGGCTTTGAGTGATAACATTCTCATACCGTCAATGAGCAGAGGTATGGAGAAAAAGATTCCCAAGTTGACGAGAGGTGAGGTGCCGGCGAGTCATTGGGCGTTGTGGCATACGCCGCAGGAGACGAATGATCTGATCAAGAAGTGGTTTGAGGCTGTGGTCTTTGGCGGGAAGAGTAAGATGTAGAGTAGCCGTCTTCATCATCACTTCAGCCGAGCTGTGGCAAGGTCTCATGTCGTTCGCTATGGCTTGACTTCAGGTATGCGTACTTCACGAGCTACATGATAAGCTGCACAAATTTAGTTGACATGCGATCCGCTGCGCTGCAAACAGGTGTTCGTGCATGACTGCGCTTCTTGCCTGCCTCGCCATCTTGACGGCCCAAGACAGGCCTATCTGCTGTGATCAAGGCAGAGGATGCACGATTGAGTCTATCTGGTCTGTTCCTGCGACCTCTCCATGTTTCCTTCACTGCAAAACTGGCCTCGAAGCGCGAACCTCGGTGGCTAGCTTGTATTAAAATCCTTGCCTTCGTGTAAGGTTCATGCCTAATAGACATGCGAGAGTTCCGGGGTTTCACGTGCTCTCACACGCCTCAGGAACACCCTTCTCTTGACGTGGCATGGGTCTAGGCGTTTTGAAATGGTGGGACTGATGGGTCAACAGGCCTACCTGGCTGACGCTGCCATGAGCACGCCTCCTGGCATAGGAACTTCTTGCCAACGCACGGGCAGCTCTGCGCCATTTCCCTTGTGATTTTGGATGGCTTATCACATGAAAAGCTGCCACGTCTGTTCCAAGCAAGCCACAGGGGTGAAAGACTGAAGGCTCAAGGTTCAACCGCCCTGACGATCTTCCGCGGCTTGCATCCGCCGGCGGAATGACGTCCAATTCGTGGACTCGTGCTCATCACTTCCAATTCTCCTGCTTCCACCAGTCGCCGTCGTAGTCAGGGCCGGTCCACTCGAGTGTGCTTGCTTGATTGCGACAGCGTTTCATGGTTGGGCTGCGACTGCGGCTCCGGCCCTACTGCGCGGTTTCGAAGGAGCGTATCATATAGCAAAGGGGAGCGTCAGCACCATGGACTCTTTTCACTCCGAATTGATCGTTTCGCCGCCGGCTTCATTGCGCGCCAGAAGCCCACCTCTTGCCTTCGCGCACACTTCGAACGATTCTCTCGGAACGGGGCTCCTGTCGCCAAGCAAACGATCACCGCAATCTCCTACAGCCGCAATCATGGGTCTTAGCAGCCCGCAAGAGCGCGATATGCAGGTGATCGTGGATCAGCAGAACAAGGCGCTGGAATTGCTGCACGAGGCGTTTGCGGCAGAGAGACAGGTGTGGAGTTTGGAGAAGGACAGGCTGTACCAGCGCATTGCCAGTCTGGAGCAGTTGCTTAGGAATAAGGACCATCATAGGTGAGAACAATTGCACTCCTAATGTCGGATACTGCCTAACTTCGGAACAGTCCGGCAAAGTCACCTGTCATGTCACCCTTCAATGGCAATGGCAGCGGTAGCTACACCTCGCCTCCGTCTCGAGCCATGAGCACTGGGCCGAGGCTACCCATCATCGCAGAGGATGAAAATATACAGCCACTGTCACGCAGACGTGATGGGGCGCCGCAATCCATTGATCTCCCAGGTAGACCACCAGTGCCCGGGGTGAGTGGCCTGCAGGTACCAAATCGATCTGCGCGAAAAGCCTCTGTGGCAGTCGATCAAGACATTAAAGTCGACGAGATCCCTGTATCGCCACCAACAACAGCCAAGAACCTATCACCTATTCCACCACAGCATCGCCAGTTGGCAGGCCACACACCTCTGAAGCCGCCACGGCTACCGACGCCGCCGCCAAAGGATATGCTTTTAGATGGAGTTGAAGACACCCCCACACGAAACAATACACACATCAACACATTCCTAACGCGAAGTCACGACGATGACGAGGACCCAGCTCTGAAGGGAGCGTTGAATCTTCCGGAGTTGCCAAACAATCCAGACGAGGGAACCTTCACGATTGATGCCCTCTCAAAGCGTTTGCAGCAGATCGAGTCAAATCCGGACACCGAGGGCATCCCGACAGTCTTCGCCCAGCCAAGCCCAGGCTTAGCATCGCCTACAGACCCAATGGAGAGAGCTGCAGCAGCACAGAAATCGGAACAACAGTACGTTCTTGCATCAGACAGCTCGTTCGTCAATACGTGGTGGGACTGACGGCATGTCTAGATTCTTTGCCTCCCAGCAAGCAGGTCGAGAGAATGTCGCTTCTGGCTCAGAGCCCAGCTCCGCAGTGATCAGTCCAACGGCCTTCTCGCCACCGAATGGGAACAATGCCATGTCGCCACAGGAGATTCACGATGCTGAAGTCCACACCAAGTTCGAGCAAGGTGGCATCAGGCTCAAGAAGAAGCCGAGCAGCAACTTTGGCGCTCCTTTTGGTCAGCTTGGCGGATTCGGCAGCATTAGGCGCGCGTCGCACGAGTGATATGAGTCATTTCTTGCCTATGTGAGACTTCTGTTCTCATTGGAGTTGCATGGTTTGGCGAGGTTTGAAAACATCATAAGCATCGCCGCCTGATTTGGCGTTCACAATGGGCATCTGGTGAAGCTTGCAGAGAGATACCCGAGGAGCCGATGAGCCCTCACAGCAAGCATCTGATATAAATAGATGCGCCTTGCGCTGATTGATAGATAGTGCTCAACAGCTGTCGGAGCATGTACCGACGCTATACAGCGATTTGACCTGACCTGGTCTCACGATCAGAAGGCTATTTGTCCGTGTTACCGAGCTGTCACAGGATGTCTACAAGCCAACGGACAATCCGTAAGGAGATCTGCCTTTCGCGCCCTCCCTTGCTTCGTGCTCTTGACACCTGACAACACCTCTTCATTCCGAGCACGAGCCATCTTCATGCAACCACTTCATGCAAACACTGTACAGGCCGCTGTCCGCATTCTTCGGCGCGTCCTGCGATGCACGTAAACACTCTGGCTTGCAGCACAAAAGGTGGGTTCCTGGCCTGCCACCCTGCTCTGATGACCCTGGCGCAGTCGTAAGTGGGTCCCTCGGTCTGGTTCCCTTCGATCGCTCTTGCCTTGCAGGTCTACTCGGTCACAAGCGGGATCAAGGATGGCCAACTTGCGCGGCTGGCTTCGGCTTGTGATGTGGGAGGGATGGGAATAAGTACTAGCACGCACTCTCATATGTCCAGGCGTGTAGGTTCATCAGTCAGTCTCTCGTTATCTCGACAGTCGTTCTTTACACCCGGTCATTGCAGCGCAGAATCCTCTTGTACTGTTGAACCGTCGAACATCGAGTACAGCTGGACACAAATCAAGTGATAAGATGCGTTTCACCTTCACGGCTCTGCTGCTGGCAGCATCTCTCAGTTCGAACGTCCTGTGCAAGCCTGTCCCATCAGAAGTATTCGATGAGATCGAGCGTCGATGGCACGAGGGCGAGTCAGAGGTACCGCCCACTTCTCACACCCAGATGTTACATTGTGACGGCACCCTGACCCGTCTCCAAAAGGCACAAATCCATGCCGGCCTCACGTACCGTGAAGCCACGCCCGCCTGGCCCATCGTCCGCGAAGAGGAACAAGACAATGATAACGCCTTCGTCACCACAACAGACGAGCGATCGATGGAGCAGCGTCACCGTCATCGCCGCAGCAGGCACAGACACAGGCACGATGCTGCGCAGCCAAGGAGTGTGGGAGGTCTGATCAACCGTGTTAGGGAGGCTGTGGATAGTATCATGGCGACTGAGGGCGGGCCGGGGTTGATTGCTAATACGAAGAGGTCGGAGGAGGATGCGCCGGTGTTGAGGCCGAGGAAAGGGATGAGGTATGAGTTTAGAGCTTGATCGTCTATTCACTGGCTAGGGTTCAAGTGGTGGAATGATTTGGGTGGGATCATGTTGTCTGAAGCTTGATGTGCTTGGCGTTAGTGCGTTGTTGCATTTGAGCACGACTGCCATGATGTAGACTGTAACGGCCGCCTATTGATGAAAGCTGCATAACTTGTCCCATGACAGATGACGGCTAATGTGATTGTTGACAGCTTTGTTGACAGCTCGTGAGGTCCATGATGCTGATAGTCAGTCCGTGATGCGTCGAGAGATGGTGATGATTTGACAGCTAGTGATTTGACAGGTCAAATAGTGAAGTGGCAGGCCAGATAGTGACTCGTTGACAGCTTGTTGACACTTTGACAGCGAGTAGTGATAGGGTTGATGATGCCGCCAGTTCAATGAGAGATGGTGACATGATTGATGCAAAGGGGTGGGTCTGCCAGGGGTAACGGCTGCTTGAGGGATGGGTGACAGAGCTAATGGCGCATGACGGCTTGAGCCTGTTTGACGGTGGTTGACTGACGTGAGCTTGTACTGTTGATTTTACATGTGAAGTAGGACTCTTATAGTGCTGTATTATGCTATAGCGTTGTTAGCTATAGTGAGAATGTGGGTGTGTTATAGGAGGCTTCTTGTCGTGGTTTTACAGTATTCTCTTTGATGTAGTGTTTCTCTTGACATGTGCTTTAGCCTAATTCTGGTTCATTAGTTGTTTGTGACCTATTGTTGTAGTATTACGTACACTTTTAGCTTGTGATTCCGTGATGTTCGTTTTCGAGATGACTTCACCGGTATATTCTGTCCATTCATGCTTATGCTGGGCGGATCTACTCACCCCATTCGTGCTCTCGTGAAAATTGCCAGCATTCACTGGTCTCTCGCATTGTGTACTTGTGAGCCCTTCAATACCCAAAACTTTCCCTCACCTTTCATCTCCGCCTGGGTGCGCCCCTCACTCCCCAACGCACTTATCACAATCGTCACATCCTTCGTCAGAAGCCAGAGGTCTTGCGGATCCTCTTGCATCAGGTCGACCATTCTCTTGTGCCTCTGCGCGAGCAATCGCTCGTTCATCTCCTGATGACCGCCGTAGCGGCAAAGCTGGCCCAATCATTGCAAGAGGTTGTTTGACCACTTGACCGACTCCTGGGCAAGCCACTCCTATTGAATGGTTGGGCTGTGCTTTTGAAGGACATGTTTTGTTTCACCATTTACGCCATCGACCTGCTCCTTCGGCACCAGCGACTGATCCAGCACATCCTTCGGATCAGCACCCCACATGGTGCGGATGTTGTGCAGGCTCTGGATCTTCATGAGGACGGACTGGCCAACCTTCACCCGGCCCGCCAAGACCGCCTCGATGTCGACGCCAGTGATGCTCCCAAGACCGCCATCATCCCAGGCGCCCGAGTCGATCTCCTCCAGAAGAGGGCGCTCCTCATCTGTGACGGTGGTGACACCGTGCTTGGGACGTGAGACGAGGTTGTTGAACATTGTATGTGAATGACTCAATGTTGTCGGTTGTGTGATGCTTGAGTCGTGCATGTGCAGTCAAATGTCAACGTTGTACATGTTCGAGAATCGTATGCATGTGCAGAATTAAGTAAGCCGGAAGTCTCCGCTCCTTCCATCTTGGTCAAAGCCACTTTCGCATTTGATCACTTCTCTCAAATACTCAGGAAAGATACGTATGGTATGCCTGGAAACGAAAAGAGATACGCAGAGGTGATATCATTACTAGCTCGACTGTCACCGCGTTCACTTCCTGCTCTTGCTCCCTTTCCTCCAAGCCTCCACGAACTTGCCCTTCTCCTCCATGCCTAGCTCCAGAGGCTTGACTCGACCAAGTCTTGCAAGATCATCCGCAATCGCATCCAAGGCCTTCTTCTCACTCAAAGTCAAGCCGTTGCTGTCCGCATCTTCTCCTGCCACTTTCTGCGCCGGTGACGCTTGCAGGGTGTCGAAGTAATTAGACTCGAAACCGTTGCGCACCACGTTCGATCTCTGTTTCGTTGCCGGTGAAGGCGTGCTAAGGATCGGAACCCTAGCCGCGGCTTGAGCCATGGTGATTGCACCCCCTATCCTAACGCGGATGCAATGGCTTTGGCTGCTGTTCAGACACCAAATAAATCTGATGGCCTCGAGCCAGCCGGGAATTGGCGTTACAACGTCTGCTGGCGTGTAGCGCAGGCTGACTGGGAATATCTTGGCATCACTTGGCGCGGAAAGCAGTGATGGTGAGAGGCGCAAGATGCCACGGCCATTACTGGTTGTGCCTTCTGGAAAAACTACGATGATCCTTCCTGGGTTTTGCTTCATCAGGTTCGTAAGGGAGAGCTGCTTCGGATCCGCCGAGCCAAGCGCGAAAGGATTCTGGACAGAGAAGCAGGCTGCCAGTGCACTTTCCTGGCTGATCGGGCGGACGAGTCTGCTATTTGGCGCGCTTTGCGTGAAGATCGGGTCAAAGATTGCAGCCAGGTACAAGACGTCCAGTGGACTGGTCCAAGAGCTCGCAATGATGGTGCCCGGGTGCGGTAGCCGATTCTTTGGGGTTTGCGCCAGCGAGCCTCGCCTCACGCCGTCCACCTGAAGGTCAATCCACCATACACCTGGAATGCCTAGCAGACACCACTGATTGGCTTTTCGTAAGACTGAGCCTGCGGGCAGCCACTGAATGATTACAAGCCAGAATATCCAAGCAAAGGTAATGAGTGGAAAGCGGAAGCAAACGAGGATGATGTGCCAAGGCAGCCATAGTGGACTTGTCGGTGGTGGCGATATTGGGAAGAAGGGGGCTATGCCGGAGCCTGGTCAGGCGTTAGCTACAATACACTAGAAATGAAAGACTACCAACGGCTTGACCTTTGTCTCTATACTGTCCATACTTCTCCATCTTGGCGGAGGGGCATGACAACACTCACTGTGGCGTGTGCTGGCCGGGAATCCTGGTCTTTAAGGTGCAAAGGTGTTGGGGCGGTCAGCACATTGTGCGAAGTATCAAGGCGTGCAAGTCCCGCACCAGGGTTGCGGTTTGGAAGCCAGCAGATTAGATGAGATGGAGAAGTCAGATGCGCTGTCGGCAATGCAATTTCACATGCAACTTGGCGAGCGCATGACGAGTGTTTGCGACCAGGGTGAGTGAACGGCCAAAGGTCGTGCGCGGAAACAAAAGTCGCGGGCATAAGCGAGCTTGACTCGGGGAATGTTTGTTTGTGCGCGATCAACAGTGGACTCTCCCAAGCAACCAACCACTTCGAGGATCTCTATTCTTGTCCATTATCTTGTTGGCTCAGCGCGTACAATGTCACAGGACTGGCCTTGACATCGTATTTTGGTCGCGGAGGATTGTGTACAACTCTTTTTATCGCGCTCATAGGGCGCCTACACGGACACGATGGAGAACGTTCGGCCCAGTGGCCTCAAACCGCCTTCGCGGCTACCAATGCTGGAGACGACCGCGAGCGACCTGAACTCGCGCAGCAATGGAGCAGGAAGTATGGGACCACCAAGCTCGATTCCGGCGAAACACAGGATACCCGGCTGTAAGGACAATGCGGACACTGGGGCTGCCGGGCGGGCAGCGAGAAGTAGCAGTGGAACTCACACCAGCACAGTACCCGAGCCGGCAACGAAGAGGAAGACGCTGGCTGAGCGTGCCGGGGAGCCGCTCAACCCTCTGCGCTCGCACATCCTGCCACCCACGGCGAGGCCTGCTCTGAATGGATCTCAGCGCAATGGCTCTAGTCTGCATGGCGTGCGTGGCTCGTCGATTGCCTCAGCCAGCGGTATTCCAGCGAACCGATCGAACGGCATCCGACACGCGCGAGCACCGAGCCGAGCGGAAGCAGCAGCAGTACAACCTGTGGAGGAAGAAGAAGCAGAGTCTGGAATCATGGGCAAGCGAAAAGGTACTCATATCATGTCCTTTAATTCTGTGGCTCTGCGCAAGACGCGCACCTATGGAGATCTGCGCCAGCAATCGCAGTCAACAGCGAACATGGACGCCAGATTTCAACATTCTGGTTCCTCTGCGCGCAGCTGCAGCGACGGGTCCAGCTCGGCCTCCGAGCAGAGCTCACGTCAAGCCTCCGGCTCTTCAACCAGGCCGTCGGCAGTACAGCAACCGACGGCTGATCAGGCCAAACGCGACATCTCGCTTGCTTCGGCCTTTGCTGGCTTGAGCCTCACACCCCAGAACCGGACACCCTCTATGCCTAAACATAAGCCGTCCCTTGAGAGTATCAAGGAGGAGCGTTCGCCCTCCAAGATTCCCAAGTTCGCGTGCTCACCTCTTCCCTCCCTTCGTCACGCACAGTCCTCTCAACCACTCCTCACCCCTTCACCCCTTAAAGACAAGCCATCCTTGAATGGGCTGTACACTCCCAAAACCAGCAAGCGTGCAGATCTTCTGCCAGTTTATTTGACGAAAGACTCGCTTACGCCTGTTCCAGCATGGGATACGAAAGGCCGTCTCGAGGACATGGAAGTCATGTACATGACTCTCCAGAACCAGATGGCCTCCGTCGCCGACACGAAGAGCGCGACAGAAGAGTCTCTAAATTTGTACAAGAGTCGAGGTATGACTAATAGCGAATTGACGGCGGCAAGCAGAATGGCTTACAAGTTGTAGTGCAAGAGCTGACGCAGCTGAATCGCGAATTGACCTCCTCCAACCGAACGTTGACCAGCGATCTCGAACGAGCACGAGCCGACCTGCACACTATCACGAGCGATCTACGCCAGTCGAGGCGAGACAATGAGCGCGATCTCCAGGACATCGAACGCAAGCATGAGAAGGCGTTGGCGGAGGTTGGCAGCAAATTGGAGAAGGAGGTCGATGCGTTAGCCCGAGAACGAGAACGAGATGCGGACCGCCATGCCCGTGAGCTGGAGGCTACAAAGCAGAAGTTGCTGAAAGAGAAAGCCTCAGAGATGTCAGACATGACTGCCCAGCATTGGGAGGAGCTCGACGAGCAACGCGGTAGGTACGAACGAGAAAAGGCCAAGATGCAGAAAGAATTGGATGAGCTTCGGCACGCAGGTGAGAGCAGGGCATCAGAGTCGGCGACAGAAGTGCAGGAGCTACGAAACAGCCTGGAAAGTCTCAAGAATCAGCTGGAGGCGGCAAACGCCACAATCACCAGCTTGAGAGCACGCATCGCGGCAGAAGAGCAGAGAGCTGCAATTCTGGAACAGGAGAAGACGGCCTTGATCTCAAAGACGCATTTCTTGGAAGGCAACCAGGAGGCCCAGAGCCATGAGTTCACCACAATGAGCGAGAAGCTGCAGGACGCCATCACCGCACGAGAAGGCACTCTGGAGATCCTACGTAAAGAAGAGATGCTAAGACGCAAGCTGAATGCAATGATCTTGGAGTTGCGTGGCAACATCCGTGTTTTCGTCCGGACTAGGCCACTTCTTGCAGGCGAGGACGAGCCGGCACGGGTAGAGTATCCGGATGCTGACTCGCTGGACGGATGCAAAGAGATGGTGGTGCATGCTCCAACGACCTTGTCTGCCACCGGCAAAGAAAGAAACGAGAAGCACAACTATGCTTTCGACCGCGTCTTTGGCCCTGGCTCTGCGAATCAGCAGGTCTTCGAAGACTGCCGAGACCTGATCCAGAGCGTCGTTGACGGCTACAACGTCTCCATATTATCATATGGCCAGACCGGCAGCGGAAAGACGTACGGCATGTCTGGGCCGAGCGGTATCATCCCCTCCTCAATTGCTCTGCTGCTCTCTGAGATGCAGCGACTAAAGGAGAAGGGATGGGAATACACAGTCGAGGCTTCTTTCGTCGAGGTGTACAATGAGACCATCAACGATTTGCTTGGTGATGCCAAGACATGGGACGATGACGACGACCTTGGTGCGAGTGTAAGAGGGAAAAAGAAGGCCAAGCATGAAATCCACCACGACCCCGTATCAGGCAAGACTACCGTCACCAACCTTTCTTCTGTCATGCTTTGGCCACCACCAGACAACGATGGCAATTGGCCGCCTGCTGTACCGACTGCAGAGGACGGTGAGAAGGCAGCAAATTATACAGAGAAGGCAGTCGAGAAGCTCCTGGACACCGCGGCGAAGAACAGGCGTGTCGCTGCGACCAAAGCGAACGAGCGGTCTTCGCGCTCGCACAGTATCTTCATTTTGACCCTCAAGGGCAAGTGCGATGCAACCAATGAAACTTCCGAGGGCGTCCTCAACCTGGTCGATCTGGCTGGTTCAGAGCGTCTGAAGCAGTCTGGCGCTGAGGGTAATAGGGCCAAAGAGACTGCAGCGATCAATAAGTCGCTTTCGTCGCTTGGCGATGTCATTGCCGCGCTAGGCAACAAGAAAGGTGACGAGAGCCATATCCCCTATAGGAACTCCAAGGTCAGTATTTTCCTCCCCATCGCTACCTTTGACATTTCACTGACTTTCCCATCTAGCTTACCTATCTGCTTCAATCCTCCCTCGGAGGCACAGCGGCCAACGGCAAGTCCAGCCGCACGCTCATGCTTTTGCACCTCTCGCCGCTGCAGGCTCATTGGCAGGAGAGCAGAAGCTCGTTGCTGTTTGGAAGCAAGGTGCACGGGACGCATATTGGAGCGGCCAAGAAGAAATGAAAGCCAGGACGCTAGAAAAGCTTGGCGGCCGAAACGCCTCGAGATATTGTTGATCTTGAATGTCTCCCTTTTGGCTTCTTGAGGATATTGGGAAAGGGAGCGGACGCATTGCATGAAAATATCTGCATGTATGAGTGGCCTTAGGATGGGGAATGAATGATGAAAGTCAGGTCCTGATGAGGACCCGGGAGCCTTCATAAGCCTTGGCTACCTCAATGAATCTCGTACATATCACTGCATCGACCTGGCTCTGTTGTGTATGTGGAAATATAGCCAACTGTCACGTGTTCTCGTTATCTATATGTAGTAACAAGAACGCCTTCGACAGCACATCCTTTGGCCGCTCGGCACAAATGCCGAACTTCGGCCACGGCCTGGGCGACAATCAGAAACATGCAGGTTGGTTCCTGTATTAATATCAGTTCAGAAGAGGCCACGACAGCTCAGCTTCCGTGGCTTGATACAATTGACGGTGACAATGGCCGAAACGAAGCACGTCGTAGTCCTGGGCGCGGGCGTCACAGGTCTGACTTGTGCAGTCCTCTTGGCCGAAGCTGGGTACGAGGCCACGATCGTGGCGGCACATGTGCCTGGTGATGAGAGTGCTGAGTACACTTCGCCTTGGTAAGTCAGTCGTCTTAGCATTCGTTGGCTGGTTTTTTGCCTGGATGTTGATGATCAATGATGCTGATCGCTACAAAGGGCAGGAGCGCATTGGCGAACGCATGGTTCGTCGCCGGCTAAAGAGCCGATAATATGTGATTGGGACTTGCAGACTTATGACTATTGGGTGAATATGATGGAGAATGAGAAGAGTGATCCAAGGAGGATGAAGTCTGGAATCAAGGTGGGTGTTGATGATATGTGTGTTGCATGCATCGACTCATGTGGACGGTGCTGATGGCAGACTTAGATGTATACATCGAATCATTTCTGGGACGCAGAAGATATACCGGAAGACCTGTGGTGGGCTCCATATGTCAAAGGCTTCCAAGAGCTACCAGGACACTCCGATCCCGTCAAGTCCATTCATGCAGGCTCATCGCCTGGTGCTCCTCCGATCAGGAATGCGGCGGCGAGTCTGGCTATGGCTATCAACGTACCACGCTACCTCCAGTACCTACAACAGCGACTCAGAGACATGGGAGGCAAGGTCATCAGGTCCCGCCTTCCGACTTCCTCTGGTTTCGCCCACGCCCTCAGCACTGCGGAAACACTGGCACTGGTCAGCGGCCGACCAAGAGTAGACGCTTTTGTCAACGCAACTGGTCTGGGAGCCGCTGGGATCTGTGGAGATGACACGCTGTACCCGGTCCGTGGGCAGACTGTGCTGGTGAAAGGCGAGGCAGAATCGATTCGCACTCGTCTGGGAGACGGCTACACGTCGTACTGTATTCCGCGTCCAGGCTCTGGTACCACGATCCTAGGCGGCACGAAGCAGATCGGTAGTTGGGATGATCGGGTGGATCCGGCGACCACGCAGAAAATCCTTGAACGATGTAGCTGGATGGTGCCGGAACTGCGAAGCGGAAGGGAGGATGTAGACAGAGGATTCGAGGTTGTCAGTGTTCAATGTGGTTTCAGGCCGGGCAGGAAGGACGGTGTGAGGGTTGAGAAGGAAGTTGTGAGAGAAGGGTTTGGGTCCGAAGCGAAGGAGATGAAGGTCGTGCATGCATATGGTCATTCGGGCTCTGGCTACCAGAACTCGATTGGGTGTGCGAGAATGGTTGTCAAGCTGGTAGAAGAGAGCATTGCGGGAGCAGAGAGGGCTCGGGCGAAGCTATAGCAAAGGTACTTTGTCTATTGGTTCTCAAGACTCGTCCATCATGACGTCGGCGGTCGTCTCAGCATGTCCGTTCATGGCTCCATCATGTGGGCCTCCACTCACTTGCCGCAGAATTCCTGCAACGGCCTCGGTAGTCGCGTCTGCCTGCTTCTGTGCTTCGCTCACCCCGGCCGGCTTCAACTGACCGAAGAGCCACGTCTCTTGTAGCTGGCGGATAAGAGTCTGCATGTCCTCGCCGGCTTTGATCTGAGATTACATCAGCTGCCAATATTCAGAATTGCATGATAAAGTCGTCCCCTACCAAAGCGGCTGTCTCTACCTGCATCTGCAACTGAATGAGGGCAGATGTATTACGGTCTTTGGCACCGACCTGTTTGCCCGTTAGTGATAGTTGCTCGCGAACCCGCGGACAGTCATACATTCGGTATCGCCATCAAATTTTGGAATCGTGCCAGAAAATCTCCGCGTAGCGTATCAATCCTTCCTGCTTTAATATTAACAATAATTCCGCTAGAGTTTGCGTATGAGACAGACTGATAAGAGAGGCGGTGTCGCGGAGAGGAGCTGCCATGGTGGAGTGCTGAGAAGCCTTCAATCGGGCATGTCGAGATCAGTGGGCCGCTATCTGGCAGCGAGGACAGAGACCAGAAAGTCTGTCATCGTGGTCGCTTGCATGTGAAACGAAGAATGGCTAATGCACAAGCAAGTGCAGTAGCGGGTGTCAGACGGGAGCCTCCCGCTAGCGTGTTCGAGCCGACTGTATATCGCTCTCCACCCTACGCGACTGTCAGCTCGACGTTCGGCAATGCACGGGTATGCTAAATACATGCATGACCAATCTTTCTCATTATGGTGTATTAGGGCTGCGCCAAGGATGGATTGTCTATAAGAGAGGTTGTGTGCTCACATAGCTGTCATTTCCAAGCCCTCTCCTTAAAGTCAAGGGATGAAAATCATCATGGCTGTGAAAGTCCTGCCCATGCAGCACGAAGACGTGTACGATATGGTCTGTTGCATGTCTGAGGCTTTCACCGCCGAGGATCCCATCATGAACTTACTCTATCCCGAGCACTGGACAGAAGCCGGCCGGCGGGCTTGCGCAGAGCGAGATCTAGCAGGATTGAAGGAAGACAAGCATGGCGTACATTTCAAAGCCATAGACGATGCAACCGGCAGGACCATCGGTTATGCTTCTTGGACTGTCTACGACCACCGACAAGCTGAGTTTCCACCAGAGAAGTCGACAAGTTCAATCTGGGCTTCAGAAGAAGATGCGGAGATCGCCTATGCACATAAGACCTGGATGCAAAGCCTGCGAGTTGAACATCTGAAATCAGTAGACGGCAACGCAGTACACCTCGGCATACTGGCTGTACGGCCAGAGTATCAGCGAAAAGGTATTGGCGGCAAGCTGCTTGAGTGGGGCTTGAAGAAGGCAGATGAGATGGGTGTCACTGCTTTCTTGGAGGCCTCGCCAAGTGGCAAGGGTTTGTACGCCAAGAACGGCTTTGAAGCGGTCAGGGAGGAGACTTTTCAGGTGGCGGAAAAGTTCGCAAGGAAGGTACAGTTTCCTGAAATGTTAATCATGGTACGGCCAAAGTCTTCCAGTTGATAAAACAAAGACTGTAAAGCCATGCGAGAGCCGAGTGACGAGATTACACCAAACGGCATCGGCCAAGCTATCGCAGCCAATCTCAGCCGGTCGCCAGCATTTCTCCACCCTGGCTTTCTTGACCTGCCAATTAATATGGCATGATTCCTTCACTTCTTTGGCTTTTCATCTTTCTCGTCTGCATAGCAGCTTTCGTTCTGCTCATGGAGATGGTACGCTGGACAAAGTGTCACCGTTCCCGTCTGCTCTACCTTCACCAATCGACGAAGCGCAGAACTCTCCATTGTATTATCCTTGATGTAGCAAATGGTGTCGTCGTCCAGTACACTCCTCGAGTCACGCATCTTCTGCGCGAAGATGTCCACCGCGACATTTTGGAGCAGAGGCACGTGGTGCGCATCGCCAAATACCCATAATTTCGCGATTGTGATGAAGTCGAGCAGAACGCTTGGCTCTAGCGTTGACTCATAGAGCCGGCGAGTGTGGATCCAATGGCGGAACAATTGGAAGATGAGTGGATCTTCTGACGGTAGGCTGGTAGCCATTTCAGCGGTTTCCTTGAAGTGCCCACTGATGGCCGCGCTGAAGTAGCCTGAATAGAAGCAGATGACGCCTCTAAACACTTGGAAGGTACGCGGCGTGTCATGCTCAGAAACGCTGCCCACTGTGATGTCGACAAGCTCGTCGAACATTTCCCTAGAATCAAGTTAGCTTGGTATCTCCTTTCTGCTGTACGTCGAATTACTATACTCTGTGGGAAACGCCGAAGGAGAGGACGGAGGAGACATCATCAAAGCTGCGATTCTGGTAGATCTCACTGCGCACGCTTGTATTGTGATGACCTGCCAGCATGAGTGGTGTTCTCGCTGCAGCCTTGCGGCCCCGCTTTCACATGTAACCGCAGTCGAGCCGCAAAGCGGCGCAAGTCCCGAGACGCGAGATAGAGACTCGGAACGATCGCAGGATGGTTCGTGCTGTGCCTCACCTCAGATGCGCGAAGATCAGGTCTTCGACCGGGGGCAAGAGTCCCGACCAGATCGCTCTTGCCGAACACGAGCGGCAGATCCACAAACAAACGCTGCATATGCCGAAATATACAGTTACTCGTTAAGACTACACTGTAGGGCGTGGCAATCATCTGGACTCTGTTCGTTGTCGCTCCTGTAGCAGGTCTTACTCTTTCTGCGCACGTGATACCTTTCCCATCACTCAGCCACCCGCTAAAGTTTCATCAATTGATCGACCTCATGCAGTCATCAGAGACAGATCTGGTGGCATAGATTGGAATGTGATTGTAAGCCCGCAGAATTTGCATACTGGATTTCTTGCTGCTCGTGAGTCTTTCTCTTCGATCCTCAATGCGCAAACCGAAAGTCCAACCTCTTATTTCCCTCATCAGTCGTATGATCCAAGTAATAAGCCCTTTGCTCATCGTCCATAGCACTCCACTTTCTTTCTCTCACTTTATTCCTCCACATGTAATAACCTTTCGTCGCAGAAAAAAGCACAATGCCAAATACATCCAAAGCTATCAATACCGTATTCCCTAGATGGTACAGTGGTTTGTCCGCAGTCCTGTAGATATTCGACCCGATTATGTTGCTCGCTTGAATGGTCATGTTGTAAAGTGCAGCGCTCACAGTTCGTGTTCGTACAGAACCGGAGTTGCGCGAGGCCCACGAGACAACCATAGGGTGGGCGGCCGGGTTGCTCAGCAGTACTGTGATCAGGGCGTACGTGCCCCAGACGTCTATGTTGAGACCTGGCCAGTAGCGGAGGGCTATGAGGCAGGGAAGGAGCCACCAGTCTTGGATGCTGCAGACGAGTGCGTACTCTTTTACGCGCAAGCTGAGGTACGCTAGGGCGTACAATGTAAAACAGCTGATGAGCTCGGAAGGTATTGTCAATAGATTGGTGTTGAGCTGTCAAGTCGGTCAGCTGAAGGTCAAGTCAAATACGAGCGATCCAAATGACTCACTGTGCTGAAACCCAATTCCCGCAAGGTCAACGTCAAGTACTTGGCTGGAGGTTCTCGAGGTAGATGGAGAGTCAAACCGATGAGGTAAAGTGGCCAGAGATCATAGTCACAGCATGCATCCCATAGCTTCTTCGGTGAAATTCCCATGCGGTTATGCATGTCTCCTTTCGATGGATCGTCGCGCAAGACACGATTTACCGTAATACCAAGCTCCTTATCTGTGAACCAGCCACGCGGTCTGTACCAGGCTTTCGTCTGGACAGCTGAGGCAGGCATGAGTGGAAAGGCGGCGAGGCCAATGATGAGTGTGATCAGGCCTTCGACCAAAAACAGCCAGCGCCATCCAGCCCACCCGTATGTACCATCCATGTGAAGCAAACCCCAACCCAGGAAGGAGCTTATGACGGCGGTAATGTTGGCCGCCATCCAGAAGAAGCTCAATCTCATGGACAACTCGCCGCTTTTATAGAAGTAGCTCATCCAGAGTACCAGGTCCGGGATGAAGCCACCCTCGAGGAGCCCAAGGAGTGCGCGGCAGGCGTAGACTAAACGTCACAAGTAGAAGAGTCAGTCAATGTCTCACGCATGGAAGCATCCGAATGATTCCACCAATCACAGTATCGAAGCTGCCGAGTATAAGTGACTGAGCTGTCGAGGCCGTCAAGCAGTCAGACACAGGTCAATGCTGTCGACCACATCTTGCCGTCCACCATCTCCGAATCCGTAATCGACTGGTGAAATCAATGATCTACATTCTGCTCATCGTTGCGCTTACAGCTCGACTTTCCGCGGAGACCTGCTTGTGCAGCAGCGACGATAGACCACATGACCATCTGCGCTGGAATCCAGCGATCTGGGCCGAGTCGTTTTGAAATCAACTGTGAAGGTAGCTCAGCTGCAAGAAATGAAACAAAGAAGATAGTATTGCCATAGTTGTACTCGTTGGTGGACAGTCCCAGCTGGTCTAACATGTTGTCGGAAATAGCTTGCTTGAGGTTGCCTCGGTCAAGGTTGAGGGCGAAAAACATGAAGCATGCCAGGGTTGTGACGTGCCAGTCCAGTTTACGAACGAGTCGTCGCTCTTCTTTTTCTGACCATTCCAGATGCGGGTCGAAAACATGGCGGCATTCGTACTGAACGTCCTCGTAGATGGCCCTGTAATGTTCAGCGACTTTGGGATCCAGGAACGGGTTCTTGTCGAGCTCTTCGTGGTCCAAATTCAAGTGCTCTCGCTTAGTGGGAGATGATGACTCTGCATATGGTAGCGACTTTTCATCTTCAATAGTGCTGACCCCGTCCAGCTTGTGTAGAGATATAGCTTGCGCCGCCATTTCTGCCTCAAAGCTGTCTCGGGTGTTGAGGCGTTGGTACTTCTGCTTGCCTCTTTGTAGTGCCATGTTGGAGGCTCACGCTGATCTATATGCCAGCACTAGCGGCGAGTGTGTTGTCTACACAAGGTTTCCAACTGCTCCATCAGCCCAGGCCAAGGATGCGGCACACAAGGTATCCCCTACCCGCGATTGTCAAGTCCAGCAGTCAGCGGATGTCTCGGCGTAAGAGCCTCACGACGACGGACTAAGGTTACGGTCGTGAATCGTTAGGGAACTGCCGGATGAGCGTGGTACCTCTATGTACGCGCATAAAGCAGTTTTAACCCCTCAGGACCTGCAGCACAACATGTCGTTGCTTGAGCCTCACGCCAAACGCGCGAGCTTGCAATTCCAACAGCGAGGTATGGGGCCATGAGCTCTCAATGTCGCTTCTGCGGAGCGCAGTGATCCTTTAGCGACGAAGCTGAGAATGGAAGGCTCGTATGCGAATGAGAAGTCATTGAAATATCGGCGATCGACTTCGCGCACCAGGGGTCGTGTTTTCTAGCTGACCGCATGCCATGCATGATATGATAACGGGACTGTAATATTTCCTCGACATGCAGCGAAAGCATGCAGAGGCATGGGAAAGTCGTCGTGACTCGTGGTTTCGAGATCCGTCCAAGTACACATCAGGGAGCGAAAGCTTGCGGTAGCACTGCGCATGTACTGCCAGCACATCCTGAGCCAAGGCAAGCATGCAGGGACATTGCACAGACATTATTGGAGTTGTCGGCTCCTTTGACTCGGAGTGCTTCAGCACCGCGCCTCTGGGTCAGAACTGGATCAAGAAGCATCGTCAACACGCGCGGGTCGTCGCTTCGGTACCGTTGCCGCAGATTGCTGCGCATCTCTGATAGATATGATTGTTGTCGTCGGGTCAGAGACTAACGGGGGGCCAAAAACAGGGCTATCGCGGAGATGGGTTGTGCTTCCCGCATGCACGCTTGAGCCGGAGGTGACGGGAAGTCGCGCTTTCGCACGTGGAACATGCAAGCTGTCAGCGTCCCTGAAGATCGTATTGACCCGAGCCGCATAGCTCCGTGGTCAAGATCAAAAGTCCAAGACATCAATGGCTAGTGAGGCGAAAGAGTCGCACACAGCATTCACATGAGTTGGGGAAGGCGACGAAGAGTGCGCCGGGATGGACTCCGCCGACACCATATCTGAAGGTGCATGGACCCTTTATGGACTGCTAGAGAGGATGCCGATTGGGATATGGGCAGCTGGAGTGGTCATACTCGGCATCGCGGGAGCAGTCGGTATTATAGTCCTGGTATGTCTATTCTTCATATTTCATACACAGAATCAGTCCGACTAGTCGCCGAGTCTCAAGCACCACTGCTGACCATCCTGCTCGCATAGCTAATTGCCTTGCTTTCATATATTGTACCCGTACCGAGACCAGCTAGATTGTCAGAAAAGCAGTACATCACAGTAGAAGCCAATGGCGAGATATCGAAGCCGCAACCGCTGCCATGTTGGTACGACAACTATGTTGCCCTCCAGGATATGGCCCGCAAGAACCAGATACCACGAGAACAAGCCTACCAAATAGCAGATGCAGAAGTCTTCATGACATTGGTGGTGCCCGCATACAATGAGCAGGACCGGATAACTGGTATGCTGGAAGAGGCTGTCGAGTACCTGGAAGAGCAGTATGGCCACCACGGGACACCGAGCAAGAGTAGCACCAATGGCACTCTGCAGGCGAACGGGCAGCAAGGAGATTCAAGAAGGGGTTGGGAGATCATCATTGTGAGCGACGGCAGCAAAGACAGGACCGTGGAGATTGTGCTTGAATTTGCGAGGACACATCAGCTTAAGAAGCCTGCGCCTACGCCGAGAGGGCCTTGGAATCATAGTGCGAAGCCGACAAGCATATTACCTGGCACGATCCGGGTATTACAACTAGAAGAGAATAGAGGCAAAGGCGGTGCGGTGACACATGGAATGAGGCATGCAAGAGGAAACTACGTTGTCTTTGCGGACGCGGACGGAGCAAGCAGGTTCGGTGACTTGGGCGATTTGGTGAGGGGCTGCGAGGGGGCGAAAGACAGGCAAGGCCGGGCGGTCGGCGTGGGCTCGCGAGCACATATGGTCGGCACGGAGGCTGTGGTGAAGGTAATAAAGGTGTGCTCTGCAAATTGCTCAAATGTGGGTACTGACACTAAATCTCGTAGCGCTCTGTCCTTCGCAACATGCTTATGCGCGGTTTCCACCTCTGCATCTGGGTACTCACTACCCAAAAAGTCTCACTCATCAAGGACACTCAGTGCGGCTTCAAGTTGTTTTCCCGGCCTGCATTACCATATATTGTGCCGTTTATGCATTCGGAAGGCTGGATCTTTGATGTGGAGATGCTGATGCTCGCGGAGTCGGCGGATATACCTATGGTTGAGGTGCCAATTGGATGGCAAGAGGTCAAGGGCAGTAAGCTGAATGTTATCAAGGACAGCATTGGGATGGCGGTTGGGCTGGCGATGCTGAGGGTCTGCTGGGGACTTGGGGTTTACAAGAGAGATTGAGAAGTTGGCCTAGCTCAAAATCAACCAAGACGCTGCCAAGATTCTAAACGAGGTTGCCGGAGCTGTTCTGCCTTTGAGGCTCGACCAATTCTACGGCACAGATTGTCCGGCAACCTGGCGGTTTTCGAGCCAGATGAGTACTGTGAAGGTCTCTTTGTGAGCAGACGCAACAAACGTTTCTCTGATCTTCTGGCACAGTCTACCGTCATCACATGCTTGCCACGTGGTCACACGCCCTTGCCTTGGCGCATGGTCGTGCCTTCCTTCGGCGTTCAGTTCGAGCTTTGCCGAGCGTGGTTGCCTTCTGACGGACCCTGCTTCATCTTCCACCACAACTTACACCGCATTCACACCAGACTGACAACATCGAAATGGCCGACGAATGCGCAACGAAGCAGCCATTGCCATCTACGCCAGACTGCAAGCCACCACGGTGAGTCATGCTTCCTGGCCCACTCACCACTGTGCGATTGCTTTACTGACACCGTACACCGAAGCATTTTATGGCGACATAATCATGCTGCGCATTGGCAGGGACCACCTGGGCGGCATGAAGATCCTGAAGGCGCATGTGGAGTTGCTGGAATTCTACTCTGGCTGGTTCGGAACAGCCCCCCGCAGCAGGCGCGGCCCAGGCGAAGAGAAATGCATCGATCTTCCGTACGACGCTGTCGCCTTAGTCGAGTTGTTCATCACGTGGCTCTACACGCGGGATCTGCCCATGCCCGGCCCGTACGACACCGCGTTCACCAGGCTCTGCAAGTTGTGCTTCTGGGCAGAGCGCTACGAGATTCCACTGCTCGCCAACATGGTCATCGATGCGATTCGTGATGAGGTTCTGCTTCGAGGCAGGGAGCCCACGGCTGCAATTGGGCTGGTATGGGGCAAGACTCACCCGACCTTCAAGGCTTCGTAGGATGCTTACGATGATCCTTGCCACTCACGAGTCGCCAGAGGACATCATGACCAATACAACCCGACAGCGATGGACAGAAGATGCTCTGTGGGACATTCTGAGGGTTGTTTGGAATAGGCAGATCAAAGGATTATCGGGAAAAATGTCCGACGAGGATCTGCTTAAGTCGGATCTCTGCGAGTTTCATTTCCACGGAAATGGCGTCAAGTGTGGCAACAAGGAGGCCAAAGTAATTCACAAGATTGAAGGTGCTTAAGTGGCTTGGCTCTTAGCACTTGGTAGCTCGGAGTGGCAGGAAACTAGGTCGTGGTGGACCACACTGGGAAAGGATGAAATCTTTCAGGCTGTAAAGCTCGGGCCCATTCTGGGACGCTGTGTGCAGGTGTTATTGGGTAGCTTTCTTGGATGTCGTCAGTTCTCCGGGCAAGATTAGGCGACGTTGACACACAAAGTTGCACGAGCGCAGTAAGCGATATCAGAGAGTGTACATGCTGAGAATGCTCCATGCTGACGAACGTACAGTGCATGCGTGCCCGAGTTCTGGCTGGTCAGTCGTAGCAATGGCGGTGTGTATTGCAAGTGTTATGATGGAGGGAGGGGACGATCATGAAGGTGGTATAAATACAATGTGATGGCTATCTCATGTCCGCTGCTTCGCCGACAAGCGAGCGGTGTAGCAAGTACAGTACAGAAAGACCCCTGACTACGCACACTCCAATCCAAACTCAAAGAAATCCAAAGCTGCCACATCGCCTCAAATCAAGCATAGGCCTCCATCTTCTTGACCACAAACTAAACCAAAATATTCCTCGGTCCCCTGATCGGGCTTGTCACAACCTTAACCTCAATCGTCCCATCCTCCGTCACAAAATGAGCATTCTCGCCCGACGCCTCCAGCTCGTCCAAATACTCCTGCCTCGCCTCCTCCCTTGCCGCCTTCCTCGCATCCAAGTTTGGCGTGCTCGATGACCACGTCAGCTTCAACCAGTGCTCAACAGCGTCCTTGTTAGCCATCTCAGCGAGGGTGTACGTAATTCCCTCCACATCGTGCTCGATGTCGTGTCTCTTTGTGACAGTCTCGCTGAACAGGCCGTCCGCGTCATCATCGTCATCGCCATCAGCAGTGCCGTTGGATGTTTCGGTAGTTATGCGCCTCTCGAGGATCTTCCAGCCAGTGCGGTTAAGCCAGCCCTTCTTGCTCGTCGGAGGGATGCCTTCTTTGAATGTTCGCGCTTGACGACAGGCACGGACTTCAACGCGACCCTCGGGTACTGCTCTCGCGAGGCTGAGAAGGCCAGTAGCAACGTCCTCTTTCTCCTCGGTGTTCGCCTCGCGGCGCTGGGCGAAGGCTTCCTTCAGCTCTGGGTCATGCGCTCTGCCTACTTGTTTTATGGCAGCCATGTTGGCTCCTGTCAGCGTCTCGTAGACATTGCCGCACATGATCCACGGTACGTCCTCGATGTTGACTTCTTCGCCCTCCTCGTTGATTTCGCCAAACTTTAGCTCACGGCGTTGCACAAAGTAGATCATGTGGCAGTAGTCGTCGGGTTGCAGTGGTGAATCCGCCCGATCAGCTGTCTTCGGTTCGTCGGCCTCGGCCTCGTCCTGCGCTTCAAGCCAGTTCTGCCTCTCTAAGAGCATAACAAGATTGAGGGACTTGCCGCCAACGCTCGGACGTCCATCGCTTCTCGCTGCCGGCAGTGGACTGCCCGCGAGTGTTGCACTGTCTGGATGATCGCTCGAGAGGCTTGTCCGTTCGCCATTGTCATCCTCAGTGCTCGTTCCATGCATCTGCACTAAGAAGTTCAACGACTGCTTGGCATCCTCATCACCGACCGCCACAGCTCTGATCAGCTCCTGGTCGACCCCGGGAACATTGTCCAAGGTGGCCTTGAGGTTGTTGTACCGACTCTCCAGCGCTTTCGGTCTCTCACGTAGAGTCTCGCCAATCTCTTGGAAGGTCATGCGGCTGTAGTCACGCCAACTCAGAAGCTTACAGTCTGTTTCGGTGACATCGCGAGCGAGCTTCTGCCCAAGACCGACCAAGGAAGCATTTGACGGCTTGCGAGCAGGACCTCTCGAGGCAAGAGAACCAGTTCTGGTCTTGGAGCCATTGCGCGCGAGCGACCCAGGGACCGCTGACAGCTTCGGAATCGGCCAAGCACCGTGCACAGCTCTGTTGACCTCCTCTCTGGCACTCTCGTCCTTGTCGCCAATGAGACGATCAAGGAGATTCTGCTCGAGCTCCGGATGGTCGCCTAATGCAGCCGTGACATGTTCGTAGCGTAAGCGCAGCCCGCCCTTGTCCTTTCTCTGCCCAGAAAGCCCGTAGAACTGATCCGACACCTGCTCCCAGGTCATACCAGAATCGCGCAACTTGATGACTGTAACGTCGCCGCCAGTAATCTCGCCGAGCTTCTTCAGGAAATGTGGCTTGGAGGTGTCAATGTGCATCGCAGCATGTATGGGCCAACGTCCATGGATCGCACGGTTCACACGCTCGCGAGCCTCCATGTTGCCGTTTGCTAGCTTGTTCAACTCATCCTTGGTGACATTGACCGCTTTTAAGGCTTCAGCAATGAACTCATAGCGTCTCTTGATCGTGCTGGAGTCTTTGGCGACACCAGTAATCTCCTCGTAATTGTAAGCAATGTCTGACCATTGCCCGCCCATCTCCCGCCATTGATAGATCTTGATGTCTTCTGGCACCACCTCGCCAAGCTTCTTCTTGAACTTGGGATCGTCAAGGACTGTGTCGTACATATCATTGAGAACGAAGCTGGACGTTGTAGCAGTCGGCGGCAGCGGCCAAGTGCCATGTATCGCGCGATTCAGCGCCTCACAAGCATTCCGGTCGCCCTTCTTCGCCAGATCCAGTATGTCCTCGTCAAGCACAATCTGCTTCAAGACCTCTGTGACGAGCTTGCAACGACGCCTGAGGTAGTCTTCGCCTCGCACCTTGCCGGTAAGGTGCTCGATCTCTGCAATGACTTGTGACCATGTGGCACCTCTATCGCGCCATTCTACCATTTTGATATCTTCTGGGAGAACTTCACCAACTTGAGCCCTCAGCTTGGGATGATTGACTTGCGGCTCAGCTGTTGGCTGGTTGGTGAGGTTGGCATTGGTAATCGACGGCACCGTGGACGGCCTCTTGTCTGACGAGCGCTGAGCATTTGACCCATACCCACTGTCAAAGCTCGCAGTGGCAGATGCAGGCGTAGCACCACCGCTGCTGCTCTTGCCGATCGCGGCCTGGTCAGCAAGACTATTGAGATTCCTCGGTCTACTGGTGTCAGCCTCCCAACTCGGAAGCACTTGCACATTTCTCAGCCTCTGGACGCCGGCACCAGAGTTGTGCCTTGAAAGCCCATCGCTTCTGGGCTGGAAAACAGAAAGACTATGCACAGCATGCATGCGCTGAACACCAGCTGCGCTATTTAGAGACATGGGCCCACGCGTCGAGATGACAGGGTTGCTGGCGGAGAACGTCGAATCTTGTCCTGGCTTCTGGGGCTCCAGCTCATCTTCGGCTTGCTGGTTGCGACGGTTGCGCTCTTGCATCGCGCGCATACGCTCTTGTCTGGCTTTCGTGGCCCCATCGACTTCTTGACCGTGAGATTGCTGAATCGGTGCCCGTTCCGCCTGTTTGGCCAGAGTAGCACGCTCAGCCATCTCCTCCTGTTTCTCCTTCTCTTTCCAGTGCGCCAGAGCCTGACGGTCTTTCTCGCGCTGCTCCTCCGCCTTAGCAGCCTCCTGCTTCTTGAACGCCATGGCCTTCTCGTACTTGGCCTGCTCCTCCGCTTTATGCTTCTCTCTTGCTTCATACTCCTCAACAAGCCTTTGTTGCCGCGCACGCCGCTCCTCGGCACGACGCTTCTCCTCATCAAGCCTCGTCCTCTCAGCTTCTTCGGCCTCTCGCCGGTGCCGCTCTTTCCTCCGTTGCTCACCAGCTCTGCGCTCATCAGCTTCGCGGGCGAGGCCAGGTTCGCGCTCTTGCTGGTGCCGGTCTTCCTGAGCAGTGCGCTCCTGTTCGGTCTTCGCAGTGGCATCCTGGTCTGAACGCACCTGCGCCATTGTCCCGTCATCGTACTTGTTGCTGATCTCTCGCTGGACCCTGTAACGATCTCCGAAGTTTGTACCGCTGCCAGAAGATATCGAGCTGGACTTTTGGTTGAGACTCAGGCTGTGCGCTTGCTCGGACGTCTTCTTGCGCTCTTCAGTCTTCTTTCCCGGTGCAATGCCGTCAAAGAATTCCAGCTTCCTGGCACCAAGACCTCCAAGGGCCAGGTGCTGGGCTCGTGCCATAAGTCCAGACAGGCTTATCGGCACCCTGTCTCGCCTTTCTTTCAGGAGCCTCATCTTCTCTTTGTCATGCCCGAGCTTGTGCTTCACAAATGGTCCACCACCATTCTGAGGATTGCTACCTTCATCTTTCTTCCCACCCGCAACAACGATCTCATCGCCTGAGTCGTAATTCTCCACGCCGAAGACTTCGCTACCCTTGAGCCAGTCATCCTCGTGCTCATCTGGTAAGGCAATACTCATAACGGCATCTTCGGAGTCAGAGCAGAGGTCTATGGTCACTGCCTCGCGCTGAGCGTTTTTCTTGGCTGCATTGGTATCCCTGCCATCATATCGAACGCCGTGATGACTCCTACCGCTGTGATGACGATGGTCGACCGCATTGCTAGACGTCGCAACAGTGCTCTTCCTGTCCATTGCCTCTTTCCTCAGCCTCTCAGAAGCGAGGCGCTGTGCTTCCTTCTGAGCCTGCAGGTTCATGCTCCCGGATTCATGGAGAGTTGAGATTGCCGGAGAGATCCTCAGAGAGGTCGGCTTAGGCGCTGCATCTTCCTCATCAGAGTCGTCGGAATCTGAGTCAACCATGAAAGGGCCTGTGGCCTTCTTCGGAGCTGTCATCAGCGGCGTGACATTCCTTTCTTCCTTGATGGGCTGATTCGTGCTGTTCGAGCAGTGATTGGTGAAGCTGGGAAGGTTTCTCGTCATCGTGGAAGTTTTGATATCTGTCTCGATCTTCGGACGCTTTGGGGCAGGTTCCAATATTTTGTGGTTCGTCGCCGCGCTCGGCCTCTTTTGTCCAGTTGCAGTGTTGATCTTGTGCTCTGACAGTCCGTTGGATGTTGTAAAGATTCGTGCGCCGTACCGATGGTTGATCGATGGTCGCTTCACTTCACCGTTACTGGTTTGTTGAAATTCTGCTGGCCAGTCCCAACCCAGATCACCACCTGCGCCGAAGCCAGAGGTTAGAAGTGAAGCCTGTTTGGTGGGACTGCTCAAATGCTGTGGTGTCTTGTGATTGTATCGGCGTCCAAGAGGCGGTGGACTGATGGGCGTGTGGCTTTGCGGCCGAATGCCACGCTTGATGCTTGATGAGCGCGAGGCTGGTTGTGGTGAAGATGTCGTCTTGTCAAAGTCGAACAAGCCGCGGTAGTCTTGTTCGACCATCACTGTATGAATTGAAAGTCAGGTCATGTTCCAGATCTTCTGAAGCGGCGCGATGCGTACTTGGGATGATTTGTTACTTTTCCGGCAGTGTACCTTGGTATGTGATCTTGTTGTGAAGGTGGAGAGGTATAATGGTCATCGTGGTCCTTGGAGAGGTTGGTGTTGGTGGTCGTGTCGAAGTTTAAAACAGAAAGAGAAAGCAAGCCGTATATATACATATATTTGCGGTCAGTGCGTTTACATGTGATCCTCTGTAGAGTACGCAATGACGAATCAGCAGAAGGCACATGCAGGCTTGCAAACCATTTGACAGGAATGAAGGTAGTAGAGACTGCAACGTTCTCGCAGCTGCCGATCTCGAGCTTTACATGAGCGCCAGCCGATGCATCTTCAGACCCGATTCATCCCCTTAGGGTATCTTCCAAACTCCATTCTGTGCTGGGCATCGTTCTGGAAGTCGCATAGGGCGATCTGTCACAAGCTCTGCAAGCCACCGACTGCTAAGCCCGAATGTGAGGCTTCAGGGGCTCCGTGTAAGACGTCCCTGATCAGGCGATCATCTTCCATCAAATGCGTGGGCTGGCTTCGCGCACACTACACGCCGTACCAATGCCGTCTTGCACTGTGACCTGGTTGATCTACTCCACTGAGCGTATGTCACGCCTCATCCCACGGGCCTCTCCTGCACCCGATCATTCTCCGCACTCAGCTCCGCCATCAATCCCCCCTTATCTCTCCTCTTCTCATCCCTCGCCAACTCCTCCTTCACCAAACGATCCATCATCTTCACCTTCTCCAAGCTCTGATTGGCCACCGTCAACGTCCCTAGCCCGTCCACCGGCGTACCACCATACTTCGCAATCTGACAGACCTCTCCAAACCTGTTCATACTGATGATGATCTCGCCCTCTCTACACTGCTCCTCCAGTAGCGTGGCATCTTGCAGCATGATAGTCCCGTCATCATAGAACGAAGTCGTGACGCAGAAAGGTTGGTGTTGCATCGCTAGTTTGACGGGCTCTCGTTCTCTTCCGGAGAAGACTGTGACTTCTTCACCTCGAACCTCGACGTCTGGGCGCCGGAAGTGCATGAGGGCTGCTACAAGAGCGAGGCATGATGCATCTATGAGGTTGCCATCGTGGTCAAGGACATGGATGTCGGCCCGTATGCTGAAGCACTTCTGCCCGGCAACTATGCATAGCGATTCGGTGTCTAGAGCACCTGATCTTCGAATTGTCTTTTCCAGTATTCGTGATAGTATGATCTCAGTCTGGTCTTGTCTTGCTTCCATCTATCAGCATTCTATGTGACACATCGCAATACATAATCGAGGTATTCTCACCGGCCCACCTCAAACGCAGCACTTCCCATCGGCCCCAACTCGCAACTTATTTGAAAGACGCCATCGAATTTCCTGTCTGGGTATGGAGCCACCACCTCGCAGCTGATATTGCACAACACTCTCGTCTTGCCTATTCGCACGTCTGCACTGCCGTATTCGTCGGTGTGTGAGGGGAACGAAAGAGAGATTGGTCGGTATTGATCGAATTGGCGATTGTCAAGGCGAAGGTTTTCTCGAAGAGCAGAGAGAAGGAAAGTCTGCTCGTTTGTCGATGGCTCGGCTTCTCGTGGCATCGCGACGACGCAGGGCGATCTATCAGGCTGTATGCAGTGAGTTGGTGAAGAAGTTGTTGATATTTGATATTCAAGGGTCGTGGTTGACGTTCGAGCTTTGAGTGATTCTTCCACCAAACTTTGACTATTCACCAATCAATATTAAGCGTGAACTGAATATCTTTGCGACTTCATTATTTAGCATTCAAGTTCATACAATTACTTCCACGACTACATGAATATATATCCACACTGCAATCAGGAAAACAGGATTGCAACATAGTCGCCGAACCTTTGCGACCATGACTACCGCACACAGACCCACCTTCGACCCTGCACGCGGCAAGGAAGCAGCTCGCGGTGAAGCATATCACCAGCGCCTACTACCTGCACACAAGACTCTCAAATTTCGCCAGCAAAATCAGGGAACGCCAGCTGAACAAGCGAAGCGAGACCTTCGCGCCGAGTTACTGAAGAATGAAGCGAAGCACTACGCCAAGAAGGAGGGTCGTGAGATTGCAGACGACGACGATGAGGTAGAGCCGGAGCCTGAGCGATTGCAGATTGAAGGTGATGCAACCTCCCCCCGCGGCGGCGTCAAGAGGAAGGCGGAAGGCGATCCAGGAGCGGATGGAGAAGCAGAAGAAGACTACGAAGCAAAGAAGCGACGAATCCTAGAGGAAACCCGCGACATCGATGCCGACGACTCTGACGCTTCCTCAAATAGCTCAGAAGAAAGCGACGATGACGACGAAGAGGACGAAACTGCAGAACTGATGCGCGAGCTCGCGAAGATCAAGGCGGAGCGGGCGGAAGCCGCTGCCAAGGCTGCGGCGGCTCAGGCAGCGAAGGATGAGGAGGCAAGGGAGAAGGAGATAGCATTGGGTAATCCGCTGCTGAATGGGCGGTTTGAGGGCAATGGCGAAGGTTACGGCGTGAAGAGGCGGTGGGACGATGACGTGGTGTTTAAGAACCAGGCGAGAGGGACGGAGGAGAGGGGCAAGGAGAAGAGGTTCGTGAATGACTTGCTGAGGAGTGACTTCCATCGGCGGTTTATGGATAAATATGTCAGATGAGGTCGGTCAACGAAATGATCGGCTTCGGTGCCTGGACTTGCATCCATCACACTTTGCTGATTCCCTGTCGCTCTTTCTCTGGGTTGCCTCTACCATGGAATGTTGCAATGACCTTGATCGATCGCATCAGTAGGTATTCCTCTAACGAAAAGTCGTCCGGATCGCTAGACTATCCCGACCAACAACCCTCAGAACAGAAGGAGCGTGGCCTCGCATCTCTCGGCTCCATCCCGGCGGCATCACACCTCGACTACATACCGTTCGCGTTCGCCTGGCCCCCTACCAGCCAGCATTGGTGGTTTGATAGTAAGAATGTTTGCGCCAAAACAAACTCCCTGTAGGTTGTGCATTACCAGAAGGCTTCTCGGGTGCTTTGGAGAGGACCTGCTCTGCCATTGCGGAAGCAAGGTTCTAGAGGGCCGCCCAGCGTCTAGGCTGCACCTCGAGGCAGAATATGTACCTTCCTCTTTGCTGATTTTTAGGGCTGCTGGTGGTGGTCGGGACGGATGCAGAAGGTGGGGGGCTGATGGCTGACTGCTTTTACTCTGTCTTATGGTCGATACTCGATTGCGAGGACATGCGATGTTTTGGCCCAGCATATGTACCGCTTCTGCCCATCAATCGGCTTTGAGGCCATCCAAGGTGAACTTAATACGGGTACGGAGTCAAGCTTGTCAATGGCGCATCTCGCGGAGCGCAGTCTCACGTGTAAGGCCAGATTCACTTTACTTGCAGCCGGCATGTGATCACGCGCAGGTCATATGACAGCATGCTCGCGATCTGAGGCAGTCTTAAACTCTCCTCGGACCATCACAGAAACATCCAACTTGGACATACCAGACTGAGCAGCTTCGACACCATTACCAAGACGACCATTGACGTCCTCAAGTACAAAGCAATTTGAACAACAACATGGACTTCCATGCCTGCCTCAGCTTCCAGGTTCCTGCCACACCGTCCGAATGCGACAGCGACTCAGTGGCAGAATACCGCTCACCCAGTCCGTTTTGGCACGGATATGACGTTACTGCCGAGGATCGCAGCGAGCTGCGTGACTACAATGCCGCGGCCGAGAACGACAAGAGCATGACAGTCAAGATTCAGGACGCACACGACGGCAATGGCGAGGGCATGCTATTCGAGATCAAATACACCACACAATTCAAGCATGTCTTCGATGCGTTCAAGGCGGCTTCATGCAAGAAGTGCAGGGACGCAACCGCGATCCGCTTCAAGTACAAGGAGATCCGCGTCAAGAACAGTGACAGTCCATCGAGCGTAGGTTATCTCTTTCCATTCGCGATTGTGTCTTGCTGACAAGCACCGCACGGTAGCTCAAGATACGCTCCGTCAAGTCCATCTCAATCCGCGCATTCAGCAATCGCCCAGGCCTCTGCTGCCCTGCTTGCCAGAAGACCGGCTACCCGAGCACCCATGGCGTGACCTTGAACGGCAACCAGCGCGTCTCTAGCGGCTTTGACAAGCAAAACCGCAAATTGACCATCCGCATCTTATTCCAAGATCCGAATGGCAAGATCACGCCGCTCTCCGTCAACAGGTTCTACAGGTTCAGGACCGCCAAGGCCAACTATGCCAAGCAGATCGAGTGCGATGCCAAGATGTTGCACTTTTTCTTCGAGGGCGAGGCTGTTACTGATGAGGATACGGCTGAAGAGGTAAGCACCGTTCCTTGCCGTCGAACGAGTTTTTAGCCACGCTGACATCGAAGACAGATGGGCATGAAGAACAACTCGCTTGTCGAGGTCAACATGCATATGATGGGCGCTTGAGGCGTGCGGATGCACCAGCGAGGGCATTGGTCGACAAGACTACGGTGGGCATGGGCTAGATTCTGAACGATACTTTTCAAAAGTTGCATTGATGACAAGAGCATTGCCTTGGCAAGTAAAAAGGCTTGCCCGGCGAAAATAGCTTTTAGGCAAGATGGGCTGCAGACGAGCATGAGATATGAGCATAACACAGGCAATACCACATTGTGTTCCTGAATCTTTGAATGCTCCACTCGAGTCTTGTTAGTAATTGATCAGGCGCAGTGACCCATCTGGTCAAACAGCGAAAGCCTGTTCTGAAGATAAGCGTGTTCGACTAACCCATGCTCAACGCGAATAACAGCTCAAAGCATAATCCTAACATCTCAAGCAACTTTCATGTCCAGAAACCTGACCCATTGATCTCCAGACTCTGCACAAGATCCCCAAACAAAGCTCATCTCCAACGTCCCCAACGCTCAGACACCCTTGCCCATGTGCCGCTTCATTTTCTCCAACTCCTGGGCAAAGCCTCGCACAAGATCTGTCAATTCCTTATTCTTCCTTCTCAAGTCATCCAAACTCTCCCCCGATGCCTCGCTATCGCCCTGATCGATCGCCGGCAGTTCCGTCTCCTGGTCATGCGCATCATGGAACACGCCCTCCAGTGGCGGCGAGCTCAGGTTTCCACTGTCGTCGACAGTGCTAGGGGCCGACGATACTTGCGAGTGGCGATAAAAGTCGTGTGCGAACAAAGTCGCAATCCTGGCCTGGCTGTTTCGGAAGTCGTTGACCTGCTGCTCGGTCGGCAGCACAGGCGAGTGAGGCAGAGAGGTCTGACTTCCGTTCGCTGAGATCTGCGAACGTATTGAGCGGGAGCTGGAAATGATGCTATTGCTGTCCAGAAGGTTGTAGTGTGGTGTCGGCGATGGCGAAGACCTGCTTGCGTGCTCCATAGCTGCGAGACGCTCGTCCATACGAGTCTGAGCTGCGCGCATTTCCTCCCGCATAGTGACCAAATCTTCATTGCGAGAGACGAGCTGGCTCAGGAGTTGCAACATCTGATCCTGCTTGTCTTGCTTCTCTGCTACCGTGCTAGACTTTCTTGGATCAGCGAAGGCAGCCGCCTCTCTGGCGTGTGGATTGCCACCTGGTGGGCTAGTGTTGCGCTCAGGAGAGTTGCTTGCCTTCAGCACAGGCACGTTGTCCATGATGTTGCGCCGAGGCGTCTCAGAGGTTGAGCGCTTGTGAGCTCGCGTAGGACTCGCAAACGCTTGCTTCTCGAAGATGGCTTGCTTCCTCTCGTACTCCGGTCCAGCATCTGCGGTATCGGCATTGCGCCTGTCCTTCTCCTTGAGGGCCGGCGGCTGCTTCAACGGCGGTGTATATACGTCTGGCTTGAGGTACTCCAGACCATTCTGCGTTCCCGGCTGAAGCGGCGATGGCATTGCGCTCTGATGGCTGAATGCGCTTGGTGACGAATGCATCGCCGGTGCGCTACGGTCAGGGATTGGCGTAGTGAACAATGCCGAGCTTCTAGATTCACTCCTCGAATGGCTGAAACCATGGCAAGGCGTCTCGTCTAACGAAGTGCGCGTGCGGCCGATCTCGACCATCTGAGGCGTATTGCCACTGAGTTGCGGCGTCATGTCATTCATCGACGAGTCTTTCGCCAAATCCGGGAAGCAAATGGGTATGGTCGTGCCGCTTGCAGTGCTTTGGGCAGTACGATGGCTCGGCACCGAGTTCCGCTCTGGCATCTCAGGTAGAGTTGGCAGGTCATCCATGGTTCTGCGGTGTGAACTCTTTGGCGTCTTGACGACAACGCTTCTCCGCGCGTCCCAACCATCATTATAGACGCTTGGCGAGTAGATGGAACCTGACGCTGGCTGGTAGTACGTCTCGGGATCGGCAGGATTGTTAAAGCCCTCGAGGCCCAAGCCGTCTATCCTGGCCTTCATCTCCTCGAATGCGCCTGACTCAAGCATATCTGGCACCACGGAAGCGTGCAACGAGTACATGCTAGGCTGCGTGACCAATGTCGGAGTAACTTTCTGGCCGTAGCTGCCAAGTCTGGTAGGGCTGAGAAGGTCGCTCGTGCTAACAACGCCATCCATGCGGTCAGATCCAGCGCTGCGGGCAGCGTGGAAAGCTGGAGTACCGTTGCCTGTGATGCCCAGCCCACGAAGTCTCTCCTTCTCGGCTTTTTCGTGCGGCGGCGTGTCTTTCGAGGGTGGCGTCGGTGGTGGCTGAGAGGAGTCCATGTATTTTAGACTCTGTGTGCGTGCGATTGAGCAGGCTTTGACAGCAGCTTCATGTTGATGGCCGCGATCAGAGAAAGCCTGCGATGGCATACGCCTGCCACCCTTAAAGGTATCATAGGACGGGTCTGAAACAGCAGTCTGCGGTGTCCTGCCACTGGTGCTCGTGTCGGTGGTACTGCTGGCAGTCTTTGGACGCTCAGTCTCCTCAGTCGACTGTGAATGACGGCCGACTGCAGTGGTGATAGCGTCAACAGAGACTTCTGTGCCTCTCTTGGAAGTAAAGAAACCCTTTCTCTGCTTTGATGGCGAGCGCGTGAGACCATGCTTGGTTGATGGAGCCACATCGCCTGCTGCCTGTCCAGACGACGTAGACCTCGCCAGATCGGTCTTCGATGGTGACCCAAAAACTGCTTTTGCCTTGACAGGCATCCTCTCTTGGCCTCCGTCCGCAGCCTCAAGGCTAGTCATTGATGGCGAAGCAGCAGCAGTGGACTTGCTGAACCTCAAACGCTCGAAAATTGACTTCTTCGGGCTCTTCGAGGCATGACTATCGAGACTGGTCCTGCTGTCCTGGGTCGGCAGTGAAACGCGAGGCTTGCGAGGCGTCTTGCGCGGTGTGTGCGCGCTGATACTGGCGCGCTCATTTGGCTGCACAAACTCTTCGCTGGCAACCTTTGGGGTGGGCTTGAAAGTCTGGTACACCGGTATACGCTCCTCTGCACTCTCTGAGCTGTCGTGCGCTCGCTGCTCTTCCCGCTCCTCAAGCACGCCGCGAAACGTGGGCTCCGCTCTTTGTGTGATATGGGGGGAGGGCACGAGTTTGAAGGGTGGAGACTGATCTTCCTTACCAGCATTGATGAAAGGAGACAGGGTCGTCACGGTGGACTCGCGCGTCTGTGCATCGCCCGGAAAGGCCAGGCTCGGTAGGGACGATGCCTCTGACATGCTGCGCTGTCGAAGAGCTGGATGTGCCGAGGTGGGTGGTGTGACGCGACGGCGCTGCATCTCTTGCTGATAGAACGCGTTGCCTTCAAGGCGATGGCGTTCCATCCTTTCAGCTTGCTGTGCAAACGCGTTCGGGCCAGGTCTCGCTTCGAGTATGATAGGTAGAGGGGACATTTGGTTTGCCGGAGATGAGGGCCGCGAAGATGATCGCGAGGGCGACGGTGCGCCTCCTCTTCGATGCATTGTGTCTTGTTGTCCTAGATAATTTGTCAAGCAGCTGGCCTAGTGTAAGGACTGTACAATGAAGGGATACTACCTACGCCTTCAATAGCCAGGACGTGCCGCAACAATAGAGCTCCAAATCAATGCTGTCGGTGAAAGTCTGTGACACGCGTAGATCCGTGAAGCAAAAGTTTGCGGATGTAAACAAAACGAAAGCTGCACGCTTAGGCTGCGGTTTTCCGAAAAAGGCAGGAGCGTGATGTAATGAGCAACAGCTGTTCCTATACCAACCAGCAGCACGAGACAGTTCCAGGTCATGTGAAGGGAAAGGCACGAGCTCATTCTTTCACTCGGATTCAGAATGCACAAAAGGGACATATGGACTGTTGTGACCTGCAGTGAGCGCCGAGCGTGCCCTCTGAAGCACGCCGAAAACGCCGCGCGCCCCCATGCTGTTCGACTCGCGTTGCCTGGCCCGAACCTCCAGTCTATAGCACAACACAGCTCTTGCCCTTCTCTGTTGTGGCTGTCAGCGATGCTCGTTATGAAAGGGGGTGAGTGTAACTTACTCTTCTTGCCACTTTTGGTGACTGGCGGCTCGAGCGCGGCAACAATTGCTTCGTCAAAGACGTCCTTGAGCTTAAATTGCGTCAAGGCCGAGCACTCGACGTACTTCACGGCGCCCAGTTCCTTTGCCATTCGCTCGCCATCCTCCTTCCGCACTGGCTGCATCTTTTGCTTTGCCAATTTCTCTCGAACCTGTGGATCATCCCGCAAATCCGTCTGCGTCCCGACGATGAGACATGGCACACCAGGGCAATGGTGGTGCACCTCTGGGAACCACTTCTCTCGTACGTTCTCGAATGATGCTGGAGATGTGACCGAGAAGCATACCAGGAACACGTCAGTCTGTGGATACGAAAGAGGTCTTAGACGGTCATAATCTTCCTGTCCGGCTGTGTCGAAGAGTCCAAGAGTATACGGCTCATCACCGATCCTGCATAGTGTCAATACCTCTGCCACCTTCTGTCCCAGATCGAATGCTTACATGACTGTCACCGCATAGTTGTCAAAAACTGTTGGCACGTATTCCGAAGGAAATTTATTTGTCGTATAGCTGATCAGAAGGCATGTCTTGCCAACCGCACCGTCACCAACAACAACACATCTGCACCAATTGGTCAGCCATTGTTAGCTCACATGCCTCGCAACTCCCACTTCGCCTTGACCGTAGTATAGCGTGCATCTGGAAGGAAGTGTAGCTTTGCGTATGCCGCCTGGGTGTTTGGTCCGTTGCGATCCGCCAATAGTGTTGGGCCAGACCTGCGCCGCTGCCACCTCTTACGCCGATTCTACCAGTGCCGTCGAGCATTGGGCATAGGGAACAGATGACGCGCGCCCTCGGGATGTCCTTCAGTCATGCTTACTTTATTGTTGCCACAACCATTGTTGTATCACTCTACCAGCTCTCCCACGAGATCACACCCTCGCTCACCGCTATTTCGTCGCCGCTGCCGTAAAATGTGTTCGTGTATTGAAGGAAGGTGAAAGGTGAAGACGCGTGGCAAGGAGGAAAGTCGTGAGTGAGGTCGTTGGGCAGTAGCGAGTGCTGTGTTGTGGACAATCGGCTCGAACTGCACTGAGGCTCAGCACATGCGTGTACACCTGATGCCAGACGTGGCACGTGTGGAACGGCTGAGAATACCACTCAACTGAGGTTCAAGTCGCGTCGTCCCAGTGTTGCTGCCCCCTGTTCTCGCGTCCTTTCTCTCACACACCCACTGTCTCGAGCTCTCTCCGGCGCCTGTCTCCCGCTGGCACGCCTTGCCGCGCTTGCGTACGCTTCCACCTCAATACCAGTGACGTCCGCGCGAGGATCACTGGAGCTTACCGCGTGGTCGGTGAGAGGAGTTCCCGGGCGGCAGCTGTCAATAACAAGCTTGATTTAATTTAGCGATAAAAGAGCGGCGTAGGCTTGCCCACAGCTACTTCGGCAGACAAGGAGGAGCCGCCCTCGCAATGAGTCTGGAACGCGAATTGAGTTGCTGCCTCAGGCATGAACCATCTCGAAGTGCTTATCTCCAAAAGCATCACGCGGACCGCTATATTGGGAACCTTGTCAAGCATGAAATTGCATAATACTGTGATAAAGAGACTAAATTGGCTGCACACAGGAGGCGGCGCCGTAACTGTCGAGCTGCCGTCCTCGATCCATGTCTTCGTCCCACTGCTCGCCTTTTATTCCATCAGCAACCATCTTTGCAATTTTATCCGCAGCACAACCAGAGTCGTGGATGCAGCGTTGATCCGCAGGATTGTGCCAGAGTGCTAGGAAACCAGCACGACAGGCCTGTACGTCTCCACGGCGCACTTGGCTCTTTCCTCGTGGACGTGATACTGGCACATGTCCCACTGCCTGAGATTGTGCTGATCTGTTGCAAATCCTTGAAGTATCCATATCTTCTTCAGCAAGTCTATCAATGCTTTCTTCTTCCAGCGTTTCGCAATCTCGCCGATAGTGAATGCATTCCCGTCGGAGGTATATGCCACCAGGTCAATGACCAATCTACGCAATGGCGAATTCTTCGCCGTCTTTGTATAGAGACATGAGATTTGACCCATGCTGAATGGCAACTCCCATGCGTTGGCCAAGTGATCTCGCATGCGATCGGCAACGGCATTCTGCAACAGCGGAACAATCTGGGCATCGCCGAATATCCATAGCTTTACAAGACGATCTGGGTCATCCGGTTGGTATGGAGGTAACTGCCGAGTGCACATCCAGAACCATGCTTGTTCAAATGTGGCTGGATCCTCGCCGGGTAGCGTGCAGTGACCGGCATGCGCTTCGGAGAATGTGCCATCCAGAGCACTTTCGAAGTATCCGGAGTAGAAGCACAATACGCCTTTATATGCCTCAAATGTCTTCTGCTTTTCGCCCGTGCCGACAGTGACCTTGACCATTGTGTCGAAGTGCGCAATGCGCCCTCGTTAGTCGACTGTCATGGCAAGTGCATTCGCGTCAACGTACCTAGAGATAGTCTGGTCTGGAGTCGAGGGCGGTGCCATGCTGGATGTGAGGCTACTACTTTCTGGTGTAGGGCAGGCTGCTAAATGTAATGGAAAGCCCGCGAGTCTAGTGAGGAAGGCGCAAAGTAGCGCCTCACGCGCCCAGACTTTCTTGGCGTTCACATGACACTCGAAGTGCGTTACTCTGAAGCACTTCTCCTCGACCGAGCCCTCTCCCTCTGCACTTCCTTACTCGCCCTTCTCATCTGGTTGACACTCTTCCCTTGGCCCTCTCGACTCTCTTTCCACGCCTCCATCGCCCCTTCGCTGACATCATCAAGCACAAACTTCCCAATATGACCCTGTCGCCATCTTTGAACCATCCATAACGCGGTGCCTTCCAGATCTGGCTCGCCACCTTTCATCAGCCTTCCAGTCTTCTGCGCGATGGCCGCCAGTAATGGAAGTATCTCGTTAGTAGGCTCGTGGAAGGAGCTGTAAAGTGATGGCTGATGCAGGTTGATGTGGAAGAGCAGATAGTCTGCTAGGGTCGTGGGTGGAATAATGGTATCCTTCACGCTTCCGCAAAGCGCGAGCTTGAGCATAGAGTCTGCGTCTGGCACGTACGGTATGAACACACCAGGTGTGTCAAGTAGGTAGACACCGCTACCACCATCTTCGCCTTCGATGATCTTGACACTTGTGCCTATCTTTCGCGTGACACCAGGCTGCGCTCCGGTATGCGCGACTTTGCCTTTGTTTACGCCCTCGCGGCGGAGCGCATTGAGCAGAGACGACTTGCCTACATTGGGCATGCCTACAATCATGAGATGAGAGCCTGTCAGGCTGCCAGCTCGAATGGCCGATTGCCGAATTCCCGACAGCACTTGTCGAACATCTTTCGATGCCTTGTGGTCTGAGAAAAGCACAGGAGATGGAGCGTGGAATGGCTTGAGTAAGGAATGTCTCTATACTTACCTCAGCATACTGTCCAACGACCTAGTGCTACTGTGTCCTACCTTCTGCACCTCTTCCTTTGACGCATCACTGCCCAGATCCTTCTTGGTATAGACCACCATGCGCTGCTTGCCGTTCAGACTCTGCTCGAACATCGGATTCCGACCCGTCAAAGGTATGCGGTAGTCTCTGCACTCTATCACAAAGTCTATCTGGGATAGCATGGTCTTCATCTTTGATAGCCCCGCGGCATGATGACCAAGGTAGTAGGACCTGGGCAGCGAGTCCAAAGTCGGGAAGATGGTGCGTGGGATGAAATTAGCCATTCTCAGCATGGTGTGAAGACCGAACACTGTCTAGTATCCTCTATCCGGTGCCATCGCAGCTTCTGCTTGCTCATGCGATGATGTGTAAGGAGGTTGACTCTGAGACATGAAAGAACCTGAAGCGCGCGTTATGAGGCCCGAGCTTGCTTCATGACGTTCCTCTCTGGTCACTTTCACAGAAGGACCTCTTCCTTCCAACACACCAGAACACTCGCATTGAAACCCCAAATTGTCTGCGCATGGTCGCGTAGCATTGGTGACTCAAAGTGATCATGTGCGCCTCTTGGATAACTATCACAGCTATTGGAGCGAAGCGAAAGAGAAAACCGGAATCAGACACTTGAAATACAGCATAGTACAGCTCTTGGATAGAAAGGGTAGTTATACTCTCTGGCATAGACTAAACTCATAGTTTCCCTGGGTGCAATGTCGCAGGCCAGCACGATTGTCAGCGGTGATGAAGCGCCTTCTTCGCAAACCTTACAGGAGTCGCCAACAGGTCCAAAAGGAAGCCTCAATCTCGATCGTTTGCCACCCATCTTCGTTTCAGCTACACACATCGAGACAGAAGACCTACATGAGCTGGAAGAAGAGCTGGTCGAAGCTGGAGCGAATCTGACATACGATGTCACAGAAGCAAGGATTGTCTTGACGAAAGCCGAGAGGCCGCGGCGCATTGCCTTTGACCTGCGCGCAAAGGGAATGTGGACCGAGGAGGTCAAGTGGTCGCCCGAGCACACCACCATGAAAGAAGAATCTGTGCAGCCCAATGCTAAAAGGCGCAAAGAGAAAGGAAGGCAGGGCGTGGCAAAGCAGGTGGGCAAGAGCCACGAAGAGGCCATTGTGATTGACGAAGGAAGCACCGAGGACGAGGCCGAGTCTGACGCTCGCAAAATGCCCGAGTCCGTCGCTGCGAAGACCAATGGTTCGTCTAAACGCGCTCGAAGTTCGTCTCCTGATTCAGATTCTACTGCTCGTGACGACATTATCATTGCAGTCAGGATCGCCTGGTTCAAGGACTCTTTTAGGGCTGGTGAAGCTCTGCCCGTCGATTCATATACGATATCTCGCTGCCGACGCATAGGGCGACCTAAGGCTGTCAATGCTGCCAAAGCGACATCCGTGGCAGAGGCGAAGCCTACGACGACGAAGACCGGGGCAGGAAACCCCGCCTCGCCCATCCGACAAAAAACCAAGGAAGTTCTTGAACGGGCAAAAGAAGATGCTGAGAATGGTTCTAAGCCTCGAGATCATTTCGGGAGGCATGGCTTTGATCGTCACCAGCCAGCGTTGAAAGACGCGTCCTGGGCGGCTGATCACGGCTCAAATCCAAAGTATGCTCATCTTTTACAGCAGACAACCACCGAACACGATCAAGGCCAGTCGAGCGATCTCCCAGAGATGCCAGAGTGGGTTAAGAGAGGCGTGAAGTACGCCTGTCAACGACGCACTCCTCTGACTTCACCGAATGAGAAGTTCATTGATCTGCTTAAGAAAATCAGGCTCGCCCGAACGCTCACGGCAGATGAGATTGGAGTGAGGGCATACTCGACCAGCATTGCCTCGTTGGCAGCTTATCCTTACAAACTCAGCACACCACGAGAGATCCTGGCCCTTCCTGGTTGTGACGCCAAGATCGCGAATCTATACGTTGAGCTGGCGAACACTGGCAAAATCCAGCTTGTCGAAGATCTAGAGAACGACGAGGAGATGACGATTTTGCGGCTCTTCTACGAGATCTGGGGTGTGGGTGCCACGACCGCCCGCGAATTCTACTTTGATCGAGGCTGGAAAGAGCTGGATGACATCGTCGAATTCGGCTGGTCGACCTTGAGTCGTGTCCAGCAGATCGGCGTGAAGTACTACGATGAGTTTCTTGACCCGATTCCTCGTGCTGAGGTTGAGGATATCGGTCAGATCATCCATCGCCACGCTGTAAAGGTTCGCGATCAGGGTGTGCAAACGATACTCGTCGGCGGCTACCGGCGAGGTAAAGCGACATGCGGCGATGTCGACATCATAGTCTCGCATCCAGATGAAAGCGCAACACTGAACATCATTAACGACATCATCGCATCGCTGGAAGATGAAGGCTGGATCACTCACACTCTCCTCCTTTCTCTGAACAACTCAAAGCGCAACCAAGAGACTTTGCCATATCGCAGCCGTGAAGGCCCGTCGGGAAGTCACGGCGGTTTCGACACTCTCGACAAAGCTTTGGTGGTCTGGCAAGACCCACACTGGCCAAGCAAAGAAGCAGATTTGGCTGCTAACCCAAGAGCCAAAAACAAGAACATACATCGACGAGTCGACATCATCATTGCGCCTTGGCGTACTGCGGGCTGTGCAGTCGCTGGCTGGAGTGGCGGCACAACATTTGAGCGAGATCTCCGACGGTATGCTAAGAACCTCAAGGGTTGGAAGTTCGATTCAAGTGGTGTCAGAGATCGAGCAAAGGGAGAAGTTTTGGACCTTGAAGGCTTCTATGAATACAATGGTAAGATCGGAAAAGGTAGGGCAAAGACTTTAGAAGAGGCAGAGAAGAGGGTGTTTGAAGGATTTGGATTGGAGTATAAGGAGCCTTTGGAGAGATGCACTGGTTGACATGGTCAGCTCATGGCTGCTCATGCCTAGGTTTGATGCCCTTTGAAGCACGTATGCGCAGGTCAGGTTGAACCTTTTCAAGAGCTGCCTTCAGCAAGTCGGCAAGCACCCACGGACGGAAGTAAAAGTCAAGCACCTGAGCCGTATCTCTGCCGGTCGGGCTAATTCGTAAATAAAGCCAAAACCACGTGAATTCTGGGATTCGACATGATGAAATCTGAAGGACAGCATCGAAGCGATCAGCTTCGCGGGGAAGTAGCTTGGATACGGAAATTCTTAGCCATGGGCGCCCTGCTAAGGCAACTGTCAACACATCGATTTCCAGCATGAAGCTTCAGCATACCCCTGCCCAAAGATCCTCCCGAAAATCCCTAGCGCGATACGAGTCTCGAAGCTGAAGAGATAGATATGTCTTCGTTGTCATTGAAGCGAAATGCAACTTGATTCTGCATTTTTCTTCGGCCGGTACACAGTAACGAAGTATTGGCGACGCACTGTCTCCTAAAGTCTCGAATGGCAAGCAACATGTCCTGTCCGAAAACGAGATACTATGACGATCCCTCATATGAGCCAGAAATCTGGTTGTGGTTCATCGTTGCGTATGTGACAACAATCCAAAGTATCGAGGGCACCAGCTGACAGACTATCAGAACGCTTGTCACCGTCCTGCGGTTGGCAATACGATGGTGCGACATCGGCATACGCAGTCTATCCAGAGAGGACTTGCTGGTTGTGGTTGTATGGCTCTGCTTCGTTGGCAAGACTGTGGCGCTTACGCTGAATTTCGAGTACGGCTCAAATACGGATTATGCGACTGATCATGAAGTGTACCGACTGAGTGCTTGCCAAATCAAGAGAGTCGAGTTCGGGAGTAAGATGGAACTGCTAGCCTGGTAAGTGCCCCCATTCTTGAGCAAGCGAGGTGTGGCATTGCGTTGACAGCTGCTACCCAATAGGTATGCTTACTCGGGCATCATCTGGGGCCTCAAAGGCATAGTGCTCTGCAGCCTCCATCGGCTGAGGCTCACGGCCAGTCGTGAATGGCTCTTCAAGATCGCTGTCGCGTCCACTGTAGTGACATGCGTAGCGATGTTCTTGACAATCAGCTTAGATTGCCTGCCCTTTCAACAGAATTGGCAGGTCGCGCCCGTACCACCGTCACAGTGCTCGATCAGGTGGCACTCGGTCTACGTGTCCTCGAGCCTGAACATAGCTACCGATTTGGTCATAATGGCCATACCGATACCAGTGCTCTGGACAATGAAAGTCAGCATCCCGAAGAGAATCGGACTTATCTTGTTGATTGGCTCTGGCATCTTCGTGATGTCAGCAGCAATCATTCGGCTCTCATTTTGGATCCTTGGATCAGCAAGATCCGGTGACCTGAACAGGTGGTGTACAAGAGAGACTGCAGTTGGTCTCATCGCCGTCAGCGCACCTTTTGTCTTGGTCGGCTTGAGGCCCATACACCGGCGCAAGCGAGATTCGAAGCTGTCTGAGGCGCTTCCGCGACATGTCCAGGAGGTGAAGTTGGAGGAGCCACCGCCCTACAATGGTCGGTGTGGCATCCTTCCTTCAGCCGACATGTCTACCATTGCGGACAAAATGTCCACGATCCATACTGAGGGAGATCTGACGGCTGAAGAGTTGGACCGAACTGAAAGGGCGGATTCGTGTAGGTCAGCGTTAGTCTTCAGTGATGGCGATCTGATACCACCGGAGGCGGAAAGCTCAGACTTCGTCTCCAGTGATGGCGGACTGGTAGCCGCAGAGCCAGACAGGTCGATCTCGGTGTCTCGTGGTGACGATTCCACAGCAACGGGTACGGACAATGACAAACAGTCCCTTGAGTATGGACAAGGGTGACATCGCCATTGGCGTAATCAGGACTACCCGGGCTATAGTCGATTCCTGAACGACGGATCGTCCACGAGTACTCACTGCTTTCGAGCGCGAACAGCCTTGCGCAATGCTCGGAGGCAGCAGCCAGCATATCTCTTCTCCACGGAAAACTCCAATGACATGTATGCTTTTGCAAAAGCTTCCACATAGCAATGGTATGGCGCTGGCCTCTTCATGCGTTGATTTCCATCTCCTGACCATCTGTGGAAGAATGCAGTAAGCTCCGCCAGGTATACGTGTGAGTGATGAGACATCTTTGAGATATTGCTTTTCTCGAAAGTAATATGCTTGTTACCCTTTCGAGTATGGTGTGGGTGGTTTACAAAGTAAGCGGTAGTAGACAAAGCACGCCCCGGGTTCACGCGTTGGTCATGCTAGAGGCTTGGTGCATATGTACGCGCCATGCTTTGCAGCACTTGTGTTTCTTCATCTCTTGACACGCTCGTTGTCAATTTAGCAAGTCTCTGCTACTTAGCCGGTGCCGTGGCATCAGCAGTCGCGCTCCGACCGTTCTCAGAGCTGCACACGACAACCGATGCTCAAGATCGCAGACGTGGCCTATGACCACACCATAAGGTGGTGGCTGCTGTCGCAGAGCATTACCAGATGGGCGCGCAGCGTGGTCGCCGAGAGCACAGCCGCCTCCCAAGCAGCCGCGATCAAGAGTTGGGTGCGGACTTTTGAAGAACCTCGGCAATAAGTCAGTAGTAGGCTCATCTTACAGCACAAAGCATGTTGCCTTGAAGGAAGCTTGGTCTGCCGTGACTCGGTCGGGCAATCGTCACTAGCGACAGTGCCAGCAGGTATGAGCGGGAGCAGCGAGCTGAAGGGGTTGTCTCTGGTGGAACCTGGAAGACTGTCGAGATGGCTTGGACTCCGCTGTCCAGTAGAACCTCATCAATCAGTATGGACTGAGGCTGAGGCAGAGTCGTGGATCTACTGTACGACGCGGGCCACCGGCACATTTGAGTCGCAACCAAGCCCTTGGTCCAGGGATGCGTCTTCCGAGACACGTCGTCATTGGTGACACAGTCATCGAAGGGTATAAGACATTCCGCATTGCCTTCTTCTCTCCTCCTAACATACCATAGCGCCTTAGTCCATGCTGGTATCTTGCCAGAAGTCAGATGCGAGTCAAGATGTCCCGCAGATCCAGGCTCACCACCCCTGTCATCTTCCAGACCTGGCCAAGCATCGACACTGCGGCAAGCGCGATCGCTGAGCGGGTTTATTTGCACAGGCAATCTGCGAAACAAGGCAAGTCACAGTGTTTGCATCATTTCTCAGTCTCGTACAATGACTTGTGTTCAGAAGATCCAGAGAATCATTTGATCATGCGCAGCAGGTCGAATTCTCCGTCGTTCGAACAATGTCTCCGAAGACACGAGCGATAAGCTACTGGCTCTTCGGCACTATTATCACAACTGCGATCCTCTTATTGGCCCTTGTAAAGAGGCCGTACCACAGCAATTCGCTCCGTGGGCACCAGCGACCACCGCAGATTCCATCGAGACCCGGTCGTCCAGACCCGTCTCTTGGACATAGCCAGTCGATTGGACCAGGCGCGTTCACATTTACTGGCGGGTTTGACTATAAGCGCGATGGCAAGAAGTATGGCTTGATGGAGGCGCAATGCTCTGCTGCCTTTCCAGAATTGTATAAAGAGATCGACAGAGCTGTTGCATATCGTGAGCGCGTGGGCAAGATAACAACAGAAGAGTTGGAAGTAGGCTGGCGCGGCGATGGCATGGTGAGGGCGATGATCTTCGAGAATCAGCTGTACATCATTGAGGCCCATGGTATTTGGGATCACAATCATAGACCTCGAGCCTTGGCTACCTTGCACGCGCTCAACCGAGCTGTCACAGCGTCCAGCGAGCGATTACCGGATATCGAATTCTCGTTCAGCACGCACGATTCTGCACTTTTCGATCTGCGGGCAAACCGGACCACATGGTCGTACAGTCGGCTCTCGAATCACAATATCGACCAAGAAAGCTTGTGGCTAATTCCAGATTTTGGAAACTGGGCTTGGCCAGACGTGGGTCTACGCAGCTATACCGAGCTCCAAAATGCGCTCGACACGGACGAGTTTGAGTTTCGAGAAAAGATTCCACAGCTTGTATGGCGTGGCTCGGTTGCTGTGGGCTCGAAGGATGTGAGGGCCGGTCTGTTGGAGCACGCTCATGATCAGAAGTGGAGTGACGTGCAGACGCTCGACTGGAAGAATAAGACAGATATCGAAAGCAAATTGTTGACTATGGAAGATCACTGCGGGTATATGTTCACTGCACAGACAGAAGGCAATACTTATTCCGGACGCCTGAAGTACCTTCTCAATTGCAATAGCGTCCTGATCGCGCACAGCTTGAATTGGGTAGAGCATTATCACCATCTGCTCACACCTTCTGGACCCGATCAGAACTACGTGAAAGTGGAGCGCGACTTCTCTGACCTGCCGAAGAAAATGAAAGGCCTGCTCGACCCTACCAACATCGCCGCAACTGAGGCAATCGCCACGAATGCGCGTCGCACCTTCCGCGAGCAGTACCTGTCTCCTGCTGCTGAAGCGTGCTACTGGCGTGCATTGATTCGTGGATGGAGCTCAGTACAAGGCTTTGAGGTTCAGCCGTACGAGCCAAGCGCGCTGCACGATGACTGGCAAGGTGGTCGACGCTCGACGAAGAGAGTACGAGGGACGCCTTTTGAGAGCTATGCGATCATGGAGCAAGTGGACTGGCCTCTCCCTGCCAAAGGTAGAAAGATCTGTATTGACGAATGAGCTTGTTGTGCACTACTGTGGAAACTCTGGTTGTTCTGAGCGTGGCGTTGGTGGTGGGTGTCATTCTAAGCTGGCGGGTGTGTATGATACCCTGGCATTTCTAGTTTCGCGCTTGACGACAGCTTTACTGTCGTGGTCAGGAAAATGCTGTCCGCGTCACTATGTTGTGCGAAGTGCATCGAAATGGGTTGTGCAAATTGACGAGCTACGGACCTGCATACCCAATTAGGAGCTCAGTACCACGATCCATCACAAGCTCCCCACGACTGGACGCAACACGCGACACCTATTGTCGGCCACGCGATAACTTGACAAAAGTGGTTTTCGCAACCACAAATGTTGCGAGTTCTGCCTACTGCCGTCTATATGCGCTGAAGCGATTTCGCGACCCGGCCACAGTCGAGCTCAATGTGAGCTACCGAAGTCCCGTTGATAAAAGTTGATACGGCTGGACAAGATCTTGGGACATCGCTCGTGATCGCTGCGTTTGATGCAGACAGTAGACACTTCAATTCTGCCTGAATATTTCTGATACCGCATTTCTGGGTACGTGATTCAAGGCAACATGGCAACCTCACAGCGGGTCGTGATCATTGGAGCTGGTATCGTTGGAACGAATCTGGCAGACGAACTGCTCTCTCGAGGGTGGAAGAATATAACAGTCGTAGAACAAGGACCGCTCAACATGCCTGGTGGCTCGACTTCGCATGCACCTGGTCTAGTCTTTCAAACGAATTCATCCAAGACCATGACACATTTCGCCCAGTATACCGTTCGAAAACTTCTGTCATTAGAGGAGGACGGACTGAGCTGTTTCAATCAGGTCGGTGGACTGGAAGTGGCGACGACCCCAGCTCGATTAGAGGAGCTCAAGCGCAAGCGTGGTTGGGCCTACTCATGGGGCGTTGAAACTAAGCTGCTGAGCACTGAGGAATGTCTGAAGCTGTATCCGCAATTGAATGCAGAAATGGTCCTTGGTGGCTTGCTCATACCCACTGATGGTCTGGCGCGAGCGGCTAGAGCTGTGCAGCTCCTGATCAGCCGGACGAAGAAGGCCGGTGTTCGATATCTCGAATATACGCCGGTCACTGGCATTGAGTCCGCAGACGGTCGAGTCGCCGGAGTCAAAACACCGAGTGGCACCATTCCAGCTGACATCGTGGTCAGCTGTGCTGGTTTCTGGGGTGTCGAGGTTGGAGCATTAGTCGGTCTACCGATTCCATTACTGCCCCTGGCTCATCAATATGCGAAGACGACACCTCTACCAGAAGTTGCTGCGCGCAAGAACCCACCGAACGAGGCCAGCCTGCCAATTCTGCGACATCAGGATCAGGATCTGTACTATCGAGAGCACGGCGATTACTATGGCATTGGGTACTATGGCCATCGACCTATGCCAGTCGTGGCGGCTGATCTGGGGATGACGCCGAAACATGTTGACGAAAAGCACATGCCTTCTCGTCTGGACTTTACACCTGAGGACTTCAAGCCTGCTTGGGAAGCCACGAAGCAGCTCCTGCCTGCATTGGGCAGAAGCGAGATCGCTGATGGCTTCAATGGAATCTTTTCCTTCACGCCCGACGGTGGACCGATCGTGGGCCAGCATCCCACCCTCGACGGCTTCTGGGTGGCGGAGGCAGTCTGGGTGACGCATTCAGCTGGTGTTGCAAGATCCGTGGCTGAGGTGCTGACGACTGGATGGTCCACCATTGACCTCGCTGAATGCGATCTAGCACGTTTCGAAGAGGTGCAGTTAGCGCCGGCGTATGTAAGCGAGACCTCACAGCAGAACTTTGTTGAGATATACGACATTTTGCATCCCATGCAGCCAAAGGAATCGCCTCGCAATCTGAGGGTCACGCCATTCTACGCCAGGCAGAAGGAGCTTGGTGCCTATTTCCTGGAGAGCCGAGCTTGGGAACGACCACAGTGGTATGACGCGAATCGAAAGCTGCTGAGTCGATTGCCCACTGCATGGCGACCAAGCAGACGAGATGCGTGGTCAGCGCAGTTCGACTCGCCAATTTCGGCGGTGGAGGCTTGGAAGACCCGGACTGCAGTAGCAATGTACGACATGAGTCCCTTGAAGCGCCTGGAAGTGTCTGGACCGGGTGCTGTGGAGCTCCTGCAGCGCTTGTGCACAGGCAATGTCACCCATCAGAATGGAGTCGCGACATATGCTCTCTTTCTGGATGGTCAAGGCGGCATTCGGAGTGACGCCATCATCTCGAGGCTTGAATCGAATGTATTCCAAATCAGTGTCTTCAGCCCAGTCCTGCAAGACTACCTTTCCCGCGCAGCGCGCAAGCAGTCAAAGGACGATCCTCAACACTGGATCCAGGTCCGCGATATCACAAGCAGTACCTGCAGCATCGGTCTTTGGGGACCGCGGGCAAGCGAAGTAGCTCAAGCAGTGCACGCGCCAGAGGTCAACGACTTACCGTACTTCGGCTTCACCAAGTGCTTCATCTCGGGCGTCCCTGTGTTAGCCATTCGCTTTTCGCACGTTGGCGAGGCTGGGTGGGAGCTCTATACGAGTGCGGAGCACGGTCCGCGATTGTGGGATGTCTTGTACAAAGCTGGTCAACCATATGGTCTCGTAGCAGCTGGAAAGGCGGCAATCAATGCCCTCAGGCTGGAGCAAGGCTTTCGCGATTGGGGCACTGAGATGACGACTGAGCACGATGCTTTTGAAGCTGGACTGGAGCACCTCATTGACGATAGCAAGCGTGACTTTGTTGGCAAAGCTACATTGAAGGGTCCGTCCAAGGAGACTGCGAAAAGGCGCCTGCGGATCATTACTATCGATGACCGGTCGTCAGTGGTGCTTGGCAAGGAGCCTGTTTTCTTTGATGGGAGACCGGCTGGGTATGTGACCAGTGCAGCTTTCGGATACAGCATTGGCAAGCCGATTGCTTTTGCGTACTTGCCGAGCACGGTACAAGATGGTGCTGCTGTTGAGATAGAATACTTTGGGAAGCGAGTACAGGCTACAGTGACTGATCAGCCTATAGCAACGGCGGCTGCGAGCCCCTGGAGAGGACAGAAGCCAAGGAGTACCTCACAAGAGTCGGAGATACCAAGGGCTAGGTTGTGATATGACCATAAATCCGTACATCAAATATAATGCCTCTGCGCGATAAATTCTCCCAGAGCTTACCCAATGTGGATGACCAGCTCGCCCTCCATGCGGCCCTGACCGACACCAAATATCTGCCACGCTGACTGCGGCTCTGCCAGACAAGGCGTGGCATCAGTATCGTCATATCATCGTAGTTCGGACAGGAATGTTACCGCCATTGAAAGTGGGGCACCACGTGCCTCTAAGCTAGGCCGAAACAGGCATTTTCATCCCACATAGTGGCTCGAGACTGGGTCTGCTCCTTCTGACCATCAACTTGACCGGAAATTGACATTGCTTATTATTTGGAGGGGATGTCTTGCATGTCGTTGGTACCCGGCCGCGCATGAGCTTGCCACGCTGGGTAACAGAATCGTACTCGGGCTATCACTAGGCAAATTTACCAAAGTAGGCATGTTCTTGTGCTGCTGGCTAAATTGCATCGCTCATTCAAGCCCAGCAGAGGCACTGGCCCGATCATCATCATCAAAACGAGTGTTGACGTGGCAGCATGCTGGCTTTCACCCTCGTTTCAAGCCTTCCGAGGTCCAGCCTATCGTCGAAATGTAGCTACTTCTCCCCGAGTCCTGGAAGATCGGCGCCAATGGTCATGATAACAGCCTACGCAACGATGAAGCATGATACGGCGCCGCCGATTGGGGCTTCGTAATGTTGTGTATCTGGCACACCTGAGAATTCGAGCTCGACGTGCCAGGATCACAAGCTAGCATCCAGGCCATGTTGGCTATGCGGTACAGCATCAAGGCGCTGGAACTGTAGACGGAATGTGCAGTGTCACGAGCTCCTGTCGAGTGGCGAGAAAGGACCCGGCATTCCCTTCCAAACATGCCTGGTCATACGAGTGCGTAAGGCGGCATGTTGGGCACCATGATTGAGAATGCTAAATCAGGTCGAACACGGTAGCTTTCTGATTACAAGAAGTAAGCCGCAGGCTTGCTCCGATGCGTTCGGTGCTGGCTCTGACTGAAAATGCGATCTAAGCTCAGGCTTTGCCGACCCCTGCCGGGGTGGTAGGTAATACCAGATCGGGAATACATTCACATGGACCGATATCGTGAACACAAGCCATGAATATAATGGATTGCAAAGAATGGCAATATACTTCCAGTAAGTCGCATCATAAACATTTAGCACGATCGTGTCATCTGCTCGAGGAATCCTCCAACAGAGCCAACTTTCAAGATGGCTACCGCAGCAGTATCAGCTATCACAAACTACCTGAGAAGAGCGTCAGGTACTCTACCCGAGGACAACGAGAAGAAGAATGCCATGCGAGCCTTGCCGTCAAATTGGTATACGTCAGAAGAGATGTACCAGCTAGAACGACGAGGCATCTTCTCAAGGAAATGGCAACTTATCACACACTCTTGCAGACTTACAAAGCCAGGTGACTGGCTGAAGTTCACTATCGCCGGGTTTGAGTTCGTCATCACACGCGACCGAGAGAACATAATCAATGCTTTCCACAACGTCTGCAGGCATCGAGCATTTCCGGTTGTCACTGGTAACGAAGGTTGTTCAAGGATACTCTCCTGCAAGTACCACGGCTGGTCATATGGTCTCAATGGCAAGCTCTCCAAAGCACCTGGCTACCAAGATCTGGACGGTTTTGACAGAGAGAAGAATGGACTGTTTCCGATTCATGTTCATGTGGACGTCAATGGATTTATTTGGGTAAACTTGGATGCGAACGAGGAGCCGGAGGTATCGTGGGAAGGTAAGTCAGCCAGTTTGCAACATCCTTGGACTCATTGATGGCTAACGAAGTTGACAGAGGACTTCCACAACATCGACAAGCAGGAGCGATATAAAGAGTTCAACTTTGACGACTATGTCTTCGATCACTTCTGGGAGATGGAAGGATCGTACAACTGGAAGATCCTTGCCGACAACTACAATGAATGCTATCACTGCGCGACAACCCACCCAGATATCCCGGCCGTGGCAAATCTCCAGACCTATAGCGTCGACACCAAGCACGCGCAAATCATTCATGATGCCGCCACCACTGATGAGCAACGGAGGAATGGCATGATCGTTGCCAGCACATACTACTTCCCGAACGTTTCGACGAACATCACGTGCGTATCTATCTCTGACGTCTCTCGAGCTTCTGCTGATATCCTCTTAGACCCGCGTTCATGATGATCCAGCGCTTCGTCCCATCCGGCCCAACAACCTCCTCAATGCAATACCAAGTCTTCCGCAACAAGAATTCGACCAATGAGCAATTCGACCTAGTCAACCAGATCTATAAGCGCGTGATGTCCGAGGACAAGTACCTCTGCGATCTCGCTCAAAAGAACTTGCAGGCTGGTGTTTTCATCAACGGCGAGCTGCATCCCAAGATGGAGAAAGGCCCATTGTTCTTCCAGAAATTATGTCGCGATGAGGTGACGGCTCATCATAAGCGGGAGCAGGCGGCGAAGCAGGAGATCTGGCCTTCGAGGCAGTTGCTGCCGCAGACTGCGAAGGTTAGTCGTGATGATGAGGACTTTTGTGCTGGGTTGGCTTGTGATGAGAAGAGGAAGGATAGTTTGGTGTGGTGAGTTGGCACGAGAATGACGGGAGAGTAATGGCAGCTTGATTGCTTAATGATTTGGGCTGCAACAGGTTCCTGGTGCAGATGTGAAGGGCTTGTGACGACGCATGGTTAATGGCGTTTAGTAGTCGGCATGGCATTGGAGCTCATAGCAATGGACTTGGTTTGACAATCAGAATGAGTGATCTCCTCCCTCGAAGACACGTTTGACGGCGCGTTCAAGCAAGGCCAGGCTCTGTACTTTGACTTTACTCAGTCAGTGGGCAAATCCACGTCATTTTTCTGGTGCCTGCCATCCAGCCGGGAAGTGCTTGCGTTCTGGTAGATGGCCGCATTCTGGGAACTGCAAAATACGAAGGATACCATCAAGTCAATTGTAACCTTGGCGGCTCAATCAGTCCATAAGGCGTGAGCCCTGCTCTGGACTTGCCCAAGACTGGCACCTGCGCCTGTTGGCACTTTCCGTCATACCTTCCTTCAGCTTGTCTGGAGATTGCTTGCCATGTCCATTCTTCAACCTTGCACCATCAGTACACTCCTTCGAAACCATCAGCGTCACACCGTCGACACCGCCGCACCCATGGCAGCGGACACCATGTGCTATCTCCTCGAGCTCCCACTAGAGCTGCGGCTCCTCATCTAAGACTTTGCCTTCCGCGACGTCGGGGCCTACATCTACGTCGACCGAAGGGGGAAGTATCTGCACCGGGGGGTTGGGAGGCAGTCATCAAGCACATCTACTGCCCTCCTACGTACGAACAAAGAGATTTATGGCGAGGCACTTCCAGCACTATACGACAACGCCGCATTCGCCCTGATGCTTCAACGACATGATATCATCGAGGACAGACGCCCGGGAAGTGCGAGTGTCTATCCAGAACGAACCTTGACTGTTCCTCTACAGCACGCGAAGAAGCTTGGCGTCATTGTCATCAGTCTGTTCCAAGACGAGTACTGTGAGACGGTGATATCCCAGATGCGAAGGCTGGCACGCCAGCAACAGCTTGCATGCGCCGGGCAAGTACTGCAGGTCGATACGATGTGTTTCTTGATGCATGAAAAGCCGGTGCCGGAAATGCGGGTCCCGTCTGCCTCCTCGTTCGATGCCGTCTTGAGCGCTATTGTGGATTTGGGTATCACAAGTCAGCCGCAGGTCGTCTACAAAGGCCCTGTCGACCATCTTTCGAGCAGCAGATGGCACGAGTTCCTCGGGAACTCGGCGTGCGTAGTGTCAGGGTCATAAAGGAATGGCAAGGCGAATATATGAGACGCGATGAGAACTTGCGCGGACGGGGAAACAAGGCCAGAAGCCGGCACACAGCTCGGTGGTGTTTTCTTGGTCGCTGGCTATGACAAATAAGTATAGTGCAAAGGTTGAATGTACATGATGGCATACCTTAATCTTGCAAGCGCCATTGTGGCGTCCTTTGATGTGTGTTTGGCTATGCTGCCACGATCCAGATAGGCATCTAGGCCGTGACCTTCGCAGAAATCCTCCCTGACTCAGTCCAAGCCTGCCCAGCCTGCAGGCCATCCCGCAGCTACAGGCATTGCAGCCTGCGGCAGGTGATGATTCACTCTGACAGTCTTGTGCTTGTCCTGACCACATCTATCCATCCCTGGCGCGAGACCACTGTAATCATTGCTTTCTTCGCCCACGGTCCTGTCGAGAACCTTCAAGTTCATATTGCCGGTGCCCTTGAACCCAGTCATGGCAAAACCGTATACCCACAATCCACCTCAATGATTCCTAAAACTCTTCTTCTGGTAAAACAGATCCGTCCTCGAACTGCCCAAATTGATAATCTTCGGACACCCATCCCGATCCTTCTCCAGCCTCGTGCACTCAAAGCAGTAGAACGCATCTGAGATCCCCTCCCCACCGCACACCACACACTTGTTCTGGTAGTTGCCGAAGCTGCACTCGTCGCAGATGCGCACGATCGTCGTGGGTCGCACGTAGGAGTCGCAAACGGGGCATTTGCCGTCGCATTTGTCGCAGAGACGGCCGATGGCGACGCCGCTGGTTTTGCGGCACATGACCAGGTCGGGGTGGTGGCGGGACATGTTGACTTGATTGTTGTAGTGTTTGTGAGGAGGATTTGAGGTCGTAGGTTGTGGTGTCGCAGAAAGAAAGTACTCACGGGCATAGAAACTTGAAGATCGAAGATGTGTGGCTGACGAAATGTGGCGCTTGCACGTGAAACGATTGACCAGGAATGGCGCTGGTCCCTTCTCATTGCTTACATTCCACCCTCGTATCTGATCTAGATCTACCGCCAGGTGCTTGCACATCTACAACTTCGCGCCCATCTCCTTCTTGGATTGTTCTCTCAGGAACCTCTTCAGGATCTTGCCGCTCGCATTCTTCGGAATAGCGTCCACAAACACCACACCACCTTCCAATCTCTTGTAGCTCGCCAAGCGCTCCTTGACGAACTGGTGGATCTCGGACTCTGTCACCTTGCCGTGTCTTCTCACCAGATACGCACGGGGCAACTCTCCTCCCTCCCTAACAGGATCCGGTACACCGATGACCGCCGCATCGACGACATCAGGATGGCCTAGCAGCGTACCCTCCAGTTCTGGCGGTGCGACCTGAAAGCCGCGGACTTTTATCAGCTCCTTCTTGCGGTCCACGATGTACCACAGCTTCGTCTCGCCATCACAGTACGCGATGTCACCAGTGTGGAAGTAGCCCTCGCTGTCCCAATCTCTAGCGTTCGCCTCTGGGTTCTCGAAGTAGCCCATCACCACTGTAGGACCGCGCACACACAATTCCCCCCGGAGATTGTAGTCACTGATGTCCTTGCCGTCCTCGTCAATCAATTTGAGGTCTATATCAGGCAGCGCTCGGCCTACAGATCCCGTCGTATCCTTCTCAGGATACGGAAATCGTGTCGCAATACAAGACGTCTCTGTCATCCCCCAGACTTGTGCCAGTGGGCAATCCTCGCCCAAGAGTGCTTGCACTCTGGCTTGCGGCCCTTTGTCCAGAGGAGCCGCGCCACAAGTCGCTTGCCTCGCGCTCTTCAGGCTGTACTTTTTGTTCAGAGGCGAGTTCATCACCATGATTGCAATCGGAGGCACGAAAGCAAGGTCAGTGATCTTATACTTGTCAATGGCCCAAAACCATTTCTCAGGGTCGAAACGTTTCAGCACGTATGCTGGTTCGCCAGCGCGGAGAGGTGTGCAGAAGGCGCTTGGCGCTGTGGCGGCGTGAAACATGGGAAGGGCCATCAGTCTGCTTGCCTTCCATGGGCACTGAACAGCCTCGTAGACCAACGTATGTTGAGCGATCAGATTTCGATGAGATATACTGGCGGCCTTAGGCAAGCCAGTGGTGCCAGAACTAAACAATCTTGCAGCCTCAGTCTTGCTGGCAGTGTTTTTGTCATCGAACCGCACCCAATCGATCTCACCATGCGAGAGCAGATCCTTCCACTGCAAGAAGCCTTCAGGCGCTTTGTCACCAGTAGGATTGAAGATGATCACCCGGTCTTTCGGAATGCCTGCCTTCTTGGCTCCCATCAACGTCGGCTCCAAAAGCTCGAGCTGCGTAAGCACAAATTTCACCTTCGCAGTCCTCATCGTATGCGCGAGTTCATGAGGCGTATATGCCGGATTTGTACCCGCGAAAACACCACCAGCTGCAACGAGGCCGAGGAAGAAGATGGGGTAGTGAGTATCATTGAACGAATGTATGCAGACGCATTCGCCCTTTTGCAGACCCAGAGCTTTGATGCCGGCTGCAAGCTGGCGGATGAGGAGGCGGGCTCGGCGAGCAGTGATGTGGTTATCCTCTGGGTTGAGAGCGTCGATGTAGATTGGTTCTTCCCAATCGTGTTTGTAGTTGTCGAAGATCCAGCTGTTGATATCTTTATTTGGCACTGGGTAGTGCTCGGTTGCTAGGAATGGCATGGTGGTTGAAATGCTGGCCCGGGTCTTGAAGAGAGGTATTGACGGCAGCCTGATTGCAATGGCAGTAGAGGTTATTGTGCTTTACGTCCGGTTTTCAGAGAGTGTTGACCGATCACGACAGGGTCAGCGTAAAGTTGAGCTGACTTTGCCTTGATACGGCACTTGACGTTCCCCGTCTTGAGCAGCGCCCCGGATCCAGCTTATCTTGCGGCTGAAGGGAGAGCACGATCAAGTGTCGCCGTGTCCGAGTAATTCGTTGCGTTTTAACACCAGGGCTATCACATTAGTTGCTGCTCAGTGAATACCGTTGAGTGCTGACAAAGACTTTGTACCGATGCCTCGCAATGTGGATTGTACCTGAGGGCCTCTTATACAGCATCCGAGGGTCGAAAGTCAACTGCGAGTTATCCCACGTAACAATGTCCTCAGCTGCTATAAAGAGACGTCCAATAAGCACTATATCTGCGGTCCAAGTAGGTTCCTCATTCTGGGGTCTAGCATCGTTGCACCCCGCATGAGATCGTATAGGCTGTTTTGGCGGTCAAGTGCGGTGGTTACAGCGATTGTCAGCCCTAGCATGCAGCCGAGAAGCGCATCCCACGGAAATAAGGTTCAAGCATGCGTGCTTGCTCAGTAAGCACTTGAAAGGTGATCGGAAGCATTTATCGGGAAAGAGAGGAAACTCGTTGAGAGGCTTTTGCCTGGAGCAAGGAGATAGCTGACAATGACAGTTTGGCAATGCGACGAAATGATTGATATGCTGCAGTCGCTGCAACCAAATCCTTCACCGTGAAGCCAACAAGCAAAGCTCCATCGTGCGCCTAGTCTGGTCTTCTCCTCGCTCTCACATCATCGCCAAGTGACAGCGCTCCACGGCTTTAAGCAACGAGCTAGTGGTCATGCTGGTTCGGCCAAAATGCTCGGAGGAAAATATCCTCTACTGTTGAATTGCTCGCAGGCAACTCTGGGGATGGTGGGTCTTGCTTAGCACCACTAACAGCTGACTCTAAGGTGCTCTGCTGTGACATTGATGCAACGTTGCACTCGGTGCATTGCGCAGAAGCTGTGAGTGATGGACCGACCAATAGTCCACAATCGCAAATTTCGTTGTAGAAGTACTTTTCTGCGTGACCGCAGGGATATTCGATTAGATTGGAAAGGCACATGACGGCTGCTGAGTACTTGGTTCGCTGTCGATGATATCAATTATTGAAGGTGCACATGAGATTGGAAAGATCGTGGGCGGGATCGATTGGTGGTCGGCAGATTCGTGGTTGGTGCACAGGAGCTGTGCATGATGTTCGTTGCCTCTGGGGGCACTTCCGCTGACAGCTGCAGTGAATGCTAGGAAATTCTTCATTGGCGCGTTGAGTAACGTTTTCGAGAAGCTGCGTGGAAGTCTTCGGTGAATCCCGAGCTCCAAAAATGGTCACTGGACGCGGCGCGATCGCAGTCACAGACCACAATCAAGATTGCTATAGGTAGGACCGCTCCCTGGCATACCTCCTTCAAGGCAGAGTCCGCACCTGTGTCTGCAGCCCAACTTTCCGTAGCCTCTCCAGATAAGGCGCACCCAGCGTCGCAGGAGTCAGAACGCCACCACCGATATCGTGTGCCATGGTCTTGCTTCGCGCAAGTACCAATGCAGCTTCGGCAGAACTTACTCCAGTGAACGCATACATGCTACCTTCCCATCGCATTCGCGCATAAGCTCTCTTGGGGTCAGCGGGATCCGCGACGTCGGCATGTGCGATCGCCCGCCATTCGGCATAGTCGTTCTTGACTTGTCTAGAGATCGTTAGAGTAACGCGGATTGTAAATGTGTGGACGCCACTTACTCTCGCGTTGGGCCTTGGCCTGGCTGGTAAACCAGCTTCTTCAGTAGCCAGCGCACGGGCGGCAGTGTGATGGACAGCAAGCCAAATGTCATAGCCAGGTGGAGCACAAAACCTTGCAAAAAGTTTCGTGTCCTCTGATATGCTGTCAAGCAAAACTTAGGGCCGTAGAGCTTGCCACCGTCGTACAGGCCCCATGACCGTTGCACAATCGGGATATCTGCCGGCCCTTGAAGAGAATCTGAGAGTGTTCCAAGGTCCGGCACTGTCCGCACACCAGTCACAGTCTCTAACAGTGACTTCTGATGCTTGCCTTGAGAAGCACCGATTGGAGAGAAGACCCATGGCTTCGAAGCTTGCACGAATTGGCCAAGAGAGTAGGTGTCGAATAACGTGAGAACGGTCGCAAGAGTACCTCCGCTAGGTGCAGCCTTCAGGTCATAGGTACACTGCACGACTTCTTTGGTGCCTACGCCCAGTGTTTGCCGGATGTGCGAGACTAAGCTCCAGACGAGCAGGTCTGTTGGCGCACTCTCAATACCATTCTGCGGGATGATGATAGCCCCATTCCGTTTTGCGGTAGCCTAGAGGTGGTCAATGACAGGTCAGTCAATGTCTCAGCGGCGAAGAGGCATCAATAATTTATGAATTCCATGAACAACGGGCGACGTAGCAGCCATCAGACATGTATCAGGCAGTCGATTGAATGCAACGTCGATCTTGCGACCGGTTGGTGCAAAAATGCGAAGAGTTCTGATGATCGCTTACATCGTATTTCCTGATCACATCATACACCCAAGGAGTCTCGCCCGTCACGTCAAGGTAGTGAGTGCCGGTCTCTGCGCATGCCTCGACAACCTGCGTGCCATACTTGTGGTAAGGTCCGACGGTCGTGACAAGCACCTTCGTCTTCTTTGCGAGAGCTACAAGATTGTCCTTTTCAAGCTGGGCCACTTCAATGCCGGGCTCCTTGCGGTCTGGATTGAGAGCTTTGAGCTCGCTGACGAGTGATTGAAGCTTGCCCTCTGACCGCCCAGCTACTGCCCATCGAAAGTCTGTAGGAAGGGCAGTTGTGATGTGCTCGGCACAGTATTTGCCTGTGTAGCCAGTTGCACCAAATAGAATGCACTCGTATTGTCTGTCGGACTGTGCCATTGCAAGAAGATATCGATAAGGTCGCGCTGTAATATGCGGATTATTTACGAAACAATGTGGAATTCGTTATGAGACGCAATATGCATCAGGCCTATCCTTGGATGAGACTTGGACGATATCGCGTCATGCTGGAGGTCATTTTCGGAGTGGCCTCGGTATTATTGTTTCTGCCTCAGGCTGCTTCATCGAGACACGCCAAGCTTTGCACCGGCGGCTGGTTCCGCACCATCAATCTCGAAAAGCCGCCCACTCAGCGGCTCGACTTTGAAGCACGACCAGACATACATCCGTCCACCGTTATCACACACATCAGACAAAATGACGAAGAGAACGAAGAAGGTCGGCATCACCGGTATGCGTCTCCAGACACCCAAGCCAGGCTCGCGGAAGGATTACTGACGAAGTTGGTGCTGGATAGGCAAGTACGGCACGCGCTACGGTGCATCTCTGCGCAAGCAGGTCAAGAAGATCGAAATCAGCCAGCACAGCAAGTACACCTGCTCGTTTTGCGGAAAGGTCACCGTCAAGAGACACTCCGTTGGCATCTGGAACTGCAAGAGCTGCAAGAAGACTGTACGTCTGCGAATACCTGCCCTGCACCGCCATCACCATACTCAAAACAGTACAACGCATAAGCGGTCCGGACCAAGTGCGAGAATTGGCTGCTGACAGGAATGTCTAGGTCGCCGGCGGCGCTTACGCCCTTTCCACACCAGCTGCTGCCGCTACGAGGTCAACCATCAGGCGTCTACGCGAGATTGCTGAGGTCTAAGGATTCGGTCTTGTGTGGAGGAATGGAGTTCAGATGTGCATTGGGACGGCTTCTACGGAGTTACTGTGTCCTTCGATGATGTCCACAATAAGGATCGAAGGCTCGCTCAGCTAGCGAAAATGCATGAATGATACACCGCCTCACATTCTCGATGGATGCCACCTTTCTACTCTTTTGCCCAATGCGACGCGAACGGCCAAACTATTGGGACGATGTTCGAGAAGTGTGCCTCTCATATCAGCTAACAACTCTGGTACCTGTGGACAGTGATTCGGTATGCTGCTTGATCTGGAAGCCGCAGCGACATGGTTCATTGCGTGAGCAAGCGTGCCATATAATCAAACCGCAGAAGCACCTGGGATCTTCATTATACATGCAGCTCTCGAAAGTCCTTGAGTTTCATCAATCGTGATTTGACATTATTCTTCAGCCGAGTCAATAGTGTCTTGACTGACATGATTGAGAGCGAGATGATAGCCCTTGACAAGGCACTCAGCCGGCCATCAGCCAGTTAGTCAACACAGCTCGACTGAGTGTTGAGGGTGCTCAATACACCAACATACAAGATCACGCCTACACTTTCAGCTACCTTGTTTCATACCGCATCAGGTGTCAAATGTGGCGCTCACTTGCCGTCTCTAGGTGACGTTGACATCGGCATTAAGTGGAAGCCTTTGTGATTCAGAAAGAGTGAAACAAGCTTGGCTGCGGCCGAAGCACGAACTCGCAATATTGATGACACATGCAGCGACGACCCGAGACAGCAGTCATTCGTACACGGGAGGCAGTCATTAACACTGACTTGTGACCATCACCACCATTCCACGGTTCTTTCTTACCGCCTGGCACAGCACGTGGCTGGCTTGTAGGATTGGGTAAAGCGCGGGGTCTTAGCGCATCTGTATAAGAGCGCCAGCTCCCCACAATCATCAACTTCGACCTGCATTCTACACTCGATACCAACTCTACAACACTCATGTCCGTCGGTCTTCTCACATCATACAACACCTTTGACAACCACCTCAGGCATGGCCGAGACATGTATTGTCTGCTTGGGTGACCTCCGCTCCTCCGTAGCTGATGACCCACCTTCAGCGGAACTACCCGCTGCACCTCCAGATGCCATCAAGGGCATTGCCAAGAAGTCGAACAGTAAAAGGTATAACCACCCGAATCCACGATGAGCGAGTCGAGAAGCCTCAAGTGCCGCCCGCGATGGCGATGACCTACCATACTGGGGGCTCCGAAGCCTGCCACACCCGAACGCCACTGTGTCTCAGACACAACTTCCACTCACGGATGGCTTGAAGATCATACCAGCGCTATGCTGAGATTATTCGCCGGATGAGCTTGGAAGGTGAGGCTGATTCCTTGCTCTCCGCCATCATGGCTTGAGCTGCTGGAGCCTCCAGTATGGCTTCATGCTTCCGAACCTTGCGCTAACTTTTGCAATCACAGCGTCGACACCGACGAAGAGATCATCGCACACTTGCTACCCTGCAAGCATGATCTGCACAATGCCTGTCTCAAGCCGTGGGTGGAAAGGGCCAACAGCTGTCCAATCTGTCGGACAGCCTTCAACATGGTCGAGCTGAGCGAAGTGGTCGGCGGGACAGTCATCGACACCTACGCAGTCAAGGACAAGGTACAGGAAGCCGAAGTGGATCCGGCAATGATTGTGGAAGAGGATGAGCTGTTCGCAGTCGAAGCTTGGGAGCCGTGCTCGATATGCGGTGGAACGGATGAGACACATGAGCTCATGTTTTGCGATGGATGCGACCAGGCTATCCACGTCTTCTGCGCAGGGTACGACAATTCACCAGAAGTCTGGTATTGTGAGACTTGTATGGCAGACTTCGAGGCGGAGACTGGTCTGCGAGGCATTACCAATGCAACTCGTCGCAACCCTCGTCGGCGTGCGCATGCGACTCGTGGTACAGCTAGACCAACTCGGAACGATCGCATGTGGGCAAGAGTATGGTCCGAAGTTTCGCGTCGCCTGGACTTGGATCTTGATTTTCCATTTGATGATGAGGGCGAGGACAGGACACCAGCGCAGCGTAGCGAATTGCATCAGTGGCAGCAGCGGCTTCAAGTTGCCAATGCTAACGCATCTGGTGCTACCGAAAGATTACGCAACATTGCTGCTGCCCAGCTGTCAAACGCCATGCGACCGCAGCGTCGGTCTCAGCCAGAGCCAGAGTCCCAAGAGGAATTGAGGGCTTGGAACGCCTTCGACAAGGCCCGCGAGTCACAAGACGCTCCTGCTCAGATCAGGCGTCGCAAACGGAAGGCTACTGCATCGCCGGCGTCTCCTCGCGAGCCGGACCCCGCTGAGCAGCCTCAGCTAAAGCGGCCAAGATTACGCCGTCCGCCCAATACCATCGAAGCCCAACCGATTGCGGAGTCATCTGCGGCTGCTGCGAGTGCCGCTATCAATGCACAACGCGCTGAAGACCGATCGACGTTCCTTTCCTCACTGCTCAAGGACGTCGAGACGAAGCCATTGTCAGCTGGTTCGCCAGGCGCATCTGATCAGTGCAATGGGCAGTTCTCGCCGCGCGACTCATCTCCGATCAATTCGCCACCATCGTCCGGCCATACGACTCCTCGTCAATCACCCTCGCCGCCTCCATTGAGACCGATTTCGCCACCACTTGCAGGTACCATCGTCCCGATCCCCTCGCCGGTCGCTGCCAATTTCTCGCCATATTCTCCTACCATTGGCGATGATCAACATCAGATCAACGGCCTGCAGCATCGTGACCGTCAACGGCGCCGTTCTCATGACAGTAACAGCGAGGACGAAGCTGTGCGTCGCCCCAAGAGAAGACCGACATCAACATCACCATCATCGCCTACTCGTGCCTCGCTCTCGTATTCGGCCAAACAAGAAATCCAGCGCATGGTCAAGATAGCTCTACGACCTCGATATACCGACAAAGAGATCAACAAAGATCAGTACACAGATATCAACAGAGACGTTTCGCGCAGGATGTACGATATGGTTGGTAATGCCTCTGCTCTGACTGATCAAGCTGAGCGGGAGAGATGGCAGACTGTTGCGGCGGAGGAGGTCAAGAAGGCCGTGGCTGCATTGCATTTTGGCGTTTGATCACAGCCATGAGGTTATGATCTATGGTAATGACTTGATGCATTTGAACGTCTTGGACGACTACATAGTTGCCTATTAGCATGGTGTTTGGGTTTACGCATGAGCGCAAGGCGCCGGATGGTTGTGTAGATACCCTGTTCATGATATGAAGATATTAACTTGTACCTTTCGCATCGAGAAACCAGTTGAAATGGCTCCGGCCTCGAGATGACTGCGGATATTGCTTGACAGGAGCGGCTAGGTGCCACCAAAGCTGGCCATAGCTTGGTGCTTCGGAGATTGAAAACCCAGGTGACCGTCGATTGCCCGCATCGCGCAATGCTTCGACCAGGTCACTACTCGAAATGCGCACGGTCATTAGAGTCGTGCAGTGTCAGAAACTTGACTTGTCTGTGATGCGTCTCTGTACGCCTGAACACGCTTTTCCTGCCTTGCCCTGTGATTCATCTTTGTCTGTCCAACAGACCTCGCCCTCCTCCTCAGAACACCTCCTTATTGAAAGCCATGCTCAGCCCGGCGTCGACTTGATGTGGTACTCCAGCCTCTCGGCAACACTTTTGTGGAGCGTGGATTGGGCCTCGAAGTAGATGGTTTTGCAGCTTAGAATCGGCCTCAGGAGTCCCAATGGTCGACTGAACACACGACATATGAAAGTTCCTGTCTCCAGCACGTGCAGCACGCAGCGATGGGATGTTGGAGGGTAGACATAGGCGTAGACGTGCAGTCGCAGTTCTGGTGGAAGATCGAGAAGGTAGCACGGCGCTGTGCTGCTTGCTGCAGCCATCGGCGTGTCGTTGTAACTTTATGTCGGAATTGGTTGTCGCTTGATGGGATGGAGATGTACCTGCCAGAAGGGTTGAGCCTTTTGCAGTGGTGGGGCAGAAGCGAACGGCATGAGCCGCAGTCATTGCGCTTTCATGTGACAGACAACATGACTCGCGCGCTCCCGCGATCATAATGTGTAGTATTCCACGACCTCCTTCCCATACCACTTCTTCCCAACGTCTCGATGACTCCTGATCCACTTCCTCAGCTGAATCTCACCCAGACTGTCCCACCTCGGATCCAGGAAACTACTCACAGCACCGTCGCCCTGCTCCCGTTTCCTCATCCGCCTGACGTGCTACAGAATCTAGCTCCTCAGCTCACTGACCGTCATCTCCAACGGCAGATTCCGAAAGAATGGGACCGAGTACCGCACATTGCTGCCTGAACCTGGCGCTGACACGCGATGTGTAGTAGCTTTGACCGCACCTTCGGTAGCTGCTTCGAACGCGTTGCCGAAGTTGACGACGAAGGTGCCCCCGGTTGGCGGTGCTCGGATCCAGTAGCCATCCGCGGCAAGAACCTCGAGGCCAGGCTCGTTGCCAACTTGCAGCAGAAAGGTGAGCCAGCCTGAGGAATCTTTGCGGGCACCAACGCCTTGTATAGCATCTGAATCAGACGACAGTGGATAGCGAAGTAGCTTGATCCGGTGCTGAGGTGGTAGGAAAGATGGTCGAGGCTCCGCTCGATGATGCATCTTCACTACCGGCTGGCTGCTGTCGACCAAAGAAATGGTCAAATGTGCCGACCGGGATGCCGAAGGCTTTTTCGATCAGGTATACGAACTTATAAGAGAGGTCCTGAATAGCGTCGTGGTACGCTATGAATGCTTTCGGAAACCCAGGCAGTTCTGGCCATTGATTTGGACCACGGAGTCACCAGTACAGCTGGCTGAAGTCTCGCTCTACATTCCCGTTGTCTCCTTCGCTGCCACCATTTGTTACGGTATCAAAGTCATACACTACAGGCAATTCCGTAGCGAGGTCAAACTGCTGTCTCAAGTCCTGCTTGCCCAAGGTGGTTTCTTCCGCATAGCCGGAGTAGCCAAGAAAGTGCGGACTGTTCAGCTTGCTCAATTTCGCTTTGTCGCCATCCGGCAAAGAGAAGAGAGCCGGCAGTATCTCTATCAGCCAGGTGGTGCTTCCTAATGGTACGCCAGTGTTATAGGAAGCCAATTTCGTAGAGGGCAGAGCGCAGCTGCTCAAGCAGGAGAGGGCGCTCATCTGTGTTAGTCCACGACAAATTTAGAATTGGGAACTCTTCAGATATCATATGACAATGACTGAAATGAAACTAAAGTGTACAGAGCGATGGAGAGGAGCATGAGGACGAGCGCAAAGGAAGCTTGACAGCCAAATCACCCGCCAAGGCGAAGCTGCATTCACCCACTACACTGCATCACCACCAGGCGATGCAGCTCGGACCAAGCTCAAGTACTGTGGCTTAAACAGCGAGCTTAAACAGCGAGGGCAGAGTGTCGATGCGGGTTGGTAATAAGTCAGGCAGCTCGAGAAACATGGTTCGGGAATCTGACGATCACGTGCGCTGAAGTGGATGTCATCACGTGACAAGTCGATGGATTCGTCTGGGATTTCGCTCGCGATTATACATCAAATGCCCAACAACACCAAACAATATTTGCTGGTCCGAGTGCTTGCGTTGGAATGGGTTGCTCACGGATGGGCCAAGCCCTCCTTATTGCTCCAAGTCCAGATTTGGGGCGAAACAAGATCTCCCAATGCAGTCTGCTCAGGCCTCTCGTAGCTGCTTCTTCTCAAGGCAAGACAGCTCAGCGGCAGTAGCCATGATCTCAATACAGGTCGGTTCTCATCTTTATCGCACGCTTGTCATGTGGGTGAGGTGGGGCGAATCTTGCGGCTATGAGGACCTATGCCGAAGCGACTTCTGGAGCGCGAAGCACGACGCTGGTCGATCTTGCTAGGCTGTTGAGGAGATAGCTTTGGACAATGCAGCAAGGCGAATTGAGCCTAGAACTGTGCTGGGCGGAAGCCTTCGAGGCATGAACAGGAGTAAAGATGTTAGCGGAAGCTGCCTCGATTCACACTATAAGCATACCTGGCATACCTGAAGTGCGGCAATCCTGCGAACGGCTCTCATGTACAAGGCATTAAAGGACGCTGAGTTTCTGGTCACTATGTATTTGACTTTCGGCACAGGCGATGCTATGCGAATATGGTCAACCCCAAGCAAGACTCGCGAAGAGGAACCATGTGACCCACGTCCTCCAATGATCACTGGAGCCTGCAGATGCGAATGCCCGTTGCCGTTCTTTCTAGACCGACTGGACTCGTGGTCTCTGCGGTAAGATCAGGAATCATCAAAGTCTCACTTGCCCGCCACCGAATGGGCAATCTAGATGCAGCTCATCTGATATGTGGAGCGCCCAATCTTGCCCTCGCCGACACTTCGACTGCGTATTCATTAGCCTGGAAACATTTCATGGCGTTTGATATGGCTCTGGGCCCGAACGTGCCATTCAGGCTCCGGAGTTGGGGTAAGGTATCCGTGTACTCCGCATGGTTCAGAGTTCACGGCGAAGACAAGAGAGTTCGTGTGTCTTCTCCAGGGGCCGAGCTATCGATGCCGCCATCAGATGGGTTTCGGGCAGATGGTCTCTGACCTTTTTCTGATATTTCCAGCGATAGCCACGTGGCTTTTGGCGTTCATGGTGCTTACACGACCCCAGACCCCAGATTTATGCCGCCATTCAGGGTGGCCCAAAGTTGCACTGGACCAGGATGGTCTGAGCCTTCCCCACAATCTGGGCCCTGCACCAAGTCGAGCTAAGACTGAGAGGCGTATGCTGTAGACGGTAAAAGCGCATTGTCTGCTTCTGAGCCAGGTGAGGCGGATCAAGGCTCAACATCATTGTTGCGTGAGCATATGGCAATAGAGTTTGGGCCTCCTTTGGGGCTTTGTAGTCTATAATGATCTAGGATCCCAAGGTCTCGAGCAGCAAGCACTTGCGGGGACCTGATCAAAGTCTCCTTTGTCCTTCTGTTCGCATCATTCATCTTCTCTGCAAAGTCTTACGAGCAACCATTGCAGCGGTCCAGAAAGACTGCTCGGTGCTCTTGGAGCAGCGAAGCCATCATGGGTGCGCACAGGAGAAATGGATACAATATTTTGGTGAGACAACCGACAGGGACGCAGGTTGCCATCAATCTGATAGAAGCTGCAGGTGTCATTGACCGTAGCTCTGGGGAGCCTGAGCTATGGCTACTCTATCTCGTCCCTTGCGAATGCGCTGTCGAAACCAGTCTTCAACGAATACCTCAATCTCTCGGAAAAAGGGCCCAGAGCAAATTACACGACCTCCATCATCGCCTTGTGGAACTGCATCATCTACGTGGGCTCTCTGTTCGGCTGCGCAAGCTACTCGCTGCTGGCATCTCGCCTGGGCCGCAAGAAGCCTATTGCGATCGCCGCGGTGTTGACCATTGTAGGCTCAGCATTGCAAGCTGGCAGTGTCGATGCTGCCATGCTTTCGGTGGCTCGCCTAATCAACGGGCTTGGTATTGGTATTATCCTCTCCGGCGTACCGACATACCAAGCAGAGATTGCTCCTCCTTCTGGTAGAGGTCTGATCGTCGGTCTTCATGGTATGTTCTGGGTCACCTTGGGTCGCGACGGCTGGACTGACCACTTCCAGCTTCTCTCATCGGGTTCGGCACTGCTCTTGCTTCCTGGATCGGTGTGGCATTCTACCACGTACACGGAAGCGTATGTATATGCACTTGAATGCGATACTCCGATGATGTTGACCAAGGTCTGTAGGCCGGGTGGCGTGTCCCGTTCGCTTTGCAGTGTGTGCCGCCGTTACTTCTATTGACCTTGATCTGGACGGTGCCGGAAAGCCCTCGATGGTGTACGTTTACCCTGATCCACCAGTGGTTGGAGATGTGCTGACGAGGCTTAGTGTACACGAATGGCCAAGCAGAAGCAGCAGAACAAGTTCTCCTGAAGCTGCACAAGAACAGTGCTGATCCCGACAACCTTTTTGCGCATAACGAAATGGTCCTGATGAAGAGGCAATTGGACCACGAGATAGCGCATCGCGTCAGCCTCACGAAGGCTTTGAAAAGGCCATCCCTGCGTCGGCGCTTCATGGTCGGATTTCTAACCATGACTGGCACACAATTCGGTGGCCTGATTGTGGTCTTGAGTACGTATTCGCTTGACATGACCACGCCCAATATGCTGACGATGGAATTTAGCGTACCAATCAGTCATTTATTCCTCGCTTGGGTATGGGCCCTTCCTGGTCCAAATTCTGGGGGCCGTCTGGACTATTTTGAATGGCATATCCAACTTCTTTGGTGGAGTCTTCTCTGACAACATGCCACGGGTTAAGCAATTGAGTAAGTATAAGGGCGGACATGTGTTGCAAGGGTCACCAATTGATCGGGATCTAGTAATTGGCTACTGCTGTGTGGCGAGTGTGCTCACGATACTGTGCGTCCTGACCGAGCTATTTGGCGACTCCGCAAACCAAGCTGGCAACAGCGCGGCAGCTGCGTTCACATTCATCTTGATCCTTGTGTAAGTGCATTTTGCTGTCTTTGCGTTGCAAATACTGATGCATCTTGATATAGTTACGGTCTTGGCACTGAATGTGTCTCGTTCGTCTACACTTCAGAACTATTTCCGACCGAGCACCGCGCGCTCGGAACATCGATTTCGATCCTCGCAGTACCATTCTGGAGCATTCTGTTCATAGCCGTCGCGTCACCGGCCTTTGCGAACATTGGAGCGAAGTACTACATAGTCTTCATCGCCTTAACCTCGCTCATGGTTGTCATTGCCTATTTCCTGTTCCCGGAGGTCAGTCTGCTCTTCGTGGATCGCATGAGCAATCTCAATGATCAGGCTGACACAGTCCTCAGACCCGCGGCTATACCCTTGAGCAGATGGCAGCCGTTTTTGGCGATGAGGTGGTGGACATGTCCCCAATCAGTCTTGATCATCACATCGATGAGGATAAACCAACATCGGCGGTAGAGCTGCAGGAACACGCAACTCCAGCAAAGCACTAGTGCGTGCTGCTGCGTTAGACGGGACTACGGATCGATGCTCATGTACTTCGAAATTATGGGAGGGCGTCAAGTCACGAGGTCGTAGCGGTAGCGCTGCGATGCCGAATGTGAGAGCGTGATGCACACCGCGATGCGTTTCGTTGTGAACTACGGCTCCAGCATGAATTGGCTTGACTAGCCTCAGGATCTGCTGCTAAACCCCAACCTCATGTAGTTGCTTACATGTGGAGCATGTGTTGGGGTCAAACCTTGAAACCTTCTGGCATCTGCACCCCACTCATGCTCGCTTCTCCGCAGCAGTTGGAGAAATGGTTGCGAAGCGTGCAAACCCCGCCGCCCATTGATTTCCCAGGCGACGGCTTTCTCATGCCAGCAATGGCTCCGTCGGCCAAGCGTACGTACTGCATTCGGAGCAGCATAACATGCGAACCTCTTGATCCTTCTTTGCTTGCTCAAGACAAAATCTGACGTTTGCAACGAGCCGCGATGCCATCCATAAACTGGCCAGAGGTCTCAGCCAATACATCGGCCTCGTTGAAGACAGTGCTCATTTCGACGTATCGTTCGATCATTGCTGTAATTTTGCGATGCTTTCGTCGGAGCCAATTGTCTTTCCGCAATGAGATTGCAAGGGCCTGGATCTCGACCATTTTCGGCAATGTGCCCACAGTACTTTACAGTCCTCCAACAGGACACAATGAACAGCGGATTACAGGAAGCGGATTTGAGGCGTACGTGCTGCCGAAAGTACCAGAGGTTCAGCTGAAGAATGCGGATGCGGTTGTCCTGTTCGCACATGGTGGAGGCATGATACTAGGCCACCCACTGCAGTATGCCTCCGATTACAGGCGATGGAGCGAGTATGCTGCATCAACGTTTGGCAAAAGAGTCCACTTCGTCGCAACCAAATATCCGCTATCGATTCAGTCCAAATGGCCAGCACAACGAGACGCATTCATCGCAAATTACGAGTGGATCCTGGATCAAGGCGTGCAATCCAGCAAGGTCGTGTTCGCAGGTGACTCAGCTGGAGCCAATCTGGCCATTCTGAGCTTGCTTCGTATGCGCAGTCTGGGACTACCAATGCCAGCTTGTGCGGTGTTCATGTCGCCTTGGCTCGACATGACAGGCGCGCAAACCCTCGGTTCGCCTTTCATCACTTCAGACTTCATGACTGGGTACGATGCGGCAGCTCCGCTAATGAATGCGACACTCCGTCCCTTCAATACAAGTCCTGATACTCCTGAGATCTCAGCCCTTCTGTGGAAAGACATTTCAGGACTTCCACCGCAACTCGTGATGTACGCGAGCACCGAGATCCTGGGCAGCGATAGCGAGCGCTGGATCAAGCGCTGCACTAACGCTGGTACCGAAGTGACCGAGTTCAGGAAAGCTGGTGAGATGCATACTTTCGCGATGGGCTGGCCAATATGTAGTAAGTCCGTGGAGCACGAGTGCGATGTGGCGATTTGTGGATACATTCTGCGGTACACCCAATGAGACACTGAGAAAGACAGAGCTTCTGAGGGTGCGAGCGAAGGCACAGACTTCGACAATGCCATATTGCACGCGCTTGTCATTGAGGTCGACGCAAGCAGGCCGTAGTGCAGATATTCATAGAGTTAAGATCCAGGCCAAAGCACATGCTGTTGGCTTTCAGCTTGCGCGAACGTGGCTCCGTAGCTTCATTGAATAGTCTCGCCGGCGTGTTATCATCATGTCCGCCTATCTTCGGAGGTGACCATCAAAGACGCCGTCAGATCATATTATAGCTGCGTGATCATGCGCTGAGTTGGCTGAAGGACGGTTGCAACAAGGCTTTCCAAGGCCGCCGATGGTAGGCATCACCACATAGACTTCATATCTGACCAGAGGAAAAAATGTGGCAACTTTCGGGATCTCCGGTCAGCTTTCGAAGATGTACAGAAGAGCTGAGCCATTAGAAGTCTTCATGTGGCGAGCGTCGACAATCAAATCCTCTCGAAAATATGTATCATATGCGTCGAGTCCATCCTCTGCGAATGAGCCATCCCATATAAATGGGCCAGACGTCATAGTAAGACGCTGCGTATTAGCAATGCCAAGTGAGTTCGCAATCTCCGCCCGGAGCTCGTTGATAGTGACTCTTTGCGTTGCCAACGGTGCTCGCACGAAGTACAAAGCCTCGCACCCTCGCCTGTTGATGCGTAGCCGGTCTGCATCTGTGGGCTCGCGATGTACCCAGCCGTCGAAGGGCGTGACGGGAGACATCGTATAGCGATCTCTCTCGGTGACAAGAGCGCTTCTAGAGAAGCAGAACCCAAACTCAGGCCGTATCTTGGGCTCAGTGTGCAATTCGAGTTCAACGCCGTCAAATAGACAGTTGGTAGTAGGGTTTTTCTCGTTGTTGAGAGTGCGGAAGTCGTACACATCCATTGGTCGCAGGACCATTGGAAGCATTTTGGCGAGCGCTTCGAAGAGTGACTGGCGGGCTAGGCATTGATGAGCTGCCTCAACGGCGTAATGTGGTCCTCTGCCGTGCATCTGACAGCTCCGCATTGCGTGGCTCGGCACACTGACGACTGTCTTCACCTTCAGCTCTGTAAAGTATAGTCAGTCAGACTGAGCCGCCAAGATATCGAGGAGGACGACATGCTGTTCGGAAACACTACTTGTACGTGCAGAAAATGATTTAGAGCAGCTTCGTCTTCCACATGTGGCGCAAACAGCTGAGCATTGTGACCCATTGACTGACTGGATCCAGTCATTGTGTGCTCAATTGACAGCCGGGAGGGCAGCATGATTCCAAGCTGTCTTGATATACCCTGCCTAGCCCGTGGAGTCAAAGACGCGATGTAGGATGAGTTGCTACCAAGTACATTGGGGGCGAAGTGGGGTCGAGCATATTGGCTCTTGGAAATGACTCAGTGTCACGTCTCTTGAACCAGTCAGACGCATCTTGCGTAAAAATACTGATTGATTGTTCTCGTTATAAAGCGGTTCCACATCCGAAGGATGCCTGACAATGCGTGAGCCGCTCGTCGTACAATGCTCTTATCCTATGCACTTCCCAACCGCCACTTTGCTTGAGCCAGCAGATCTCGTGCCACACCAACGATGCCGCGAAAGAGACTACCGACATTAGACTTGATCATAGGCGAATTGCGTTGGTACAAGATTAGAAGGACGATAACGCTCGTGAGCCCGAAGGATGCCTTCGTCACCTCTTGCTCAATGCTCGTGCCATTGATCTTCTTGGTCCCGCCGATCTGCTTGATGTGCTTCATGTTCGGGTAGTAGACCTTGCTCCAGTAGAGCCTGAATGGAGCGTTTGTCAGCGCAATGTGGTATTGTTAAAGTCGAGTACCCTGTGGTGGGTTCGCGAGCGCGACTTACATGGTAGTACCTGGAAAGTTGGTAGGGATCAGGCCGTCTTTAGTTTTGAACCATGAATTACATGCAGCACTGGTCCACACACGGCCCTGCATGAGTTCTTTTATCATCTTGTTGTAGTTGTCGAAAGCTGGTTTGGTCACCTCGAAGGATTGCACGTCATGCTGTAGCTGGTATCGGACAAGCTGCGCAATGTATTGCGCTTGGATTTCGCTGCAGTAGTCAGACAAAACTCACACTCATTGGTAAAGAAAGACAATTTACATAATCGTGGTCACTGAGTAATGGCCTGAGAGAGTGTTGGGCCCGGTCGTCATATCTAATAATGTCAGCCCATGTTCCGGTCAGCTCAGGTCAACGTTACTAACAGAAATTTGGCATGTCTGTTGTCATCATTCCGGCATACGCAGATGGCGCGCCTTGCTGACGCCACCGCTCATGTATTTCAGTGCCGTTCCTATCATAGACTGCAGTAGACTGGAAAGGCATGGTCGCTAGTCAATGTTAGCCAGCAATCTATGCAGTCTTCGTGGAGACGCCTTGCCTGTGAAGCCAGTCGCCCAGATGATCACGTCGAATTCGTCTTCCAGGCCATCAGAGCCAACGATGCCCTTCTCGGTCAGCGACTCCACGCGCGTGAAGCGGAGATGCACATTTTCTGCATGCAGACTTGCAAAATAATTTGAATCGAAGACTAAGCGTTTGCAACCGAGCTGAGAGAGCCGTCAGCATGACACCTTTGGCATGTGTGATCGCTCTACGTACTGGATATCGTGGAGTCAGCTGCTCGTGATATTTTTCTGGCGCCGTTGCCTTGAGATGCGCAAGGAAGTAGGCCTCGACTTGTGCCCGCACTTTTGCTGGGCCTTCGCCTCCTTGAAGTTTATAGGCTTCCTGCTCCCAGTTGTACGCAATTCGGAGGCGGTGGGCTTTCGCATAACCCGGAATGTACTTAAAGAGACTCTTCTCTGCATCCGTGTATAGCGGATTATTCCTGGGAACGTACCACTGCGGTGACGAAATGTATTGTGTCAGTGATTTGCACCGGCGTGCGATCTAAAGGAATCATCAGCGCATTTTCTGTGCACGGCGATGGCTTGGACGCAGACGGACGATCGGCAGGAATTGAGTGGCTGAGCAGCCGTTTCCAACAACAGCAACTCGCTTGTTCTCTGCAAGCCCGTCAGTTACTTGAGTGCGCAGGTCCGGGACAAACCCCATACCAAGAGCTATATCGTGTCTCCATGCTTGGGAATGAAACTGCTGTCCTTTGAAAGCATTGGTATTCACATTGGCAGGTAGTTTAGGCTGGGAGAGCGGGCCAGTCGCCATGATGACGATGTGGTGCTTGACTGTGTAGACAGCATTCTCCGGATCGACCGCTTCGACGTTGCGGAGCTTGCAGGCCCACATGTGTTCGTCTTCGAGCCATCGCGCTAAGCAGCTATCAGTGACTGCCCCAGCACTTCTGACAATCCTCTCGCATACCCTCAACAAGCTCTGTCGCGAATTGAATGTGACGGCTGATGCCGTGGTCTTGTGCTGTTTTGTCCAAGTCTAACAGATACTACTGTCAGCAATGATCGACACTTTAGAAGCAGAGCAGCAACGAACATTGCTGTATCTCAGGTTGGAGCGGCAGATACTCCGTCCAGTCATTCCGTGGCGCCCAGCTTAACTGGTAAAGGTGAATGGGTACATCGCAAGCTTGGAAACGTTAGGAGGTGCTCGAGCGTGTCCATTACATACGTGCGCTCACCGCAGCCGGGATACTGAGACGTGATTGTTAGCATACATCTGAGCCCTGCAAATGTGCAAATATTACATACCGTGTTATCTTTCCAGGTCCCAGCGCCACCTTTTGTCTTTTCGGATTTCTCGTAGATCACAAAGCTCTGTATCTGGTTGTACTTCCGCAGGTAATGGGCCAGAGACAAGCCGGAGAATCTGGTAGAAAGCTGCTAAGCCAATGTGCTGAATGTGATATGGATCTAAGCTTACCCTGCGCCAATAATGGCGATGCGAAGCTTTCCAGAGTGCCCTCGGTCGTCCATGATGGTCACTAGAGCAATGCAGACGCCATGCGGTGATATGCGAACAGTATCAGAAGCGTGTTCAGCGAGAAACTGGAAATGCTCAGAAGGAAGATGGTTTCGTGCCTGTAAACGATGAGCGTGCTTCCCCATGCACCGGCTCTATTCCCCATGGATCTGCTCTCCGCATCGACCACGCGCGAGCCCAGCCCTGCATCCTGCAGGTGTACCTATGGAGACCTGCGGCGCAAGACAGAATTGGGGTAAGTGGGGTATGAGGCTGGCTCCTTTTCGACTCTCCAGCGGCACAATCTCAGCCGAGTGACTTGCCTGGCGCCATATGTGGTTGTAGACAGCATACGGGCCAGGCACGCCGGATAAGGATCGCCTTCCTCCTGTCGTCCGTACTAATTCCTCGATTGGCGATAATCCGCCTATCAACAAAGTAGAGATCGAACGGACTGGGTCCTACAGCAGCATATCATGGCATATTGATATACCATGAGCAATGATGCCTGTGGCAAGAAGACGTGCTTTGTGACCATGTTCAGGACGATGGTGTAGTCTCCTCATTCTACACACGAAGTGACGATAGTCATGTGATCTCGGTTGGATCCGCCGCACAAAAATATCGTCTCAGACCATTCATCTACTGTCAACCTCAAGACGCTCCAACGTTGCTCAGCATATCTGCTGTTTTGACCCAATCTTGTCTCAGCTGCCATTATGGAGGCCCTGTTGAGAGGTTCAGGCCTCCGTCGACTGGCAGATTAATCCCAGTAATATACTGCGCCCTTGGACTGGACAACCACGCGATGGTGTTCGCGATATCCTCAGCATAAGCCAACCGACGCCATGGGGTGACCTTGGCGAAATGTGTAAGGTGCTCATCGCCCATCGTTTCCTTCACCATATTGGTGAGCACGTTGCCTGGGCTCACACAGTTGATCCTAATCTTCTGGGGCCCAAAGTCAAGAGCGTCCACCTTGGTGAGCATGAGGATGCCTGCTTTACTCGCCGAGTATGCAGGCAGGCTGGGCATCGCGATGGTCGAGCAGAGGCTGGCTATGTTGACGATGCTGCCCCGACTTTCAAATCCTTCGAGCGGCTCTTGCTTGATCATTTGTCGAAGCTGCGCTCGCTGGCAAAGGAAGACCTTTACATGGTCAGTCTTTATTGCAAATTGCATCGCCTCGAAATTTGCAGCACTCACGCCCCTCTGATTGACTTCGTAGAGCTTGTTATACTCTGACTCTGGAGTTTCCGTGATAGGTGCTGCTTTTCCGGCATATCCAGCTATATTTGCTGCAAAGTCTATGCGTCCAAATTTGGAAATCGCCAACTCATGGAAGTCGCTCACGTCGCCCTCGCTGCTGACGTCGACCTTGCAAATCTCCACCTTAGTCTCAGGGAAGCTCTTCAGGATGATTACGCGGGTCTCTTCCATGCCAAGTACCGAGAGATCGCCCAGGAGAATGTTGGAGCAGCCATCGCGAGCAAAGGCGACTGCAGTCGCTCTCCCTATGCCTATGACCTTACTGTCAGTCCTTTCCGTCCTTTCGAGCCTGAGTCAAAAGCCTTGCCTGATGCTCCGCCTGTAACCGTCGCTGTGCCTCCTCTGAGCAAATTCGCCATGATGTCCACCGGCGCTGTGCTGATGCAACTATTTGGCAATGAATGAATTCTTACAACGCATCCATAGACAAGCAAGTTTCTCTGGAAGAAGTGGTGTAGACAATGTGATCGGCTATTGTCATCCAAATACGCCTCCACTATCGGGCCCCACGTCTTCTCCTCATTACACCCCACGACCCCAACTCGACTTCGTAAGACCAGACCGGAATATGGCAGGCTTGACTGAAAATTGCTTGCAGGAGAACATCTTTGTAGACTTGTCTACTGGGACTGAGAGACGCGCACCTTCTCTAACCGTCTGGTCGCCTTTTTCAGTCTTGATCGCTTTTGCGTCTCCGCCCTCTTTCTGCCATCCCCACGGAACATCTACCAGTGTACTCGGACCATTATGGATCCCATAATAATCGATGGAGTGGCTCTTGTCACAGGTGCCGGCTCTGGTAAGTAAAGCGTTTCAAACGTGGACTCACACTCACAACAATCAGGGATGGGACAAACCACTGCCAATCTCTTGGCTCAAAGAGGCTGCACCAAGATGCTGATTGCGGACATATCTGAGGCGGGTCTCGATAAGACGAAAGAAATAGTAGCCAAGTCGTACCCGGATGCGAAGCTCCTGCTGCAAAAGACCGATGTCTCGAATGAGCAGAGTGTTGCTGCAATGGTGAAAGCTTGTGTGGACACTTTTGGACGATTAGACTTCGCCATCAACTGCGCTGGCGTTGCAGCGGGCAGCACTCTTACCACGGACATGGAACTGAGTGCCTTCGAGAGACTCTGCAATGTCAACCAGAAAGGGGTATGTGCTTGCACTGGAATTCTGCAGTCTCTGAGTGACTGGACTGCATGAAGTAATGGCTACCGCTTGTCCTCAACTTGACCTGACATTCCGCAGATATTTCTCTCCGAGAAGCATGAGCTCACTCAGATGCTCAGACAAGAGCCTCTTCCGATCAAAAACTTCAGCGCAGAGCGAGGAGTGCGCGGCTCCATCGTCAACATCGCGTCCATGGCCAGCACAAGCGCGGTCGGTGGGCTGGGGGCGTACTCGAGCTCGAAAGCCGGCATCCTTGGCATCGCTAAGGTCGACGCTCGACAATTCGCACCGCAGAAGATTCGCATCAATTGCATCTCGCCTGGGTTCGTGGACACGCCAATGATGCGAGGATCTGGCTTATCAGAGGAATATCTGGCGGCCATCAAATCGCAGTCGCCCATGAACCGGTGCACTCACGCCATCGAGATCGCTGAGACGGCAGTATTCCTGAGCTCGAGCATGGCTTCGGGAATCACTGGGGCGAATGTGAATGTTGACGCAGGAGCGAATTTGTTTCATGTAGTGTAATGCCTCACCGTTTAATATCATTGATGTCACTGTCCTACCTCCTAGTTTCAGTCGCCACCATTAGCTGCGCCTGTCAGTACCTCTAGCGATGCTGACATGCAGATCGGAAGTCTTTGGTCACTCGTGACTCGAGCCTGGTCAGACAAGACAATCATTTTCTGATATGCGGGACAGTCGAACGATGCTGTCAGATCTCATAGCTGTGACGTCTAGGCTATAGAGAGTGTTGCGATACACTCATGCTGCAATAGCTCAAACACCTGCAATGTACCATGCATTATCGTCCTCAAACTCCCTCCGACTAAATCCATTGCCCCAGAACGAAAATCTGTTGTTAGCCTGGTATGTCCAGTTGTAATCCTACGATGGATTGTCATTAGTACAGATCTCGCCATGTGAGTCGAAATATGGCTTGACTTACCTCAAAACGGGGGTCTCTCAAGGCTTCGAAGAAATGCAAGCGGCTACCAGGCCACATCATGATCGGCCCGTCTGCGGTGCCGCCCTTGAACCAAGACCGACATGGCGAACTCCACGCTGTTCGCAGTAAGAATAGCTCGCGATGTCTCTTGAAGTCGTCCACCGCCTCTTGTTTCGGCTCGAAAGCGGTGATGTTCTGTGTTTGCATCTTGACGATGAATTTCTCAATGTATTTGGTGATGATCTCGATCACGGGGAGGATTGAGCCGTGCCCGTAGGGACCGAAGGGACCGTTGATCACTGCACAGGTGGTCAGTAATGTCCTAGTCCCGAAGGGAGTCCACTTACTGAAATAATTCGGAAAGCCTGGCGCTGTTGCACTCAGATATGTCTCAGGGCTTTTTGCCCATGCCGATGCTAGGTCTCTACCATCCCGTCCCACAATGGGGAATCTCGGCTTAAATGAGACGTCAAAGCCAGTAGCGCAGATCAAGACATCGAACCCATGTTTTCGCCCGTCTTGAGTGCATACAGCATTTTCCGTGATCTCCTCGATCGGGGAGAAGCTTACTTGGCATTTGTCTTCGTCCGTCAAGCATTCAAGGTATCCATTGCCAGGCGTCGGCCGTCTGCATCCCACAGCGTAATTTGTAGGCACCAGCTTCTCGATCAGGTCCTGCCGACCGTTCAGCTTGCGGGCCATTTCTTTGCGTGAGAAGTCCAAAGCCTCCTTTTGTTCGTCGCTGCCGTTGATGATGAATTTGAAACGTTGGTTCAGCTCGCCCTCGACCATCTTCCTATAGTGGAGGTATTCCTCGGGATATTCTGCGAAGCGTTTCTTTCGCTCCTCGCTATATTGGAAATTGGCGCCGTTGGGTCCAGCATACTTCTGCGCAAAGCCAGCTGTGATCCACGTGGATGACCGCATGAAACTGACAACATTTTTGATCTCTGCGACGGATCAGCATGCTTGAAGTCAAGTGAGGGTGACGCGCACTTACTCGGAAAGATGGCAGGTAAGATCTGAACTGCACTGCTTCCGTTCCCGATCAGACCAATCGACTTGTCTTGCAGGTCAACTGTGTCGTCCCACGCAGCACTATGAAGCTTGTTCTTGAAGTTTTCGATACCGGGCACCGCTGGCCACTTCCAGTGACTATAGGCGCTGTCAGTATTGACTGTGTTACAGGCGAGCAGACATTCAAGCCATACTTGAGCACACCAGTTGCATTTATCAGTATCTCGCCCTCATCGTAGAAAGCCGCTGCAGAATTCCCATTAGGTTGTACCTGAATCTTCCATTTCCCAGTCTCTTCATTCCACCATGCTCCGGAAACCGTATGGTTCAATTTGGCAAAACGATATAGGTCGTGTTTTTGACACACATCCTTGAAATAGCCCAAGATCTCAGGAGAAGTAGCGTAGTAGCTAGACCAGTCAGGCTTCGGATGCCAGGAGAATTGGTAGTTGACAGACGGGATGTCGCACGCACAGCCAGGGTATCTGTTTTCGTACCACGTCCCGCCAACCTCTGGGTTCTTCTCGTAGCACTGAATTTCAACTTCATTCGACGGATCTTTTCCGAACACATGAACAAGATTGATGGCGGCGGCTCCAAAGCCTATCACGAGGATTCGTACCCGCCGCTTTTGTCCCAGAAGCGTATCTGGTATGATGTATCCTGTTTTATCGGCTTGTGGGACGTCTCTGGCGTAGCCCTGAACAACTTCAAGTACATGCTGAGTAGTTTCCTCAGGTATATTGATGCCGGGCACCATTGTTGCTGTCAATAAGGAGTCGCCGTCGTCGCGTTGCCACCTTCGGGAGGCAGATTTCCTGATCAGCCTTTACTTGTAATGCTTAAGAGTTTCCTGTTGTGCATAGAGCATGCGTCTGCGCGAAAATGAGTAGCAGCACGGGCTTTGAGAATCTTCGGATCCCGGTATCGACTACATTGGATATCAAGTTGAGCAAGTGGGACGCTCACTTACCCCAATCAGCCTTCGTTATCGTCTGCAAAGCCAAGATCAATCAGCTCGAGTCGCGTGATGCTGTCGGCAAAGAGTGTTCGGACTGTTGGTAGAAGTCAAGCTGCGGTATGGTGGAGCAGTTGCGGGGACGAACGAAGAGACCGGCATTTGAGGGCTCTGTTGTGGCGCACAAATTTGGGGTAGTTTGGGGCTCGCTCCGCACAAATACAACGGGCTTGTCGCCCAGACCAACACGGCGACGAATACGTAGAGCTACTGCTGACTTGCAGCTATAGGTGTGACCTCGGATCGCTGCAATATATGATCAAAGACTAGAAGCTTGCTGCGAAGGACTGGAGGGAATGGTCCCGTAGTCAATGAATTTGTGATGTCTTCGAAGCCAGTGATCATTGTGACTGGAGCCGCTGGCGGCATAGGCAGCGAGACTGTTCGAATCCTGCTCGAGGAATGTAATGCACGAGTCGTCGGCCTAGACATCGTACCTGGTAGACTAGCTGTGCAGCGAGAGTCATTCCCCCAGGATCTGGAAATTGTCATTGGCGACATCATAGATGTGAGATTTCAAGGGCGTTGCACAGACGTTCGTCCAAGAAGACTTCTGACCGTGGAGCAGCCTGCAACCTCGAGAAAAGCCGTAAAGGCAGCGTTGGACAGGTTTGGCGAGATTGACGGGCTATGTCTACTTGCGGGTGTATTCGGTCCTTGCTATCGGCTCGATAATTCCAGCATGGACCAATGGACCAGAGCAATACAGATTAATGTTCTTTCACATTTGCATATGGTGAGTCTTCTGCAGTATCATCGTCTTGCGGCCCATTGGAGCTTACGAGGCGCATTTTCAAGCTGGGCGCCATTCTACCAGAGCTTAGAAAGACCAAGGGTAAGATTGTAGCCGCAACGTCTGGGGCTGGCCATTCAGCGCTATTTGCCGGCTGGGGCTGCTATGGCATATCCAAGGCTGCGGTCGCGTTCGAGATCAAGCAGCTTCATCTGGAAGAGCCAGATGTCATTTCTGTCGGTATATCGCCTGGACTATGCGACACAGCCATGGTAGGCTCGCTCAAAGCTGGAAGAAGTAAGCTTGATCACCCAGGAGTTACTTCATGCCTGCATGCTGATCCGAGATTTTAGTGGAAGGACAAACTGCTGAGGACCTCGCCAAATATCACGCCTTTGTGGGCCAAATCGAGCTCATATCGCCGACTATCGCGGGAGACGCATACGCGAAGACTGTGACGTTGGCGGGACAGGAGCTGGGAGGTCAAGTCGTGGATTACAATGATGCTCGCTTGCCCATCGCAGAGAGCGCAAAAGCCAAAAGCGGATCTGGCACTGCGAATGGTGATGCATTGACGGACTATAGCAAGTTCACGAAATAGGGTCGAGAATGCTTTTCGTGTCACCTTGGCAGCACGGCTATATCCGCCGCTTTGAATACAACTGCCATTTGCATGTACCTCCACGTGTATCTGCATCGCAATATCATCACCAGTCAACCTCATACATATTGCGAACAGCAGACAGTTGAGCGTTTGAGTATTGTCATGGGCGATGGCATCATATAGTGGAGAGCACCGCAGCTAATATTTGTAGAATCCCTCTCCCAATTTCACACCAAGTTTGCCTTGGTCAACCATCTGCTTCAGCAAGATCCGTGGTGCTTCCGGTAGGCCTGTCCGCGCTTCAGCATTATGCTCCTCAATGTCGAGGACGACGTCCAGCCCCACGACGTTCATCTGCTCGCAGGGCACTTTGGGAGTCTTTAGTACGTCTTTAAAGATTGCGTCAATCTCCTGGGGTGTAGCTACACCTTCCGCGATAGTCAGTAAAGCTTCCCGCTTGATAGCTGCCCACATTCTATCCGAGATATTAGCGGAGCCACCCTGGAGCGAAGAGATGGCAGGGAGTGGGGACGAACCGGTTGTACAAGTACCCAATGGATTCCTGGCGCACATGGAATGGTTGAAAGCAATGATCCTTGCATTCTTGCATCAAAGTCTCGATGGTGGTATTTTCAGTCTCGCTGGATCCCATGATCTCGATTGCTGTGCAGAGTATGAGTAGCTGCAAACCATCCGTTGCATAGGAGACAAGTTACCGCAGGTCTCAGGTGGCCAGTCTGGACGCTATGTCAGTATGTTCCAATGATCAAGGTATGAGAAACGCTGCTCACATGAATGCATACTGACAGTCCGTCCGCCCTGGCTTCCTCAAATTCAGGCCTTTGATAATCTCTTGAATAGTGTAGCTGCTCGAGTTGGAAGCTATAATGACCTGGCTGTCCGCAAGGTCTTCGACTCGTGAAATTAAGTCCCTCTTTGCCTTCAGAGATTCGGGAACGCACTTCAAACCATAAGCTCTTTCAGGTCTCCCTGCAGCAAAGCTCGATTTCTGACCTCAAGTACCAGCCAGGAGCCCGAGATAGCTTCGCGCGTGCGATCTGGTGACATCAAATTTACACGTCCCCATTCTGGCCCAGCCATGTGTGAGGAGTATTGCGTTCTGGCGGTGTCTACGTGAGACATGGCGTCTTGCAGCTGGCTTTCCGCCGGGTCGATAAGATTGACCGGCCGTCCTCGGCTCGTCCACTGTGAGTCACCGTCATCCGCTGCAACCCAAGTGCGAGGATAGGTGCTTACCATGAATGACAGCCTCCTGCCTTGTGTCCCTGCCCCAATGATGGTGACAGCCTTGTTTGCGCGCTGCATTATCCTGCTGGCTTTCCTTACGATATCGAAGGCACTGAAACTCAGCCGTCGTCGGAGTCAAGATGCGAGCAAATGTGATGTTGCGTCTTGCGAGCTGCAATTCTTGGACCATTCCATGCTGCCAGGCAGATCCGTATATATGGTGGGGTAATGTTGGGACTGGCTCTCCACTCTTGCATTGGACGCTACTCCAAAGTCTTTCCCGCTACTCTGGGTCAAGGGTCTCAGGAACCCGGGAGCATGGCAGTTCTCTGCACGCGATGCATGCGGAGACAATGCTCCGAGTATTTGTACTCTCCACAGATCCACTTTTCGACAGGGTAATCATTTAGAGCCCTCTAACATGTCTGTTCCTCGCTACGCCAGCGCTGCTACGGACGCCAGACCATTGGGAGAGCCTTTGGCGTTTGCTTTCTCAGGCCGCACAGCAGCGAATAGACTGCTGAAGGCTGCCACCACAGAGCGCATCGCGTCATGGGTGCCGGGCAACAGGGACAAGTCTGGTATACCTACCAGTCATCTCATGAATGTCTATCGAAGGTGGGGCGAGGGTGGATATGGGGTGATTGTATCTGGCAACATCATGGTTGCCAGCGATCATCTCGAGGCCGCTGGCAACATGATACTAGATGGAGCCTTAGCAGCGTCAGACGATGAGCGCAGGCGCAAATACCAAGAGCTTGCTCATGCTGGCAAAGCACATGGAGCACTCATGATCGGACAGCTGAACCATCCTGGACGTCAGACAAAACTGGAATTTCAACCGAACCCGGTGTCAGCATGCGCCATACAGCTGAACGACACCTTGGGAATGCACTTCGGCAAGCCGCATTCCGCAACGATGGAAGAAATCAGCACGCTTGTGACGAAGTTTGCAGAAGCCGCCGAATTTTTGCATCGTTCGGGATGGGACGGTATTCAGCTACACGCAGCACATGGTTATCTGCTGGCCCAATTCCTGTCCCCGACCACGAATACGCGAACGGATCGATACGGAGGCAGCTTCGAGAACCGAGTACGAATTATTCTGGAGATCACAGCTGCTATCCGCGAGCGTGTACCAGACTCTTTTATCATCAGCATCAAGATCAATAGCGTGGAGTTTCAACAGCGCGGTTTTACCACCGAGGACGCGGCAGATCTGTGCCGGCTGCTCGAAAAGGACGGCCGGGCCGACTTTGTAGAGCTGAGCGGTGGCACTTACGAGTCGCTTGCATTCCATAAAAGAGACTCTACCAAGGCTCGCGAGGCATTCTTCCTCGAATTCGCGGAGCAAATCGTGCCAGGTCTCAGCAAGACAAAGACCTATGTTACGGGAGGATTCAAGACGGCTGAAGGCATGGTCAATGCGATCAAGCACCTTGACGGCGTTGGTATCGCAAGGCCTGCGTGTCAAGAATTCGACTTTGGTCGCAAAATCCTATCTGGACAAATCGCTGGGGCAGCTAAACAGCTTCTGGACGATCAGAACTTTATGCTCACCAATGTCGCGTCCGGTACCCAGATCGGACAGGTAGGATTTGACCACGAGCCAATGGATTTGACGAAGCAGGAGAACGTGGACGCTTTCATGGCAGATTTTGGTGCATGGGTTGGGCGTCTGCAGGATGATAAGGAGATGGCAATGTCCGGCTACGTGGACATTCTAAGTGTTCAGGTGCAGCCGTATGGCACAGCAATCGCGTATTGAGATGGCCATTATGATAGCTCATGAGATGTGCAAGATGTATGGGACGGGTGTATCGCGTCTCCACTCGTGCTCGTTCAGTTCCCTGCTCATGCATCATACCTGAACTAGCGCCGGTAATCGTTGTAAAATTCCGTGATCCGCAGTTCTCCGCACCTCAATTGGGGATCTGCGATGTATGCACTGCATGGCAGCTTCATAGTTAGAGCCCATCTTTCCGAGGAACCGACCCCACGGCGGACAGACCCATAGCTGGGGGTGACGGACTTCCTCGAGCTCTGTCGGGCTCCTGAAGTAAACCCCATCAAACTACCATCATGGCTGCAAACGCAGGTGCATCTCACCTTCAGTCGGACCTAATACTGGATGTCCAGGCTTTCCAGCCCGGGGCCACCACAGATGCCACACGCGCATGGAACGCTGCGATCATCAAGGGATGCAAGGCAGACGAGAAGTGGTGGCAAGTACGCATTGTCTCTCCATTCCCTGCAAAAGCACAGCCAGCTGAAGGCAGCGAATAGATTGGCGCTCAAGAATATCGCGACCGAAGAGCAGCAGGACGTACGCCTTTCCCTCCAGCCGTACAGTTGGACGACGCCGCGACAGTCTTCAACATCAAGTCAATCCGAACTGGGTCTGAGATACCTTGTCGTGGATTCTTTGGGAGGAAAGGCGAGGCCTCGACCGGCATCTTCTACCACATTCATGGAGGCGGCTATGTGCTCGGCTCAGCCAAAAGGCCAGTCCGCGATGCGAGATGAGCAGAACTCTCAGAAATTGAGGTGCTGATTATCGTGAGAACACAGCCAAGACACTCTGCTGCATGAGATACAATCTAGGACGTCTCTCTCGGTGATATCTGTAGACTACCGCCTTGCCCCAGAGCACCCATGGCCGGCCGCCCTAGACGATTGCATTGATGTCGCAGATTGGCTTGTCGAACACGGAGAAGCAGAGGTTGGTCGCTCGACATCCCCATGAATTTTCACCCAGGCTGACATCTTACAAGCACGGGGCGTCTTTGCGCTTCATCGGCGGCGAGGTAAGTAAACAACAGTGCAAGGACTTCCTCCCAAAAACCGCCTCGTACAGCACACTCACCATTCCATGCCTTTCATTAGTCTGCTGGCGCAACCCTCTCGGCACTAGTCATGCAAAATTTGCGTGATCGCAAGGTACAGCACAGCATTGCTGGTCTAGTCCTCAACTACGGCGCCTTCGATCTGTCCTATCTGGCCAGCGTGCGCATGCTCGATGCCGACCAGCCTCTCGTGCTCAGCTTCGAGGATGCCGAAATGTTTTCCAAGGCCTATGGACCAACTCTCGACCGCGATGAGCGGAAACATCCCAGGCTTTCGCCAATGTACGCTAGCCTGACAGATTTGGGATCGGCCATCTTCATCGTCGGCACAGCTGACGGCCTGCTTGATGACTCTCTCCTGATGGCTGCTAAGTGGCAGATTGCAGGTAATGAGGCGGTCCTGAAGTTGCTTCCTGGTGCTGCGCATGGCTTCATGACATTCGACGGAAACAAAGTTGAAGTTACACGCCAGGGTTGGGACATCATGTTGCAGTATCTCAACACCAGGCTTTGTAGTGTGGAAGGGCGCATCGTACAAAAGGGTGCTGCCCAATGACCTCGTGGAGAATTGTTGTACGTAGAACGCCAGTAATGGACAGGCAAGTCATATCAAACGACGTGTCTGTGCGCGTCTCCCACAGCCCGAGGACGATGAGTGATGTCCAAGTAGGACTTTTGCATAAGCTTCCAACCTTAGAAAGAGGGCGTGTGTAACTGCGGAGCAAGAGATGCCGTCAATGACAATTTCTAGACGAATGTGAAGATGCTTGCCGTACCTGGCCCATTCCCAATGATTCTTCTCAGTTCCTGCCACAATTCGCTCATCTTCAAGGGTTGCGAAGGCAACTGCAAAGTCGTCTGAAACGTCTTCAGAAGCTCTCGATCTTCCTCGTCCCAATCCTCGGTGTTCGACATTAGCAGCGAAGCACATTCGGCTATGATGACGGCTGAAAATGTGTCAGCTTGCGAAGCATTATCACGGAAATGAACGGGCCCGCGCCAGATACTCACCGCAAGGTAACGCGACCATAGAAGACTGATTTCGGCGTGACATGCACCAAGGTACCAGGCCTGACAATGCCCCTCGTGCCGCCGATCTTAACGAGCCACGTCGAAGCTTCTGTGTCATGGTCGCAAAGTCGTACTGCAGAAACAGGGACATTGCGCCCTTGGCATCAACATCAATGCAAGCCTTGATGTAACCCAACACCGGGAAGACGATGTAATTGACGCCGCAATTCTCCGGTTCCTCAACTGAATGGCTTTGTAGCCAGCTTGTAATCGCGGGCTGGAGGTATTCGTGAAGGTCTGCTGGCGACATGGACTGTGTGCTCCGAAGCTCTTCCATGCTAAGCATGAGGTTGACGAGCAGAGACAGGGAAACCAGCCCGGCGCAAGGCTGCACCGTACGTCCTGAGAGAAGGAGCTGCACACCGTCCTGGAGTGTCATTGGCTCCCTGCTGCGGCTTCGGGCACTCAGCAGGGCCCATTGCTCTGCTGTACTCGCGCTATAGAGATACTCTTCACAAGGGAGCTCAATACTGCCTATGGTGTTGGTAGAGATACCGGCGATGAGTCCATATGCTGTCGACCACAGAGCCACCATAACTTGAACACAGAGCAGTGTTCTTGGAGCATTGTCAGCTGATGTCTGGCACAGCGCACCATCCACTATATACAGAAACTCCGAATCCTCAACTAGAAGTACAACTCACCTCTTGCGCCCTTCTATTTGTAGGAAATCTTCCCATCTGTCATCGTCGGTGACCAATAAGCGCCCAATGCTGGCCAAGAGTGTAGGAGGTTCGATCCGATGCGCCAGACGTACCATATGCTCCAGGCTCCCTGTGGTAGCTTGTGTCGAAGCTTCGTGCCCACCTGGCAGACCAAAGACATTATTGACTAGAAGACTGTTGACCAACCACAACGGGACTAGATTGCTTTGTGATTGTGCGAGCTACGGATGTTAGCTGAGCAGAGACAAAGATCACCAGACCTAAAATCTGAAGTGCCAGAACTCACATCTCGCGAGATCAATTTTCGAGATGCCTCGAGGAATCCCGTGCCGATTGCATAGTCGCCGGCATACATTGCACCGTCTGCTAGCAAGGCGATCGATTCGGCTGAGATGACGGTCAGATTCAGCCGTTGCAGCAGTAAACAGGAACAACGATGTTGACAACTGACCAGGATGGTGGGTAGATAGACCATGATGCTCATGCATAAAAGCAAGGTTCTTGTGAGGGACGGACCAAAAGATATGTGCATAGTTCTTGAGGGTCTTGACATCGGGTAGAACCAGATAGTCCTGGCTTGGGTTTGATGCAACGGCGTTATCAGATCGCTGTTGCATTGTCCGTGAGCTACTGGACGTTGGGTGACCATCGTGAGTCTTGATTGATAGTTCGGCCATCGTCCTCGCAATGATCTCTCTGAGTCTATCGAAATCATCACAGTGTTGGACCAACGACGATGATGCTGTCTGCTCCACACCTGATCCTGTGCAACGGTCGTCCGCTGAAGACGATGCCAGACCAGGCCCCAGCGAAGGTTCTCGCGAAGGAACACAGGATACGACCCAAGGTGGGAAGACAGTGCTATCGAACGTGTCCCAATCATAGTAGAAAGATTGATGTTCGATGGACCCAGCTTGATCAATAACAAGTGGTTGTTTGGCCTGGTCCACTCCGCCGTAATGCATCGGCCCTTCTGCGGCATCGATTGACGATGACATGCCAGATTGGTTCGTATTGGAGCCAGAAAACCCCGTATCTGGCACACTGAGCTGGCTGCACAGTAGACCTAAATATTCTAACCCGATGGATGTCTGCTGATGCGGGGACGGCAGAGATGCAGGCAGATCAGCGCACTGGGGGATTGCTCGACTGCGCGAAGTAGTAGAGGGGGCATTGACTTGATCTGTCGAACATGCTTCATTGTTGTCGTGAGAGCCGTAGTAGCCGGGGCTCAACTCGGAGCATAGAATCTGCCGAGGATCGCTGATCGCCGCTGCTGCTGCTGCTGCTGCTGCTCCCAGAGCCTCGCGAATGCTATCTGCTGAATGTCCCGACGAGCTTTGCTCGATGTGGGAGCGAAGTCGCCTCACGGCAGTATCATCGATGAGAGGTAGTCCAAGCTCGCCGACAATGTTTGGTGAGGGAACACTCTGCTGTGGCGTGACTCCGTGGCTTTTCCGCTGATGACGGTCATGCAGCTCCTTGCGTGAGAAGCATAGGAGGCACTGTCGACACTCATAGGGCTTGGTACGTGTGTCTGCTCCACCCCATAGTCCGCTGTCAGCACCACTTTATTGACAGCAGACTTGTCTCGGACGACAATTCACGAGCCCGCGATGGATGCAAGTCATTGATGACTACTACTCACGTCGCCTGAAATGCCTCGTCAAATGCTCTGCGCGCTTGAAATGGCGCTGACACACGACACACACGTGTTGCTGTCGTCTGATACGACCAGTCGTCGGCTGGGACGCTGCACTCGCGAGGGTATCCAGGGGCCCACAGTGCGCCGTCTGATCGCGCATCGTTGATTTTGTGCGTGCATTGGGGCAGTCGACGCGAGGACGGGTTGGAGTTGAGTCTTGGGGTGTCTTGAGGGGAGAAAGTCAGACTGGGGTGGAGTCGTAGTTCCTCTAATGGCGTGTGGGGTCCCCACTCCTACTCCACTCCTTAGAATGCGGGGGCGAGCGAAATGGGAAACAGAAGTATATAGCCGATGGTCAGTACTGGCGGCTAAGCTACATTTGATTGTCCTGATCAAGGAGAGCAAGATACCGATGCAGTCGTCAAGAGAGGACAGTGGGATATCATTTCACTTACGGAAGAGTGACTAGTGGAATCTGGGGTCCATTGGACGGTACAATATTGATCCAGAGTCGTGACAACCTGGGCACTGTTCTCCTAGTTGAAGAACTTAGCTAGAATGCTCTCCTTCAAGATCCCACGAAGCAACATCGAACGCCGTCATCACTCGCAAGATAGGCTTCGACTGGAGAAGCTCATCATGAGAAATCGTTTCAGACTACGAGAGAATCCGAGAGCAGGCGGATTGAAATGGGCATCCCGCCAGACACCATCACTCAAACGGTGAGCTCGATCCAGGGACTTGTGAAGACAGCAATCCTGCCTTGAACCCTTCCGCTTCCGAGATGATATTGTGTGCACGACTTGGAAAGTCTAGCCGGCGTCCTGGTGGTCCGAGGAAAAGAGAGTGTGAGAATGCTCTATAAATGGCAGTGCAACTGTCGCTGCTACTTCTTTATTGCTCAATATGCGTAAAGACCTCCCTCCATGACTCTGCTAAGCGAATCCTTCCTGACTGTCCCATTCGCGGCCAGCCGTCAAAATGTCTCCAGCCCTGAGGAGTCAAGCAGAATTTTTGCACGCTCTATCACTCAAGGACTTGACAGCCCCTTCTTCCGTCGAGTCATCCTGTTGGCTGAATGTAATCATAGCGTTTTTTCCTCAAGCATGCGCGAAGGACGGCCTGCCTACAAGTCGCTTGTGCTATACGAGGAGCTCCGCGGTATAATTGAACGACAAAGAGGCAGCGCGTCAGCCAGCATTGCCAGGCTGACTATCCCCTACTGCCCAGTCTGAGGGTTTTGTGAGCGCTGGTGCCGCTGAGATATCGTGGCATGGCTGAAGCGGAATGAGAAGTCGACATGCCTACTCATTGCACGATCAGCCTCTTCAAAAGACACCGCCCCGATCAGTCCTTTGTCAATAACCCGAGCAACAATGTCACGCTTCATCATGCACATCCGCTTCCACCGTTCCGCGCAAGTTCCTCGAAACGTAGACGAGAGTCCAAGTCTTATAAGGTCGACAGAGCCACTATATGGCGCAGACCTACGGCGGCCTGTAGCACTACAGATGGGGGTTAGGTGCAGTACTCGAACGTGCGCTTCGCCATGCAGCACATTTCACCACCTGGTGTCCAAGGCTCATATCAACAGCATTGGCGGTCGTGAGCAGAGAACCACTTCCGCAGACGAGGCATCGCTCCAAGGTCATGGTAGCGGATGATCGAGCCTGGACATGCATGCTAGTAGTAATGCGCGGAAGATGCTTCGTGGTCAAGGCAGGCTCACGCAGGAGAGCACAGTCGGCTGGCCAGATGGCTGTGATATTAACCGAGCGGCATTGGGAGCAGTATCGAAGTCTCTGGCTAGGTAATAAGCGTTTGCTGTCATCTGTAGATAGCCTGCCGGCTGGTGTCTGTCTAGGTGACCACAGTACGGCCTCACGTCTCTGACGAACAATGAGATCTGTCAAGCTTCGCCATCTGCTAACAATGATTATTAATCTTGCCACCTTCTCACCACCATAATCAATAATGCCAGCTCAGCATCTCTTTCCTGACACTCAGTAGTATGCCAGTCACACCCGGCTATAGATTCGAGGAAGAGCATTCACCCGCAAACCCTCACAACCCACAACGTCATCCTCTTGGCGCAGTCGTACGCCAGCATGCGCCATACACTATATCCACACATCGACGAAGTTCTCCCGCAGTACCACCATACCACTCTTACGTAGAATGTGCTCGTGCTGTCCACACTTCTGGCTAGGTAGGTAGGTGGGCGCGTCCAGCTCCGAAAGAAATCAGCACACCATGACGTGGCGTGCGCAGATGCACAAGCCGGCTTTTGTTTCTGTCATGATGGCATATGCCTCGCGACCTAACAAGTAGGTTAATATATAACGCGCGCCTTGTCCCAAAGCCTGTCTAGGTTAAGTTCTGTATACCATAGGAGTCCAGAATAGAAGTTTCTACCCAACCTGGACAATCTTACCACCACCACCATCACTACTTGACTCAAAAGAAGAAAAAACAAAGAGAAGCGAAAATGGGCCTCCTAGACAAACTCGAGCACAAAGTCGAGGAAGCCATCCACAAAAAGGAGAACAAAAATCATAATACCCAGTACCCTCCTCCCCAGCAGCAGCAACAGCAACAGCAGCAGCACTACCAGCAGCAGCAGCCTCAGCAATCTTACGGCGGCGGCGGTGCTGGAGGGTTCGGCGAGCAACAGCAGCATCACCAGCAGGGTGGGTTTGGTGGACCCCAGCAGGGTGGATTTGGTGGAGGACATGAACAGGGTGGATTCGGCGGCGGCGGGCATCAGCAAGGTGGTTTCGGCGGCGGCGGGCATCAGCAAGGCGGGTTCGGCGGCGGGCATCAGCAGGGTGGATTCGGTGGCAGCGGGCACCACGGTGGACCACCCGGCGGAGGAGGGATGGGAGGGGGTATGGGCGGTGGACCTGGCGGGTTTGGTGGTGAAGGACACCACGGTGGTCCTGGAGGAGGGATGGGCGGGGGACCTGGTGGGCCGGGGGGACGGTGGTAGATGTTGCCATGAGGTTAGTTCAGCATGATGGGGGATGAGGAAAGTGTAGATGGGATTGCCAGAATTCGCAACTTGATATTCGTTTCTCAGCCCAGCCCAGCCCAGCCCTCGCTAGAAAATTATCACGCCTTTCCAACGCCTCGCTAATTATTCACCCCAATTTGCTTTGTGACTGTCACGTTGGTTTGGTATAATTGGATAGACGACGTTGCAGGTCTCTGTCCCTCTAGCCCACGCTGAAATCGGGCTCACCATCTCAAGCGAACCTCGCCTTCTTCCCATTCGTACTCGGCGCCGACACATCCTCCTCCTCATCTTCCTCGTCTTCATCCTCCTCATCAACCACCTTCCTCTTCCTCGCCTTCAACTTCACCGCCCCCGCCTCAGAAATCTCTTCCACCGCATCCCGCTCCCTCTCCTCCACCTTCTCCAGCATCGCCACATACCCCTCCTGCACCGAATCCAGCGCCGCCTCCAGCTTCTCGATCCTCTCTTCCCGATCCAGCTGCGCAAGCTGATCGCGGTTGAAAACGTAGAGTCTTTGCTTTGCGTAGAGACGCCAGAAATAATACGCTTTGTCGTTGTCGTTGCTGCTTTTCTCTTTTCGCGTGATGCGGTTTCGCGAGCGGTTGGTGGCGGGGATGAAGGAGAGGGTGTGCATCTCGACTAGGCGGTCGAATTGGCGTTGCATGATTTTGGTTTTCTTCATGATGGCGGTTCGCGCGGCGCCGTCGACAATGAGATCGCTGGGGATGTAGGTGGTTGAGGCGAGCTTGTCGGCTGGGATGGAGGTGTTGATGCGTAGAGCGGCAAATTCGGGGACGTGCTTTCGGAAGTAGAGGAGGTCGCAGAGGTCGCGCAGGTCGTCGAACGCTTCGTTTGGATCTTCGACTGTGAACTCTCGGACGTTGTGTGGTGAGGTGAGGTGGGTGTACATGGTGTTGTATAGTGTTTGACCGTGCCCGCTGCCTTGGAATGGAGGCAGGATCAAGAATTGGGATAATCGCTCTCTGCTTGGGAGTTGCAGTGGTGTTGCTGTACTTTCCGCCTCCATGGCCATCGAGTCAGCTTCCGGGGGCGGCAGAAAGCCTTCTAATGATTGCGCGAACGCATCCAGATCATCCTTCGACGGCTCTTTCCTGTCCGGCAGGGTGAAGACGCGATATGATGTTCCATACCCCACCAGCGAGTACGGCGACCCCTTTGGCAGCCTCTTCTCCTCAAACCGATACAGCAAGAACAGCTTCCACCGCTGCGTCGTCCAGTCCTGCTCTAGCGACAACGTGCTGCCACCTTCTATGAACAGCGGCACCAGAATCTGCATATTCTCCAGCAGCTGCTTCGCCTGAGGATCTGACAGACTCGCCACCCATATTTCGTACTTGTCGCCATCTCTGCTGTAGCCGTGTATCCTCTCCCCGGGTGGGGTGAATGCCGCAGCATCGTCATCCTGCTCCTGCGCCTCAAACGCATCCTCAGGCAGAAAGTCAACGAGTGCCTCTTTGATGTCTGTCGGCTTGATGTTTTCCGTCAACGCCTTGAACTTCTTGCCGTGTTGAATGAGCACATGCGGTCGGAGGTCATGCGCCTGGAATGTGAGGTTGATGCTGAGGTTCTTGTAGCCGAACACGACCTCCTCATCGCCGAAGATGGGGTACGTGAAGGACGGGTTGAAGGGCTCGCCGACGTCGGAACCATCGCTGTGGACGAGGGAGATGTTGAGGCATTCGTTGGTGTTGGATGACCTGTACAAGAATAGGGAATAGTCAGCTATGCCATGTTCATATCGCTTGGAATGCGCCGTTGGGTTTTGTCGATGTATGCATGGATGGATGGATGCCTTACCACTCATTGACCTGTCTCTCAATCTCTTCGGTCAGCTCCTCGTTGGCCATGATCACGTCCGCGGTATGCGATCAGTATTATAGTGTGTGTCTCGTCCACATGTTTTCCGTTCAGTCGCGCAGCACTTGGAGGGTGACGCGACTTGGTCCGTGCGGTCGCGTTTAAGTGGTACTGTATGGCCAGCTGAGCTGCATCATTTGTATCACAGCTCACCCTTTCTTGCTTCCGTCGCAAGTCAGCACGGCGCAACATCTGTAACGGGCCCAATGCGCTCGCAATGACACCAATTTCAGAATAGGAAGGAGCGCATACTGCCTGCCGACAGACTTTCGGGCAGCAGCCTCCAGTAGCTCAAGATGGCAGACGGGCTCTTCACGCTGGTCGTGCTATGCATAGTAATGGGAACAGCGTAAGTAGAACTACGCCATAGATACAGCAGCACCGCATCTGATCGCAACGGTAGGTCTTTCCTCGCTGGCATCCTTCCCTTGTCCTTCTCCCTCACCTCACGACAGTTGCGCTTAATCACAGCTTTGGGCACAGGCGTATTGGTGGGCACTTCACTCATTGTCATTATACCTGAGGGAATAGAGGCGCTGTATGAGGCAAGCGCGAGCAAACATGATGCTTCCAGACTAGCAATGGCGAAGAGGTGGACAGCCACCGACATATATCCGCAACCGCAACATTGGAGACGAGACGGCATAGCCACAGGAGTAGAAGTCGGTGTACCAGCCGACAAAGACATCGGCTTCGTCACAGGCCCGGATGATGGTTTCGGCGCCGGCGAAAAGGGCGTCGAGCTCAACGCACATTCCCAGGACAGCGAGACAGCAACAGGAGGTCCCCCAGGCAACTCCGCAACCTCACCACACGACGACCACACCGCTTCTGCACACGACGCACACCCCGACTTCGAACCCCACGTCTGGGTCGGCCTCTCCCTCATCACCGGCTTCATCCTCATGTACCTCATCGACACCCTCCCGCAACACGCCACTCCCGCCTCCCCACCCCGCCGCTTCAGCATCTCCCTCAACTCTCTCAGCTCCAACCTCCGCTTCGGCCAACATCCCCAACCGAACGGCCACATCGAGCCCGCCACTGGAGACGAGGATTCATATCCGCCTGCTTCGACCTCTCCGCACAGCCACAGCCGCCCCACCTCTACGACAGTCGGTCTAGTCATCCACGCCGCCGCCGACGGTATCGCGCTCGGCGCTTCTTCCACTTCGGCGAATAATCTCAGTTTCATCATCTTCATCGCGCTGATGATCCACAAAGCCCCCGCGGCATTCGGTCTGACATCCGTGTTACTAAAACAAGGACTCTCGAAACGCGGGGCACGAGCTCATCTCATCGTGTTCTCCCTCGCGGCGCCCCTCGGAGCGTTACTCACATTCTCCGTCGCGCATATATTCGGGTACGGGAGTGATTACCTAGGCACGCATTTCACAACGGGGGTGTTGTTGCTGTTTTCAGGCGGGACGTTTCTGTATGTCGCTATGCATACGATGCGGGAGGCTGGGGGTGGGGAGCACGGGGAGGGGAGCGGGAATGGGTATGTGGGTGTTGGGGGGATGGAGGATGGGGTCTACGGCGGCGGTGGTGGGGGAGGTGGTGGACAGAAGACGGAAGGGGGACATTTTGTTGATACGCTGGTGACGGTTGGGGGGATGCTGTTACCGTTGGTCACGCAGTTTGGGCATGGGCATTGAGGTATTACACTGTAGTAGACGGTCGAAATGAATGAATTTGACACCTATCACTTACGCTATTAAGTAATATGTTAGAGCGCATTCAGCGCGCTGGCCTTGCGAAAGCTCCGTTTCTGAGATACCCAAAAAGCGACCTATTCGCCAAAAAGCAGTCTCACTCACCTTTGCGTACAGCTGACGGCGGTCTGTCCAGCTTCCCGTAGCACAGACAGGGCTGGCCGAAGATTGATTCTCGCGGCCGCGCAAAGTACACAACGAACCGCAGTTGCAGCAAGCAAGTGGCAAGGAGCGAAGCCTGCCGTTCACTCGCAGGTCGTCCTTCTGAAAGACGGGTGAAAATCTGGAAGCAGTCCCTGCGCAAGTAAATCCCACCAGAGTCTGTGCTGGTATTACCGACAGTTATGACAGTCATTTGCTGTCGTCGATCGAGTGCTAGGCGTGGAAGGCTTTGGGGCGTTTGTCGCTGCTGGAGTTTTTTGGGCACGCATTCAAATTTGTTTGCTCGAGTGATTGGTGGATTTGTGTTGCTCATATGATTGAGGGAGTTGATCTCGAGTGGCGTGCTTTGCAAGCATGGAGTTGGCGGGGAAGAGGAGAGGGCGGGAAGGGTGCCGCTGTCCTGGTTGATGTAGGGGGGGGGGGGGGGGGGGGTTGTGGCTTAGGGGCACTAAGGCAATGTACGGCTGGTTTCAAGTTGAGGACTGAGAAGGATGAGATACACTAGGTTGTTGAAGTACAAATTGCTGTAGCTGGTAGTCTCATTGGTCTGGCATTTCGCCGATGATAGCTCGTGTTGCTGCTGTCAAGGGATCAGCACCAGGAGCTTCCGAACGACCGCAAGTCTTTCATTTGACAAGCCAGCCCCCGTATTTGGCAAACCAAGACATAGGTGGGATAGTAGGTAGAGTAGTAGCGTCAACCGCAAAGAGCTGCTGGAACTTTAGCGCCGGAAGTATTGATCTTCCAGATTGCGTGCTCCGGACCTCATCATTTGTAATCCGCCGTCGACCATACTATGTGAACAAGAACTCACAATGTCTGTTTTGAAATCATCATCCATGCATATCTCGCCAACATGGCCATCGACACTGCGCCGCGCCAGGCGCAAAGGACCGAACTTGGCTGGCCCAAGCGTCCTGTTGAAAACATGAAGCCTCAGAAACAACTACATCTTACCGCCTTCATGCGGCCAGTGAGCCTGCACTCTGGAGCATGGCGGTACCCAGGCGCCTATCCGGACGCCAATTTCAATTTGAAGCATCTGAAAACTTTCATCCAGAAGCTGGAGGACGCCAAGTTTGATGCTTTCTTTATGGCGGATCATCTCGCGGTTATGAATATGCCGGTGGAAGCGCTGAAGCGAAGTCATACCACGACTTCTTTTGAGCCTTTTACTTTGCTCTCGGCGCTTTCGCAGGTTACGGATAGGATTGGTTTGGCTGCTACGGCGTCTACGACGTATGATGAGCCGTATCATGTGGCGCGGCGGTTTGCCTCCTTGGATCATATTAGCGATGGCAGAGCAGCCGTGAGTCCTGCCTGTGCAGCTGATGATAGCTTCCAAATCAGAGCTGATGCGTGTGACACAGTGGAACATTGTCACTACCGGCAACCCTGATTCCGCAAAGAACTTCGGTCAAGACGAGCATTTGCAACACGGTGACCGCTACAAACGCGCGAGAGAGTTTTACGATGTAGTCACAGGCCTTTGGGACAGTTTTGCAGACGATGCGTTCCCACGAGACGCCGAAAGTGGTATCTACCTCGATCCGGAGAAGATGCACGTCCTAAACCACAAAGGTCCAGAACTCAGCGTTCGCGGTCCTCTAAATATTGCTCGTCCAGTGCAGGGGTGGCCCGTCATCGTCCAGGCTGGGCAGTCAGAACCGGGTCGTCAATTAGCTGCTGAGACTGCTGAAGCTGTCTTCTGCACGCCCAAAGACCTCAAAAGCGCTAAAGATCTGTATGCCGACATTAAAGGACGAACCAAAGCCGCGGGACGGAATCCCGACCATATCAAAATCCTTCCTGCTTTGATGATAGTCATCGGTGAAACTGACGAGGACGCTCAAAACAAACGTCTCAAGCTCGATAGTGGTGTACACTATGATACCGGTATTGCCTCTCTGTCTGTTGCATTGGGCTGCGATGCTTCCGGGTTTGACCCCGACGGTCCATTGCCGAAAGATCTGCCTCCGACCAATGCATCCCATACAGGCCGTCAGGGCGTCATAACTACTGCCCAGGAGGAAGGACTCACTGTGCGGCAGTTGGCCAAGCGATGGGGCGGCTACGCCGGTCATGCTCTCGTAGGAACTGCTAAGTCTGTCGCAGACACAATGGAGCTATGGCTGAAGGAAGATGCCTGCGATGGTTTCACTATCATCATGCCTTATTTGCCGCAAGGCTTGGATGATGTGACCCAGCGCTTGGTTCCGGAGCTTCAGAGGAGAGGTATCTTCCGCAAAGAATACACAGGCACTACTCTACGAGAGCACCTTGGTCTGCCACGCCCTGTGAACAAATTCTTCCCGACAAAGACCGCCGAGCCGGAGCCTGCATCAGGCAAGCTGCTCGAGCCCGAGGACAAGGCGGCGCCCGCACCATTGCCGGTATTCAAATCTGCGAAGTTCGACTCGACGCGGACAGAAATCATAGCGCCGGCTGAGTCTGGACCGAACGAGCCTGCGACTACAGCTTATGAGGAATGGTTAGAAAAGGCGCAGTCGAAGCAGCATGGCTCAGTAAATGGCATCAGTAACGGAGCATAGAAAGATAGATATCTACCAAGCTTGGTATTGGTCATCTGTGTTACAATTCTATCTATCAGCCTCGCAGCTCTGGATGTAGCGTCGTTGCAGCTGCTGTCTGTCCTGGCACATTACTCTGAGCATCTAATGTCGTGATGGATTCGTAGCTCAGTGGTACTTGTTTCGATCGGCATATTTGGTGTTCTCCAAGTACACCTCAATCTTGTTGGTCATCTTCCGGTCGACGTCCTTGCAGTACGCACAGCAAATCAAGCCCAGCAGGCCGAAGCCCAGCGATGTCATGCACACCATGTAGATGGCGTGGCAGTATGAGTTTTGGATTGCCGGAGTGATTGCGGCAACGACAGATGCACTGTATTCTGTCGAGTATGTTGAAGCACTGATAGCTGCCATCAGCTCAGATATCTTCGAACTCGCTACACCAGCGGCTTCTGCAGCGGGCGGCACGTTCTTGGCCAGAGCGTCAGCCAACGTGTTGCTGAGGACTGTGGTGTACACGGAAGTGGCGATGGCACCAGCAGCAAAGCGGAAGGTGCCTGATAACCCGCCTGCGATACCAAGATCTTTCTGCTCGACGCCAAGCTGAGTGAGCGCGATAGCCAGGTAGATGGCGTAGCCGAAGCCCATCTGGGAAAGGAAGCAGAAGGCAATCATGGTACCCTTGTTGTTTGGTGTAACAAGACCCATCAGAGCACCGAACAGAACCATGATGAAAGACGCGCCAAAGAGCTGCCACTGCCAATGCTTGATCTTGCCTCCGAAGAAGGTCAAAAGGAGGGCTCCAGTCGTGATAGCAAAGCCTTGTGGCAACGACAGGACGACGGCCTTCTTCCATTCAGTCCCGCCTTCAGTCCAGAAGAGTGTGATCATTTGGGGGTACACAATGCTGGACGAGTAATAGAACATGTTGACCACGCCAAGCGCGATGGCTGGAGCAGTAAAGTCGCGACCCCACGAGGAGACTAGAATGCGGCGCGGAGTCAGCGGATGCTTAGGAACCCAGGTCTCCCAGATGGCAAAGATGAGCAGGACCACGAAGCCTACGACCAGCGGCGCGACCACATGGGCATCGGAGGAATCGTAGACACTGGCCCACACGATGCCCATGAGCACCGGGACTGCGCCGCCGGCAAACAAAATCATGCCCACATAGTCCAACTCCTTCAACGCTTGCATAGCCGGGATATTTCTAGGGTGCGCCGGCGGGAAATACAGCAGAAGCAGGCCGAGGAATGACAGGAACTGCACACATGCTAGACCAGCAAAATTGGCCCACCAATGGCCTTGTTGGTATCCATAGCGCGCAGTGACCGGCGCAACAATGACCGTGATGTAGACGACCGCGTCGGCCAACACCACTCCAATATGTCTCCATTTGTTGGGCAAGAGCTCAGGCAAAGCAAAAGCTGCGCATTGGCAGAGCGCACCACCGAACCCGATCACCGCCAGCCCGGCGATCATCTGACCATTGGACTTCGCTGTCGCGACGACGATATGCCCGATCGTCGTGATCAGGTTGCCGCCGACTAAGAACCATCTTCTTCCCAGCAGATCCGTGTTGGGGCCAAACCAGAGGAAGGAAACGGTGATGGCGATGGTCCAGGCGGGGACGTACCAGACGTAGCCTGAGGGCTCGCCCCAGCCGGCGGAGAGTTCGGAGCCGATGGCTGCGACCACTGGCACGCACCAGAAAGAGAGGCCGTAGCCGATTGACAGGATCTATGAGACTGGTCAGCTGTGTCGAGGAGTAGTATACATCGTAATGAATTTGTGGTGCAAAGTACGTACGAAACAGACGATCCATGTCTTGAGCGTTACGACCGGCTCCGCATCTTCCTCCACCACGCTTCGTTCCACTTCAGGATCGTGCGTGGTCTTCTCATTCGGTGACTCGGGCGCACTGCTCGTCGTCTCTTCAGATGGTCCTTTCGCCAACAACGCCGGATGCTGCGCCGCAGGCTCTTGGACCTCCTTGGCCAAAGCGGCAGAGTGTTGCGTCTGATCCTCGTTGACGACGCTCATCGTGAGGCTGCCTCCTGCCTGACTTCAACTGCAAGCCCTCCCAAAAAGAGAGATGGTTCAGGGGATCCACGAAATGAAATGAGCGAGGATGGCCGTATGATGAGGCGATATGTTACAAACTTGTATATTGAAGACTATGGCGAGGCTAGTAGACTATCCTCGGATCGAGGGCTAGAGGCCGCTAGGACGGAGTGCTTTCACAAGCCGTGGTGCACAAGACTTGTTAGAGGCTGCCTGTCTGCCGGGAGGGAGCGTATCATCGTTCTTTTCGTTCGGCCAGTCGGGTGTGACTGTGACATACAGTCGGCGGCCACGTTTTGTTTCGCTTGCGGGAAAACCGGAGCTCGGCAGAATAGGTGTTGACGATCTTTCAAAGGCGGCCGTGGGTTCTCCAGATGAGCATAATCTTCCAGTCGAGCACGGCTTGGCGGAAAGCGTTGTTGGGATGCAGGTCAGGATAGCTAAAGCTCGGTCCAGCGAACAACCGACAGCAGTCCCTGTCACTGACCCTTGCACTGGCAGTCCCTCATATGCGCGCCGTCCCTGGCGATCGTAAGGTGCGCCGGAGCTAACGGTAAGTGGGTCCTAGGAGGTGATGGGGGCGCCCTTGTGCCTTGCATTGCCGTTTCGGGAGACATACCCGGAGGAGTCTGGCGGGTCAAGGGATTGTTCTGTATCACGAGATCTATATTGCAATGCACCCAGGTCTTCGTTGCCCTTGATTGTCTCAAACCTCTAGCGCGTACATATGTGGAGAGGAAGGGAAGTTTGCAGCAGTCTTGCACGTGGCGCTGAAGAGTGTCCGAGGCTCGCTGTGTGCAACCTGCAAAGCGGCTGTTTAGACGAATAGAAAGACGATTCGTCCTGACTTCGTGCTTCTTCGTTCTGGTGGACAAATCTGTTGCCTCTATCTTGTCTGCTGAATCATGCTGCAGCTACTTGTCACGAGTCCGCACCAGAGACTTGCCAGGCACCAAAGCCATACGCATAAATATGTTGTGGTCTCGAAGCAATCAATGTCTGGTGCAAGAGCCAGATACGTTTCGTTGAGACTTTCTGCAGCCACTTCATGCGCTTAGTATACCGAACTCTGCTGTGTGTCCGAGTATTATTCATGGCCGTTGTTGCCATGGCCTTAGTTCTGTCATTACCTGTGGCCCGCGGTCGATGGCCGATCACTTCTTGGGGCTCTCTTCCGTCGATACCCGATATTCCCTCGTAATATAGATGTCATTGCCAGTATCCTCGTGCGCCTTGGAACCCGTACCACTCTCATCCACAATAATGACTTCCTCATCGCTGGCACCCGAACTGAGTCTCTTTACGCCTCTCCCATGTCGCCAAGTGTGGGTGTTGTGCATCTCGAATAGTTTGTCGATTGGATCCGCTCGAGAATCTGTTGCGGAGCCGCCGTGCTTTGTGAAGCCGCTGCTGAATCCCTCGCTGCCGTACGCTTCGTTCCGGGGCTGTGTCGTCTCGGGAAACCATGTCTTTCTGCTGAAGAGTGGCTTGATGCCAGGTAGGGATACAGTAATGGCAGCCACGAAGCCCTCGCGATCTGCCCAGCCCAAGGCGATCGGAAGGTCAGATATCGACTTGAGGCTGTAGTAAGCACGCAATATTGTCGCTATTATGACGAACATGCCGGAGCCAAAGAAGGCGCCAAGCACGAGTTTCTTGGACCAATGCACCTTGACCTTGAACAACAGCGGCATCGGAATCAGCATGATGCCAAAATCCGTTCTGCACTTTGTCAGCTCATCCCTGCGCCCTGCCCAGCCAATGTTTATACACATACAAACAATTCATGACAGCAATCACGATGTAGTTGGGTCCACGAATCGTGCAGTTGTCTCCAGGATAAGGCTTTATTTGCCAGCTTCGCCAAGGAGGAAGGCATATGCAGACATGTGTCAGGACACAGACAAGCCAGGTCGCGAACGTGAAGATGCCCATCGCAGCAGCAACTTTCTCCTGGGCCGCAAGACCAGTGCTACTCACGGTCAGCTGTAACAGCCCGTATAGCCACCACTAAGATCGACTAACCCAATTTTGTAGTACAGATCAAGAAGCACACCCTTCAAGCACCAGAGGAAGCAGAGGTACCAGATCCAGTTCAAAAAGGCCAGTTTGGAGCCAAGCACCAATCTTGGTACTACGCTGTCTGGAACCTCCATCGCAGTCTGTACGTTCAAACCGATGTTGTTGCCATTGGCCTCCAGCAGGTATATACCAGCCGTCATGAGGCTGTAGAATATGGTGGCAGCAGCCGCAAAGGCATCTCCAAGCTGAAGGCCACGAAAGCCCACCACTTTGATGCGTGCGAAAAACCGCAGCAACAGGAACGATATTGCTATGCCATACTCCGTGAAGGTCTCGGTCATTAGATTGTAGGCCATCTTGTCGACTATTCCTAGCCGCAGCAGAACCGGACAACGATCGAATCCAGGAAACCGGTCAAAGCGAGTGAGATTTCGTCGCCCCCAGAGTATTGTCCTTGAGGTGGTCTTTGACCACTCAGTTATGACATGCCCGCCGTATTCCGATCGGCCTGACTCCTAGGATCGACCCCGAGCGAATCTATTACTGGACTTATATCTGCTTGGCGCGAGCCTTGAAGCATCGACGACTGTGTTGGCCCTCGTTCACCTCATACTTAGCAGGCACAATTCTACGGTGGCATGATCGGCTATCTGAGTCCGATGCTGTACTCCTGAATCGACCATCGTGCTTTAGCGATGTGCATAGATGCAGAATCCCACTTCGAAACAGCTGGGTGTAAGACCCTTGCCGCATAAGCAGGGCTGCGCATGGCGGAAGACGTCGTTGACCACAATTTTCAAGCGAATCGATACGCTCGGGGATGCGGGAGTCCAGGGCCTCCATAGCAAAGAGAATCGGGAATTAATTCTGGATCGTGTTAGTAAGCTATGTGATAGATTGAGAGCGAACTTCGTATTCCATAAGGTCCACACAGCCTTCAAAGTCGTTGAAACAGCGGTGGGTCAATAGCGCTATCATAGTGTCTTGCTTTGACAAGGAACGATGACAGGGCCCTATAGCGTGGTTGTGGAGTCTCGGACATGCCATCTACTCCGGCTGTGCAGTTGTGATTGGAGACAGCGCTTACCGATGACAAGGGTTCCCAGGTCCGTTACCATTTGTGGCGTGAGCTCCATCAACTTCATCAACCTCTCGCCGATCATACTTGACCTCTTGCATTACCTCAACGACGGTCTTCACGCCTTCCAGGATTAATTTGCCGCCTGATCCCTCTCTTGACCATTAATTATCGGTACAGAAAGCGGATATGCTTCGGGATATTTGCGAGCTGCCGGCCATGCTGTCGGGTTGATACCGGGACAATGGCTCGTTACTGCAGGTGCAGTCGCAGATCTATGCAAGAGACCGGCACTGTCGTCGCTGCGCCGTATCACAAAGTCCTCGTCCATGAGTGTTTTGTGACATTAGACTTGTCGCCGGAAACGTCAGGCTAACCAGCAAGATGGCAACACCAAACGGAGCGTCCGATGGTCATCTAGAGGCGAACGTGCCCGTGACTAGCGCTGGAAACGGTACGGTCAGCGATCACATCGAGGACGCAACAAACAGCATTGCAGCGAATGAATGTGACCGACATGGCAGGGTCGCCATCGTCACGGGAGCCACAGTATGAGCCTTGCGATTGGCGATACGAATGATCGTGAGGCTGACGTTTACGTCAGTCAGGAATGGGTATAGACATTGCCAGACATCTGCACCAGAAAGGCTGGAACGTTGCTATCGTAGGCCGCAATGCAGCTGCTGGACAGAAGGTGGTAGATCAGATTGGCGACGCACAGAACGCACGATTCTTTCAATGCCATCTTGATAGCTATGCTTCACAAGCCGAAATGCACAAAGCTGTCTGGAGCGTCTGGGGTCGTCTCGATCTTGTCTGCGCCAATGCAGGCATCGTCGACAAAGGAAGTCTGTACCAGTATGCCTGGAGAGGGAGAAGTGTGGAGGAGATACCTCCTGAGCCAGACCTCCAATGCACAGATATCGATTACAAAGGCGTGATCTATGGCGTCCAGCTTGCAACGCATTTCATGCGGCACAATGCTACTCCTGGTGGCAAGATCATCGTCAATGCATCGATTGGTGGAATCTTCCCGCATCGATCCTATCCTGAATATTGCGGTGCCAAAGCGGCCGTAATCCAGTACGTTCGTGGAGTCGCGCCGCTGTTGAAGAGCAAGGAGAACATCCTCTTGAATGTTGTTTTGCCTGGAGCGGTAGCGACACCGATTGTGCCAAAGGAGATGATTGAAGCTGTGAGCCCGGAATGTTTGACCCCAATCAGCACAATCATAGCCGCGCATGACAAGTTCATCGATGACGAGAGCGGAATTGCCGGACAGGCGTTGGAGGGGTCGGTGGATAAGCTTATATACTATGATCTTCCGGAATATGGCAATGGCTTCAAGACCAAGCGAGCAGTGACCGTTTGGGAGCCATTGTTCAAGATTATGCATGGTGAGGAGTCCGGTCTGCCGGACGCCATTCCTTGAGCAAATGGCAAGTGCATGTAGGAATTCCAATATCAAAGCCGATGCTCAATCCGTTCTTGAATCTCAGCCCTAAGATGCATAGGTTCTTAGTCCTTGATGACGCCACCCTTCTGATTTTCGACACTCGTCGCTTCCATGAGTCCTTTCATAGCATCATCACAGAACTCGGGCACAGTCCTGATATAGTGCTTGTTCAAGTTGATTTCCACGGCCTGTCCGTACGCCTTTTCGGCTGGAACTGTGACGCCATTGGCATCTACCAGATCCGTGCCATCAACCAATTGGAGGACCACTTCAACGATCTTGTCGACTGGCGTGAAGAGATGGCGCGGAAAGTTTGACCAGCCGCCAGGACCAACCAAGTTCGTTTCAACAATGCCCGGACAGATCGCATTAGCGCGAACCCCATCGAGGCGGCAGTGTGCGGCTATTGAGCGCAAGAAACCCAGTACTCCATCTATGAAGGTAGATTAGCATGTAAACTCGATGTTGTACGGCATGCATAGCAATTACGTTTCGCAGCAGTATACATTGGCGAGTAATCGGACGGATATAGAGATCCGCAACTCGCGGTCAATACCAGGCTGGCGTCTCGTCCCTCCGCTGGAGACTGTCTGAAGTAGTGCAGAGCCAGGTGCGTGGTGTTCACAACTCCCTTTAAGTCCACATCTATGCTGAGAAGATCTGGACACGGCGGCGGTTCATCGCCGGTCTCATGTCTGGCGTAGAAGTTCTTCTTCTCAATCACACCCGCATTTCCGAAGACGAAATCTAGCCTGCGACCACTGGACGTGAATGCAGACTTGAATGCGGACGCCTGCGATGCGTAGTCCACCACATCAGTCTTGTGGAACACAGTATTGTGGAGCTTGCTGGCGACCTCCTGGCCGGAGCTCTCGTTCACATCAAGAATGTGGACTTTCCAGTCGCCACGCTTGGCAAGAGCCTCTGCGACTGCTAGGCCCATACCCGAAGCTTCATAGATGATCAGTCCACGCCCAAACGCAGTCGCATGATAGAATGGACATACCGCCACCGGTAATGATTGCAACTTTGCTCGCCATCTTGTCTGTGACACTGATTGTTTGCGCGTGAACTGCTTTCCCACTAGACTGAAGCGTGCGTCCGCAGGCCGATAACAAAAGTTGATTATACCGCTCTACGATCACGTCTCGTATACGGTGAAACCGGGCGCCGCATCTCTCCGGCCACTGAGGCCTCCTAGCACCTTCGGTCGTGAAGGCGGTACCGCTGTGTAAGAGCTCCCGCTCGATCTCGTCTGGTTGCACGCATCCTGGTGGACTCGTTCGTATCCGCCGATCACCGGCGCTTCAAGCGAGCTGCTTGCGCGGGGCATGTTATCCATGTTCGGTGCACACCTTCTCCCTTGTCATTTTCCTACCCTCACGTCGATCGGTGGAGGAGTGTTCGGCATGGCTTAGCGGCAAGCGGCATGAATGCGGGAGTGAGAAGTCTGGCCGCGGCCACATGTCTCCGGATTGATCATCATGATTGGAGGCACCACGAAAAATACCACCCCAAGTGTTTGTACTTGATCGGGACGGGCTATGAGATATGATTATGCGTCGACATGAATTTGCAGTCGGCCAGACGAGACAAACGTTCGTTCACCGTTACAGTTACACAGCACTGGCCACCTACCAGAAGTGTGACACGCGGCTAGAGCACTTCCTGTAGCTCATGTACCACTGACTGCATCCTCTGTACTGAGAGCACAACAGATGTGAAGACGTCCAGAGTGCGCCATCCGAGCGACAGCATCTCTTCGTCACCAGCAAGGTCCTGTACGGGGCAGAAGTCGACATCGCGTTTCATCGGATGGCGCACCGGATACTGCACTTCTCCAGGACGAGAGGATTCAGATGCCGAATCTCCGTTGTGGATGTTGAGACGACCATCAGGTGAGCAAAGATCGAGAGGAGAACTAAAGTCACGTCGAGAGCTTCAAAAAGGAAGCAGTTTTCGACTCGTGCATTCACTCTCATAGCCCCTCATCGCATCAGTACATCTTACAATGAAAGGCAAGATTGCGCTCGAAGAAGCCTTCATTCTCCCTCGTCAAGAGGAGAAACAGAAATGGTGGGCGGGTCTCTTCGCAGTCGATGCTGAGAAGCATACGCGTGAGATCATTGACATCAACAAGCTCCGAATCGAGAAAATGGACAGGCATGGTGTAGGCTATACCATCCTCTCCTACACAGCTCCTGGCGTGCAAGACATTTGGGAGAAAGCTGAAGCCGATAAGCTGGCCGTAGAGATCAACGACTACGTCGCCGATGCAATCAAAGATCGCAAGGATCGCTTTGGCGCGTTCGCGTGAGTGCTCATTCTGCCCGCTATGGATGAGACGAGACGAGACTCTAACAAACCCAGCACTCTTTCCATGCATGACCCTCAAACCGCAGCGCAAGAGCTGCGTCGCTGCGTGACCAAATATGGCTTCCTCGGCGCGTTGGTCAATGATACGCAACGAACCGACGAATCAGGCACGGAAATGATATTTTTCGACGGTCCGGAATGGGACGTCTTCTGGTCTACAGTCACCCAACTTGGCGTCCCTTTTTACCTGCATCCCAGAAACCCAACTGGCGTCTTCCACGACAAGCTCTGGGCACCGCGAAAATGGCTCATCGGCCCTCCATTGTCGTTTGCGCAAGGTGTCAGTCTTCATCTCTTGGGCATGGTGACCAATGGTGTGTTCGATCGTCATCCAGGGCTACAGATCATCATCGGCCATTTGGGCGAGCACATTCCCTTTGATCTGTGGAGGATCAACCACTGGTTTGAAGACGTCAAGAAGCCTCTCGGGCTGAGCTGCAAGAAGACGATCTATGAGTACTTCAAGCAGAATGTCTGGATCACGACGTCCGGGCACTTCAGTACGAAGACATTGAAGTATTGCATCGATGAGATGGGCGGGACGGATCGCATTCTCTTCTCCATTGACTATCCCTTCGAGTCATTCGAAGACGGGTGTCAGTGGTATGACGCATTGACTGATCAGGACTTGGATGAAATTTCTAGAAAGCGAGTTGGGCGTGACAATGCTGCTGCTCTGTTCCGCCTTCAGGGCTTCAAGGATGCGAAGGCATGATATGATGCACTCGTGGACAGTGATAGTATAGCTTGGTATCACAGTCAATTTCGCCTTCAGACGGACGAATGCTTGCTATCAGGCGCCTTGATGAATCCTTTACTGGGACGTGTATGAACCTCATCCCCAAACTCAGCCGTGATGAAGTTCAATCCTGATGTACGTATTGGCCTTTCAGCGAGTTGATGATTGACCTACGAGGTCATTGTACCAATGGATCTAGTTACTGCACATATCATAGTCTCCGCCACGCCCGGTGTGAATGCCACCGCTGACCAATATGTCAGAGCCCGTCGTATAAGCCGCTGCATCAGAGAGCAAATACACCACTGCCGGACTGACATCATACGCGCTACCGATCCTGCCTAACGGTGGCGCAGTATTCATCAGATCGCCAGCTGCTGCAGTCGTGTGGTCTCTTGCCGTCTTCGTTTGGTTCGTCTCGATGAAGGCTGGGCTAACAGAGTTGACCCGAATACCTGCAGGAGCGAGTTCAGCAGAAAGAGCTTTGGCAACCATCCGGACACCACCTTTGGACATGTTGTAGCCCGCCATTCTGTAGCCAGGCAGATTGACATGCGAGGTGATGGACGCAATGAAGACGATGCTGCCAGGAGAATTCTGCTTCTTCATCTGTTTGACTGCCAGCTGTGCCGCGAAGAAAGATCCCATTCCCTATCATTGTAGCAGTCAGTCACGCTCTGAAGCTCGATCTTGGCGGAACGCACATTGACTTGAAGGATCTTGTCGACCTCTTCCCATTTCTGGGTCTCGAATGGTTTGTCGATAGCGATACCAGCGGCAGTCACGATACCATCGATCGATCCCAATGTCTTGACGGCTTGCTCGAAGGCTGCGGTCAAGCTGGCTTCGTTCGAGACGTCGCATTGGAAGTAGTCAGCCTTGATGCCAAATTTCTTGGGCAGATCATGCACAGGTTCCAATGGCGTAGGTCTCAGGTCAAGGACGGCGACGTTGCCACCCATTTCTGCGATATCGTGGGTGATTGCATAGCCAATGCCTGGTCGAAGGAGTCAGCTCGGTCAATTTCCGACACTCGCGTTGGGATCCTACCCATTGCACCTCCCGTGACGATGTAGGATCGTCCCTTGAGAGACAATCTGTCTTTAATGCTAGCCATTTTCGCTCCTCAAAGTAATTTGCTGGATCCTGTAGAGGATTGCTAGATGCAATGGAGTATCTGATGTTCAAACTTGGCTTTTGAGACTTGGTTCTATGTACCAGCTGATGATCTATATAATGCCGTAAAGATGCTGCTCACCTCTGTATTTGATTAATGAGTCTCGGATACTGCTCGCAGGTTCCTGCAGCTAAGGCCCAAGAAGCAGGGTCCGATCAGCATTTCATCTCTCCACACCCCGCCTTCAGCGAGAAGCTTTCCTGTTCCTCGGACCGGCACCTCGACCACCACACCTATGGGTGATTGGACGCGAACGTAACGCGGACCGCATCAATCTTGTTATCTAACTCTGGACCATGGTCGTTGAGGCTGAGATGGTGGCCGGCCCGACCCTGCAGTGTGCGATGGGAGCTGTGACCCGGATCTAGGCCAATGCGTTTGTGCCGCCGACTTGCACTTCTTGCCCTGTGTGCAGAGTCAGGGTACATATCAGGATCGCGTGCTCCTTCACTCTCCCTTCCTGCTCGTCCTTCTGAATGGTTGCATGTAGTGAACGTTTCGTCCAGTCCTGGATGACGACAGAACCAGATTGCCAGTCAACATAACAAAATGGACAAGTATGATTTGGTTGTGATCGGTGCCGGTAGGTTTTCTCCTGTGTCGAAGTGTTGATGCCAAATGCGGCAGACTGACATTGGACCGATGTGCAGGTTGGCATGGTCTTGTCGCTGCTAAAGTGTATCTCGAGCTACACCCCAATGAGAAAATCCTGGTTCTAGAAGCAGAGAGCAGCTGTGGCGGGACATGGTCACAAAATCGCCTGTATCCTGGACTGAAGTCGAACAAGTAAGTCTCGCAAGGAGCAGAGCCATTGGTATATTAGCTGCACATTGCTCACGTGTCGATAGTCTGCTCGGCACCTACGAGTACCCGGACTATCCAATGACAACGGAGGTTTATGGTGTGAAGCCTGGGGAACACATTCCAGCGGCCGTGCTCCATCGATACCTGACAGATTTCGCCAAGGAATTTGGTGTGTTTGCAAGGACTCGTTTCAACACCAAGGTGAACAGCATTGAAGCCCTGGAGAATGATCAATGGCGAATCACAGCCTCTTCAGAGCAAGGATTGCAACAGCTTGACACCAAGAAGATCATTCTTGCATCAGGCCTGACTTCACAGCCCAATATGCCAAGTTATGTGGGCATGAAGGAGTTTGACCGTCCGATCTTCCATGCCAAGGACTTTTGCCGCAACGGTGATACCGTGAGCACAGCCAAGAAGGTTGTGATCGTCGGCGGAGCGAAGTCAGCCATGGACGCCGCTTACGCCTATGCTGCGAATGGCGTCGAAGTAGATATGGTCATTCGCGAGAATGGCAACGGGCCAGTATGGATCTCGTATCCGTGGGTGATGGGTGGCAAGAAGCGCCTCGAGCAGCTTCTCTTGGTCCGATGGATGACCTGGTTTTCTCCTTGCATCTTCGGCGGCCTAGACGGCTACACCTGGATTCGTAACTTCCTCCATGGTACAGCTGCAGGACGATTCGTGGTGAAGCAGTTCTGGGGCGGACTCGAAGGCGAAGTCCTTGAGAAGAACGGCTATGCATCGAATCCTGAGTTGCAGAAACTCCAGCCCTGGAACTCCGCTTTCTGGATTGGAAGTGGGCTCAGCATCCATAACTATGACGCCAACTTGTTCCAGATGGTGAAGGATGGCAAAATCCGGGTGCACTCGAAAGTTGATGTTGACCATCTGACAAAGGGTAATGTCCACCTGACCAACGGCGAGATCCTCAATGCCGATGTCCTGGTCGCGGCCACAGGATGGCGCAAAGAGCCAGCAATAGACTTTATCAACTTTGGTGATGCTGGAATTGGGCTGGCACTGCCGGAAGAAGAGCAGAAGAGGCTAGCCACAGCCGCGGACGAGAAAGTGCTCAGCAAGTTCCCTCGACTACGCGACCAACCAGCTCTCAACTTCAAGCAGCCAAAGAGCCCTTTCCGGTTGTACCGATACATTGTGCCGCCAGCACTCAAAGCAAGACGCAGCATAGCTTTCGCGGGTCTAGTATCCTCTGTCTGCACAGCAACAGCAGCCAGCGTTCAAGCGCTGTGGATTTCTGCTTTCCTGGACGGCAAGCTCGACTATGAGGCTTCAACTTCTGAAGAGGTCACCGACGAAGTAATGCTGCACACGCAATGGAATAAATGGCGACATCCGACCGGTTATGGCGCCAGCTTGCCAGATTTCGCGTTCGATGGTCTTCCATATATTGACTTGATGATGAAAGATCTTGGCCTGAAAGTCAACAGGAAGAAGAATATGCTGGCAGACATTTCGGAGCCGTATGGTCCGCCAGACTTTGCTTGCATAGTCGATGAGTGGAAAGAAGGGCATGCTAGGTGATGAGGATCTGTGCTGTAGGTTAGGTGCAGTCAATGTTGAATGACGTTCTACTTAGCAGTACAGGTCCTTGTCATATGGGGTATGCCACTTTAGCGTAGCTGGCGTTTTCAATTGCTCTAGCTTAGCGGCTTGCAGGGGAGACGAGCCAATACTAGGCAGAGAAACCGAGTCTAGAGCAGTTTTACACCCTTGTCCGGCGTGGTTGTGAGATTTCCACTGTCATAACCCGACACACAAGCACCTGTATCGCCGCAGACGTGGGTCCGCTCTTACCTGTGGAACAATGAGAGACCAATGGAGAGCGTCATACTTGATAATCGCTCTAGCCAGAAGGCCAGAAAGTGGTCATGGGTAGATGCGCTGCTCCCAACCTAGCTCGTATTGAGCTTGCAACCACATAAGACGGCCTGAAGGAGGTCAAGACCTGACATTGAGCGTCCGCAATCGCGGCCGACTTGAGTATGCCGTGCCGAAAAGATTGCTTCCGACTGCCGTGCAGGCATGTCCGCTCGCGCAGATACGCATATCACGCTTCCGCACGTCCAAAGCTAGAAGCATGGAGCAAAGCGTATGCTATCTTGTGTGGATATCAAAAGCACACAAGGATATCGCTGGCTAATCGAATCGCTTCGCAGGTACCCAGGTGCTCGGACCGAGCACTTCGGCTGGCCCCTATCAGGAAGACAGGCAAGGTCCATTATCACGATATGGAGCAGACGTGGATGCGAACTCTGTAGGTTCAGTACACGAGCACACGGTCCGTACAGACACCTAGCCCTCGAAGCTAGTCAGTAGAACCGCTCTACAAGTACTTGTTCGTCGCATCGACAGCGTAAGAATAAGCTTTCTACCCAAGACCTGTTCATGCTTTACCATTTGCAAAACACATACCATCAGCCTTTCCGGACAAAATGCCTTCAAGAGACGGTTGGAGACAGCTCGACCTTGCTGTTGTAGGCGGTGGCATCGGCGGACTCTGTTCGGCTCTTGCTCTGCGACGAGCAGGTCATCAAGTAACCATTTACGAGCGAGCAGACTTTGCTGGTGAGGTTGGGGCATCGATATCATGCGCAGCCAACGGTACTCGATGGTTGCATGATTGGAAGGTCGACATTGCGAAAGGCGATGGTGTAGTCCTCAAGAAGCTCATCAACAGGGATTGGAACACTGGCGAGCCAGTCAGTGTATACGATCTTGCAGACTATGAGGAGAAATGGGGCTATGTGAGTGTGAGCCTATCAGATCTTTGTTCGCTTGTACTCATCCTCAACGCAGGTCTACTACATGTTCCACCGGCAATTTATGCACAAGATGCTGATGGACAGTGTTCTTGGAGAGGGTGACGGGCCTGCCTGCAGACTGGTTGTCAACCACAAGTGCAAAGACATTGATCTCGAGACAGGCCGCATCACATTCGAAAACGGCGTCGAGGTCACGCACGACGCAGTGATGGGTGCCGATGGCATCGGCTCAGCAGTTCGCGGCATCATCGGCATCAAGCCAGACAGGAAACCAGCAGACCAGAGCTGTCTGCACGCCAACGTCACCACTGAGAAAGCTGTGAAGCTGGGCCTCGTGGACTACTCGCAGAACTCGGCACTTGAGTACTGGGGCGGCCACCACACTTGGAACAAGATCGTGTTGTCGCCATGCAACAGCGGCAGCTTGCTATCATATTACTGCTTCTTTCCGCGCGAGAAAGGAGATTTTACCAACCAGAGCTGGGATGCTGATGCTCCACTGGACGACCTGCTCAGACCTTACCCAGACTTGGACAGGCAGGTCTTCAAGCATCTAGAGATTGGCGAGGAGATTAGGCCATGGCGACTCTGGGTGCACCAGCCGTATGAGTACTGGCAAAAGGGCGTCGCATGTGTCTTGGGAGACGCCGCACATCCAGTAAGCCGGTCCAACGATCATTCCGCCGATTCATGTAGCTGACCTTGCCTCCAGATGTTCCCTCATCAAAGCCAAGGTGCTTGTATGGCTATCGAAGATTCTGCTTGTCTGGGACTCGTGTTTAACAAGGACAATTTTGATGGTGATGTTCGCGCCGCTCTCGAGCTGTATGAGGAGGTCAGAAAGCCGAGAGCAACAAAGGTCCAAGCTGCATCCAGAAGAGCGGCGGAGAATATCCATGAGCGAATTGGTATGAGCCACTCTCAATTAATGGGGTACAGTTTTTCTGACGACTTGCAGGCTTCTCCAGCAACACGGACAACAAGCTGTACAAAGTCGCAGACGAGAGCCAGAAGCTGACTATTGAAGAAATGAACGGGTAAGTCTAGGCTAGCCCAGGCTCGATGGAGCAAAGACTGACTCTTTTGCAGATACGACATGAAGAAGGATGTTGCAGAAAGAGTGCAGAAGAGAAGGGCAGCTGCGTCTTCATGAGGCTGCCTTAACGTGCAGTGACAAGTATCCATTCCACCGGGTAGCCGGGATGCTCTTTACCCTGTTATTATTCAATTCGCCGTAGTTTTAGCGATTCGATTCCTTGAATGACCCCACTCTGCTGTTTCCTGTTTCCTATCAAACTTTCGCTCCGACCAGCAAAGATAAGCCGACTCATGAGTGGAGCACGACGACGTGTGTTCTTTATCAACCATGTCTGTGCCTCTACCATGTCTTCGTCAATTTTGCATCAATGCCACGACCAAAGGTCAAACCGCAAGACCGACAGCGCTCCGAACGAGCATGTCAGCCGTGCAAAGCCGCCAAAGTGAGATGCAGCGGCGAGGCTCCATGCCTACGATGTGCAAAGAGAGGCAAGGTCGAAGGATGTATCTTCTCGGCGACCCCAAGGGCCCGGAGGACGACTGCAACGTCCAATGATGGATTGATGCCTATCCCGGAAGCTGGCCAGCTTGCTCAAAGCACCGCCATGCCATCGCCAATATCGACTAGAGGCAGCATTTCGCAGGATGGGTTAGCAGACGAGTACCCAGAGAACACCGAGGGTAGATTGATGTACAGCTCCAAAGGCGAGAAAGTCTACGTCGGCGAGACCGCTTCCCTATCATTCTTACAGTTCTTGCGAGTCGTGGTCAGGCAACACATGGGCCCATGCGACTTCACGGAGACAGATTTCAAAGACTGTATGCTGGAACTTGATGCAACTCACAATGACGAGCTGCCGCTGAGCGAGCAGACTGTTGAGCAGCAGGATGGGCTGCTTTTGGCCTATACGCAAGCGACTGCGGGTTTCCTCGATCTGCATTCTCCAGAGGAACTTTCGAGTCTGGCGACAGACGTCAGGCAATCATCATTCCGCAGTCCAAAAGCCGTCAAGGATCGTAACGCAATCTTTTGGGCAATGCTGGCCATCGGCGCACAAACACGAAATGATACGTTGAGCGACGCTGTCTACTCTCGACACTACTTCAAGATTGCTCAAGCACGAGCTTTCGAGGATATGCTCTGTGATCCTAGTCTGAGCATGGTCAAGCTGTTCCTGCTCATGGCGTTCTATATGTTTGGTGCTTGCCATAGAAACGCTGGCTTCATGTATCTTGGCGTTGCATCGAAAGCCGCCATTGCTTTGGGTCTGCAGAAATCTGAGCGCAGCTTGAATCTTGCTGCGGGAGAAAGTGAAGCAAGGTAGATTGATCTCTTTCCAGCTCTAAAAAGGCATGTGTGCTGACTATATTAAGATTGCGCTGCTGGAAAAGCCTCAGGGTGCTAGACGGCGTTGTCAATGCTGTACTCGGCAGGCCGAATTGCCTTCCCTCCGCGCCATCGACACCCTCGAACGACGGTGTGGGTGTTGATCCAGCACTATCAGATCGAACGGCGGAGCTTGCTTGCCAAGCCATCTTAGATATGTTGTCCCTCGTCGACGGCCTGGATCTTAAAAGCCGCAAGGGCGCGGTCCGTGAAGTCCCCGAAGCAGTCGAATTGCTAAAGAGATCACGCGCATGGAGCGAAGCTTTGCCCTTTGAACTTCAGCCGGGGCGGACAGCAGCTTTAGGTTCACAGACCGGCACTGCGCAACTTCACGTCACTTGCGCGTATTACTTCACCATCATTCTGGTCACGCGGCCTTTCATGGTTTCTTCTCTGGCTAGACGTCTTCGGGCATCCTCAAACGCACAAGGCATTATTAAAGATGTGACCGATTCAAAGGTGGCTGAATTGGGTCAAGTCTGCCTTGACTCGTCGATATATCTAGCCAAGGCGGCCCACGCGGCACTGACGTCTGGGGCCCTTCTCGGCAACATGTGCATCCTGAAGTAAGCTTGCCCGACCCCAGTCACCCTACCACTGACATTATTGACAACCCACATAGGGCTTGGATATTTGCAGCTGGTCTGCTGATCGGCTTCGCCTTGTTCGGGCGCACTGACGGTAGCGAAGAGCTGATCCGCCCTTTTGAAGACGCTCGCACGGTCCTGGACCACCTACGGCGTTCTAGCGCACAGGCAGCATTATACCATGACATTCTCACAAGCCTTTCCGACGCCATCACCACTCGGACAAATCAGCTGCTGGCTCGACGCCATACGTTGACAAGCCAATATATCCAGCCGCTCTTCTCTGAAGCACAGCAGGAACAGATAGCGGCAGACATGAGCGCCTTGGACGATCCGGCTGTGCAGCAGTCGTTCGGGACAAACATTGGCGACGGGATCCAGCCCATCACCGCTTTCGGTACCCCAATCGCAAACGATGCCTTCTCCATTGACAATTCGCTGGACATGGCCAATATTTCGATGCTGTGGGACGACATTGAATTTGACTGGGCGTCTTTGGATCTGACGTTTCCTGTCTGAAGTCTCCTTCGACATTGAACCACGCCTTTCATCAACCCCATCTGCTCGATGAGCTTCAAAGACGCGGCGACCAGTATATGGTATCAGAAAGCAGCAACCACACTTGCCACCATCCGCCCTCCAGTATGATGTGGCGGACACGAAGCTCCCGGTGGGCGATTCAGAAGTCTTTTCAAGCTTGCGCGGAAGAAATCGTAGCCGGCCTGCCCTTCCTTTTTGAGAAGAACGCACAAATATCACACTCTGTATGGTCTAACGGCAGAGCGAGATGCCGACTCGGCTGCAAGGAGCTCGAACGGTTGCTCGGTGGAGATGGCACCAACCAATGAGTACGCTTCCATAGTCTGGCTGAGGCGCCGTTAGCAAATGCGGATTGGTGGCGCCAAGCACAACATTTCTCAGCAACAAAGGTCTACTACCACACGACTAAGCCTTGTTCCGAGGTTCACGCACAATACCCGCCGATCTGAAAGTGCTTGACGCGACCAGCGTGAGCTGAGCTGGAGCACATGCCTCTCGCGAGGACCCACCGTTTACATGGGCCGTCGCATAAGGCCGGTCAGGATTGCCGATCGTAGGCTCGCGTGGTTAGATTCATGAGGCTATACGAGCCTGGACGCATAGTGCAGTCGCCCAAAATAAGTCTATGCAATGTCGTGAGGAGCCGGAGCTAGAAGCTGAGAAGCTGCTGTTTCAGATGGTCGAGAGTACGCTCAGAATGAGAATATCTGTTAAAGGGATTATGGTGACGACCGATCCGTGACACAGAAGCGGTTCAGGCCCTGAAGCCATCAAGAACCACCGCAATGTTGGTGACATCCTCGTATCGGTTGAATGCGTAGCCACCATAACACCTACTGCACGCAAAACTACCAACGCCCAAGTTGCTCCCCTGACAACATTTTAAGCATTCAGCTGATCCCACTTCATAGCCAGCACAACCTCCGCCTCCACCTTCTCTCCGCCCACTTCTGCCACCTTCTCAAAAGTTCTAATTTTTCCTCTCTCAAAGCCCGCATGGTACAGCACATCACTCAACGTCTCAATCTTCCCTCGACTCTGAAACTTGATCTTGTCCTCCAACGCCACTTGGAATGCCTCTCCCTCCACTTGCTTCGAATCCACTTTCAAGTTCACCACAATCGCCACACCCTTCGGCTGCATAGCATAGATCATGTGTTTCAATCCTTGCAGCACGAACTTCGGGTCCTCGGATTGAACGCCGAAGACTGCGTGGGTGAAATGATCCATGTTCAAATTATCTACTGATTCCACGACGCAGTTGCCGCCTTCGACGGAGGAGATGTCCGTGTCAGAGGCTTGTTGGCCGGGACGAGAGACGACCGTGATCTTGGGTCCGTAGGGCGTCCGGACGTCCTTGGTCGCTTGCGCGATGGCTGATGCGACGCCCGCGTCACTAGTCAAGATTGTAGACTCGCCGTGAATTTTGATGCGGCCGCCATATTCATCAAGCACCTGGCGCAGAATTTCTGGGATAGCTGCTGATGATCGTGATGACATTCTGATGCTGCTAGATTTGTCTTCTATGCGTTGATCAGTCGATGTGTGGGGTACAGGTGTTTTCGTGCGGATGGGTAGTTCAGTGTGCAGCATCAGTAATGAGATATACAAGTGCACTATGGATGTTGTAATGTAGATCGCATGATGTGAAGTCGGGGCGGCATCCATTGGGCCGAGGTGGGATAGCTACCTTTATACTGACATAAAGCTGTTATTGCCGGCTCTTGATTGCGCTCTCTCCCACAGAATCATGCCGCCTCGCCAACCACATATGAGCACTCCCTCATCTAGGTGGTTCGGGAACTTAGACATCAACGATGGAGTAGTTGAGATTTGGCAATGACGAGAACGAATGGACGTAGTATCAGTTTGCTGACGTCGAGTAATTTCTCAATAAGCAGCAAGCATCTGACTAGAGTCTTTCCTAGCTACTCCTACATTGTACACCCTCATCTATCAAATGTATAGTCAAGTACGCCGTCAACCAGTCAGTCGCATGAACAATTCACCCAATCGACGGAACGCCTCCCGACCAGCTGACACCAATGGCTTACCCACTTGACGTACTGCCCGCAGTCCCAGTCTCCGACTGCGACCTTCCGCTGACTCCAGACCGAGCCCTTCTCCCACGCGACGCCTCCAACCTCTCCTCACGATTCGAGAAGAATCGCTGCTCCTCCGCGTCAAACAACTGCCTCAACTTCGGCGCAACCGGCTCAGTGGCAAAGTACTCCTCAATCCTCCCATTCTCCTCCTGGTCCAGCCTCCCAGTCTGGAAGAAGTGAGTGAGTGACCCAACAGCAGCCCTGACAAGACGGTGACCACGTGGCAAAAGCTCCCACACGGCCTGCAGCTCAGTCTGCTTGACTGGCGTCTCGCGCATCATCTTCTCAACATCCTGCACCAACAGCTCCGTACCGAAAGGTGTCTTGAAGGCATAGCATGAAGCAAGAATATTAATGAGAATCTCAAGCTTCTTTTCCTCTCCGGCCCTGGTCAACCGAATGTTGTTGGCCCTAAGGAGGTCCGGGTAGTCGTCGAGCTTGCGGTCTTCCATCCAGCTCGTAAGACCAGTGATCGCGCCTCTCATTGGGAGATTGAGGCCGACGGGCACGAAGGTGTAGTTGATCGTGCTTTCCTGAATGTCTTCGGTGGTATTGTGGATTGAAATGTTGGGCTTGGCGGCATTGCTGAAACGTCGAAGTGCCTTGATGTCGACGCCATATTTGATGATCGAGCCGTCAGGAGCAAGGATGTCGACCTTGATCTGGTACTTCTTCTTTGACGGTGTGCGAGCCTGAGCTCTGGTGCGGCCTTGGCCAAGCTTAGAGCCGGAACCGATCTTCGTCGCGGTGTCCATCGAGTTGGCGGATGTTGTGATATGATTTGTGATAAATGTTGTGGTAGGAGATGACTGGATTTCGCTGCAATCTACACGAGCTAGTGAGGACTTGCTTGGATCTGTATATATCGGCAGTAGCAGTCTGTGTCTCAACGGTGGTGTGGTTGATGGAAAGTGCAAGGAGCAGGAAAGAAGAACGGCTTTTGTACTCAAGCGAACTTGTGAATGTGCGTTGGCTACATCCAGTGACGGGACGTGCATTCTGCTTTCACAGCACGAGCTGGATGACGCTCGAAATTGCAACGCCGCGAGCATGTGAAAAGGACTTCGAATCTGGTTGATGTGAAAGCAGCTTGCTCACAGCCCACTCGTGTGTGCTGTCAACCGGCATGGTCGTGTTACAGGCAATGTATTTTACCATTTCTCGGAGACGGAAATTGTACATCAGGACGTACCTAAACAGGTACATATCTAGGCTTGGTTCTCATGTGAGCCTGTTGCTCTCGATCAGGGTACGAGAAAGTGGTTCACACTTCGAATGTCCTGTGAGCTGAGAGCCAACAGCACATTGTCTCTGTACTGCACGAAGGTCGAAGTGAATACCATTGTGACGATATCATTGGTGACATCCTGGAAGCGGCGACAGCGAGAGGGCAGACCCTTTGATGAAAAGTCCGATCGCTGCAAAGCGTCTGTGTCAGCATTCCTCCAGGCGCGCAGTATCGCTGAAATCCATCGGGATGAATGCTCACTGCGGCCTTACTGTCGATCTCCCATGACTTGTGGCTTGTGTGCGGCACAAAGCATACGTTAAGAGGATTGCGGAGTATGTAATGACCTGCTTGCTAATTTGTATGGTTGTTCGGCCTCTCAATCAGGGCGAACTTTCGCCAATTGGCTTGATGATGCTTTATAAGCCAGCAGAATGCGCAGAATGCTTCGTTGTCGGGCCAAGGTTGTCTTGAAGGGAGACAGAGCTCCCACAAGCATTGTGACGAGCCGATACGGACTTTCAATCACATTCTTGGGAGCGAGTAGGGAGCATTGCCCTGATGATCATACTGTAGCATGCTGGTCTGTGGGGACATCTTGCTAAGAGAACATTCGAATGTCAGCTGTAGAATCCCTAGTAGCAATGGGGGGGAATACTTTCGGCGTCATGATACGGTCCAGAAGAGGCAAGTGCTCTGAGAACATGCCGAAAGCGGCCCAAAGCTCCTACAGGATTTTGGGGCTAAGTAGGCCAAGCCGTGGCTCTCCTTGCCGATCATGTGTCACTGACCGGCCCGGCCATGCCGTCTCTACAGTCCATAGTCGAAGGCTGGCTTAGGAAGGTGACTCTCGCGTCTGTCATGCTTTGGAGATGGACGAAGCGGAAGCTTACCTCGATAAGATTCAGACCCTTGATGGGCGCAGCCTGCAGGTACCTCAGTACTCGCAAGATCGTGCCAATATCTTGCTAATAAGCAAGCTGCATCAATTCCGCTCGAATCATCATTTGCAGCCATTCAGAGCACGAGGCCTGCAAGGCGGCCATCACACATTCCCGTCGGCAATAATGCTTCGAGTTGCGTTCTGTCATCGCTGCTCAATATACAACAATCCACACGATTCATTCAGCCAACCCAGGACAATGACGAGAATCGTGGTCCAGACTGTTGAGCAGAGCTGTGATCCTGTCTGAGGCATCTATACACCGTACAGGATCTTCGTGATTTGCTACCCTCCTTCAGACATTACTGACCAACAAATCGTCCCACTCACCATGCTACAAACTCACTAGTCTGTAGAAAGGAGCATGAATGAACTGCCATATGCACAGCGACACGTGCCCCCGTGTTCTCCAAGTCTTCGTGCAGCCACGGAGAGCTAAAAGCGACGGCCGCCAAAGCTTCCTTCTAGTCCACTTCGCATAGTCTGCATCGCCGTCAAGATGGAAACCTACATGCATGCTCTGGCTCTGCTGCTCTGCATACCTAGTCGAAGCTACGGGTCAATCGAGACGTATGCTGGCCGCCAGCGAATTCTGGCGAAGCCTACCATTTCACCCGATACCTGGTCGCCTTGGATTCTACGCTGCCTCACTGCCTTAGAGTTCATTCGGGAACTATATCCCAAGCCGGAACGCCTCTCAAGGCGCCTTGTCGCCTGAAGCGGAAAATGTTGTCTCAAGAAAGAAGCCGTGGCGCTGTAAGTGTGTTCAGCAAGCGTGTAAACATTTTCGTGGCTTGCCTCGACTCGCTTGGCTATCCGCATCTCCATTTCATGCGCTCGATCGTGGCTGGCTGTATAACGGGGAGATGCTCCGTAGCTGCTACCACAGAGAGGCACCAAGTAGGCTCCGGGCTTAGTATATATGACTGGCCATTCTTTGCCAGGTGTGTCGCCGTTAAGGGTTCCCACTCTCGACGTTCTTGATCTTCCCAACATGCCGGCAGTCCTCGTTCTGAACCTGATATTGATTGCGTACGGGATCCCAGCAGCCGCTGGTCCCGTACAGCACGACGCACGAGCAGCCACTACTTGCCCTGCTGGTACGCTGCCAAACAGCTTGACCATGAGGGCACCACAACTGATGATTGTTCAGATACCTGCTTCTGTTCTGTGAGGCTCATTCCGGCAGTCGCGTCTATCGCAAGCAAATTCTGCAGCTCGTATATCCGTTATACGCCGACGGTCACTACGAGCACACTCAGTGTCACCACGTCCACGTCAATAAGCACTTCCACCATCAGCGTTACACCGGCCCCAGTACGCCCGTGCCACACTCCAGCATTTGCGACGACTGTCACTGACTCGCGAGATGCTAGGTCACGGCCTTTCAGACCAATTCTGTGACACCTCCTGTCGCTCAAGTCACTTCATCGTGCGTGACTGTGACGGCTCTGACCACCACAACATTCAGCACCTCTGTCGCGTACCCGACACGCGCTTCGCGGGCCGGCGGCAATAACAACAAGAGGGCCATCGCTGCGGTGTCGACGACATCTTCATCAAGCCGAACGACCTCTTCGTCCGCCCAATTGGCGACTAGTGTCTCTGCTGCAGTCTCGACGTTTTCAGCAGCATTAGCGTCCAGTTGCGGCAGCGGTAATGCTCTCACCTCGAAGATCAGCAGTGCATGCTCATGCTACCTTGGGTCCACCAAGACGGTGACTCAGACAAGCCTTAGCACTGCTAAAGCATCCACCGTCACCACAACCTCCACGACTTTAACAGCGAGTGTCAGTGTCCCGTCACGCTGAGCCCACTATGTCATCCATGCTAACTCGCGCTGCTCAGACGACGACCCAGACGCTCTCTGTCACAATCTCCCAATCCACATCAACACAATGCTTGACCGCGACGACCACCTCGACCGTCTTAGCTGGAGGCGGCGTCCGGACCTGCGGCGTCCCTATCGTAGCATACACGACAGGCGGCACCATCACTTGCCCAACCACCACAACATCAGGCACAGAACCAAGCGCCACAATGGGCCGCTTCCGGATCGAAGGCAACGACAATGAAGGCACTCTCTTCGACGGCTGCATCGCCTCCGGGCCACGCGAGATCACGACCCCAAGCGGCGGTACACACCTCTGCGACGGGACCAACGACGGCGCCCACTCCACTCCGGGAGGCACCGGCACGACGCAGATCGATGCCGCCGGCGACCTGAACGGCTTCGACTTCGACGGCACGTACTCCACCACGTACAGCGACTTCTTCATTCAACGGATCGGCGCCTCGAGCCAGACGGGCAACGAATATTGGGGCATTCTACGTGACTACCAATACACGTCCGCTGGTGGCTGCCAGGAGTACAGCAGCCCGGGTCAAGTACTCTGGGCGTTTAATGCGTTCAACAAGAATGCTTTCCTTAGCTTGTCGTCAGAGTACGCAGTCGTGACGCCTGGTGCGACGGTCTCATTAATTGTGTCGGATGGGATGAGTGGCTCGACTTTTGCGGGTGCGAATTTCGCTGGTGCGACGTCTGGGTCGGATGGGAGCGTGACGTTCACGGCGCCGATGGCTGAGGGGTGCTACCAGTATAAGGCGACGGGGAGTGGTGCGTTGAGGTCGCCGGCGTTTTATCTAGGTGTTGTGAATAGTCTGTGAGTGGCGAGCGAGTGGGCCGGTAAGTAGAAGATGTGAATCATGGTTTTGGTTGTGATACTTGCTTCCTTGTCGCTCGTGAAGTTATGTGCTCTCAGCTGGTTGGCCGCTGTCACCTACAGACCCCTCGCCAGCAATGAAGGAAAACATATCTCGGCGGCATGACTCCCATCTGAAGCTCCAACGTGCTCTCGGTATGTGCCCGCTTCGGACAAGATCCTGGGTCTCGGGAGGCCGAGTGCCGCTCCCCTTGCCTATCCATTCGCGGGTCCGTCCATGCTGTGTTTACTACTACAAAGCGGTTGCAGGCCGGCTTGGGATGATGATTCACGTCTGTCATACTTCTTAGGTGGACTAAGCGGAAGCGGGCTGCCGATATTTTGATAGGCCGCGGACGGGCACGAGACGGGGAAGGTGGAGGAGCCGTGCGGCTCTTGGAGACCTCCTTGGCGCGTGCATCTAGCCTGAAAGCGAGAATAAGAATAGATGCCAGAGCTTGACGCGTTGAAACGATTGAAGTTTCGTGTTGCTTCTCTTCCCAGGAGCTACCCTGACACTGTTCTCGATTAACACTATGGTCATAGCGACGACGTGAACAGCAGGTCTGCACACAACGGACACCCAAGACACTAGGACCCCACTGTGTCGCACCCGGGGCCCACGGGCCTCCAATGTCATGTATGGAGAGCTCCACGTCGTCACGTACCCACCCGCGACACCATGTGGAAGACCGCGATGAAGCCGATCGTCGTCTGCCGTCCTTACTTGGAATTGTGATGGCAAAGGTTCCACTTTTGTGAAGACGTTCGATCGTCAGGCACAGCACGGCAGAATGCTGGAACAATAAGTAGGTCTGCAGGTACGCTTCTTGAAATCCCTCTTCCCTTCGCACCTCTGGTGAGCTGTCTCCCTCACAGCCCAGCATGCCTTCTCTGCTATCTTCCCTCGCGTTGCTTGCGACTACAGCCCTAGCACAGGATGGATGGAACAGTGGTAATCAATCTACAGAGGGCATCTTTCCGGGCACAGTGTATCCCGGCTACGAGTCAGAGAACCCGGTCGTGATCGCAGGAGCACACTTCAACCAGACTTCTCCACCCAAATATCCTTCGCCATGGGGTGAAGGCCTAGGCGATTGGGGCGATGCGTACGACAAGGCAAGAGCTTTTGTTAGCCAATTGACACTGCTTGAAAAGGTCAATTTGACCACGGGTACTGGCTGGGAGCTGGAGAGATGTGTCGGGCAGACTGGCTCGATACCGAGACTCGGGTTCAGAGGGTTATGTTTGCAGGACAGCCCGGTTGGCTTAAGAGATACAGACTTCAACTCTGTGTTTCCAGCTGGTGTCAACGTTGCGGGTGCGTTGGGCCCATTCACAAGCAGAGAGTTACGCGGCTGACAGACCGACAGCAACATGGGACCGCAAATCAGCATACACCCGGGGCCGCGCCATGGGCCAGGAACATGACGGCAAAGGAACTGATATCCAGCTGGGACCGGTCGCTGGGCCATTGGGTCGGTCAGTACTGATGGGTAGGAGGGAGCTTACGGTCTGAGACATTCACTGACCTTCTCCCCATTGCAGTGCTGCGGCCGGAGCGCGCAACTGGGAAGGTTTCTCACCGGATCCAATCCTGACAGGCCAGCTTTTCGCCGAGAGCATCAAAGGTATTCAGAGCGCTGGTGTGATGACATCGGCGAAGCACTACATTGCATACGAACAAGACCACTTCCGACTCGTGGACGACTCAACAACCTATGGCTTCAACATTTCGGAGCCGATCTCGGCGAACCTCGACGATGAGACACTGCACGAGTTGTATCTGTGGCCGTTTGCTGGTAGGAGTGAACTGACGAGTGGGAAGGAACACGCTGACATGCTTTGCAGATGGCGTCAAGGCTGGCGCGACGACGGTCATGTGCTCGTACAACCAAGTCAACAACTCTCAGGCATGGTAGGTCCAGCATGCATCAATGAGAATGACACTTCATCTGACTCTGTATCTTTCGCTTGAAGCCAAAACAGCTACATCCTCAACTACTTGCTCAAGGGTGAGCTGGGATTCCAGGGAGCAGTCATGTCTGACTGGGTTGGTACTCACTCCGGCGTTGCATCAGTTCTGGCTGGTCTTGGTGAGTCCTCGCTATGACTGACAACCCTGAAACAATCATCTGACATGCTCCGCAGACATGACCATGCCTGGTGACTCTGATTATGACTCTGGAGACTCGTTCTTCGGTGGCAATCTCACAGTCGCGGTTCTGAACGGCACCGTGCCAGCTTGGAGGATCGACGATATGGCTGTCCGCATCTTGGCAGGTTTCTTCTACGTTGGCCGTAACGTGACTCGCGACCCTATCAACTTCTCGTCTTGGACCACCGACACCTACGGCTGGGAGAACTTCTACGTCGGCGAAGGAGGGCACGGATGGGGTCAGGTCAACGAGCATGTCGACGTCCGCGCTGGGGGTGACCATGCTGCCATTATTCGCGACATTGGTGCCCGCTCTACTGTTCTGCTCAAGAATGTTAACAACACCCTCCCTCTCACTGGCAAGGAGAAGATTACGGCAGTCTTTGGCGCGGATGCTCGCACTCCTGTTGCTGGCCCCAATGAGTGCTCTGACCGTGGATGCGACAATGGCACATTGGCCATGGCCTGGGGCTCAGGCTCGTCGAATTTCGCTTCGTTGGTTAGCCCGGACTTTGCGATTCAGAACGAGGTGCTCTCACACGCTCACGGCGCTTACGAGAGCTCACTCGACAACTGGAAGCTTGACACCGTCGGTACTCTCGCCCGTCGAGTGGATCAAGACGGCGGCGTTGCCATTTTCTTCGCCAATGCCGATGCTGGAGAGTGGTACCTCGAAGTCGGCGGCAACCTAGGCGAGAGAAATAACTTGACGTTCTGGCAGGGCGCTGACGAGGCTCTTGCGGTCGTCGCTGGTAACTGCTCCAACACTATCCTAGTGGCTCACACTGTTGGTCCTGTCTTGCTGGAGCAGTGGGAGAATCACCCTAACGTCACTGCCATCCTCTGGGCTGGTGTTCCTGGCGAGCAGAGCGGCAACAGCATTGCTGATGTGCTTTACGGCCGCGTCAACCCTGGCGCCAAGCTGCCATTCACCATCGGCAAGAACAGGACCGACTACGGCACTGACATTCTGTACAACGTCAATCAGGATGTTCCGCAGCTGGCCTTCACTGAGGGTGTCTTTATCGACTACCGCGCGTTCGACAAGCACAACGTGACGCCTACCTACGAGTTTGGATTTGGTCTTTCGTACACCAACTTCACTTACAGCAATCTGCAAATCCAGAAGTTCACCAACGTCTCCGACTACGAGCCTTTTACCGGCTACACCATCCCGGCGCCGACATACGGCAACATCTCCAACGACTCAGCAGCCTACACCTTCCCGGCCAACTTCTCCAGAGTCCCACTTATGCAATACCCCTGGCTCAACTCGAGCAATCTCTCTGCAGCCTCCGCAAATGCCAATTACGCCAAGCCAGGCTTCATTCCAGCCAACGCGCTCAACGGCTCCGCACAGCCATACCCCAAAGCCGGCGGTGCACCAGGTGGCAACCCGCGTCTCTACGACGTACTCTACCGCGTCACCGCCACCATCACCAACATTGGCAAGGTCGCTGGCGAGGAGGTGCCGCAGCTGTACATCTCGCGTGGTGGGCCGTACGATCCGGTCAAGGAGCTGAGGGGTTTTGAGAGGATTGCCATCGAGCCGAATTGCTCGGCCACGTTTACGGTGGATGTTACGAGGAGGGATATCAGTGCTTGGTCGACTGTAGAGCAGGATTGGTATGTGAGGAACACGACGAAGAAGGTGTGGGTGGGAAGTTCGAGTAGGAATTTGCCGTTGGAGGGAGTGTTGTCTTGAGGTAATAATTAATTTGGTGTTTCATCAGCGGAGGAAAAGCGCGGCACGAATACAGATAGATATTAGATTTGAGTACAGCTCAGAAGAAAGCCATTAGTGGTAGCAGTGATCGATCGACCCTGTCCCCTTCTCCTGGCTTTAGTCTTAACGTTGGGTCCAAGGAGCCTGCCCCTCACTCCACATCGAAGAAGGGCCCGATCGAAGCACTATGTACAAATGCTTCAAGCAGTTCCCGGGTCTGACGACATGGCGGGACAATCACCCTCGCTTTAGCGGAACCCAGAAACTCTTCCGCGATATCAAACGGTCAGCCGCACAATTTCTTGGCCCAAGCAGGTGTTTCACAGCCGATGTCTCGTGGACTACAGTTCGTGCACTCTGCCTTCCATCCAGTTGTACTCCCTGCTATACAGCTGAGGTCTCCCGGGGGCACTGCGACTGATCAGCCAGACTCTGACCGCGAGCTGACCCGATACTTACGCCTTTGGTATCTCACATGTTCCGCGCAAAATCGATCACAAGCAGCCAGTGCGTTGATACATGCTGCCGGCAGTCAGCGCTACCCTGGTGGAGCGGGCACGAATTCGAGCTCTTAGTCCAATTTGGCATACCGTTTACATTGCACCCTTGGCGCTTGAGACGCGAGAGGACGCATGGTGCAACTTGGTAGAACTCGCCGAGGCCCTTGCAAGGCTTTGCCGCCGCTACAGGAAATACGGCGGCCCCGGGACTACAGGCGGTGGGCAAGTCTCCCTGCGGAGTCGGACGGCCCACAGCGACTGGCATTGGCTGTGGGTCGGCGTAGAGGGCAGGAATCCGGAAGAGTAGCAGGAGCGAGACATTTAAAGTGAAAGCATGCATGGCGCAGTGTGTACAATGAAACAATCGGTGGATCGCAATATGAACTCGCAGACCGTGCGAATCCGATCTTTCTGGTGTTTACAGTCCAAGGAGCGGGTCAAAGTTATGGGCGACCTTTTCGGTCACAGATAATGCTGCGGTATGCTGAAAGGATGGTCTGAAGCTGTCGCGGTCTCCCAAGACTCAGCGCTAAGTTCAGTATTGTTACGAAGACATCCACGAGCCTCTGTCGGCTATGGAATGGCCTGCCCAACGTCTTATCATGGTTTGATCTTCGATCTTGCACCAACCTTTGCAGTCTCCGTAGGTAGCTACGGTATCCCAGGTCGCATTTGCGATTAGGTTCCGCCAGACAGCTTTCGCTCGCGAAGGGCGGCATATGCTCCAGACGGCAATGAAGACAAGATTTACGAGGTCCGGAGGCTTCCCACGTACGAACGTGCGCACGGATGTACCGCGACCCTCGTTAAGTTTGTGTGTCGAGTCGAACTTATTGGTCCCTGCTTTGACTGGCTGAGAAGCTCGGCATCATGAGGATGAGAATGAGGAGTAGGAGCAGTCGGCCGTGAGAGGGGGCCTTTGGGCCTCTAGACCTGGAAGCGCATCGACAGGGCATGCACGTCGGGGGAGACTGGCCTCATTCGCAAAGCCACATATCGAAATCAGAGCCTGTGGATGTTCGCCATCCTGGACATGCACAGGGAAGGCGGTCCTGTATACTTCTGTCCCGACCTTCGCACATGTTGCCTCGAGCATCCTACATCGACTGTCTAGAAGTCTGAAAACCCTTGCGGACATTCTCTCGAGCGGTCCACCACTCTATCACCTTCCTCTTCAACCTTGAACTGCTGGGTCAACGCCGTAACAAGAAGATATGGATCTCGCAAGCGTCGAAATGCTCCGCAATCTGTCGAATGACGTTGGATTTGCCTGTCCCGGTTGCAGTGACGCGGCCAATTTCGAGGGTGAAGACCCCTCTGAGCGTCGCCATTCCAGTCGCAGAAGCGGAGCAGCGGGCTCGGGAAGGCGAGGGAAAGGGGTTTTAGCCACGATGCCGTTTTGAAAAGCTATGGGGAGCGGAGGTCACGTCTCGCGCGCGATGAAATAGAAGCCTCGACGCTGAACCTTGACGAAGGCAGGCTCACCCTTACTGGATCGAGACTACACGTCGAGATGCAGATTTCGGTCAGAATTCGAGTCGGGCCTCTGGCTTTACCTCTTCCGCCGTCGACGTGTAATGTCACATTGACGTTGAATTCGCATTGAACCCATCGCATTGACATCGATTTCACATTTATATCGATCCAATGCAGCTTCTTATCATAATCAGAATTCACATCGACAACAGAAAGTTCACATCGAAAAGCTCACATCGAAAAGTTCACATCGAAATCTCACATCGACAACTTCACATCGACAACTTCACACCAAATGAGCTCTGGATCACCATGAGACTTCACATCGCCGTTACGACCCACAACAACCTCGAGACACATCGAGAGACGCTCACTATGGACGAAATTGGTTCATGGAGGTAGCCGTGGTAAAACTAAAAACGGCCATATCTCGCTCATTTCACATCCGATTCTAAAAGTAAGCACAGCGTTGGAATCCTCACATTCTCTTCTATCTTCCCCGAGGTCTTTCTATTGGATCCGAGTGAATACGGAGTTCGTCAAAATTTGAAAGACAGCCATATCGCACCGAATCCTCAACGGATCTCCACAACAAGCATATGGTTGGATCTCTCTATCTCACAGGCATACAAGATTCCCCTACACACTGGCGTAGGGCCAATCTGACCAGTGGAACTTCACATTACCAGCCCTGACCATCTCAAATGGGGCCCATTTGCTACAACTTGCCACAACTTGCTACAAACGCGCCCGTTTGCTACAATTTGCTACAAACCAGCAGGCCCATTTGCTACAACTTGCTACAAATTGCTACAAGTTGCTACAAGTTGCTACAAGTTGCTACAAGTTGCTACAAGTTGCTACAAGTTGCTATAAGTTGCTACAAATTGCTACAAGTTGCTACAAGTTGCTACAAGTTGCTACAAGTTGCTACAACTTGTAGCAAATGGGCTCGTTTGCTACAAAAGGCGATGGGTCCGTTTGCTACAATTTGCTACAACTTGTAGCAAGTTGCTACAAATGGACCCGTTTGCTACAAAGGGCCCTTGATTTTGTGAGAAGGCAACGCGCAAAGCAATACGCCTCTGACCGAAAATGATATGACCCCTCCTTCCCTAAAGCATGGAGATCAAACGAGAGTTGCAAAGGAAAACTAGTCGCTGGACTTTGCCGGAGAGTGACGCGAGAAGTCACTGCTCGGAATTTGCATGCCCAGGCTTAGGCAGCATCATTGTCCGAAACCTGCATGACGCTAGTGGGAGCACCCGCAGAGGTGAAAGATGAAGCATTTCTACGGCCACTGAGACACTTCTAGGCTGCTATCACCACTTTAAAATAAATCATGGCCTCGAACAACCTCACCGCGGACTACAGCTCGCCAACAGAGAGCAAAAGTTTTTCCGCCACTCTGCCCGACTCGCAGGCTCAAGGTGCCCAAGCAAAGACAAGCTACCTCTCAGCGCTGAGGTCGGGTGCATCCCAGATGCAGGCCGAGATCAACGCCCATCTCACCCAGAAGATGGAAGACGAGAAGGCGGCAGGTGCTCAGGCTTCGAGCGGAAATGGTGCAGCTCAGGACCAGAAGTTGGAGGAGATGTATGGCGAGGAGGATCCGGAGCAGGATGGCTGATGGCGCTGCTCAAGAGCGATTCGCCCCCGGTGCCAGTGTCGAGCGGCGAAGATGGTGATCTCAAGACTTCCACCAGCTCAGGCATAAAGGCGAGCCGAGTTAGCTCGTGTGCGCTGGAAGACACTTGAGCCCAAGGCCAGTATTATGATAGCCATGCGAAATGCCCCTGACCCTCGACTCACTACCCAAAGAACGGAACTTGATCAAGCTACGTACAAGGACGGGCTATTTCTACGCCCTGGCAGCAGATCGATTGGATATGGAAGACGCAGCAATGTCGCCGAAATGGAGTCTACATGCTACATGCAGGTGGCGAACGAAAATATATGGGAGTTTTTGCATAGGACAGAGGGTCTCTATCCAGCATCAGCAATGGCTGGTGCCTGTTGACGGCAGTGCGTGGCAAGCTTGTATTTGGGCCTCAGACCGAAGGCTTGTGATTGATTACTCAGACCTCATCAACCGCGTTCTCGCCCCCTTTTCCAGCCTTCTTATCCCTCTCCAACGCTCCCCGCGCACCACTCGTGACGGCAGCATTCGTATTTCGTGGCACGTCCCTAATCTTCCTGGCTGGGTTGCCGGCCACGCAGGTGTATGGCGGGACGCTCTAATGATAGTCAGCTCTGGCCAAAACCAGCAGGCGTATGACCGTCATTCGAGATGGTAAAAGACGATTTCACCTTCGTGACAACACTGCCTGCGCCAACAGTAGATCCTCTGCCAATGGTCACGCCAGGCAAGATGATGGCATTGCCTCCGATCCAACAGTCGTCCTCGATGTGGATCTCTGCGCCGTCTTCAGGGCCTTTGAGGCCATTGCGGACGTCTGGATCGAGAGGGTCTGATGATGCTACGGTCAGAGCACTGCCGTCGAGAAAGCTATAGAGAAGAGAGGTTGACTAACGTTTCCCCGAATAGAGGCTGACATTCGGTGCAAACATAACTCGCTCTCCAATCTTGACAAGACACGTATCAATGACGGTCGTGTTGTAATTGAGGAAAGAGCCTTTGCCGACTTTTACGTGCCCATAGTCCATTCGTAGTGGCGGCTCGATCCACGGCTCCTCCTCCAGCAGCACATCATCTTCTTCCACAGTAGCTGCCTCAGGCGGCAGGGGACTTTGATCGCCGGTGATCCTGCCTGTCGATTCAGATTCCTTCGCCAGAAGTATTCGAAAGAATAAAGAAGCCTACCTACCGTCTCCAGAGCTCAACCCTTTTTCGACGAGAAAGGTCGTTGCTGCTGTTATATTCCTGGAGTGCCGCTTGACACTTGCGGCGGAGCGCTACGAGTTCTGGTGTGAACGCGTAATAGAGCTTGCCTTCAAGGCAGCGTGTATAGTTCTCTGAACGCTGTCCGGTGGCCATCTTGTTGAGGAGATCGGTTTAACTCGTTGTTTATATAAATGTTTCTGACCACCTGTGTAGTAAGGGGATAATTTGCTAGACCTACGGCGATGCCCTTCGACGGTATCGAGCCCTAATAGAGAATGCTTCTGTAGACGATATCTGTAAGCAAGAGACAAGCATATAGTCCTGTAGACTTGCCAAGCCTTTCACATTCCTACATGACTCGAGATCGCCGCACCTTCCTCTTCCAGCGAGAACGCCAAAGCTCCAACTCCAATATTCCGACACACAACTGCAATCATGTCGTTGAAGTATGGCCTGAACGTTAAGAAAGGCGGTGCTCCACCTCCGAGACGCCCTACTCTAGACGACGATGAGGATGAAGATGATCTCCCACAAGACGAACCTCCAAAGCTTACAGGTGGTCTGCTCAAACCAAAAACTGGCGGACCACCTCCACCACCGAAGCGAAAATCTGATGTCGAAGACCGCCAAAACCTGTCATCTGCCGCCGCATCAAAATCCAGGCTGAAAGAAGCCGAAGAGCTAGATGCATCAATATTCGACTACGATTCCTTCCACGATGCTAAAGCCTCCGTCACTGAAGCTAAGAAAGCTCAACAACGGCAGGAAGCGGTCGAGAGGAAGCCAAAGTACGTCAATAATTTGCTTGATGCGGCGGCGAGACGGAAGCAGGATCAGCTGATTGCGCGGGAGAAGCTGTTGCAGAAAGAGCGGGAGAATGAAGGCGATGAATTTGCCGACAAGGAGAAGTTCGTCACTGGCGCATACAAACAGCAGCAGGAAGAGGCACGGCGGCTAGAGGCGGAAGAGAAGAAGAAGGCTGAAGAAGAGGAGAAGCGAAGGCGGAAGGGGGTTGGCGGCATGCAAGGCTTCTACAAGACCATGATCGAGCAGACAGAGAAGCAACACCAGGAGACTGTGGAAGCTGCAATGAAGGCTGAGAAAGGGGGTAGCGCAAAGACTATTGAGAGCGACGCTTCAAAGACAGAAGCAGACTTGGTCGCTGAAGCAATCGCCAAAGGATCCAAAGTTCAGGTCAATGAAGAGGGCCAGATTGTCGACAAACGCGAGCTGCTCACCGCTGGTCTCAACGTCGCGCCGAAATCCTCGTCAGGCGCACGTAATGCAGATCACCTCAAGACCTCGAATCGTCCATCTCAAACCAATGCTTTCCGGCCTAAAGATCATGGTGGGAGCCAGCAAGCTCAGCGCGAGCGTCAAAGCCGGATGATAGAGGAGCAGATCGCCGCGCAGGAGAAGCGGAAGCGGGAAGAGGAAGAGGAGGAGAGGCAGAGGTTGGAGAAAGCGGCCAAGAGCTCGAAGACGGAGAAGGATGTCAGTGACGCGAAGGCGAGATACCTGGCTCGAAAGGCCGCTAAGGAGAGAGGGGAGGGCTGAAAAGTCTGAACCAAAAGACTGCTCTTCTCGGTCTACATCCTGCTTTGCGGATCTTTTGCCTCGATACATATTGGTCTCGCATGCGGTTTCTTAGATATCAGCATTATTCTGGTAAGCTCGCTTCTCTCCCTTTCATGCTCTACGGGTAGCCTTACAGGACGGCGCGCTGGGCTTTTATCATTCCCCATGACCAGCGCGTATCAATATCTGCGCCCAAGAATGAAACAGTGCATTCGTGCTCTCGTCAATACCATCTTGTATTTGTAGATGCCGCGTTGCGTTTAGCGTCTTGATTGATGTACTGACATCCTTTTCAGACCGCTCTACCCAGTCTCCAAGATCGCCGCCCAATCAAGCTGCGCCGCTCACAGTAGCGGGATGATGTCGACGCCCTGCTGTAATCGGCACCATTCATCACTTTCACCGCAGCACAAACAATCTTGGAGGCATCAGCTTCCACCAGTCAAACAAAAATCGATCGTGGTGTAATCAGCAAACAACCCAGGATCCATCTTTGGTCCACCTCAGATGCAATGTGGCTGCTTATACGTGTAGTGGATTTGGGTCCCGGTATCTGTCCAGTTCGCACTGGACCAAGAACGAGAGCGCTAAGGCACCCGGTTTCTTTGGCTCGTTTCGCCGTGGTCGGTGACAGCGGTGATAGCATGTCTTGGGTGGCCAGCTGTCGATTTGTAGTGGTCGAGTGTGGACGTGGGTGACGATCGAGAGTAGAAGGTCTAGCCTTTGGATGAGATTGAAAGAGGGATGTTTTGAGGTTTGTGCATGGGAGGGGTCTTACGGGTGTAATTTAGTCTCTGGCATGGCAAGTAGACGTATGTGCACACACCCCCGATGTCGTCTCTGTTACGGCAAGAGAATCGACGGCATGACGGGGGTAAGGACAGATAGCTGGACCTGAGACCATGGCGCTGGACTTGGAGGCGACGCGAGCTGTGCAATAGATAGAAGGGAAGGCAGAGGTTTGAATCACCAGGGGGGTAGTCTATGCGCTTTCGCGATAGTCCATCATCCTGCATAACATCGCTGATCTTCTTTGCGCCCGGGACCGTAGCTGTTTACTCTCTCTTGTAGTAAAGCAGCACTGAAGCGATCAGCACGTGCTCGCGCGTGGTGCGGAACGGTGCCGCTACTTTACGCGTGCGAACGCGACTTCGATCTCCAACACCTTCACATGACAAACATCTGTCTCGGTTTAGCACAAGACAATGCATCGCCATCAGCGCCATGACCACTGCTGTGTACCGCAACAGCACGCCTGCACATTCCGTCCCGCAAACGCAAAACACGGCGCCTGTCTTCGAGTTCAACTGCCTCTACACCCATGACATCAGGCGCAAGGCGAAACGATGGCAGGATGGCTTCCTGCGATACCACACTTTCAACAAGCGTGTGATGGTCTACGATGTGCCCAGAAACTACATTGGTGACACCCATTGGACCAGCGATGAAGAAGTGGCGGACGGTGACGAGTTGACCCTCGACAAAGCTGGAGTCCTCGTACAAGTGGCCGAGGCTGTGGGAAGGACGGAGACAGATCTTACAGAGCTACGTGCCAGCACGAAGAAGGCTCGTGGCGATGGGTCGTCGCCAGCGAGAGCACCACAGACACCTGTGGTGCCGAGGCCAAGCAGTAGTGTGGTGGCCAAGCAGCCGCATCAGCTGAAGCACAGAAGCCTGAATGCGCTGCTAGGAACCTCCCGAACGCCAATTGGCAAGGCGGCTCTTCCTTCAAAGTCTCCATTCGAGCTCCGCCGTGAAATTGCAGAGAATGAGGAATGGGAGGAGGGCAGACCGCCAAAACGACAGCGTGCTGAGTCACAAGCTGCTTGGAATGTTACTCGAACCACTGCCGCGCCCAAACCTGCTTCAAAAGAGCTGCCGCTATGGGCGCGTACTGCCGATGCGGCGAAGGAGCGAAAGAAGACACTGCTGCAACCTGGCCAGCAGAAGTTGAGCACTCGAGAAGTCATAGACCTCCATGAGGACGAGGTCAGGTCAGAAGCATTGCTGGCTGACTTTTCGAGCGACACTCTTGCACCGTTGTCACCACCGCCACCCGATAGGTTGTTAGGACATCGTCAGCCGACTGCTGAGTCCAGCTCGCCCTCTTTTCGAACGCAGAAGGTGGCCCCAAAGCTCAGGGATGCTTCGTTGTCAAAGCGCGCTACAGCTGAGACGCACGACACTGCAGCGGACGACACCATCGATCATGCTTTCATCGTGCTTGATGACTCAGACGATCACGTCGAAGTGGCCCAGCCACGCGAGTCGTCAATGCAGCGCGGGACGCGAACCGAGAAGCTGCCCAAGGAGCCGCTTGAACGCGCCGAATGTCCTCCTTCGATACCTCCTTCGAGATCTGCAGATGGACCGCAGAGCAGTAAAGCGGGATCGACCTTGCGTATTGCTGCCAAGCCGCCCAGGAAGAAAGGCCTGTTGTGTCAAGACCAGCTGAAGTCTCAGCCCAAACGGATCTCATCTACAAACACCGAAGCTGCGGCGGATCGACTGCTTGATGCTGCGTCAGATGATGAAGGTAATCAGCCGCAGAGGACGAGACAGAGCGGCTTCATCGAGGAAAGGCTGGCTAAGATCAAGAAGAAAGATGCCGCCGCTGCTCGAAGATCGAAAGTGTCTAAGAAGCAGAAGAAAGACTTCGGAGAGTCTGCAGAGCACCGTAATTCCCTGGATCGCTTTCATGCCGGTACAACAGACAACACCAAAGCATCTGGCACCGTGTCTGAGCATACGTCCAATCCTGTAAAGCCGACGAACTCATATGTTCCATTCGTCGACGTTGCCAGTGGCCATACAGAGCCTGCACAGCCGCGTACTGAATCTCCTTCAAAGAAAAGGCAAGCTCGAAAGAACGTTGGCAAGAGGGAGATTAGAGCATCCGCTGCCGCGTGTTTCAAGGCGCCTGAAGCTGATACTGTCTCCGCGGACGAGGAACAGCAACAGATGCCAAAGGCCGAGCAAGAGTACGACATGTGTCAAGAACCAGAGGATGGAGCCTTGTCACCGACTCCACCAGCACCACAGCCTCATCATGCATTTGATCGCGATGCTAGCGGAGCGCTGGCAATAGACGATGAGGCTGCGGGACCTGGGCAGGAGTATGCCACAGGTCAAGAGCCAAAAGAGGCAATTTCGGCACCACCGCTGCCACAGCCTGGTCGAGAATCCGCTGACAATCTGTCCAAGCCGAGCTGTGCTAGCGTACCGCTGACGGCAGGCAATCATGCTGCGGAAGCTGGGCAGGAGTATGGCACACGTCAGAAATCTCAAGAGGCGGTCTTGTCGTTACCACTACCAGCACCACAACCTAATCAATCATCTGCTCGACACGTATCCGAGCAGAAGCTTGCTGAACGTTCACCCGCCAAGTCTAAACGGATTCCAGGTGCACCTATGAGGTTCACTCCATCTCCGCCCAAGGCTCTACAGCATGCAGCAACCACCACTTCTGTTCAGCAAGCATCCGGTCTCCGCTCACGAAATGGTTCCTTACCTGCCGAAGCTGGAGTTCCAGGTCAACAAGCACTTGCCATGCCTCCTCCACCCAGACCATCTGCCAAATCCGCCCCTAGGAAAGGTTTCCACAAAACTGTGGCACTTAACACAGCAGCGTCCGGAACGGCAACGGTGATGCTAGGACGACCGTTTCAGCCGCCAAAGCAGACTGTCATCGTTCCAGGTCGGATAGCTGAAAGGAGTGCTGATGTCGAGACTTCGGCTGCGCCTACTGTCGCTCCCGCACCTGCGGAGCCCTGGAGCAGGGAGGCGTTTGATCTGTTTGAATGGAGGCCACCAGGGTGGGACGAAGACGCTTGGTGCTGCAAGAAGGAAGACGATCAAGGCAGGGGTGCTTGATGGTAAACAACGAGTGATGATGATGCCCGTTCGGGCCGTCTAGAGATGGCAACGATGCGACTTAGAAACACGACATATCGCTCTTTTGCGGCGCAGTCTCGTGCATAGATGGAGATCTACCACGCTCTTAAATGTCCGGCTGCTCCTTCTTATACTTATCTAGCTCGTGATCATATTGATCCAATATGCGACAGGAGTAGCTCGTACCTTTATAACCAAGCGTTCCTGGACGGTCCACGTTGGATCAGTTGATGCTGTTTGTAAATTGACTGGCGCAAGCGCTAAGGAAGCCCTGTTTCAATACTTCTTATTAGACACCGCCGTTAACCCGGAGGCCTAAGACAAAACTTCGAGCCATATGCGCTCTTAATATTAGCCCGACGCAGGAGCCTCGATACGAGTTCAGCACAATATATATACACGTCCAAACCTGAGTGCATCACGTTTTCATTCCAACAACACATTCATTCTTTTGGAAACGTCGAACACACACTCTCTTAAACACATTGTCCTGAAGACAATATCGCAGCGCGGTCATCCATCACCACAAAAAGCGGTAAATCAGCAGCCATGCAGTTCCTCACCACCATCTCCACCATCGCTCTCAGCCTCGCCGCTGCGGTCTCAGCCGACCCAGGCAATGCTACAATTCCTGGCAACTCTACCGTAGCCGTGGAGGCCGTCCCGACGCCCAAAGTCTGCTACTACTACTACGACTGCAAATGCTACGACTACCGCACCGACAAGCAGGTCCAGCCTGCGACGGCGCAGGCGTGCGGCAAGTTTGGAAGGGCGGCTTATTTCTCGAATGTTACGCATGCGGTAAGTATCATGTACATGCCTGGGAATGTGAGGATAGATTTTGGGCTAACAAGGTTTCCGTATAGTGCCATGACGACTACCAGTTGGACAGCTGCAGCTGGGACCGCCAGTGCAAGGCTATCAGCCCGTACTATGTGCAGAAGTGCTGGAACAAGGACAAGCTTCCTGCTTAAAGTTTCTCGCTTCTAGATGCGTTTGCGGTGAAAGGTGTGGGAGACTGGAGGATTGGTCGAGGTTGCGCTGGTCGCGTGGGCAAAGGCACCATGTGAAGCAGTGCTTCCTGTTGTCTTATGGTCTTGGCTATAATATCACAGCTGTCAGGAGGACGTGTCGTACTATACTTTGCATCCTGCAGTGCTCAATCAAGACCCGAAAAGCTTCGACAGCCATGAATCCTGTCCTCTGGTAGCCGAGCATGCTGGCAGTGTTCGTTGGCACTTCGGTGTCCTGCGACTGGTTCATGCAAGTAGTGCTCTTAGGACTGCGTTGGGCATCAGACCAAAGGCCGGTGACGATGGATTGCTGATGTCGCACATCCTGATCCGATCGCATGTTTCGCCGTGTGGTGCAGTATAATCAGATGACCCTTTGTGCCCATGTCTGGTGCCTTCTGAGTTTACCTATCACTTAAAGTCTGATCACGCCGTCGAAAGCTCGGCCGTTAGAAGCTTTAGTGGCGTTCACACCTGCGTGGGCCGCGATGCTACTGATGGCTTCTTTGCCGGTCAGGCCCAGATTCCGCTTCAACATTGTGATTCTTGCTGCCAATACTGGTCCTGCAGGCATATGGGGATGAATGAGGAAGATCTGTTGACCGCCCTCGACGATGGGCAGATCGCACGCTTTACGAATTTGGACGGCGTCCGAGAGTTTTTGGCAGCTCCTGGGGTCCCCAGGCACAGGACCCAATATTCGAACCAAATGCTTGGTCACCATGTGCAGGACGCAGAGATGAAGGCTCCAACAGACGTCATTGTCAACCTGCAGATTTCTGTATACTCTAGCGTTGCAAGAGAGATACTTATTGAGATGATCTTGATATTTCGGCGTGAGATACCGGAGACAGCTGTGCCCGTATATGAACAGCTCATCGCTTCCCGAGGACGGGTAGGGCTTCGCATATCGTGCCTTGCTCAAGCCTGTGGCCAGTAGTGCTTCGACAACGTCCCAGTCTGGATGAGGCTCGAAGTTATGACGAGCAGCCACAATGATCTGCTCTATCGGTCGTCGTGGTGGCCCGTCCGACCATAGCTGCTCATGCCGCGAATGGATATCGAGTCTCATGTTGTTTCGTGTGAGCGTTCTCAAAAGTGCCAACTTGTGCTCGCTGTGCGGAAGAGCCAAAAGCCTGTGGAGCGCATGAGCTTGCACAGCAGAATTGGAGGATTTGAAGCCGCGTTCACGGAGCTGTCGCAGATGAGAGCTGAGGTCAACTCCATTGGATCGATCTGGACACAAGTCCAGCACCTTGAACAACAGATAGTCGCCGTAGATTGCGAGATCAACAGTGCTGACAATGGCTTTCCACACTTTGCCAATCCTGTCATGGAATGCCGCAAAATCCACCAGACTCACACAACTATTCTTTCTGCAGCAGATACTGAAATCCAGCTTTGCGATCAGTGGGAACCAGCCCTTGGCGAGGAAGCATCTCAGACATTGTAGCAATGGATCAAATTTGGCGTCTCTGAGCTCTCGTAGTCTGTCGGCTTCGCTGAGCTCTCGACTTCTGTCGGCCTCGGTGTGCTCTCCGAGTCTGGACACCAAGAACTCGACCATGGAGCTGAACGTTGAATCGTCCTGCTGAAGAGCATTCTCCGAAGTCTGATCCACCAGTCTCTGTATGACCTCGCACTGTTGTATATAAGCCGGAGATGAGCATTGGATCGCGCTGAGAGGGATTTCGTGTAATCGAGCAAGCAGCAGAAATAGAGGCGATTGACCTTCGCGGTCTCGACTGCAAGCTTCTGCCTTGTGAGCCAGAAGCATCTCAACCATCATGTCCATTTCTGGGCTAATTGGCGTAGCACGCACAGCTAAGTGCAGTGCCTGTTCGCCCCGATCATCCGTGGCCATGGTTGAGGCTCCTGCCTCGAGCAGAGTAGCAACGTTCGCAGTATTGCCTTCCAAGATTGCTAACTCCAGAGCAGTACGTCCCTTTGCATCCCTCGTGTCGATCCCGAGATTGCGAGACTTCATGTAATTCAAGACCCTGCGAAGCTCGTGATTCAGACATGACGAGCCTTCATGTGAGGTCGTGATGGAGGCACATCTCGTCGCACAAATGTGAAGAATGTTGTCTCGGCCTTCCTGAAAGATTTCTTGAGCGAGAAGATGCCTGATCTTGTTGGAATCGTTGTTTGATGACAATCTTGTGAACAAAGCTTCATGATCGACCCTTCGCATTCCAGGATTACCTGTGAGAAGCTGTTCGGCAGAGTCGAGATTGCACGGCGGAAGCGATCGAGTGATGTCTCCAGAATGATGTCCTTCGGTCAGACTGCCGAGAGAACCTGAGAAGTCGTGTTGTATGCCATATGCTGTGAGCCTTCTGTTCTCTTCCGCGATCGCATCTCGCTCGCGCTGCAATTCGGCGAAGGAGTCTTCAAGACGCAGTACTTCTTGCTCGAGAGCCTTGATTTGCGTAGCTCCATACCCACAATGAATTCTGAAGCACGTCAGCGGAAAGCTCTTAAGGCAACAGATATGGAGTCTACCTGTCAACCTGCACCAATGCAAGGTCATCGTCCACGTCATCAGCAGCGACCGCGATATCCCGAGAGGAATCCATAAGTTCAGACGTCTTATTTGCTGAGCCAAGTGCACAGCAAATATTGGCGCCATTCGACGCAAGCCTCGTCACTGCAGTAGACTTATTCTCTAATCCAATCTCCTTGCGCCACTCCTTGAGTTTGTTAAACCAGGACCGGCGCCTGTCGACACATTAGCAAAGGAAACTTGAACTCGTGCGACTTTGTACACACCCCACGTGAAAGCCATGTCTTTGTTTGATGTCGTTCCGGACCTTCTCTAAAGAAAAACGCCCCTCGAGCCTGCTCAGAATATCAGGCTTCACACTTTCCCAATCTATCTTTCTTCCTTGGACCATCGCAGGATTGACGTCTAGTATGCCTAGCTGATAGATAGCGTAAGTATTCAGGGTGTCGCAAGAACGGCTAACAGAGGAGGTTCGGCACAAAACATCGCGCATCGCACTCTCTCAAGTATCCATACTCCGGGTTTGTAGACGGGCGCGCCACACGTGGGGTCAGTGTCTGCATCCTGGGACGCCTGGCCAGGGACATCAGGAGGCAACAACCGTGCTTGCGACTGCGCCCACGTCCACGGTCATCAAGTGCCCGACCGATGTTGTGCAACGCCTTGCGCAATGATGTATTTCGCGAAGGATGATGTGCAAAGTGCAAAGTGCAAAGTGCAAAGTGCAAAGTGCAAAGTGCAAAGTGCAAAGTGCAAAGTGCAAAGTGCAAAGTGCAAAGTGCAAAGTGCAAAGTGCAATGTGCAAAGCGCAAAAGACTGCGCCGCAGGATCGTAAGTGCAAAGTGCAAAGCGCAACGCTTGAAATCCTCAGCCCCCCTGCTCTTTGAATTACGCGAGGCAGCGATGTCTCGCCCCCAACATGCAGATCCGTCAGCCACTGGCCAATCTGCGAGCCTGCCGTACTTTACACACGGCTGCACAGATGGCTTTGCGCACTGCTTTGCACACAATGCAAATGGCAAGTTTATAAGTATCCGATGATGTTGCGCTGTTATGCTTGAACATCGAATCGATAGACACCAGTTGCGCCCTTTGCACCGTGTTTCACTCTCAGGCATGGTGTACCTCAGATCTTCATGCCAAAGTGCGGCGCCTATGCACCGTGCAAAGCAATGAACATACAACAAGGCTTCCAAGGTCGACCAGAGATGCTCTTGTGGATAGTCAGCGTTCTCCTCTCCTGCCCTAGCTGTACCCATCTTTGACAGCCATCTCGATCGACGCCATCTCTATCAATCAGGACAAAGCAATCCGCAGCGTTAGACCAAACGTCGAGCACGACAGGCATTTTGAGCTTCGTCAGCCTTCGCCATGGCAGACGACCGCAAGTCGTAAGTACGCATCACGGTCATGGACCTGTCTCGATATACTGACACAGGTGCCCAGAAGCAACAAGACGACGATGGGGCGCGAGTCGACCATTGTACCAGTCTCCAGTGGTGCATCCGACCCAGCTGCAAGAGCATCCGCCGCTTCTCGCAATGCCGGCGGTGGCACATTCAACGGTGTGGCCACTACACGCCTGACGGAGCACAATATCCGAGCCCACAATCGCATCATGAACGACACCACCGGCGACACCGGCAATACTCCATACTCTGTCCAGCGCTGGCTGTCAGGCACCGACGATACTCTCACCCGTCCAACAGAGGCGCCAGGATGGACGGAGCTGGTGGCCAGGGACGAGATTGCGGCGCAGATCGATGCTGCGGTCAAGCATGCGGAGAAGAAGAATTGAGCATCTATCCCGTGCCGGCTGAGGCCTTGGCAGACGAGGCCATCGGACGGTGTCGACCTCCAGACCTGCTGTCGTCAGGTTGAACCAGTCATCGAAGCCAATGAGAGAGAGCTGGTCGTTCACTATATTTTTGGGATCGATTTGGGCCGTTGGCTGTTGAAGTGATGCTTCATCTATTGTCATTAGTCTCATTCTATGCAATGGCTTTCGGTCCCAGCTTCTCTTTCATGAAGTCCACAATCATCTTAAGCCCTCCGACCCTCTCCTCCCGTTCATTGCACAAGAACAGCTTGACCACGGGCCACGCATGGATCCATCCTTCCTCCTCATGCACCTTTACGTTCGCTCCCGTCTCCTGCAACAGAGCAACCAAATCTCTCGCATCTGGCGCAAAGACCTCCTCCTTCCCATACACAAAGAACCAGCCCTTACTTGGCGAAGCTCGGCGCCACCACATCTTGTCCCTACAACTGCCTGGCGACACAATCGCATCGCCTGCCGAAGCCTTGGTGCCGATATACTGGCTTCCGTATAGCTTCAGGGAGTCCGCATTCAGATAGTCGGACGGTGTGTTCTGGTTGTTGTCGGAGATGATGACGGACCACGGGCTAATGGGGACCGCGAGACCAGGAAGCTTGTCGCGCATGCTTGCGGGTCCAGAGAGCAGAAGCAGTAGGCTAAGGATGAGCGTGGCACCGGCAGAGTCGCCGCTGACGCAGATGCGGGAGGAGTCATCGGAGACGAGTGAGAGAACGTATTTGTAGCCTGCGAGAGTTTGCTGGACTTGGGTTGGATAGGTCGATTCCGGAACTAGGGTATATTCCAATGCGAAGAGTGCAGGGTTCTTAAAGCCAGAATCCTTGAGTAGGCTGACCCACGCGAGTAGGAATTCGAGGTAGAAGTAGGCACTGCCCATGCTGAAGCCGCCGCCGTGGCAGTAGTATACAATGACGTCCGGCTGCCGAGTCACATCATGGATCATATAGAGCCCTTTCAGCCCATCGTCGGTGATGGTTTTCTCAGTCCAATAAATTGGGCATTTGAGCAGACCATTCCGGAGCATCCGGAACCAAAAGAAGGGAAGGGCGACCCATTTGGAGAAGAAGACTTTGCCGATGGAGGCGGGGATGTAGGCGAAGGCGTACCGGACGCACCGGATTACTATATCCTGGAAGAGAGTGGCGCGCTGGACGAAGGGTGATTTCTGGTTGTGGGCGAGGAAGTAGCGTTCGTGTATCAATTGGATTGGAATAATGACGACTGACGGTATCAGCAGCACATCTCGTGAATGCACAGGGTTAGGCCTACGAATATGCGGTAGCGCCTTGACAGCGCAGATGATAGTGTCGACAATGCCAACGTGGATGAGGAGTTGCGGCGCGAGGCAGATAAGGAAGACGAAGCAATCACTCCAGGCGATCTGGTCTAGTATCATTGTGGTGGCATTGAGCGATCTATCATCCCGGTAAGCGATGATCGACGTTCAGTGGATGTTCAATGGCAGGAAGAGGAGATGAGGTCAACGATAGAGTTGAGAAGTTCGGCCATTCCTTTTTCGGCACTCTCGCGTGCCTTTCGTCTTCATCGTGGCTATTGAACCATAGACACGGGTCAAAGCTGCTGTTGATGCCATGCTAGCCAGTATACCCGCGACGCCGGGGCTCTGAATGCAATAACTCTCATAGAGTCTTGAGACAGAGCCATTTGCATGTGAACGATCTCACAGGGCTGAGGTGTCAGTGCGGCGGTACGGCGCTAGCTCGGTACTTGTTCCGAGCAAGCGAAGTCTTAGTCAAATTTGGGTGATTGCCGACCTCTTTGCGACTTCTGCACCACGCGACAAACCATCCATCACTGCAATCCGTATACGACTTCACTTCGCTTTACCTTCTATCTCACGCGACTTAGCTTCAAGGACGAGCGATGAGCGACATTACCGACTATTGCTAGGCCTAGTCACTGCCGGCGAGCCTGGCGACCGCTCGACTTGCGCACCTTCCTGTTACAGCTCCGAACCATCGAGCACCAGGCATAAGATCTCTCACCTGAGCGCGCCTCAGACTGCGCGGTATCAGCATGGCGACCCTGGATGCAGCTCAGATTGAGTTTGCAAAGTACGTGCCTTCCTCTTTGGTAGGCGAGAGCCATCACTGACATGCAGCAGATCACTAGAGCAGGACGATATTCCCGCAAAGTTTCGCTGTGCAGCATGCAATCAAGTCGCCGTGGACGCGGTCAAGCTGCCATGCTGTGATCAGGCTGTATGCAACTCTTGTAAGTTTCCGTACAGATATGTCTAATTTGGTATATTACGGCTAACATATATGCGCAGGCTCACAGTCCCTTGGCGACGATTGCCCAGTATGCGGCCATTCACCACTCGATAGCACCGAGTTGAAGCCCAACAAGAGCCTGCGTATTAGTGTCAACGTATGGCTGCGAACAGAGTATAAGAAGAGAAACAAGGGCCGCAATGCGACCCCGGCAGTCGAAGTCGACCCCACACCGGCGCCTGAAGCTGCTCCTGCGGTTGTGGAGTCCATTGAGACTCCAGCGCCGGTAGCAGCAGCCAATGGCACATCCGTAGCTGCTGCTCCTGCACATGAGGCTGCCGAGAGCGTCCCGGCGCCCGAGACGACAGAGGCAGATGCAGTGCACGGTGCGACGAATGGCGAGTCTGAGATGCCTGGGGAACCGGCGGCAGATCAGACCGAGCCTGCAGCGACAGAGGAGGTACGAAGGAGTGTGCATATATCTTCAGGCTCCTTGGCTGACTCGACACAGGCTCCTGCCGAAGACGCGGACGATGGCGACGCCGATGGTGACGAAGATGAAGATAAGGACGACGTCAACTTCATTCTCGAGCGTCCTGAAGAGGTACAGCAAGAGCAGGAAGCACAGGACAACAACGACAACGGCCAGCAGCAAGAGATGGACATGCAGCAGCATCAACAGTCCGAGATGAGCGGACAGCAAGACTTCAATGCTATGGGCCAAGGTTTCGGCGGCAACATGAACGGCATGAATGGTGGCTTCAACCCGATGATGATGGGCGGCATGAACATGGGCATGCCCTTTGGCGACATGATGGGTAAGTTTCGCTTTTCTTTCTCCCCCTCAACTGCACGGCGTGAGCGTTGGCTAAGACGTGGCCAAGGCGGCATGGGCTCCATGATGAATCCGATGCAGATGATGCAAATGATGCAGATGGGAGGCGGCATGGACATGAGCATGATGGGCGGCATGGGTCCGATGGGTGGCATGGGAGGCTTCAATGGCATGGGTCCTGGAGGCATGAACATGGGCTTCAATGGCCCTAATGGTTATAATAACCAACAATACGGCAATCCCAACTTTGCAGGCCCGAACTTCTCTCGTGGTGGTTATGGACGTGGTGGTCGTGGCTTCCGTGGCAACCGCGGCTTTCAAAACGCGTACAATCCTCGTGGACGCGGTGGGTATGGTGGCTACCAGAACTTCAATGGGCCCAACGGCTTCCACCAGCAGCAGTCAGGCTACATGAACCAGCAGCAACCGTCCAATCAAGGTGACGCAGGCGATGCACAGCAAGACTCGGCTCAGGGAGCTGGTCGCGGCTCGCCCACATATGATGCGATGGCGAGCTCCGGCACTACCAACAATGTGCAGCCTCGTGAGACTGAGGCAGGACCAGGCGGTGAGGCTACTAATGATGCAGCAAATACTAATGATACAGCGGCTGCCGACGGCGCAGCGAATGCGGGAGATCGAGAGGCGATGGACATGGGTGAGGGTGCACCAGCCGGCACCGATCCAAACGGCGACAGCAGCGTCCAGCAGCAAGGCCTCGAAAATGGCGCTATGGCACCAGGCATGAATGGCGCCGACGAGTCAGGCATGCAGAATGGCGCATACCAAGACGGCTTCGGCAATCAGCACCAGCAGAACTTTGGCTGGAACGCTCGCGGCCGTGGAGGATTTCGTGGTGGCCGTGGCAGCTTTCGAGGTGGGCGTGGCGGCTTCTATGGCAACGGCGTGCAGACTGAGGCTACGGACCTCACCCCAACGCCAGCACCAGCAGCGCCAGTCAACGCGCCGTCCGGGCCTAAAGCTATGCGCGAAGGCAAACCGAACACTGGTTGGTATTCTCGACCACAGCCCACGCCTTCCGTTGCACCTGCTCCAACACCACAGCCAGAGAAGTCGATGGAGCGTGATGATCGCGAGAAGGACTATGAGCACTCGCGCGCAGGATCAAGAGATCGTGAGAGAAGCCGTCGCGAGAGGCGCCACGGCGAGGATGATGGCTACGAGTCAGATGCTACATACGAGCGCCGCAAGAAGGAAGAGCGTGCCAAGCGCAAGGAGAAGGAGAGGCGTGAGGAGAAGTACGATGAAGATGGTGTAGAGGATACTGCAAGCCGCAAGCACCGTTCACGTGATCACTCTGCTCATGACGACTCGTCGAGCCGCCGTGGCCGTGACGATGCGCATAGATCGTCTCGGTCGCATCGTGATCGTAGCAAGGACCGCGAGAGGCGTAAGCGTGACGATCGCTCGCGTTCACCAGATGATCGTTCATCACGCCGCAAGTCTCACAAGTATGACGATGATTATGACTCCAAGGATCGCTCGCGCAAGTCTTCGCGTCGCGATGAGGAATACGACAGCAAAGACCGCTCATCCCGTCGCCACGAGCGCTCAGATCGCGACCGCAGCAGCAAGGAAGTCAAGTCCGTCGCCGTAGTCACCAACGACGATGACGACGTAGGCTTCAGAATCAAGGGCTCCAAATCCGCTTCCATCAACCCGGGCGGCATGGCTCCTCCACCGAAACGCCGCGACGAATACCGGGACTCTTCTTCCCGCCGCGACAGCGACTACCACCGTCATAACTCCAAGTCTTCACGCCGCGGCAGCGACGCGCCGACCGTGTCGGACGCGAAGATCGATCCATACGCCGCTGAGCGCGAGAAGATGGAGCGGCAGCGGCAGAAGAGCCATAGTCAGAGGCTGGGGAAGCGTGGGTCGCGCGACTTTGATGGAGAGGAGGAGGGTGGTGGTGGTGGTGCTGGGGCGCCGAAGGGGCCGAAGGGGAGTGCGGGGAGGGAGAGCGGGAAGAGGCGGAAGCATCAGAGGGAGATTAGTGTGAGGTATGAGGATGAGTTTGACAGGTAGAGTTTGTTGAAGCTGAGAAGAGGGGGTCTGGTGAGGAGGGGTGGGTTGTTAGGGGTGTGGTGGCGGGGGAGGAGGGGTGGGAGTCGTGTGACGAGGATGATTATGCTTGCGCTGGAGAGTGATGAGCTTGAAAGATCTGCTGCGGTGCGATATTCCTGATGCAGCTGAGATGCGATTGAGAGCAGCATTTTGAGCGAACTGCTCGTTTTTTTGGAGGCGAGAGAAGGGTTCGTGTATATTATAAATCACCCGGCAGAGAGCCAGCAAGGCGAGCGGAGACATTGACGTGAGACCAGCTGGGTGCTCGAAATCAGAATTCTAATTCGTGACCATACCTCTTCACTGTCTTGCTGCCGTCGATTCGTCCTCGCTGCCGGTAATCTCCCACCGAGTCTTGCCACAGACGACTTCTAGCTCCTCAGGCTCTATCATCGTGCAATACCACAAGTCTTGGCGGTGTTGAAGCTCATTTTAGGAGGCAAAAAACAGCGTCCAACCAATGCCACCCATCATCGCTGATACCTCACGCTTGGGTATCGATGGACATTGACAAGCGGCTCTGCTTCGTTCATGGTTGGCCAAGAGTGATAGATCCGAACGGAAGGTGTGGGAGGACCCTCCTCGATGGTTGGGAGGCACCATTAATGGTGACTGCTGTTGTTGACCGCCGACAGGGAATAATGATGGGTACTGATGATGATGGTGTCAATTGTGGGCGATGGGTCAGGCGATGTCCATCTGGTCAGTGCACAAGGCACCCAGTGCATGCAGGATGACTTTGCCGTTGCCAACGAGCTCGAAGGTGGTGGTATCAAACGCAGTCATGAATCACATTTGCATTTGCCGCAAAAGAGGCTACTTACTGCGTCAACCAATCTCCTCAAGTACGAATGCCCTTGGGCTGCAGGTAATGAACAACCAAGTCTCGCAAGTCAAATCTAGGACGAGTCACTGTCAATCTCAAAACTTTCGTCCGCCATCGTTTCGTCGTCCGTGTTATCGTCATCTATCAACCACTCCACCGTTTCGTTCTTATAGATATTCGGAACGCGGTACAGCGGCCATTTCATCGATGCGTCCCAGAACTCTATGGTCGATCTCGCGATCGGTTTGTCGAAAGATTTGTTGATCCCTCTCAGACTGGAATGAAGCAAACGCGCTTCGTCCTCCTGATCACAATCGTCAGCTACGTGTCAAGACTCGTTCGGGACATAGGGGCTCATAGATACGCAGCCGAGCACCCGCAAGCAACGGATGATTCTTGTGAGACGCAAGTGGTTGTGGTCGTGAGGTTTCGCAATCTTGGCACGTACTCTGCGCACGAAAGGCGAGTTTGGGTCATAAGGAGTGCCGCGGAGGTCGGTATGCTCGCCGGCGGAATCGGTTGGTGAGTCTGGTATGTTTTCCAAGTAGTAGAATTGCTTCATGCGCTTCAGTGCTTCCTGGAGCCGACTTCTGAGGCCAGGATCGGCTTTGAAAGCATCGCGGACTATGTTGCTGTTAGTACTAGGTTCTCCTTGATTGTGTTCAACAATCGGTTGATTGTACTGGCCTTCCTTGGTGATGAGAGGAGCATCAGGATTGACACCTGATGGCTCTGGCAGCGGAAACAGATACTGGATGTAGTCATGCCGATGCTCAAGCGTGTCGTCGTCCCAGAGGAGCACATCGTTCAGGGTGGTACTGGGGTCGTTCGGGTCGAACGGCGCCCTGATGTTACCGTCGTAGAAGCGGACGATGGGATGGGAAGACGTCGCCATCGTCGGTAGTGTCTGTTTGGATGAGAATGCCGTGCGAGCAATATTCAATCGACGAGAATGGAGCACTCGGAACCGAGTCTTGCTGCGCTGAGTATTTGTAGCTGTGGTGTGAGTTGTCGAGAAGAGATGCAATGTTGATGTTGATGTTTCAAGCACGCGTTTACTGAGAAGGAAGAAGGAGCACTTGCCTACGTTCACTGCATGATGCAAGAGCCTTTCACGTGCAGCAAGCATTTCACCACAGCAGCTGCATCGTTCGCTCTTCAAAGCGAGCGCAGTTCACAGCCTTACAACGACAATGGCGAGATGGCAATATGTTGAGTTTGCGGGAGGAAACACGTCGCTCAAAGAAGAAGGTACGAGCTCCAGAGTCGACGTCATCATGCGGCGGGAGCTGCCGTCGTGCCCATCACCTGGAGCTCACATGGCTGTAGGCGACTGCATTGTTGCAGGAGAAGAAGAAGAGGGTCCAGCAGTACACACACAGCACAAGCTTGATCGAAGCAACAGCGAAAGCTCGTCGATTTCAGTTGTATATCTTCCTCAGGAAACAAGCACATGCAGCATGTGGGACGACGAGGACAACAACCCTTACGGCAGCTTCCATCGCCGTGGTTCCGACGGCTCAGATATACAATCACCGCGTGTGTAAAGCGATAGATGTATGAGATAATATCTGGCTGACAGACACAAGAGTTTAACCGACCCAGCACCCCACCCTCAGGCCGTTCCTCACCCGACCCCTCCCAGTTCATCTCCCGCACCACCGATCTCAGCGACGAAGAGCTCGACGATGACCGACACCAACACCCGAAAGTGCAGCCCAAGGAAGGAGGCTACGACAGCCGGATAGAGCAGATACTATACGAGCATCCCGACTTGGAGATCCAGATCGTACACGCAGGTAAGAACACCGAGGGCGGAGGCAGCTATATCGCATACACCATCCAGACTGGCGAGATTGTAGTGAGGAGACGGTACAGCGAGTTTGCGTCGCTGAGGCAGACATTGGTGAATCTGCATCCCACGTTGATCATCCCACCGATACCGGAGAAGCATAGCATTGTGGACTATGCGTCGAAGCCGACTAAGGCCAAGGAGGATGTGGGCATTATCGAGCTGAGGCAGCGCATGTTGGCGACGTTCTTGAATCGATGTCGGCGGATGAAGCAGGTGCGAGAAGATGGCGTGTGGTGGCGGTTCCTGGATCCCAATGTGAGCTGGAGTGAGGTGCTGCACTCCCACCCTGCTGCCAGCGTGCCCAAGAACAACCTGAAGGCGCCCCCTCTCGACCCTGCGAACCCGACACCAGCGCATCAGTGGTTGCCTGTGCCCTCGCAGAATGCAAAGCTAAGATCTACATCGAGCGCGTCGTCTTCAGGGACTCCTACATCGCCTCCGCCTGCCTCGACCCTGCCATCAGCCGCTTCGCACACGCAGCCTCAGATACAGTATGCGCGATTTCCACCATCTTCGCAGAACCTCACTGAAGCCGAGCTGGACCCGTACTTCTCATCTTTCGAAAGCACGACGAAGGAGCTGGAGACGCTACTGACTGGATCGATGGAGAAGGTCAATGCACGATTACTACGACATGTATACAGTCTTGGTGACGATCTATCAGACCTCGGAGCACGCTACAATGCCTTCTCGCTATCAGAACAATCCCAGAACGTGGCAGGCGCGATCGAGAAGACTGGCCAAGCTTGCGATTTCACCTACATGCAGTCTCGCGACCTCTCCTCAGGCCTCAGCGCTGGTTTCGCCGAGCCGATGAGAGAAAGCGCACAATTTGCAGGCGTCGTTCGCAGTGTGCTTAAGTATAGAGTGCTGAAGCGCGTCCAGGAGGAGATGACGCGGGACGAGCTAGAGAAGAATCGCAGCAGATTGGAGCAACTGGAGAGGAGCGAATTGGAGGCGAAAAGGATTGAGCAGTACATGACGAGCTCCGGAATGTACAACTCGCCCTCCCACATGCCTAAGAGGAGTGTGAGCAGCGGCAGTAATCGCGATCGTCCGTCAACAGCAGGAGCACGAGAGGAAGACAACAACTCCGTCGACTCCGACTTTCCACCCAACACCATGTCCAATTCCGCTCCTTCAGCACCCCAAGGCGGCATATCCGCTCCAGCAGATCCATACAGCTCCCCTCCCAACTCACCGCCGAATGGTCACAAACGAGGCACTTCAGGCGTGGCGAACAAGATCTTCGGCCGGCTGTCAGGTTTCACGCACGCAATCCAAGGGACCATGGATCAGGACCCTGAGCGCGCGAGACGAGATGCGCTGGGCAAGACGAAGGAGAGTTTGACCCAGCTGGAGCAGGCGTTAGAGGTCGCCCGGAAGGATGTGAGGGATGCTAGTGCGGGTGTGCTGGCGGATTTGAAGAGGTTTCAGGCGCAGAAGGAGGAGGATTATCGGGTTTATATGGTGGGTCTTCCTTACCTGATTCACGTTGTGGTGTTGATGTGCTGACTTTGATGACGTAGCTCAACTTCGCAAAATGCCACGTCGAGTGGTCGAGACGGAGTATGGAGGAGTGGCAGAAGGCTAAAGGAGAGATTGCCAAGATCGAGGAGAGGTAGTCGCTCGCTCTGGAGTGCAAGACGACTGACCATAGGGGCATGCAATTGGCGGTGTTCTGCAGGGCACTGCACAGGATCGCCGACCTTGCTTGTATGGCGGACGAAACGATATCAGCATCTAGCACGAATAATGCGTAATGGCAACCATGATTCGGCAGCGAGCGCGCTCGGACTCATTCGGACAGTGTACTACGATATTTGCTATGAAGGGCAGCTAGCTGCGATAGGCTGTGTTTGCCTTGGTTGAGGATTTCTGGTCTCTGGCCTGAATGATCACGAGTCCCGTCTGCATGTGTTGGTTTGCATGTTGTCACTCAATTGCACTTGAGAAGATGTCTGCTCGTGCACGTTGACTAAGCCAGGCCCGTGAAGATTCATTTGAGTAAGAGGGAGCTTCCTGCTGATTTTGTTTGGCGTCTTCGGCTTAGGGTTAGTGTTTGGGTTGGCCTAGGTAGCTTTTGCTTCACACCTCACGCTTTCGTGTGGGACATCGCTTAGAGGCTCTATACTTGTGCGTGGTTGCATTCGTTCTACCGTGTCGTATGAGCGGCATCGTTGACTAGTTTTCGTGCAAGGGGGTTTTGCTCGAACAGTTATGCTGACCGGTGAATGAGATTTGGGTTCTCCTGGAAATATGTGGCCGTCAGGGGTAATCCATATGCTACTCTTGGCTGCAAAATCGACTATATTGAATGGCTGGCTCGAGAGTGCGAAGTCGAATGAAAGAGCGAGCTTGCTTAACTCCCAAGTCATGGTCATGGTCATGATTGATCAAGTGGACTGGAGTCTTGCTGGCGACGACATAGGTTAATAGCCAGCCAGCCATCAATCCGACCACGCATGCATTGGGCAGCGCACTGCTGCGTTGAAGAAGATCTCGATCAGGCCCTCCCTCGTGGCAGCGAGCCGGCAGCCTCTTGCTGAGAGCGTCTGCAGCCACAGACCAATGGTGTAAAAGACTCAAGTGTAGGCGGGTCCAGCCGCGCAGACGTTGGTTGCTGTCTGAGATGATTGTCTAGAAGAGTCTGAGTAACCTGGATTGTATCTGGCATCGGGTTCTCATTCTTCTCGGATGGATGTGTATCTTCGTTGCGTATCACCCTGGCCGTGTACGAGAGGCTAGAAAAGCCTTCGAAACCAACATGTATCTCCAATTGTTCACAATTCACCTGTTGTTTTCCGTACATGCAATGCCCCCTGCCATCCTAAAGGCAGTCAAGCAAGCCGTCGCCATAGTCCTCCAGCAGCAGAGCAATGCCCGCGCCTCAATACCACGGCACCGCCGAATGTGCCCGGCCACCAGCACATCACCGATGCCAATCTCCTTAGCCTTGCTGTCGAAAGCGAGCAACACTGACACCAAGCCATACCAACCGCTTCTCACCGCTGCCAATCTCGCACGCCTCGACCGTGAACGTGCAGCGCATTTCGAGGACAATCCCTCCTCCCCACCTCCCCGAAGAACCACGGATGCTGCAAGGACTGCAAGCGCGACAATGCTGCAGCAATTGCGGAGTAGAGAAGAACTTGCGAGTTTGAGATGCTCTGTCGCGTTTGACGGGCGGTGGCAAGGGCTGGCGTTGGAGTGATCGGGATGGATGTCTTGTTCCATGGGATTAGATCCGAATCAGAAGCCGCGAAATGTCTGAGACTCAGTGATGGATGGTCAATAGCAAAACCATCTCAATCGGTCTGGACTCTTCCTATGACTTGAGACAATATCTCTTGAGATCTTTGCATACGCGATCATATTGCTCACATACGTCCCCGTCCTCATAAAACCCGTCAAGCGTGGTCCTCTCGCTCTCTATACCCTTCCATCGTGTGTTCGCAGGACGAACACCTGATTACCCCCCTCCTCCACTAACGAACCTCGTTCAACACATCAATTCGTACCAATGGGCCGCTGGCAGCCACATCTTCAACCAAATCCTCCTCCATCATCGTGTCCTTCTTCACCCCCCGTACGCAGAGCTGTCGGCTGGCCGGCTCCTCTGACGACTACCAATCTGGAGATCCATACGGAGCGGACGAGCACGAGCGAGAGGGATCATCGGAACTTTTGCTTCGTGACGGGACCGGAGAGGCCGGCGAGAGAATGGGTGAGTCGGGTTAAAGTGGCAAATGCATTGTTGAAGTCGTTGCTGACGCTGGAAGTTGCAGGGATTTGGCGTAGCGATACAGCGGTGGGTTCTGGTAGAGAATGCGGATGAGCGCATGGAGTTTGATGTCTGGGTTGCTAATGGGAGGAATGGGTCGGTTAGGGATTTGAGGGTGCAGCGATATATGCCGAGAGTGTGGTCGAGGAGAGCGGTCGGTGCTGCTGGGAACTGTTGGCTGTAGTTCACTAAGCTGCTTCGCGATCCGCTGCCACTTTACCGCCTACCATGAATCTGTATAGGATCGGCTCCGTTGATCTTATGCACTCAAATTGTCCGAAAAGAAGCACCGACTTGGTCGAGCCGGTGGCGTGGCAATGCCGAGCCATCTTGATCTAAGGCGAAGACACAATGATGTGCGCTGTGAAACATGCTGCAGCATCTTTCAAAGCGTCGCACTGCCGACTGACGGTGACAATCGCTGCACAACAAGGCTGAAAGAAGCGACATGAGCTCCCAGGATCAGACTCGCGCTTGCTCGCAATGCAATGCCGGCTCGGTACCATGACTGGCATCTGAGTAGAATTCTCTTAACGCACCAGAATGATTCGCCTCCAAAGCTCGGATACGGCCCGCTCGAGCTTGGGAACCTCTCACAAGATGTCCGCTAAGGTACCGGTATGCGGCTGTGCCTCCTGCATATGATGCATGTACCTATGAATATTGGGCAGTTGGCTCAAGGCATATCATGAAATCTGCGAACAACAGAATTCGCTCTGTCGCGAAGGCTGTAGCAATTATGGCCTCCAGAGTCGTGTGCATACGGTCACCGCCCTTCCCAATGACAATGCAATTGCCTTCTCGCACCTGGCCGGGTATCATAAGAAGCCGCTCTCCTCGAGCTGACCACATTCTTGTTTGACCCATCCGAATTGTAAAGCCAGTGACCGCTTCTTGCATTTTACAAGATCCGCTCGTTATCTCCAGAAGGCCGGGAACTCAAGTCGAGACATTCAAAACATCAAGTTACCAAGATGTCTTCTGCTCAGAACCAGAAATACTTTGGCACGACGTAGTCCCAGCTTGGACTCCACCTTCGACACATCAACAGTAATGCCGATCCATACTGATCGACCGAATGATTCATCTCCGCAAGCGCTCACAGCAGCCAATCTTGCCGTCCACGATCGTCAGCGCGAAGGACTAGCAACTGCGGCGAATCATCGCAATGTAAGTTCACATATACGATTGACAGTCGTCTTCGTCGTAGTGATCGATGGTCGCCTTCGTCGTTGCGATTGATAGTCTTCGGCGCTATGATTGATGATCATTCTTGTCGTTATGATCAATACTAATATTTACCCAGGCATCCAAACCCAACCCCAACCCCGTAATGCAAACCTGGCTCCAGTGCCGGGATGATACCTTGACACTCCGTCTGGGCTGTGGTGGGCTCAGCACTGGCAACGCCAATTCGAAGTGGAGGCTGAGTGTATCGAGATGGTGACAGGCCGGATTTTGATTGCAACGCTTGATCGATGATACAGAGGTTAGGGAAGGGCACAGGGTCAGGGTGTCGAAGTATCGATGCAGGAAGTCGGATTATTGGAAGAATGCGGTGTGGGATCGATGTACTGGCTCATACGACGAGTGGTCTTGACGTCTTGCATTGTGCGTGATACTCGGCCGTCAAATACTGTTACCGACGGCTTTGAGCTTGTCTCATCTTGATTTCCAGGCTTATCCATAGTCGAGCGGTGACATCGGCGTTGAGTACTCTTCTGCTGGGTTTGACCAGAAGGAAGAACCATACCAGTGCGCATCAGCCGGTGGAGGGTCTGGAGTCATTGTCTCTTGCTTACCGGCTCTAGGCTCATGATATAATACATTACCGGCACCGCTTCGGTGAAGGCATATCTCGCCTCAAGCATACCACCCTGTCGCTCCAACCTGAACAGGCTGCTCATCCCGCCGATGCGGGATCATCGGCTGACGTATCTCAAAGGCATCCACTAACTGCTGCCACAATGCGTAATCCAACTCAAGCACCGCCTGATGTCGTTTCGAGCGCATCTTGCTGCGCTCCGCCTCCGGAAGCTCGGCCATGGATTTCGATGCAACTAGACACTCATCAGTACATGTTGATCCTGTGAAGAATGCTGATCGAACTTACTCAACGTCGGCAACCCGTCGTCATCATACTCGATCGCCACAGCACCCTCCTTGATAAGAAAGGAGATGTAGAAGATGTTTTCGACGGATTGGCCAAAGCTCCGCGGGTTGATCACATACTCGAAGAGCGAAATCTGGCCGTTTGAGGATAGTCGGCATTTCTTTAGCATGGCTTTGCCCCGAGGGGTCTTGAGATCATCCACGGTGAATCCTGCCTTCTCGATCGCATCCTGAGCATTGTGCGTATGTCTGATCAGTTGGTGTCGAATCTTGGTACAGACTGCTTGCAGGCCGTTCTCGTCAGACTGCTGCATGTCTTCTTTTGTGAGTGCTTCGGGTCTAGCCTCGCGTGCTGTGTCCCTGACTTGTCTGGCTCGTCGTTGGGTCTGAATTCGGACTTTCTTTTCCACGGATAGTGGGCCGAGTAGAAATGACGGCACGGGTGGTCGCACGTTGTTGGGGAAGCAAGCCAAGCGGCCAAATGCCTCCCAGTCTAGAGGATCTCCTGCGTCTTCGTCCTCATCGTCGTCGGCTCTACCACGCCGTCGCCGCGGACTGGATGGTGCTGCATCGTCGCCCTGCCTGTTCAGAGGGCCACCGTTTCGCATGAAAGCAATGCACTTTCGCAAGAAGTCGTCCACATCAACGCCAGTCGACGAGTCCCCTAGAGCGAGTTGGGCAGACCTCTTGTGAGCCAGATCCGAGACATTGACCATAAGCCGAGAATCCAGAGTCGCGTCATTTGTCTGCTTGACGCCCATATACGTATGGTTCGCGCGGTTCAGGATATCTGTGAGACTCTGGCCATCGCCGCGAAGTAATTCGTCCCGCTTTTCTGCATAACAATTAGTACATTGCCATGCCATGATCCCATCATCACGCACCTGCAAACTCCCGCTCCAGCGCTCTACTCTGCCTCTTGACCTCACGCCTCTCATCTGGATCTTGGTTCGGGTCATAGTGCTTTGTGAACTCCTTCTCTTCCGAGCCCACGTCGGTCTCCTCAGTCGCGGCTCTTTGCGCATCTACGCGCTTTCTCTTCTGACCTCGCGCATCGCCGTTATCGGAGTTGGGCGTGGGCAGGCTTCGGTGTGAGGCGCGCGATGGAGGAGGCATTTCGCGTTCCTTCCCTTTTGATCGTTTCTGCGCAGCAGGATCCCGATTCTCTTCGTCACTTTCGAATTGTGGCGTCGCTGAGCCGTAGCGAGAAGAAGCGACGTGGGAGACGCGTGTATTTAAGCGAGCCATGTCGACGTGCGAGTGTGCGGCGCAGTCTGTCGCATTCGGTGCTTCAGTGACGCGGTCGCGATTGCTTGATGGACGCGTTCGAGATTCTGGACGTCTCCAGCGATTCGCTCAGTGAAGAGCTATCGCTGTGGTATATTGACGCAAAGCTCTAGAGCAAAGCGACAACGAGTAAGCATGAAACGTCAGTGTCGCCGGATTTGTTGATTGATGTTGATGTTGAAGTCAATTGAGGTCATATGCATGCAGCTTACTCGCGCGTCACGCGGAACGCGACTGAACCGCTTGGCGTTGCCGAGTCATGTCGTTAGCCAGATCTCACTAATATGATCGCCTTCGCAAGGTCCATCTTACCAAGATGCGATATAAGCTTGAACAGATCGGCGAGCGATGATCCCGATTCATTAGCCACGTGAACGTTGACGTTGGTTCATGATTAGATGGAGCCGTTTACATTCGCAAGCTCGTCTGATGTCAAGCTCCAGGTAGCAGTCAAGGTGTGGGTCGCTACTCACTGATCTATGCATGTGCCGACAACTACTGACACATGACAGTAATCGCCTTGAAGGGTACGAGAAGCCATTGCCGTACTCTACGCTCCTGAAACGACCAGACCTCCGCCATCGAGGCAGCAACCTCAGCCCCAACAGCGAGCTTTATGTGACGATTCAACCTTTCGCAGATTCTAAGCCGCTTGCTGTCCATGCACAGACCCCATACAAGTATTTTAAGAATGGCCGAATATGGAATCACTGGCTCAAGCTACCTGTGAACTACCGGACCCTTCCTGCTAACACACTGCTCGCAATTACTGTCTGGGATCTCAGTCCGATCAATCCGCACGGTGGAGACAGGAACCATCATATCCCGTTTGGCGGTACGACAATACCATTGTTTGATGAAGATGGTACTCTGCGAAGTGGACGGCAGAAGTGCCGGATCTGGAGGCACAAGGTCGCCGATGGGTTCTCTGACAGCACGACTCTCTGGCAGGAACCCAAGAGGCGCGGCCGACGCGGCCAGGTTGAGGAAACCATTATCGTCGATGAGAAGCAGTCACGTAGAGAAGCCGAGCTCGAACGACTGTCCAACCTTATTAAGAAGCACGAGGTTGGAGAAATTCCCGAGGTGAAATGGTTGGATCAACTGGTCTTCAGCAACATGCAGAAGCTTGAAAGGCAGTCAATACGGGACTCTATGCGGTCCAAACAAGCTTCGAATGGCAATCAGAATGCATGTGCCGATGGGGACCCCGACCATGTTGACGGCGCTTTCTTCCTCTACATTGAATTCCCGCGCTTCGACCACCCTGTCATCTTCGCAGATCATGAGTACAAAGCGAGTCCCATATCGAGCATCAAGACTGAGCAAACTCAGCCGGCAGCAGGTGTCAACTTCAAGCCGCCACCAGAGGTGCAGCCGGGACCAGGCATCCACACAGATGGAAACAGCACCGACGCAGATGCTGCGGCAGCTGGACTGATTCGCATATATGATCCAGAAGTTGGCTTTGCAGACAACCCGGCCGAGACCAAGCATCGTCGACTCATTCGTGGACAGCGGAATGCACTCGACCGTGATCTCAAGCCTAACCCAAAGATGCGAGACTTCCTGAACAGGATCATGAACTACGGACCGACTGTTGAGCTGAGTGACAAAGAGAAGGACGAAGTCTGGCGCTTCCGGTTCCATCTCACCAGAGACAAGCGAGCCTTGACAAAATTGGTCAAGTCGGTCAATTGGCAAGAGGCGACAGAGAGTCGGCAAGCCATCGCACTTCTACCCAAGTGGGCGGAGATTGATGTCGACGACGCGCTGGAGCTGCTCGGACCCAGCGTACAGAATCCATCGGTCCGAGCATATGCAGTCGATCGGCTGCGCAAGTCAGATGATGAAGAGCTGCTACTGTATCTGTTACAGTTGGTACAAGCTCTGAAGTTTGAGCCACAGCACAACAAGGAGGGAGCCAGTGCTGACGACACTGACTCGTCACTGACATCGTTCCTCATTGCTCGATCCGCCGCAAATCTGAAGCTCGGCAGCTATCTTCATTGGTACCTCATGGTTGAGCTGGACGACCAAGCACCAAACACTTCTGTAGAAGCCGAACGTGACCGCAAGCTCTTTGCCAGGGTCAGCTACGACTTCATGCGCGAGCTGGATGCAACGGCAGAAGGCCAAGCCCGTCGCAAAGTACTGTTGAGGCAAGGCGAGTTCATCACTGTACTCAACAAGATCAGCAAGAATATTCGAGACTCTCGCGGAGACAGGCCAAAGAAGATTGAGCACTTGAAGAAGATGCTTGCAGATCCGAAGAACGACATGGTCACTTTCGACCCGCCGCTACCGCTACCTCTTGACCCAGAGGTCAATATTACTGGCGTGATACCGGACGAAGCAAACGTCTTCAAGTCCACCCTCTCGCCACTCTATGTCAACTTCAAAACACAAAACGGCGAGAAGTACCCGCTCATCTTCAAGACAGGCGACGATTTACGCCAAGACCAACTCGTCATCCAGATCATCGCCTTGATGGATCGTCTTCTCCTGAAGGAAAACCTCGACCTCAAGCTGACACCCTACCGCATCCTCGCCACCTCCATCCTCGCCGGTGCGGTCCAGTTCATCCCTTCCACACCCCTTTCCGGCATCATGTCCAACCCCAAATACAAATCCTCCATCCTCGGCTTCCTCCGCTACCACAATCCCGCCTCCCCAGAAACCGGCGGCGGTCCTTCCATCCTCGGAGTCCGCAAAGAAGCAATGGACACATACGTCAAGTCCGTCGCCGGCTACTGCGTCATCACTTATCTTCTGGGCGTCGGCGACCGACATCTCGACAATCTCATGCTCGCACCCTCCGGCCACTTCTTCCACATCGACTTCGGCTACATCCTCGGCCGCGACCCCAAACCCATGGCTCCACTGATGAAACTCAGCAAAGAAATGGTCGAAGGCATGGGCGGCATGCCCGCTCCCACCAGCACCACCGCCACCACCAACCCCTCCCAAGCAGCACAGCAAAGCGAATCGCAATTCGACTCCTTCCGCCAGTACTGCTTCACGGCGTATACTACGCTCCGCCGCAGCTCGAGCCTGATTCTGAATTTGTTCGCGCTGATGCAGGACGCGCATATACCGGGTTTGGATGCGTTTGGGAGTGGGGAGGCGGTGAGGAAGGTGGAGGAGAGGTTTAAGTTGGATGTCGGGGAGGAGGAGGCGTTGGTGTTTTTTGGGCAGTTGATTGAGAGGGAGATGGGGGCTTGGGGGGCGGCGTTGATTGATCGGTTGCATGGGCTTACGCAGGGGTGGAAGGCTTGAGGGAGAAGTGCTTGTGGGGCAGGGTGGAGATTGGATTGTTGGTCATCTCAGCTACACTGTCGATGAGATCTAATGTCTTGGTTTCTTCTGATTTCCCGTGTCCGGGTGTTAGGCCCACTGCCCGAGCTTGTGCCATGGTCCGTCTGGTGCTGTGATCTACGTTCCATCGAGCCATGGTTAAGTGTATTGATGTACGGACCAGTTTTCAGTCCAGATGTTGGTCTGATGGCATTAAGCAGAGAAGCGCAGATTGGAAGTGATGGTAGAGCGTTAGTAATGTGGCCCGAGCTTCGCATGTCATCATTTTCAGAAGCTCGGGAACCAGGATCACGACGAACGAGGTGAGTCTTCGTTGCGATATTTTGTGTCAGACACTACGATGGCTGCTAACAATACACCCAGTCTCTTCTCCCATACTACCGCTGTCACGTGAAAGCATAACATGACGGACGCGACCATCAGCGCTCCGTCAACTGCGAATGGCACCAAATTCAGTCAGTCGCATGTTTTGAAACGCCAATCGATAAGAACGGACGGACGGACTGACTGACTGACATTATTGTCGCAGGAAGAATCACACCTCAAGAGCAGCCGGAGAATCCATTCGTGAAGCTCATCCCGGACCAGCAGATCGCCGTCATCCCCTCCTTCGAGCTCGAGTCCGGCGAAACGCTGCACAATGTCCCCGTCGCGTACAAGACTTACGGCACCCTCTCGCCTCAGGCCGACAATGCGATGGTCATATGTCACGCCTTGACGGGCAGTGCAGACGTGGGAGATTGGTGGGGTCCGTTGCTGGGAGGACCGGGGGAGGAGGGCGGCAAGGGAGCACGAGCATTCGATCAGTCACGCTTCTTTGTCGTCTGCATTAACAGCTTGGGAAGTCCGTACGGAAGTGCGAGTCCAGTGACGGCAAAGGATGGAGACCCAAAGAATGAGCATTACGGGCCAGAGTTCCCTCTGACGACGATCCGAGACGATGTCAACATCTTCAAGCTGCTGCTGGATGATCTGGGCGTGAAGCAGATTGCGGCCGTGATCGGCGGGTCGATGGGAGGCATGTTGGTGCTCGAGTTTGCGTATTTTGGCAAGGACTACGTACGCACCATCATCCCCATCGCCACGTCCGCCAGATACAGCGCGTGGGGCATCAGCTGGGGCGAGGCGCAACGGCAGAGCATCTACAGCGACCCGAAATACGAAGATGGATACTACAGCTTCGACGATCCACCCGCAGCCGGCCTCGGTGCCGCGCGCATGGCTGCCCTCCTCACCTACCGCAGCCGCGACTCCTTCGAGACCCGCTTCGGCCGCAACACCCCCGATCCCTCCCGCAAGCAAAACATCAACGGCCCACTGCACCCCGACCGCCCCTCAAGCCCCAGCAGCCAACACTTCGCCACCCACAACGAAGGCCACAAAAACGCCGGCTCCCCGCGTCCCGGCAACAAACCCAACGACCTGACCGCCTCCACCGACTCCCTCGACAACCACACCCTCGCCACCGTCACCGACCCCCAATTCCACGGCGCCACACCCCTCCCCGGCCCGCCCCCACCATCGACCCAACAACACAAAAAGCGCATCTCAACCTACTACTCCGCCCAATCCTACCTCCGCTACCAAGGCGAGAAATTCATCAAACGCTTCGACGCGAATTGCTACATCGCCATCACGCGAAAACTCGACACCCACGACGTCTCCCGCGGCCGCACAACCGATACCAGCGCCCGTCCAACCCCGGACGACGACGTGCGCAAAGCTCTAGCACTCATCGAGCAGCCTACACTCATCCTGGGAATTCAAAGCGATGGCTTATTCACGTACAGCGAGCAGCAGGAACTCGCGGCCGCGATTCCGGGGGCGGAGTTGAAGACGATTGATTCTCCCGAGGGGCATGATGCGTTTTTGTTGGAGTTTCGGCAGGTGAATACTTTTCTGTTGGAGTTTTTGCGGAGGGAGTTGCCGGATGTTATGGGGAGAGAGCCGGTCAATTGGCCGCTTGAGCTGGAGGGGGAAGAGAAGAGGGAGGTCAAGGCTAGTACGTTTGGGGAGGCGGAGGTGGAGGATATTACTGCTTGGTAGCAGAGGTTGGGGGGCGATGTGTGGGTGGGGTGGTAAGGTCGGTGGCCGAAAGTTGGAACTCGTGGAGTGCATGGACCAGCAATACGGTGGGTATGTCGGTTCGTCTCGGAATGAATCGAAGCCGCAGATGGGGTACATGAGGTACTGAAGTACCTTGAACCTTTTTGCCTGTTACTTGACTTGACCCCGATTGCAGGTCACTTGTTCCACCAATCATTGCACGACTGCTCCTCCTCCTCTTTCTCACTCCCGCTCTATTTTTTCATAAGACGAGTATTCCTACGCATAACCGATACTTGATACGCACCTGCCTCCCCATGCCATAGCGAACACGACTTCAAAACTTCACGCCAACTCACCTCACCTCGCCAACCCCCACACCCTCCCCAAAAAATGCCCTCCCTACATCCCTCCAAAGCAACACTATCAACACTATTTATCCTAACAACAGCAACAGCAACAGCACTCCCATCAACCCCTCATCCTCTTTCACCCCCTCCTTTCAACTGGCCCGAGACGAAATATGTAATCGCTTTCGGCGACTCCTACACCTACATCCAAGGCCACCCCCACGGTCGTCAAAACTACAGTTTCATCGGCGATGCACAAAATCTCGCCTTCACGCCGGAGGAGTTGCTGGAGAGTGGGATCGTGCAAAACTTCACGGGGACGGCGGAGGGGGGACCGAATTGGGTAAGATATTATTCTCTCTCTCTCTCTCTCTCTCTGTGCTGAGCGAGTGGAAGAAGATGTGGGAAGGAAGGTGGGAAGGGTATCCGAGATGATGACGAGCTGACGGGTTGTTCATGTGTAGGTGGAGTATATGACTAGCTGTGGTCATCGACCCGGGTTGACGAAGCCCCAAACTTGCTCCCGACAACTCTGGGATTTCGCCTTCGCGGGCGCGGATATCAGTGTCACCCCCTCCACGCCGCTGCACCATAATTTCACCGTCCCGCTGGTGCAGCAGGTGCAGCAGTTCGTGGCGTACGGAGATCCGGTGCTGGAACGGGACGTGCGGATTGAGAAGGGCAGGACACTAGTAGCGATCTGGATCGGGATAAATGATATCGGGGACTCCGCTACCGATCCCTTACTCGACTTCCAGGCCTTCTACGCCAATATAACGACCACGCTCTTCGCCTCCGTACAAGAAATTTACGAGGCAGGCTATCGGAAATTTTTATTCATGCACCTCCCGCCTCTAGACCGCACGCCCCCGAATCTCGTTCGAAAGGCGGGACCGCGGCCGAATGCGACGATGGTGGGGTGGTATAATGACGCGTTAGGTCAGAGGAGCGCGGAGTTTGCTTGGCGGAATCCTGACGCGAGGGTCTTGGTGTTTCCGACGACGGGGTTCTTGAATCGGGTGCTGGATCGGGCGGGGGAGTATGGGATTAGGAATACGACGGGGTATTGTGCGGGGTATGATCAGGCGGGTGTTGTGGGGGATCCGGGGGCGTATGGGTGTTTGCCGTTGGGGGAGTATTTGTGAGTCTTTTTCTTCTCCGTTTTTCATTGGAGTGGTTTGGATTAGTGGATTTGAGAGGAGAGGTTGTGCTGACGAGTGTGGCTTGATGTAGTTGGTTTAATACGGGACATATGACTAGTCATACGCATCAGATCCTTGCGGAGGAGGTGGAGAAGTTCTTGATTGCACAGTCGGGATAGGGTGCAGCGAGGCCGCGGAGGTCGAGTGGAAGGGATCTTGGAACTTAGGTGGCCTTCGCATGCCACATCTTGTTGGGCGCAGTCTCAGCTGCGAGCACTGTGCGAACTTGCAGTACGGGACCAGAAGAAGAGCGACGCTTGCTTGGCCAAAACATCATAATACAGCTTCTTCTCAATCATCTGTTCAAACAGTGCACCAGAGTTTTGGATCCTGTTTACCCTGCTTCATACTCGCTCCTTCCACTTTCGTCCCAGGCTTCACGGGCACATAGCAGCTCGTAGTGAGACTGCAAGCAAGCAAGCAGTCGCAGAGGACGTGAGGTCCAAAGCCTCCCGCCCTCCCACTAGCGCCCACCTGAAGCGAACCAATCGCGACGTGGCGGCGCGGGCGTTCCTTCCCGTTTTGTCACATATCGTGCAAAGGACAGATCAGCCACTATCAGATCCACACAAGCCGCAGCGAGGTCGGAGAGTGCCTGTACACCAGCTAGCGCGCGCCTTGGTCCCGTCAATGACTATTACGAGCGCCAGTCCGTTCCTTCCCCATTCGTCACATCCCCAACGCGCCTCAATACCGAGCTGCCAAACTCTCCGCGACATCGGAGACCGCTTGTACAGCAACTAGCGCGCGCTTGGTCCCGCCAATGGATGACCACGGGCGAAGACTGCGTGCCTTTTATTGTCGTCGACAGACCTACAAGCAGCAGCAGCAGCAGCGAGGCCGGAGAGAGCACTTCAATAGAGGCGAGCGTGGAGTCCACGTAGCTCGGAGCGAAGTGTCACCAGCTTCGAAATTCGCCGGTACCCGTCAGGTTGCGCTGCGATTCTGTAGACGTCTGCGCAAGGTCATGTTCGGCGCCTTGCTGTAGCTTTTTCTCCGCGTCGTGCTTTCACTCTTGTCTTTCCGCTCGGTACAGGCCTGGGAAATCGTAGCGCGTGCCGAGTGCGCGTATGAAACCTGGCTGACTCCTATCTTTATGCTCGAATGCTGAGCCTTGCCTCCCTGGCAGAAGTCGACATGTGTGCTACGTTGCTCCACATCAACTCCCGCACGATTGTAATATGCAGGCTTATAGTATGTTGCGACCAGCAGAAAACGCCTCCAGCGCCATCGCTAAAGTCACATGATCAAGCAAGTCTGGTAAATCCACCAAAAAGTCCATTATTGTCATCATCCCGAAAATCCATCACACCACCTCCTCAAACTCCAACGCCCCCCTCCTCTCCACCGCATCCTCCCTCGCCAACACAAAATCATCCTCATCCACATCACTCACCTCGCCCATCATCCTCTCCAACTCCGCATCCTCCCTCAACCCACTCCCGGCCTGCATGACCGCCCAAATCCCCTCCCTCGCCCTCTTATGTCTCTCCCGATCCTCCTCAATCCTCTGCTCAATCTGCCTCTTATCCAACCTCACAAACCCCACCCCACCCGCACCAGCACCAGCACCGCTGAAACTCTCCCTCCCACCAGCACCAGCACCACCAACATGACTGCTCCTCGGCGTCGACTTCGCAGTATCCACCAAACCACTCTGCAACTGCTGCGAAACATGCAGCGGACTCGCCTCCAACCCCGCCACGCTGTCCCTCCCGCCCAAAATCTCCCCCAACTCCCCCACCGTCTGCCGCTGCAAATACCCTTTCCCCTCCAGCACGCCCAGAACCTTCCTCACAACCTTGACATTTGCCGCGCCGCTCCCATCGTCCGGCGCCACCGCATCCACAATCCTCAAAATATCGCGCTCCATCATCCGCACGTACGCCCACTCGCCTTTCTCCTTCGCCGAATCGCAGAGCGCAGGGAGGAAATACATGATGTTCGCACGGTTGTTCATGTTGTTGCGCTCGAGCTGCTCGAGGATGCAGGAGTGCAGGTCATCGCTGAACTCGGCGTATTTGAGGGCGTAGGCGGCGGTTTTGGAGGCGGAGGTGGTGGATGCGTTGAGGTGTTGGAGTTGAGAGGTGAAGCGCATGCGGACTTCGAAGGGGTCGGCCATGTTTGAGCAGGTAGGAGCTAAGTTGGGTGGTGAAGAGGAGGGAGGTGTATGGAAGGCTGTGTAGAAGCTGGATCGCCGACTTTCACATGTCAACGCGCTTCAAGGTAGCAAGCACGGATCATCGTTGGTCCGGCGAGGTCAGTCCGTCACATAACGAACTTCATTATCAAAGGTACGCTGACAGCACAGTACTCCAGAAGGCGGAATGCCATCAAGCGTGCTTTATTGCCTTCATGATGTATCGCCTTTCTGTACGCCAAACATGGCAGGTGCAAATCAAGAAACATCAAATCACGCTCTCTTTCAAACCAAGCCGCCAAAGGTTGGACGCGCAGCCGCTCAGTCCATTATATGCACTATCTCGAACGACTAATTATACCAAGCTATGCCAGCCAGCTTCCACAACCACACCTCCTCACCCACCAATCCCCTCGCCGCCTCGCACGTCTCTGCGCGCACATCCCGTCCCCGATGCTCTACACCGCCACCTGGCCCTCGCTTGCTGGTCCTGCTCCCTAAAGATGCTGTATTTAGTACACATAGTAAGCCCCTGCTGTTGGTCCGGCGCGCATGCAAGCTGCCCTACGACTCAGCATGCAAAGCTCTCCAGCCTCCCTTTTCAGTGCCCGTTAATCCAAGAGAAAAACAATGGTATCTCCGCAACACCAATACCCTTTTTTGGCAAACTCGCTCACAATACGCTGACAATCAAGACAAAGGAAAAAGGGTTGTGTCACTCGCAACAAATGCCGTAGCCGTCCATGCATGTCAGATGGCTCAGTCGCTCGAACGCCTGCTCAAATTTCCTGCTGCTGCAACAGTGGAGCCGGCTGCTGAGGCGTCGGTCGGTGGACTTTCGCGATCTGCCTCGTGCCGTGCTTTTGTCGCCCACTACTTTGTACATGTATTGTTGTCGGCCCGTGGTGTTTGGTCCGGGTCGTCTGTTCTTCGGCGGCTGCCGCCTGGCGATGGGTACTAGAATGCTCTACAGTCTAAACCTGGGGTTTACAGAAACGAAGTGGGGTATCTCGCGTATCGATCGTCTCGCGCAATGAAACCAGAAGTCCGTCAATCAATTGTATACGTCGTGATGCCGACCTTGCGTGCTGCCCTGCTTGGCAAGGCGTCTCACAGCGCCACATCCAGCACAAGACTGACATCGGAGACCTGTGGGCCAGCCAGATCCGTCAGTACTGGTATCAGGTCTAGCAGCTCGTTGTCGTGAGCGTCGCTGAACCAGCTGCTGATCGGGACGGCGTGTTGCGGGTGGAATATGTAGCTGGTTGGCGAGTTGTCGATGATAATGGTCTCGCGAAGATCTCGTCCAACCATGCTCAGGTCCTTGACATAATTGCCTTGATGATTATAGCAGGACTCACGGAAGAGCCGGTGGTGAACAACGTGATGAATGTCCAGTTGGTCCAGCAGTGGGTCACCGTACTTCGACACGGAGGCAGTGAAGACCACAACCTCGTACAGCTCCCCAACGGCCTTCAGGAACGCGTCTACACCGGGTCGCTTGATCACATACACGTTATGGTATTGACCTTCGATCTCTACCGGTATCGTGAAGTCCGCTTGGTGCAGTATCTACCTGAGGTCAGCATATGATTACATTGTATTCGTGAGATAGATAGAGCGTACCTTGAAACTGCTGTGTACTAATGTTTCGTCCAAGTCGAGCACGAGACATTTCCTTCCTCGATGTTCCGGACGCAGAGGCGGCAGTAGCCATTGCTTGTGCTCGTCACGCTCCAATGAGGTCACCTGCTGACCATCGCCGGTGGCCGGTTGAAGTTGTTGCTGTTCTGTCTGGACTGGCGGCGGGCCGGGTGGCGGCGGCAGAGCATCTGTCTGAGGATTCTCTCGCTGGGACTCCCTGCTCTCTCGGCTCTGGCGACGGTGTCGAGCTTCTTCGACGGCGACGACCCCCGCGCCAGCTCCAATAGCTGTCGCACCTCCTGCGATAGCCGTTGCCTCGCCCGCTGTAAGCGGAAGCGAAGGTTCGCGATCTTGCATTTCAATGTCTTCATCGAGAGCGGCTTGCTGCGGCGTCCGATCACTGATTGCCTGTTCCTCCTCGGATACTGGTGCAATGGGTGTCGGCGCCTGGACCTGGACCGCTGGCTTGGTGACATCGTGAGCTGCAGCTGCAGACGTGTCGAGATGTGGTGGGCCTGTCACCGGCTCCGCGGGTGCCATTGGTTGCTGATACTGGTCTAGCGGCCTTACTTCAGGGTTGTTTTGAGGTAGAGCTACCCCGGTAGCCAGGCTTGGCACCGGCTTCTCCGTTGTACCGTCTTCTACGCGAGCTTTGTCGCCGTCAGGTATGACAGCGCCAGCAATTGCCACATCAGGCTGCTGTTGTGCAGTAGACATGCCCTTTTCGTCCACATTCTCCTTCGACTCGGTGCCGGTGGTGGTTGTGGGAGCTGCACTGACATCTTTTGCAGGTTGCCGAGCAGGTTGAGGTTGTTGAGCGCGCGAGGGCTGGGCCTTGGTGACTGGTTTCGGTGCCTGCGCATTCTCCTGCGCTCCAGCATCCTGCGCATTATCCGCACTGCCACAGCAAAGCAGAGCCATCAGACCGCTCCGCTTCTTCTGCTTTGGCTGTCCAGCCGCGGCTGGTTGCGCTACTGGCGCATCCCCTCCCTCCTTCTCCTGCATGCCCGCGCCTGCTCGCGCCGAACGCTTAGAACTGGCGCTTGCCTCCCGCTTCCGGCCTGTCAGACTCCGCTTTGATCGCTGACCAATGCTGTCTGACCGCTCATTAGCAGTCTCCCCGCTGAGACCTGTGCTTGAGCCCTCCTGCTGCTCGGTGGGAACGCCGAGCGATTGCCCTGTAGCTTCCTGACCCGTGACTGTGGCACCTGCTTGTGCACTGCTGCCTTCGCCGGAAAGTGAGGGTTCGCGTGACGATGTTCGTGGTGGAGGCACTAGCGGCTGTGGTGAGGTGGAGAGGCCTGTAGAACATGGTGTTAGCACGCAACCGTACGTTCGCTACCTCGCACGCCTCGTCGCATTCGCCCCATCCGTCTCGCCGCCCACCCTTTCGCGCATTCCATCCCTCGCGCACACGTGATGCGAGTGTGATCGTACCTTGAGCCCCTCCAGCCTGCACCGCCGTCGAACTCATGGGCGCGCTGCCCGTCAATGGGCGTGTGATGTGTAGTCCTGTTCCCAGCGGTCGCTGCAGGTCGGTGAGGTGCCCAACGAACGACAGTGCGGCTCCGAGCGCGCGAATAGTCTGTGCCAGCAGCTGCCAAGAGCTCCGTAAATGCACGCTCGGAAATGCTGTGATGTCGAAGTCGAGCTACGAAGGTGTTTCAGGTTGTTTGGAGGAAGTGAGGTCGTGGTCGCGGCCGGCCAGGCGCGACAGTCCGCTGCAGCAACTCCGAGAGAGGCAGGCGGGTCCAAGCGGTGTGTGGCGCTTGCTTTGTCGCCCGTCTCTCCCAAACTATAATTTCGGCACCAACCAGCAATATTGATTGATGACCGCTATCAGTTTGATGGATCTCTCGCAGTCACATCGGGGCCCATTGAGCTGTTGTCCCGACACCAAAAGGCTAACTGCTAAACTATCAATAAAGACCCCCGTTAGCAAATCTCCGCCGCCATCGCCAATCGGCCTCGCTCCACCGTGGCTCTTGTCATGCGATTGTCTTGTACCACCTTCGCACGTTGTCAACTGCAAGCCCGCCCTGTATTGTGTCTCTCACACCACCTGCAGCCTCATGCCCACGTTTCCCCCAGTACCTTTGGTACCATCCTGCATAAATGGCTTTCAGCCACATCACAAACGCCCCGCATTGAGATATTGCCATTGAGTCAGCGCACAGCGGCTAGCACTTGCAGGGAATGGCACTACTTGCCACATGCGGTCGGGCACCTAGCTACTACGGGTTAGGCATGACCACAATACTTATCGAGCTTCAACACATGCGAAAAAGAACATGTTCAACATCGCGAGTCTTCAGCGTCTACAGCGTCAATCACCGGCCATGGTGCAATGTGCATCACATCATTGGTCGCCTCCACCCTTGCGGCGGACAGGGAAGTGCCTGCACCTGTAGCGAACTCCACCGACAGGCATCATGGGCGTCTAGACTGCAAAGAACATAGCGATCCGCAATAAAGAATGGGTCTACGGCGCATCATCCGGCAGCAATTCGATCACGATCTCAATACGATGGCAGACAAGGCAGTCAGTGATGACCGAATTTTGCAATGCCGCCAGCTGCACGGCCAGCGCGTGCTCAACCTTTTTCAGACCAGCATACCTTTTGAGGTCGTTCGTCATGACTCGTAGACGTCGCAGTGGTAGCTCACAAAAATATCATCTATGTTTTGTTCAAGTAGGTGAGACGATGCTGCTTTACACACGCCCCTCACTTCGCCATTGCCATCCAGATATAACAAGACCACACCACACCCTCAAATCTTCCAACCAAGAGCTGGTGCACGGAATTGTTGAAGAGCCAAGCTTTTCATCCAAGGTTCCCTTCTCTCACATCCACGTCCATCCCAGTTCCCACCTGTCAAACCTGCCATTGCCAACGATGCGCACTTCTGGCAGACTCGAGCCTCAAAAGCTTCAATCACCAGCTCATCTCTTACACCTCATTCGGCTGCCTGACCGCCTCTCACCAGGCAAGCATTCCCAGTCGCGCAATGCCCAACCTGCCAAGCAGTGGTGACTGCATGTTTCCTCTTCGGCCCACTCCCACCGCTTGCCATCTTCCTGTCGTATGCTTGTAAAATCCCATTGAACTCACATGTGTCATTCCCGTCACCGCTCCTGCTATCACATCAACACAAGCACATGGGAAAAGACGTGAAAAGCAGGTCACACGATCAAGGCAGCGAACATCTCCGTTTCCCTGCTACCACCACCTCATGCTCTACACAAGCCTCTACAACTACTCCGTTCCCGTGTCCCAATCCATTCCGTCAAACGCCCTCAATGCCGCTCGACAACTCGTGTCCTTGTTCCTAACCACTCTCGATCCTAGGTCTGAGCTCCTTCCCAACCCTAGGCTTCCTGCCGCTCTCCTCCTATGCACAAATATGCACACCGAATGGTATGAACACTAAACAACGGCATCTGCCAGCTTTTTGTAATTCTTTGGCCATCATGCCAAGAGTGCCACCAATGGCACAAGTACCCAGGTCCTCTAGTATTCGCTCCGGAACGCCTTGCAAGTCGAAAAACTTCGCTAAAAGTGCAATAAAAACATGTACGCAATGCGCCTGTCTGCCATCTCATACCGGTTCCGGCATGATGAACGATGGCAGGACACAGACTCGCTTTGAAAGAATCTGATGATCGGGATGGTCGTGATCGTAACAATCGTCGCTGCATGCTTCGTATTTCGATATTAATGTTGAATCGAGGTCCAGAGCAGAGAGACAATGGAAAGGATCATTTTGATACCTCGCATGGACTGCTTAACCATGGATCGCAGTGGGTGTGCAAGATTCGGAGAGGTATCCGTCTCGCGTGTTGCTGTGGTATGGATACCCAAAGCTGATGGGAGAAGTCGACCGACCGCCAAACCCGCCTCCTGTGGCTGGAGCAGGCGATGCCGAGCGTGATATTAATGCGTTGATCGTGTTTGCTGTCGACACACGATCGCTGGACCCATCAAGGAAGTGCGAAGGTGTGGCAGGTCCAGATGAGACTGCAGACGTCGTACTCTCAGTATCCTCGTTGCCATCTGTTCCGGCCCGTGGTCTGCTCTGCGGAGGCGGCGAGCTGACACCAGACTTGCCGGTACCAGGAGTGAACTGAACCGTCAGTCAGCTCTTGCTACCGACTCTCAGACCTTGGCGGCGGATGGCTTAATGCTGCTGGCACTGGTGACGGGGCTGTGCTGGGTGGAGGAACCTACGTAGCAGAACTTCTGGACCAGGTCACGGTACTGGTCCGAGCCCATCGCGGGCCTGTCTGTTGCAACTGAGTCTGGTCGCTCATCAGTCTTTGTGGGGCCTTCTTTCCGATCGTATGGACCGAAATAGCCGTCTCTGGAGCCCTGCTTTTGCTGCTTCTCCATCAGACCGCTCCGGCGACCCAGGCTGTCTTGAGCTGAAGTCAAAGCTGCTGAAAGAGATGCGCCAAAGTCGTAGCGGCCGCCAAGACCGGGCCCTTGCTGTGAGGGAAAGGCGCTACCGCGTTTGGTACGTGGCTTGAGCTTGATAGAGCTGGGCGAGTCTCCAAGCAGCCTGTCGGCACTTCCGAAGGAGTAGGCATTGTCCAAGTGCGCAAAATCATCTTCAAACGACTTCGGCCTGCCACGCGGTGACGTTGCTGTCGGTGAATGGCCGGTGTGCTTGCTTCGGGGAATGGCGTTCAGTGGCCGAGCACCAAGCCCGTTGATCACCACGGATGGCTTCGACACCTTCTTCTTGATCTTCACGAAGTCAATCTGGTAGTTCATACTGTCGTTGTTGTCCCAGTACTCCTGGCCATTGACGTAGTAGCGGACACATAAAAGCAGCGTCTTGTTGTCGATGTTGGCCTGATCAGAAAGCTTGATGTGGAAAACAAATCGATCACAATTATCCGTAGATGGGCTCCTTGGGTCGGTGTTGTACTCCGCTACAACTTCAGATGTGGTCTTCCAGTAATCAAGCGTAAATCTCGCGGCCACAAGCTTGTGGAACGATAGATTCTGCACAGCGCAGACTCCGATCAGGGTTTGCTTGTCTGCCGAAAGGTAGATTCGCTCGACTCTGACAGGCTTTGCTCTGCGTTCGAATGTGTCCTCGGGGAAGTTGGTAAGCTTGATCTCACGCTCAGTCTTGCCTTCGCCTTCGCCGTCGAATGGAAACTCGGATTCGCTGTCGTACGTCTCAACAGGCGATGAGCCGGCACTGACTGCTATTGGCTTGTCGACCTGCAAGAAGTGGCGTGTCTGATTGTCGGCCTCGTTGAAGTGTACGGACTTTGAGTACGTCGGCGTGCCAGGCATGCTCGAATAACGCCGCCTGGAGGACGGTCTCAAAGCCGGCTTGACTAGTTCACCGGACTTTTTCCGTACAAGTGTAGGTTTCGACAACGGACCTTCATCCTCGTCACTATCATCGGACGTCTGTGTTGGCGATTCGAATGCTGCGTGTTTCGGTATCATGATCGAATCCGCAGTGGACGACCGCGAATGTGCGATCCTACGCGCGTCGGGACCCAGCATTGAGGGCGAGGTTGTCTGAGACACTGGCAGAGACGCTGTCTCGATGAGCTGGACCCCAACCTTGTCCGGAGAACCTTCCCGCTTCGTTTCTATCGCTCGCACAGCCTCTTTCAACTGATCCCAATTCTTCGCGGACAGCTCCCGCCCTCGCTTGCCATCCTGGGCATTCTCGTCCCCATCCGAGTTCTCCGACGAGTCCGGCGGCGATATCACCATTCCAGTCGGAATCACCAGATTGTTCTTGGGTGGTGGTGATTGCCGCATGCTCGTGTTACGAGCAAAGTCGGCTGCGTGTACGGCGGTTTCTGGCGCCTCCGTGGGCGTAGGAGGTGCGGCGTCGGTTTTGGAGATCGACGGCGCCCGCCTGTGCTTGTGCAGGTACGAGGACGAGTGGGATCGCGGCGGCTGCGGCCTACCACTTACCGGCGATCGCGGCACATATCCATCCTGCTCGCTATACGAGGAGGACCTGCTGACAACCGGGCTGTTCGCTTTGGACGAGGCGGGCGACTGCTGTGAAGGTGGAGTATAAGGCATCTCTTTGTCGCGGGAGGAGTGTGGTGAGATGTGCCGAATCGGTAGGGTGCTTTGTTATGGCGAGGAGTTCATTAAAGGGAATGTCGAAGTATTGACAACGCTGCTCGGTGACTGTGTGTTAGTCTTTATTCTTTGTGACGATGGTGCTACGAGCCGCTTCTGTCAGATACTCACAGAAATACAACAAGCACCGTCCACTGCCTCTCGACTGTGACGTGACGACGCTGGAGAGTAATTGTAGGTCTCGAGGTCGACGATGCTGCACAGCTAGTGAAAGCCGGCAAGCCGAATGCGCAAATGCCAGGTGCAGTAAAGTCGATGGACGACAGATCGCACACTGATATGCAACAGGGAGGGAAGTCAGGACTCGAGGTGTAGGTTCGTCCGACCCCGAATGCTCCTGCTTGGGAATCGTTCGTGGTGTGACGGTGTGCGGCGGGGTGCGGAAGCGTCGTAATAGGATCGAGATATATTGGCGATGAAGGTAGCAGCGACAACCCAGTATCTCAACAATCGCACTTCCAACACAATGTCATCCCAAGCCCGATTGATAATGGAGGGGCGTTGACGGTATCAAAAAAGACCGTAGACAGGCAATAGCCTAGAATTGTGCAGACCGCATAGTGTGGTTGAGAGAGCGTCAAGGAAGGTTGAACAAGGACCAAGCGGTACACACACACGCTTGGACTTCGCGACACACGGATACGCATGGACTAGGCCCAAGGATCCTCGCGCGCGCCCGCCGGGATGTCAGCACGCGAGTCGAAAGCAAGACTTGCGAATGCATGCTGATCCACGCTGTGTTGGGGACGGGTGCAGGCAAGCCGAGGACGGCGATAGCGGCAACGCCGGCAAGCACAGTCCGAAGTCTACATGTTAGTACATGCGAGCGACCTCGAAGATACCAAGACCAGGTACGTATCCTCAACCCGCACAAGCCACAGCTGACACGGCGCAACTCACCACTTTGATCGACATGCTGGCTTCAATGTCGCACCATCTACACATACATCTCTTCATCTTGTCGTAGCAAGCACTCCTAATCAATGTACGCCAACATACATCGTGACATTCCAGCGCGCTCAATCTTGCTGGTATCATCATGCCGACATCATCGATTCATCGGTTCTCTCTTGCACTATCGCGAAAGCGGCACCGACTGAGCCACGACCGCGAACAAGCTTTTGGAGAGGTGGATCTAGTCTGCTTTGCGATAAGCGCAGAGTCAACCGAAATCTTGGGTCTGAGACTCTGGGGACGTGGTGCTTTCGTCTTTGCACGCGTCTTCTGACATTAATAGCGAGCCATCTGCTCAAGCTGAGACATTTGGGGATCAGTGTCGCATGCAAAATTGCAATGCACATTCAACGCTCGCTCTCGGCACATCAGCCGCAACTGTTGCGCATTGTAGCACCCGAGCGGCAACAGTTGCCGTCATACCAGCCCGACCCATTGATTGGTCGCGTCTCCGCGCGGCAAGCACATCTCCGCCGAAATCTCTGCATCTCCAGAATGGGGGCCCTCCATGGAGAATGCAGCGAAGTACGTATTGCTGCTAACTCTAATGACACATGGTCAAGCTGCGTTTCGCACAATATCGCCGTGCATTGGAGAGGGAAAATCCAGGAGTCCAGGCGACCTCCGCCCGCCGACGTCTTGCCCTATGTCGCGGTCCCTGCTGCCAAGGTCTAATATGGCACAGCACCAAGTGAGATAACCCTGAGCAATCATCAGACCACACAGCATACCTCCAGCAGAGTTCTACTTCCGCAATTCTCCCACTGGGCAGACTACGCGCCTCACAACTCCATCTCACCTGCACAGCTTTATGCGCCATTTCTTGGCACTTAGGCGACTGTATAATCGCCGATCAATTGATGGCACATTCTTGGGACACTTTTGGCCTTCAACATATCCTGTCCTGAGGGCCTGAGGCACTGGTCCCCTGGATGCGGATGTAAGCGTCCCACTGGTGATGTATCCCCAAATATCGATATAAAGAGTTCTTGGTTCTGACAGCCGGACTCCGAATGGCAAATCCAAACTCTGCTCGTCCATCCACGGCATGTCTGCCGTGCCAGCCACGTCGATTGATGCACTCTCATCGCAAAGTATGGTGTCTTGAATCGATGCTAGCTTCACCATGCTGCTTTTGCGCGCTTTGCAGTATGCAGCTCGTTGCATTGTCCAGGGAAGCGCGGAGAAGCTTTCTAGCGTTTGCTATCATACGCCACGCAAATGTGGCTTTCGCTCAAATGCTCCAATAGGCAGGCGCACAAGACGCAGCACATACACCATTCACCGCTAACCCACACAGAACTATAAACGCTGCATGGATCTGCCCATGGACGGACAGAGGTCAACCACCGCTGGTCTATCACTACCAGATCTTCACTCTCAGAGAGCTGCCAACACTACTGCCAGGAATCCAAGAGAGCTACTGACACGGCCCGCCAGAGCTCCCCTGATCGTCCCCGCGTTCCTGAAGATATGGCTGCGGCCGTCAGGAGCTGCGGCGACTTGGCTACGTCTTCAGGTCGCATAGTAGCAGTGAAGACCTCGCGCTCTTCGAACAGACTACACCTTTAATGGACAACGCATTCGGTAGGATGTCGGCCCCTTCGCCTCACGAATGAGCCGGCCCAGCTGTCACGCAACTTCGCCGGGTTCCACGTTGGCATGGCGGATTGGCAGTAACAGACTTGCGCAGCAGAGCAGATTTCCTCGTGTGTCTGCATATATGTTCACCCGCTGTATCGCCATTGCTGACCGATGATGTCGCATATCTATAGCTCCTCGTATACGGCGGTCACAAAAACTTCCATGCTGTAGTGGCCACTCTTGAGTGCACCGCCACAGCTTACTTGAGCTACCCTGGCCACCACATTCCCACCAATACCTCATCAAGAAGTACCTCGCAAGTACTCCAAAGTTGCGGCCACGAGCAGTCTCCAGCCTGGCTGGACTGGTCCAAAACCCTGCCTCGCATCAGGGTCCACAACGCGTACATAAAACGCGCTTGGGGTGCACTCAATATCATCTCGTCACCCATGAATATTCTCCACCTCGACAACCACGTTAAGCGCCGATGCCCCAATCTTCCCAGGCCTCACTGTCTCAGGTGGGTCTGGGGTCTCCAAGTTGTCTGATGTAAGGGAAATGATTTGGCCGACTCACCGCCGCCCCCAACAGCTTCGTCGAGGTGGATTACGCGGAGAATCGTCTCGACTCTCGACATCTGGGATTGCCATGTTTCAAGTGAGCGTGCTCACCTGCAGAAACGTCCTGTACGGTGACACAGCAGATGCACTCCGCGTTTCTTCTTGCGCCTTTCAACGCTCAAGCAGAATGATGTCTGAGCACAGATAACGACGTTTGGGACTCGTGGTTGAATTTTTCGTGGTCCGTCTCAACAATAATCTTGCTGTTGCTGCCGATAAACGTCACGGTACAGCAGCGATGCGCGGTGACATTGTTTATGAGCACCTCTATTCGCCATTCGCAAGCATCCAGCCGTGTCCTCCAGCACGACGTGACTCGTCGGGAAGTGGACGTCTTGCTATACATGTCGGCCCGAATCTCAAGAAGGTTACACCGTCTGAATAACACGGGCGGCTATCACTGCCTCTGAGACCCTGGATTTCTTGTTTTTGTCACTGCGGAATGAATGTCACGAATACTAAGCTGTCCTATCAAGTCGCGGAGGCGCGCTGGAGGCACGGCGGTTGTGGCGCTTGGTTGAGCTGGACGGCCATATGCAGATCTCTTTGGACCATGCTAGGCGCATGCTCAATGAACGTTGGCGAGACGTAGCCTCCAATCGCAACAAGCAACCTCGAAGAGCCTTGTCCGCTCTGGAAACCCCCAGATCCACAAAGTCAGATTGGCTATGCGGCGTGCAGGAGGTAGGATCCAGCACCATCAGTATATTTCACTTGGTTAAGGCATACGCGCCACATGTTGGTAACATCAGCTTGCATGGAACCTCCAACGTGGCGTGCAAAGTCTACATACCGCTACAAATCAACGCCGCATGCTTTACGTGGCCTGGAGCGCTGACAGGAGAAGGTCCGGCCGCATCGTCAAAAGCCCTTTGGACGCTTATACTTTGGCAATTTTGGCAGTATTGACCTAAACAGGCTCAAGTACGCGTGGTCGTATGCAGGGTCCCAGGACAAGCACCCGCAAACCTTCCGTCCTCATACATCAAAAGGCTTACAAACAGGATAGTCGTCGATCAGGGTCCTGTCAGTCTCGAACGTGAATATCGAAGACCGCGAGGAGAGTACGTACCTGCTCAGACTTTGTCTAAAGGATGCAGGGAGCCGTACGATACACGCGACAGAGGCAGAAATGCAGGGATCGAGAGGATGATCCTTTACCGAGTCGTGTGCCCACCCGACAGTGTCGAGGACCTGAGAACGAGCGCTTACCAGACCAGTATTGCGTTGGGGATGCACATGGAGCGTTGGCAGGCGGGGTCGCGGGGTATGACCAGATTGAATGCCTACACGAGTATGCTGTGCATGAAGACTATTCGCTTGGCAGCAGGTCTCGCATTCGCTGTGCTAAGGATTCGCTAGGCTGCATGACTGGCTGCGTGACAGTCTCGCCTGATCCTGAGGATGTGGTTGAATTTTGCAGTGGTTACACGGCATGAAGGCCAGGGCCAGGCCGACAATCTGGAACAACTGATCGTCCGAAACATGTTCGTGCCAAACATAGAATGGAAACCAATCATGCGGCTCTGCGGGCAAGCTGACCAAAGCTTTTGCGCCATTGGTGGCTGATGCCGCATTGACCGAGGTATCGCGCTGATGTCAAGAATCTGACGTTCTGCATAACATCCACGATCGAATATCAAGATGTCTGTCTCTCGAGCATTGCATGCGCTCAGAGCGCCTGTGGCAAGACAGCCATGGTCGCGTTTGTCAGCGCCACTTGCGCAGCAACGAATCGCGCCAATACGAAGGACATATGCTACCGAGGCGGCATCGACAGTAGAGGCGCCAGATTATCTAGATGAGCGGGAGCGCAAGATATTTGACACAATTAAGCAGGAATTAAAGCCTACAAAGCTCGAGGTGGGTAGCATGCACGAAGTTGAAGAGATGCCTGCATGCTGACGACGTGGTCAGGTCCAAGACGTATCAGGGGGATGCGGCTCGATGTACGCACTGGATATCGTCTCCGAGCAGTTCAGAGGACTGTCGGTGATCAAGCAGCATCGGCTGGTGAACAAGATTCTGGGAGAGGATATTAAAGGTTGGCATGGGTTGCAATTGAAGACGAAGGCGCCGTAGGCTTGCGCGCAGGTGGAGGTTGACCGTGGTGGCTGAACATATTCAAGAACATCAGATTGCAGGAGCCGCAGTTTTATGATGCCAGTGGTTGAGGAACTCTACATCCTCCAACACGCACGGATCTTACGCAGGCCAGACCGCCAACATGTCAAGGCATATGGCGTACTACAGAAGCCACGAACCATTACCCCCGATTGCCACCGCCATCAGTCGTTAATCCGCACGGTGGCACTTGAATGATGAGTCGGATTCATGGGTGCGGACATCCTCCGTATAGCACCAGCGAGGAGCGATGCAGATGACGGGACTGCCACGTTCCGAGATGGATGTTTTGATTGTAAGATAGAGGTGAGATATGTACGATACATTGGTGCTCAAGGCTGCCATTGCTGGCAGGTTGACATGCCACAGGGATGTATAGCGGATACGCTCGCGACCTGCATGTTTGCACTTTGCGCATCTGGTTTGGCAGCATACATCACACATTATTCGGCTTATGAGTATGGCACACATTTGCTCGGTGATTCTGGCGACCGCTCCTCAGACCATCTCAAGCAAGCGGTCAGCTGCGGTGACCGCGGAACTGGAGACCACCGCTACTCCCTGCCAAGCACCTTGATCGCACATGTCTCGAAGCGTTTCAGAAACGCCCGAACTGCTCGCGCCATGATACACAACCTGGGTCGTTACCTAAATGACAGACATACCAGGTGCTCCGATCTTGCGAACATGATTGAAACAGCAATGACTACTACTCAGGATGTACGCCATTGGTCTGTGGTGCCACTGGCGACTCAGACGATCTTAGAGGCTGCCGGCCTGCTGCGACCAGAACCTGTTCGATCTCTTCCAAGTGATTCAAGAAATGCGCTTGCAGATCGTCCCATTTGCCATCATTCTGCGGCTGCAAACATCCAGTTCCATGCAGTGCATGCTTTGTCAACAAAACGGGCACAGACATATGCATCATGAAAGCCATCGTACCCTCCATGATCCTCATCGGCTGCAGGTCCCCCGTCGTAGCTGCCTTCCAAGTCTCATAGCTTTCACCATGCGGCATGAAGCTTCCTTCGTACGTCAACCCTCCTGGCGTCAGCGGCGGTCGCCACCGGCCGTAGATCACGCCCATCACCTCCGTCGACATGTTGCGATGGTAGTATGGCGGCCGGAATGTGTTCGTCGTTGTGCTCCACCGCGGAGTGAAAGCCAGGAGGTCCGATAAAGAGATGCCAGGGACCTTGGATGGGGCTCTGAGGACCGTGTAGATCGTGGGATCGGCCTGGTCTTTTTCCACGCAGGCCGTGTTGACGAACTTTTCGATTGCGTATTTGTATGGCGCGTAATTGCCATGCCATGCGACGACATCGAACGGTGTGTGTTTTTGGTGGCAGGTGTGCAATTGACCAGCGAGCTTGTAGTGGATGGTCCAGTCGGAACCATCGATGTCGAAGGAAGCAACTGGTGTCTCGAAATCTCGAGGGTAGGCCATGCCATTGGAACCAAATGGGCCGAGCTCGGGCAGCTCCCAATGCGTGCCGAATACCTCCTGGATGTAGCCTCTGGACGGCCCGTCTGGCAAGGAGACCTTGAAGCGTATGCCTGCTTGGATCACCACGAGCTCACCTGGACGGACCATCATCCGGCCTAGCTCTGTCTGGACGTCTAGGCGTCCAGTCTGCGGCAGTATGAGCATGTCACCGTCATTGCTGCAGAAGGCCGTGTTGCGCATTGAAATGTTTGCAGAGTATATGTGAACAGCCAGGCCGTCCTTAAGCGTTGGATCACCATTCCCGCCGATGGTCTGCAGTCCTTGAACGAAATCGACACTCTGCGAGCTGTCCGGCAGTGGGAACGGGTCCCATGCTTGCTCAGAAGCAGTATATGCAACGTTATCGTTGACAGGCAGGAAACATGATTGCACCTGATCCAATATCAATATTGACTACGTTGCAGCCAAGGGACTACGACTTTCTACCTTGGTATTGAGGTTCTCGTTCAGCTGGATATCTCTATGCGCTACGGATGGCCGTATGCGGTACATCCACCTACGGGCTGCTTTAAGCACAGGCTTTTCTCAATCAAGGCAGGCAAGACTTACACATGCTGGATTGAAGCTCGTGGCGCAACAAATGCCGAGCCATTCAACTGCTCAGAGTACAAGTCGTATCTCACCTTCTGCGGTGCGTTTCGTGCTTGGGGCAGCACGCCGGGTCTTGTCGTCACTTCGTCAGTGTCGTTGCAGACTACATGCACCGAGAGATCTCAACACACATTGCCTCGGATGCAAATCGATTGCCAAAGCCTTGCTGGTAGCGGTATGGATCTTGAGCTGTCGGCTTGGTCAAGTAGGCGTCTTGAGCTGACGCACCTCCGCTTGTCGTCTGCTTCATTGTGAGCAGAGGCTTGTCACGAATGGCGGATATGAATCTGCTCCTCAAGACAGTTTCGATGTGCTGTTGTCCATCACTAGATGCTGCCGCAGCCTATGGAGCTGCTGTTTCGGCCGGCCAACTTGCCGGTCAGATTGCCGGAAACCGGCATGTGCGGCGTACTCGACTTGCCTGCCGTATCAGCTCTGTCGATCCACCGGCCGTTCTCTAGCTAGCACTTTGATGATCGATGCAACGAATAAGCTACATTGTATAGCACTCACCTGTTTCTGAGGCATAGACGACAACTCGCGGGGACATTACATCAATTTCGAGCAAGTCTGCGCATCTGCTTGCACGATTCAGACGCCAAGACTATGGCGACTTCATTGGTTTCAGCAGTGGCCATCGTCTTCTTGATCATCACGTACCTTTGCATTTACGGCGTCAAGTCGCGGAAAACAAGATTACCGTTGCCGCCTGGACCACCTGGAGAACCAATACTAGGACATCTGAGAGTTGTCCCTACAGACAACCCTGAATATGCATATGCCAAATGGTCCAAAGAATATGGCTCGGACGTGATATCCGTCAATATGCTGGCAAGTCCTTCATGAACTTCGAAGCGCGTGAACAGCCTGCTCATAGCTCTCGCAGGGCCAGCCAGTCATTGTTCTCAACAGCGTTCAAGCTGCAGTAGACCTTCTAGACAAGCGAGGAGCGAACTATTGCGATCGTCCAAGATTTGTGCTCTTCGAAGTAATGGGCTGGCAAGCGACCTTAACGTTCCTGCGATGGGGCCCCAGATTCAAGTTGCATCGCAGAGTCCTTCAACGAGCATTTTCTCAAAGCAGCTGCGTTCAGTATCGCGAGCTTCAGACCAAGGAAGCACACACATTGCTCCGTGGCATCGTGGCAAGTCCTTCGAACTGGGAGACAATCTTTCGACGGTTCGCTACGGCCATTGTGATGGGCATCGGCTTTGGCGTGGACATACACAGTGACGATGATCCATACATCAAAATTGCAACAGACGCCTCTTACGCTTTAGGGCATGGTGGAGCTCCAGCTGGTACTCCAGTCGACTTCTTCCCGCTTCTGCGATATCTGCCGAGTGCCCTTTGTTCGTCTAGATCTTTGCAATTCGCCAGAGATTGGAAGTGGTCGATCCAAAAGATCCACGACACGCCGTTTGCTGCTGCAACAACCCAGAAGGCTTCTGAGACCGACAGCATATCCTTCATTCACGGCTTGCTACGGCAACAAGAAGCCGGCGTCGACCAAGATGCTCAGGCCTTCACGCGCGAAGACATAAAGGGTGCTGCGGGCGCCGTGTTTGCAGCTGGGCAAGACACGACCTGGTCCACGCTAGTTGTGTTCATTCTCAATATGGTTCTGCACCCTGAAATACAGAAGAAGGCACAAGGCATCATTGACGAAGTCGTCGGAACCCATCGCTTGCCGACGTTCCAAGATCGCGGCAAACTGCCGTACATTGACTACATCGTCCAGGAAACTTTGAGATGGGGTCCGGTCTCGCCAATAGGTGTGCCACATCGATCGCTGCAAGATGACGAGTATAATGGCATGTTCATACCTGCCGGCTCATACGTCTACGCCAATGCCAGGGCAATGACCCACGATGAACGGACTTACAACAATCCAGACGACTTTAATCCAGACAGATTCGCTCCAATATCTGAAGGAGGAGCAGGCGAGCCGTTTCCTGTTGGACAGTTTGGGTTTGGCCGGTGAGTTTCTGCTACTGTCCTCAAAAAGCGCGCTGTGCCCATGCTGACCTCTTTGCGATCAGCCGTATATGTGTTGGGAGGTACCTCGCCGAAGCCAGTGTCTGGATAGTCGTGGCTACTATGCTAGCAACAATGGACATCACGAAAGCAGTCGATGACAAGGGAAGAGTGCTAGAGCCGACGGTCGAGCTGACTAATGGTCTGACTAGCCATCCAAAGGAGTTCAAATGCTTGATTAAGCCGCGATCGAGACAGGCAGAAGAATTGATAAGAGCAACCGCATGAGCATAGAATGTCTGATGTAGACAGAGAACTTCTCGCAGTGAAGACAGCTTTAAGCAAGCTGGTCGGCCAGAACCAATGAATTACTTGAATCTTCGGGTAATATTAAGTCAATACTCGATTGAACCTTGGCCTTGGCGCTTGATCTACCTTATCTTTCTTATCTCGCCGGTGCGTGTACCTGGCCGTGTCCCCACGAACAACATCCTCTTACATCTCACGCAATGGTAAGATGGCACCGCTACGGCATATCGCCAGTAGATGGAATGCATTGAGATGCCAGAGCTAGCTGTCGATCGTCAGCCAAATAAGCGTAGAGGAAACGGAGCGTGCAGGGTGACTACCAAGCGGACCGGCAATCGTCATTTTACGAAGGCTGACCTTTACTCTAGAGATGCCGACGCTTGCGATCGAAATGCATATCCAACGGGAGGCAGCCTCCATGCGTTGGGTGTCAGCGCGCTGGCGTTGCCGTGGCGGCAATTTGCTCTTTTCCTCGGCGTGGAGAGCAGGATGTCGATCGCCTCTACAGAGCGAAGCAGTTCAAAGCACCTGATGCTATTGTAGTTCGACAGAGCGATTTTTGGGGGACTGCAAGTCATGACCGTGATACGTCAGCCAGGACAAGCTCCAATAGTATCCCAACCCAGCCTCAGAATGCAGTGACTTCTGCCATGGTGTTGCCGCCTCAGAGCGAAGTCATCGAAGGATGTCAGGTCTTTACAATCTCCTACTTCCAGCTTGGCTTCATACCGAAGACGCTATTTCTGGAACGTCTATCGAAGAATATGGAAACTGCGAGCCCCTTTCTTCTTGCTGCCATCCTCGCCATATCGGGCAGATTCACTGCTGCACTGGTGGCAAGATATGGCGGCGTCCATGAGGTGACCTCGCGCTTCATAGATATGACTGCTGGCATGGTGCCTCAGGAGATGTACAAAGTGGATCTCGAACACGTCCAAGCATTCTTCTTGCTCTCTATCGCCGAATGGGGCAACGGCGACAAGGATAGAAGCGTCATTCATATGGGTATTGCCGTCAGAATGGCTACTATTCTTCGTCTGCACAGAGAGGAAACATACAATCTTCCTGCTTGCGCTACCAGAGAAGCGATAGTAGAAGCGGAGATCGGCCGACGCACTTTCTGGATGTTGCAGAGCCAGGACAATTTGCACTCTGGCCATTCTACGCCAGCCTCGTTTGCACCGGCCGACATTACTGCATTGCTTCCTTGTAGCGAGACTGAGTTTGCTTTCGGTGTCCTGCCGCATTGTCGTGCTGCTGTGCCAGGCACAGCGGCAGCAATGCGTGATCCCACATCCGTGGCGTCTGGGCAGAGATCTCTGTTCGCAACACTAATACAGGCGCACAACTACTGGGGAATAGTGGCACGCCGTGCGGGCAAGACAAAAGACGAACCTTCAGCCTCGACAAGCAGACCAGCCGACACAGCCAGCGACTATCGTCACCTTGCGCATGAGCTCAGGACATGGGAAGAAGGTCTGCCTGTCCAACACAAGTGGTCGGTATGGAATTTGCGCGGCTATAAAGCAGAGAATATGGAATTAGCTTATCTCGCCACTGTCATGGTGGTTCGACTCAGCAATATCGTGCTTCGCAGAATATACCTGGATGACTTGTTTGCAGCATCGCAGACCGGTTTCGACGCGCGCTCGACCGACGATGCTGGCTTTTGGCGGACCATGGCGGACGAGCTCTTCAACAATATGCTTGAGCTGCACAGACAGATTGAAGCCTACTTCATGACCAGGCTGAAGACTGACGGCTACCCGGCGATTTTGGCGTTCTGTGTCTACATATGTGGGTCGGTCGCTGCTCATCTATGGAAGTGGCCGAAGCTTTGTCCTCGCCTCGCCTCAGAAGCACCTGCAATTGCGACGCATTCCCTTACCGTTCTCTCGGAGCTGCAACATGCCTGGCCTACAGCGGCCCGTTGGCAGAGCGGGCTGCAGCAAGTAGCGACACCCATACTGGAGAGATCATCCACCCGCACGAGAACAAAGGACCATTCTAGGGACAGGCAAGTCATTCATGTGGACGACACGACCCGTGGAGCGAGTAGTGATGCATTCATGTCTCGCATGTCCTCGACACAACAGCGGCAGAACACAGCGGCTCTGGACAGCCTCGACCAGTCCATTGCGGAACCGGGTCTTGGCCCGAATGATGTTGCAGACATAGGTGTAGATGCCATCGGCAGCTTCGAGGCCGAACTCGCGGCACTACTCCATGGAGATCTTTATGCAGGCCATCCAGGCGGTTGGGAAATCTCAAATGGCTTCTAATTTTGACAGTCGACTGCATCTGTACGCTTCGAGCGCCACCTTGGACCCAGTCGCATTTCCACAAAGAAGAGTGGCAACAAAGCCAGACTACATCCCCCGAGAATAACGTAGCTCCACCCGACGCCGATGGATGAGGTGCTCATGTCAATCACGGAGACTAATACTGCGCCAAGTGAGCACCTTGCGAAGTTTACCTGCGCGAATGTAAGCCTTTGCTGCAGAATACGATGGGCGTGGCACTTACGCAAGCTGTGATACCTGAGCTTTGCGCAGGCATGATATCGATCATGAGAGTCATCGTGGTGTTGAGTGAAGCCATGGCGGTCCAGCCAACTTCCACTTGTTAGTGTGAGGTCTCTCTTGCGGCGCGAGAACAAGCTTACGAATGACCTGAAGCACCAATGGCACAGCAATGCTTGCTCTTGCCTGGATTGACCAAGCCCAGCCAATCACTGATGCAACGAACACAACAAGGTGAGCCGGCATAGTGGTCAGCCTTGCTCGCTCGATGTGGAAGTCCTGCTGCTTCTCAACGGCGCGCCTTTTGAATCTGGCATACTCCCAGTCAAGCAATCTCCCCGTCACAACGCTTCCTGCCAACATACCGGCTCCTGTGGGCAGGTAGCACAGACCCAGATCCGTTTCGGTCAGAAAAGGATATGTTGCTTGGAAAGATGACGAGATGGTAGCAGTGATCGTGTAGTTCACAGCGTAGATAATCGAGGTGAAGCAGAGAACGACGAGCACGTCAGGATACGTGAATGGTAGGAACGGATTTCGACTTGCTTTTTTGGGCCTCGGCTGATCCTCATCATCCAATACCTCAAATGAGCGGCTTCTAATCATTGGCAAGACCGGTCGACGCAAGATGTCGCAGCGCTTACCGTCACCTCGGCAGGGCAGCAGCATCGTTTCGGGAAGGAACAGCAGAATTGCTATCAAGCACGCTGCCGACGCTATTGTCAATGTCCAGAAAATCGATCGCCATCCCAAGTGCTGACTGAGAGCGCCACCGATCAGGGGTCCAATAACAGGTGCAAGCATTGGTCCAACATTGAATGCGCCGAACAGAGTCCCCTTCTCGCGGATGTCGGCAATATCGCTGATGACTCCCGCGCCGAGAGCGATCGTGCTCGCGCTCCCGCCAGATTGAAAGCAACGCAGGAACATTAGAAGCCAGTATGCGGACGTCGGTGTCAATGCCAGGCCAATAGAGGATCCGGCCAGTATACTGAGGCAAAGAAGAAAGACCGGTCGTCTGCCAAATCTATCACCGAGTGGGCCCCATAGCATTGGTGCTGGATCGCGCGAATCAGCTCATGCCACCATGATCGACCCTAGACTGGAGTAGCACATACATATACCCTGAAAGACCAGGTAAATCGTGACCGTTAAATTTATATCCTCCGTCGATCGATGGAAGTCAGCCGCGAGTTGAGGGATCGCTGGAAAATATATATTCGCCGGCAATGGCGAGAACAATCCTGCGAGCGCGACAATCGAAACGATCACCCATTGCTCCTGCTTCGAGTATGGACTGCTACTCGGTTCGTCCTGAACTGCTGATACGGCTTGGCTCTCGGCCTCTGCGACATTTTTCGACTCCTCATCCATCCCTGAACAATAAAACACTCGCCATGCGGTTGAATCCCTTGTGTGTGTATCTCCATTTGGAAAGCTTCTCGAAAACCGACCATTATGCCTGGCCGCTGCACACTCCCCTTGGCCGAGATCGCAGAGGCGTTCTTCTCGGCAGAGCTGCCGTTCAATTTTCGGCGAAGTTTCTGCCGCTGATGTGGGTCCGGCACCCCAAGCATTACTATCTTTGCCTATCAATGCTATCGCAACCGATAGTCAGGTAAGGATGTGAGCTGGACGAGTCATTGGTGGAGCGTTCGCATATCAAAGTAAGTGTGATCCGAGGTGGTGGTATTTGTGGTCGTTAACGCCACCGAAGAAAATCTGGTTGTTTCTGTCAGAGAGGTATTGTGATGGCTTCTCCGATGGAGAAGCGTACGACTTTGGTCATGGCTGATGAGGAAAAGGCGATGCGAGACAGTGATGCTGCGGCTGACCAGCAGGACGTGCAGGTTGCGGAGATGAGGGATGTATCGAGAAGTAGATGGTCAAGCCTTTGGCACAAGATGTCGAACGTCGAGGTTCGTGGCATTCAGCCGATACCAGTGGAGGAGCGAACCAATAGACGAACCTTTGACATCTTTACGTTGTGGTTTACCATGTCGACGAACCCGCTTCCTATGGTTACGGGCATGACTGTAAGTCATTAACGCATCAAAACCATGGATACTCCAATACTCACTCGGTGACTCAGGGCACCCTAAGCTACGGCCTCAGCCTCAGGGCCTGTGCCCTCATCATCCTCTTCTTCAGTCTCCTCTCAACACTGCCAGTCGGCTACTTGGCAATGCTAGGTCCCAAGACCGGAATGCGACAAATGATCCAGGCTCGCTACAGCTTCGGATACTACCTGGTCTCGATTCCTGTTGTCCTTAACCTGGCCACATTGACCGGTTTCTGCATTATTGACAGTGTCATTGGTGGACAGACGCTCTCGGCTGTGACAAATGGACACATGAGTGCCACTGTCGGCATTGTCATCATCGCGTTGTTGGCAATGCTGGTTTGCTTTTGTGGGTTTCGAGTGCTGCATGAGTATGAGAGATATGCGTGGATACCTGCTTTGATTGCTATCGTCGTCGCTACTGGCACTGGAGGCAAGCACTTACAGGACCAAGTCGCTGTGGAGCCGGCTGCCGCATCTACAGTACTATCCTTTGGTGCCTTAGTGGCCGGATATCTGATCCCATGGGGTGCGTTGGCGTCCGACTTTGCGACGTACATGGAGCCCGGCACACCTGGTTGGAAGACCTTCTCCTACACCTATGCGGGACTGGTGATACCTACAATCCCCTTGATGATCCTCGGCGCCGCCATTGGAGGTGCCGTGCCGAACGTGCCTTCCTGGACCGATGGCTACAACACGAATTCTGCCGGAGGCGTGCTAGCAGCTATGCTGCATCCAGTACACGGATTTGGAAAGTTCCTAGTCGTCGTTCTGGCATTCTCGATGATTGGAAATATCGCTGCGACTATGTACAGCATCACGCTCAACTTCCAGCTTCTCGTACCGTGGCTTGTCCGAATCCCACGAGCACTGTTCGCGATCGTCATCACCGTCATCGTGATTCCTATCTCCATTCGCGCGGCGACCAGCTTCTTCGACAACCTTGAAAATTTTATTGGCCTCATTGGCTATTGGGCATCAGCGTTCGTGGCGGTGGTCATGATTGAGCATATGTGGTTCAGAAATTCCGATTATCGAAGGTACGACCATCGTCTCTGGAACGACACCAGAGGCCTTCCAAGTGGTGTGGCTGCTCTTGGCGCGAGTGTGTGCTCGTTTGCGCTCGTGATTCCGAGCATGGCTCAGATTTGGTACACAGGCCCTATCGCGATTCATACTGGTGATATTGGGTTCGAGATGGCATTTGTGGTGACCGTGACTCTGTATGTACCGTTCAGATATGTTGAGCTCAAAAACTTTCGTAGATGACGCAGGAATGACAACGCTCTGCTGCTTTCGTTTTAGAGAGTGGAGTGCCGTCGAGTGTCGGACTTGACGCAGATGCACGGATGTTGGACTCGCACGTCCATCGAAGCTAATGTGATTCGTGATGCTCCTGGCCAGGCCCTCCAGTACCCAGAGTGGCTCTGAAATATCTGATGGGGCTGCCGACGACAGTTAGCTGGCCACGAATGGCCCTCCCAAAGTTCTCAAAATTATAAATACCAGTGGCGATGCTCGGCAGCGACTGCTCAACACCGCCACTGACTCTTCCACTCGGTGTGGGAGTCTTACCCCTTTCAATCCCTCCTCAGCCTCGCGAGCCGGAGATGGCGACAACATACGGCCGGAGAGCCGCTGAAGGCTGACCGGCGGCGTGCGCCATAGGTCTGGTTTGACCAGTGCATGTTCCGAGGGGTTCAGTGCTAGGTAGACTAGAACACCGGCACCGCAGTACTATGTTACACTCTCCATAATACCTAGCGGCTAGTCCTTGCAGCCTGTGTAAGGCCCGCTAGATGCTAGGCCCTTCCGTGCGCGAGGCCCCATCAGCGCTGCCGATGAGTTCGAGAGATGGCGTTTCGGAATCGTTCGAGGCTGCACAGAACGGTAGTGAGCCCGTCGGGTATCAACAGTTTGCGGTGCTAACTGTTCGATGTCTGAACTCTTTGTACCGCTGGAGAACTCCTGGTGAGATCGCGTTTGCAGCTGCGCAATGTCGAGAGGGGAAGGATTTGGGATGTGTCAGAAGTCGGAATCAAACGATCGCGCGGCAGCCGGCAAGAGCCGCACTCCGCGGGTGTGGGCAGTTGAGGAAGGTGCGCAGCTAAGATTGGCCCCACTCATGGCTCGCCATAGATTTGGTCGTTCACACACTCCATGGTCCTGCAACCGCGACGACTACGTTCAGACCTTTCTCTTGATTGATTCGAAGCCAGACTAATTGCAACCAACATGACCGCGTCAGAGCTGCCGCAAAAGCGCAAGAGCCGTCCCCATCCCGGCCGCGAGGGAAAAGGGGCGAAGAAGTAGCGGCAGCGCTTCGATCGCGTGCTTCCAAGCATCCTCGAGCAGGGCACAGCTGGCAGTATGGCACCCTCTTCCGGCGATAGGCGTTATAGAGGCAACGCTAATACTTACGTATAGCCTCGAGCACTCTTACTGCACCTGAGCAGTCCTCGCCCGTCGCGAAGCAATTCCTACCAGTCGAGGCCTCGCTCTTCGGCGAAGAAGAGGCGATTGAGGCGCTTGACGGCAATGACAGCCCGATCAAAGGGGTGATGCGCTCGTCAGCAAAGAAGAGCCCCTTGACGGTGAGAGCGAGATTGACGGTGATGAGACTCTTGTCAACGGCAGTGAGGCGCTTGATGGCGCTGACGCCGTTGACGACCATGACCGCCATGACCGCCATGACCGCGTATTCATTGACGGCGAATGGGTTTACGGCGATGAGCGTATTGAGGACATCCCGGTCACTGGTGATGGGGTTGACGCTGAGGGCGATGGTAATGATGTTGACGACGGACTTGACGGCAGTGATATGCTTGACCGCGAGTCTGATGGTTTGGTCAAGGTTGACGGTGACAGCGCGGCTCAGTGGTGTGATGTGCTTGACGAAGATGTTGAGGCGTTTGACAAGGTTGACGACGACATCGCGCCTACCAGTGAGAGTCAGCTTGACGGCAGTGGTCCCCTTGACGGCGGTGACAGCGTGATCAAGAGCATTGAGGCTGGTCTGGGCGCTGAGGCGGACATCATCGACAACGCCATGTTCGATGTCGGCATAACTCTCGACGAGCACGAATCCTTCACCCCGCCACCCTCTCCTACCCCGACGTCACTCTGGGGCGGCGAAGACCCCATCCACATGTCAGCAAACTCGCTCTTCAAGAACATGTATGCCAGATATGGCGACTACCGATTTTCCGTCGACTTCGGTCGTGGTCGCAGGGAGATAGAAATAGAGGAGGTTTTGTTTCGCTGCGAAGACGCCATTGACATGAGCCCATTGTTGAGGTACCAGGATGGCAGAACGCTGGAACAGGCCGTCTGCATTCTGCTCACTACTTTGGACGCGGAAGTGGTGAGGACCGATGCGTGCCTTCCGGATGACACTCTTGGGTGTGAAGTTGTGCCGCTGATGGAGGCCATGGATGTGCTCTGCCGTCTTGATGAGATGGTGAAGGCTGCTGCGATGATGAGAGGGGATGCTGAGTACACGGAAATGGTTTTCGCTATGTGGCAAAAAGTCGATGGCTCGGTCGAGTTGTCGGAGTAAAGGTCAAGGATGTGACGTCGCCTACATTGGGTGACGTTGCTGTCCGCTATTTGATGTGGTTGTCACGGCTATCACTGGTTGAGGTGGCTGATTGCGATGTCACTGATAGACCTAGTGGACAAGGCCGTCACTGTTGGAATTGTTATTATGGTTGTCACGAGGTGATGCTGGTATGACCGAAACTGTATAAATGTTCATGTCACAAGCTCAATCTTCAAAATATACCAATGTGACTGACTGACGGTCGTATCGACACATAAGCCACTGCACGAGCCTGAACGTACGTCGTACCCAGCGAAATACTGCTCACAATATCCAGAGGCATTTGCGCAAGAACGAGATGTGAGCAGTGTCTATCTAACCGCATTCCTTTGGAGGTATCGAAGGCGCCGCTAGCGAAAAAGACTGCAATGAGATTGGTCTGGGCACCATGAATGCCCAAAAAGCCAAGGTTCTTGAAGCATAATTGGAGATAAGTGAAAGGTGCCATACAGCAGAAAGGGAAGAAAGGTTGGGGATTGAAGGGTGAAGTTTTGAAGCAAGCACGGAGACGGGTGTTGCCGGCTTGGCTTCTCCGCGGGCAAAAGATGGCAGGCATTGAGAGCATGAGGTGTTCATAGTATTGGCACGAACATAGCTTATTGATTCAGTCGCAGTATCCTGATAAATCCGAACAAGATGAATGCTGGACAGAAGAGCGCGTGGCGAATTGCTGCTGCCGGCGACCATATCTGCACAAGCTGCCGGCATCGTCTCGCGCATCAACAACCACGACGACATGCCTCGACCGCGACAGCAGCCGCGATATCGTCAGAAGCATCAACGCCTCCACCTCAAACGAGCAAGCACATACCGCCCGTGACCTCAACAGCCCCACGGAAAGCATATCAAGTCAAAGCCGCCCCTGTCCTCTCGCGACCACCCTTAATCACCCGGGACCTTACATCTTTCGAGAAAGCTTTCTATCTTTACCAAAAGCGCCTGAACGACCGTCTCGCTCTGCCATTCGGCCGATACTTCTACTACAAGAGGGGTACACCTGCCGGCAATGAGTGGAAACGGAAGATCAGAGCGCGAAAGACTCCAGCACGCGATATCGGTGTCTACAACGCGTACAGTGATGAAGGCTGGAATGATGAGGTCTTAGTCGGAGACCGGACGGCAGAACCAGAGAGTGTGGTAGAAGCATTAATACGAGATGCTGAGGGCAAAGACATTGTGGAGGGCGAGAAGGTGGGAGATGCCGAGAGCGGTGGTGAGGCAGTGGCTGGTGATGCGAAAGTTGGAGAGGGACAGAGGACGGCGGTGAATAAGATCGCCGTCGACAGACCAATGCCGAGGATCACAGAGGCGGACAAGACAGGCGACTTGACCAGTCTGAATCGAAAGCTGGATCGCAGTCTATACTTGTTGGTGAAGAACAAAGAGGGACAATGGAGATTTCCAGAAGACAGAGTATGGGGCAAGGAGAATTTGGCGCAGGTATGTCTTGCTCAATAAAGTCGCCCTTCGACGTCATGCTAATGTATCATTCCAGGCTGCTGAACGCGTGCTCCTCCAATCCACCGGCATCAACATGAATACCTGGCTCGTCGGCAACCACCCCATTGGCCACTACATCCGCCACTTCTCGCTCCCGCCTCCACCCACACCCTCTTCAGCACCCTCCGGCATCCTCACAAAGCTCACCGGCAACCCACTCGTGCCTACGTCGTTGAAGTCTCGCAGTGGGGAAGAAGGACAAGAGCGGGAAGAGTTTGGCGAAAAGGTGTTTTTCATGAAGGCGAGAATTATGGCTGGGCAAGCGGACGTGTCTAAGAGCGTATTTGGAGATTCCGAGTTTGTGTGGTTGGCCAAGGAAGAGGTGAAGGATAGGGTCAACGATGGGTATTGGTCGAGTATCAGAAACATGCTTGCCGAGCGGTAATCTGCCATGGAAGGTGAGGTGGTGCGCTGTACAGCAAAGGTCCGTACAGTCGCAATGTATGAGTATAATATCCGATTCTTGTGCAGTGAGTCTGGCCACAGGGATGACCTCCTTACATTGCCCTGGCTCTGGTTGCTACCTCCCCGCTGGGCATCAGCTCCTCGTTTGAGCCCTTCGGGTTCCAGATGCCCGACCAGCGCTCTGGTCGACGATGATAGAAGAATCGATGAGCGCACGGCATCAACCACAGAGTCGCAGGCTGCATCGCCTGATGACGATCAGCAGAATGAGCACGGAGCAGGCGAAGGAGCAAATGGGCGAAGTGGACCGGTGTCAGTGGCATGGGTGCTGAAGGTCTTTGATGAAGAGTATGAGAGAATTTGGAGGAGTGCGGAGAGGAGGAGGGCGAAAGGCGTCTGCAAGGTGCAAGTGGCGGACAGCAGTAGATCGAGGGTTGTGCTGATGTAAGGGACGCGATCTGGTGGATCGGAAGGAGCAGTAATCTGGGTTGAGTCAAAGGAGAATATCGGCAACCATGAATGAAAGACGCGTATGAGGCGTTCAGAGTGCTTGACTCTTGTAACGGGCATTGGGCCGGTCAGACAGAATGGTGTTGTATCTCCTGCAGTCCCGCGAGTTCTGGACCTCGCTCGCTCGATTGTCGCAGTCACATGTTGCGCTCGCGCGAGTGTCTGGGGCAGATCTGTGAATGATGGGTTGGTACACAAAAGCGAGCAGCTTTTGATTCGTTCCATGTACATTACTAAATCGCGACACATACACATTGAGTTCTCGCAGCATCGCAGGGAAGAGGGATTATAGGACGACGCATCAATCGCATTGCGCGCAAACGACTAACGACTTGGGTCCGACAACAGAGAAAGGAGCTACTCAAGATGTCTTCCACATCTGGTAACATGAGTCCGCGCAATGCTCTCTTTGGCCCTCCGACTCACGACAAGCAGACTTCGTCAGCGTTGGCATCAGCCATTCATCTCTTCCTACTGGCTCGTACCGATGGCATTTCGCGGAAGCGCAAGCGCAACGAAGTTGAGCACACTCAGGCTATTGAGCTGCCAAATAGCGACGACGACGCGCCGAGCAGCCCGCGAAAGATGAGAAAGGGCGCTCTGTCGTCCTGTGTGCGGCTGCGGGACACGCCTGAAAGCGAGGATGGTGATGAGGGAGTGGTGTTGCCTGATCATGAGGACACTCATACTCCCGACAATAACGAGGTGAGATCAGGGACTCGCAGCGGCTCATGGTTCTTTCAGCCCGATCCTAATCAACCGCCCACCACCACCACTACCCCTCCCTCCTCACCGCCACTCCCTTCACCTGTCGCCAAAATGAGGCAGCTTGACTGCCCCAACTGCCACCAACCCGGCCATGGTGCGAACGACACATTGCTGTGTCCTCTCCTCATCTATAACCGACAGGCAGCTGTGATCGAGCAGTTTCCACGGCACTTGCGGAATGCGAAGCGCGAGAGGAGACTTTTTAGAATCGAGACAGAGGCGAAGGAGCATTCTTTTCATGGTGGAGATCCTGAGTTGAATGAGATGTTGAAGACTAGGTATGAGCAGGAGTGGGAGCGGAAGTGGAAATTGAGGAGGCGTGGTGGATTATTTTGAGTTTGGCAGGATGAAATGGTCGTGCTGCACTGATGGCGAAGCAAAGTATGCCGTGCTCATCGAGTCTGGCGTGTAGAAGTGTAGTAGACAGGAAGGCGTTCCTGAGTCATTGTCAAACTGAGCTTACTTCCCTGCCAACGTCGGTAGTTTTTCCATGCATATGATCTCTGAGGCATTCAATCTCCATGATCAAGTCAATGCAGAGGAAATGCGTGTTGGAAAAGTCTGGCGAAGTAGCTCGGTGACTGACTTGCGAGATCAGGCCGAATGCAAAGACGGATCCTTCTCCAGCTGGAACGGATACTGACGGATATGTATCAATTGCCGAGATATAAGTAACTACGCATATCGTTTATGCTTCCATGGATACATTCATACTTAGCATTGCAAAGTTCAATGCCCTCCAAGCATGTCTTTTACGTCGACCGTGACCAGTCAAGCGTCCGATGAAGCCAAAGTGGCTCAGCCAGGACGCGTCAATCATGCCGCATATCCACCCATCGAAAGGTTCAACACTATCGACGGACTACTCCAAAGCCATGCGGCAGACTCTGAGCAGAAGCCTCTCATCTGCTACCCAGCTTCAGGTGCATCAGACTTCGAGGAACATACAGCTGCCGATGTTGATCGATACACTGACGCGGCAACACAATTCTATCTTGATCATGGTTTGAAGCTTGTCGTGAGTTCTACATATACGACTTGACCTCATGAGCTAAACAGATGAATAGGATCAGAACCATGAAACGGCTCCAGTCATCGCATTACTGTCATCTTCAAGCTTCGAGGTCATCCTGACAATCTTTGCCCTCAATCGTCTTGGCTACGCCATTTTATTCCTGTCGACTCGACTGACAGCAGAAGCACTCGCGCGGCTGATGGATATGGCCAATGCTCACAAGATCATTCACTCTGAGTCATTCACCAAGACAGTGAGCGACATCAGCGTTATTCGGTCCGGCTGCGTTGGCCTACCAATACTTCAACGCAGGAACTGGCATGGAGTATCGGTCTCATCACCCGTCGAGCAGACGATGGACGACAGAGAACGACAGGGAAGGAAGATTGCCTGGATCCTGCACAGTAGCGGCAGTACCGGCTTCCCAAAGCCAATCTTTCTCACAAACCTCCAATGCCTGGCCAACTTCCGCAAATCTTTCGGGATGAGTGGATTCTGTGTCAGCCCACTTTTCCATTCTGGAGGACTCATGGAGCTCTTCCGAGCTTTCTATACAAGAGCCACATACTATGTGGGCAATCACAGTATGCCCGTCACAAGCAGCAATCTCCTCGACGCCATGCAAGTCGCAAAGCCACAATTGGTAATCGCCGTGCCGTACGTCCTCAAGCTCCTCGCCGAAAAGCCGGAAGGTATCAAAGCGTTAGCTGCAGCTGATCTGGTCCTCTTCAACGGCTCCGGCTGCCCAGACGATCTCGGCGATCGACTTGTCGCCAATGGCGTTAATCTCGTGGCGAACTACGGAGCTACGGAGACTGGCCAGCTCATGACCTCCTTCCGCCCTCCAGGCGATGATGAGTGGGCATATCTCCGTCTCTGGCCACCAATAGCCGACCACGTGCTCATGGACGAGATTTCATCCGGCGTCTTCGAGGCTGTAGGACTTGATGGGCTGCCGTCGAAGGGTCCGTCCAACTCTAAACCGCCTTACAGTGACAGAAATCCTCCCAATAGCTTTCGCACAGCTGATCTGTTCACTCGCCACCCAGACCCGGCCAAGAGCAATTACTACAAGTATCTCAGTCGGCTTGACGATCGAATCACTCTCGTTATGGGTGAGAAAGTGCTTCCGTTGTCGATGGAGGGTAGGATACGGCAAGAGGATATTGTGCGAGACGCAATTGTCTTTGGCTACCAGCAGGCGGTACCTGGGGTGCTCATCTTCAGATCTTCGGAGCACGGTTCAAGCCTCAGTGACGAGGAGTTTTTGGATGCTGTCTGGCCGGCAGTGGAGGCGGCCAACAGCAAAGCGGAGTCGTACTCCCATATTCTGCGGGACCTGGTTATCGTCAAAGGTCCAGAGGTTGAATATCCCAAGACCGATAAAGGCACATTCATTCGCGCTCAGGTATACCAGCAATTCGATGCTGACATTAATGCTGCCTATGAGAAGCTGGATGCAGCAACACATCATGAGAACAAGCTTGTGCTGTCCGTAGACGAACTGCAACATTGGCTCCTGGCAAGGTTCCAAGAAGATCTGAAAATCCCTCTTCCGACTGCGCAAGCAGACATCTTCTCGGCTGGCGTCGACAGCTTGCAATCGACACGCATCTGGTCTTTGATCAAACGTGACCTGGACCTAGGAGCTGGAGGAAGTGCACTGAGCCAGAATGTTGTGTTTGAGAAAGGCACAGTGGCTGACCTGGCACGGCATCTCTACCAGCTCAGGATGAGAGGAGAGGCAGCTGCGTCAGCAGACGAGATTGGAGTCATGCAAGAGCTGATCGAGAAATACTCACAGTTTACGACACACACTGCCTCGGTCGCACTTCGTCAACCTGAAGATGGAGTCGTGCTAGTGACGGGAGGCACAGGCAACTTAGGTGCCTTCATTATTTCAGAGCTTTGCAGGCGGTCACAAGTCTCTGAAGTCTGGGCACTAGTCAGAGCACCATGTCAAGCAGAGGCTGAGACTAGGATGAATGATGCCTTTGCGAGCCGTAGCATCATGCTGTCAGAGCATGAAACTTCCAAGATTCATGCAGTCCCTAGTGACTTCAGCCAGCCAGATCTTGGTCTGCCTGCAAAAGTCTTGGACCATCTACTGTCCAACCTCACCGCCGTCATCCACAGCGCCTGGGCGGTCAACTTCAACCTCGGCGTCCGTTCTTTCGAGCAACAGCACATCCGTGGCAGCTACAACCTGATCAACCTCTGTCTACGCACCCGTCTGCCATCACCAGCGAGATTCTTCTTCTGCAGCAGTGTCAGCACGGCAAGTGCAACGCCCAAGCCAGCTGTCATTCGAGAGTCGGCCATTGAGGACCTAGGACACGCTCAAGCGACTGGCTATGGCAGAAGCAAATTGGTGACCGAGCACATCACTCGCAATGCTAGGGGTCAGACTGGTATGCATGCGCGAGTCCTCAGGATTGGTCAACTCTGTGGTGATCGCAGGACTGGATACTGGAATGACACAGAAGCCATTGCACTTATGGTGCGGAGCGCACTTACTACAAATGCATTGCCAGCTATCATCGAGCGACCAAGCTGGTTGCCTGTCGATCATTGCGCCGCCGCCATTGCTGAGATCGTCCTTTCCACAGAAACCAGCGTCGATGACCCTGATCTGGTCTACCATCTTGTGAACCCACAGACATTCAGTTGGAGGAACGATCTCCTCCCAAGCCTCAGCCAGGTGCCTAGTATGCCTTCTTTCGATGTGGTCAGCACCCAAGAATGGTTGCAACGACTAGCAGCTAGTGACCAAGATCCGGTGAAGAACCCTAGCATGAAGCTTTTCGACTTCTGGCGGACTAAGTACGGTGGATCAATTCTTTCGTCGCCTGTCAATGACACAGAGCCGGCTGGTATAGCATTTGACACAACCCGGACAGTTCGTGCCTGTCCTGTGCTTGGCGAGATACGCGACCCGGTCTCCGAAGGACTGTTCGAGAGATATGTTGATGTCTGGCTCAGCAAGTGGAGAGCGGCGTGATCATTGGTGCAGTTTGGTGACCTTGCTAAATCACCATGACTCAAAAGCGGTGGAACTGTAAACACGCTGTGGGTATCTATATGTGCAAACAAGCCCGCACCAAACAGCGTCATTGACTTAGGCAATGCGCACTTCTTTCTCACCCAAAACCGCAGCCCTTACCTGCAACACAGCAATGAGCTCAAGAACAAATTCTTGCAATATGACAATGTTCGTAAGCACATGGTTCAAGCTCGCCTTTCTCTGTTCGGCGCTCTGAGAGCTTTCGGTCGTCTCGCCATTGACCGCGGAGAATTTCATTATCTGCATAAGCACATCAGTCGTGCTCGGTGCCTCAGGCGGTGGTGGCTGGTAGATTGAACGTGCAGCAGGCGAACCACTATTGCCGCCGTCCACGTCGCTTGGCCGCACCAGGATCGGCGTCGGCGAAGCGGCAAGGCTGCGCGACAGCGGAGAAGCAGTTCCTGTAACGCTTGTTCCGCGCCCTCGTTCATGCCTAATAGACGAGGCGCTGGAACTTCGTGAGTGGCCTCGCGAAGCCTTCGCATTGGGCATATCCCGTGAAGGTACTTGCGCTGGGTTCGTGTTGCTGACAAGAGATGGCGCTCCACTAGGAGATGCAGGACTGTCAAGTCCTGCGGCTTGCAGCATGTTCTGCCTTCCAGCCAACAGCTGCTCGAGATTTGGAACCGCCTTGTGCACATTACTCAGCTCCCCAGCTAGTGCCTGTAGCGTCCGATGCAGCACTGGTGCGTTTGCGTCGGACCAAGCGGGGCGTTGCAAAGCTTCCTGCAAGGCTGCCCATCCATTTCTCTCTTCGTCGTCAAGATAGTTCTGCCACGGTCTTGGTTCGATAGCCTCGTGAGCGGGCCAATTGTAGCTAGCAGGATCTAGTGCAAGCCATGCATCCAGTCTTAGCTCAGTGCAAGACGCTATCGAGATGATAGCTTCTGTGAGGGCGAGATTGACATCCACGCTGTTGGTGAAAAATGTGCGTAGACGTCCATTGACTCGACGCAGCAAGGTCTCTCGTGTGGACAGCAAATAGCAATTCGCATTTGGACTTGATGTTGCCTTCTCAGCAGGTTGATGTAATGCATGAGCTTCGATGGTGAAGCGCACGTCTTCGACCAGCTCTGAGTATGCCGAGCTGTCGCCCAGGTTTGCAGTGACATGCAAGGCAGCAGCAATATCGGAGTATTTCTCTATTTCAAGAGCTAGGGCACCAGCAGTCCGCATGTGATTCGTTGGCTTCACCTTCTGCGGCTTCAGCAAGGTATCGAATGCATATTGCTTCTGACGTCCCATCATCGTCGATAGCAACTTGAGCGCAGCGAAAGAAGTTTGATTATTTCTCGAGTCAACGCTGTTGAGGATGAGATCCACCAGGTTGAAAAGGCTAGGCTCGAACGCATTTTCAGAATGTTTGGATGCCGTTAGCATCATCAGTGACTGGCGCTTCCTTAGGGACGTTGGTGATCGTGGCGCGGAAATCACTTTGGGAGTGGTCGGTGTTGTGGGCGCATTCTTACTGTCTGTTGTCTCATCTTTGATGTCCAGAAGGTATGTAAGAAGCATACGAATAATATCGGGATACTCTAGGCTCTCGAGCATCGCAGTAATATATGTAAGCACAGCTGCTGAGCTGCCGGCATCCGTATCGCTAGACTGCAACACGGAGGGGTAGAGCAGCTGCTGAACAAACAGTATCTGGAAGTGGTCCAGAAGCGTCTGGCGCACATCCGAATTGCTACAGTGATCAAGCACATCTTGCCAAAAGGTCAGATATGCCAAAAATGTAGACATGTGCGCTTGGTGCCTATCCGAGAAAGCAGATTCGGCATCCGGTCTAGGATTGTTCGTGCTATAATCACTCATCGCGAGAACAGCCGGCAGCGTCGCATCGGGATGCAGTATGCTTAGCTCACGGCTTAGCTGGCTGTAAAGAGCACCGAGACCAGATGCCACCAAAGTAGGCAAGTCGCTCAGTACGATCCAATCCGCCAGCTGACGCCCCATTGATCCCTCCTCTCCTTGAGTTGCAGCCAGAATATACAAGAGGCCAGTTCGAGCAAAGTCGCCAATCTTGCCCTCGTGGTGCAGTCGGTCCAGAAGAAGATAGCATAGGATAAAGTCGTCTTTGCGAGTCGCGCCAGTGAAGTTCTTGGCATCCTTGCCGAATATATCCTCAATATCTGCTTCCTTCACAGAGCTGTGGAACCAGATTGGTAAGACATCTGGCTGCTGCCGTAGCTTTGCCGATATGTTGAAAAGAAGTTGGAAGATGGCGATCTCGGTGTCAACTCCATAAAGGAGGCCACCAGCGTCGGCCACCCGAGTGACCAGCCGCGTCAGGCTCTTAGAGAAGGGCTCGCTCGCCACAAAATCGCCCTCATCGCTCTCCGCCAGGACATCGAAGATGGTGATAGCGGATCGGATAACACCTTCATTCTGACTGACGGCTGCTGCTCGTCCAATTACTGCGTACACCTTATTCGAGGCGCAGAACTGGAGGCACAGATGCGGTGCCGGTAATCGAGCTTCTTCGCGGAGCGCGGCTACTATGCGCTCTTGGAGGACCTGAAGTTGCTGAAGGACTGGCCAGTCTGAGGAAAAATTCCGCGGCTGGTTGCAAATCTCGAGAACGTTGTGGTATAGTCGTTTGAACCTTGCCAAACGGGCTTGTGGATCGTTAGCAGGCGCACGCGTCGCAGGCTTCTTTGGCGCAGGATTGCCGCCGAGTAAGCGTGAGAGAAAGTCCATTGTATGGCATCAGGACTGGCTATCACCTGAAGCTAAGAGCCATGACGGAGCAGCTGATATGATCAGGACCATCATGTGCGGAAGATGGGTGCGTGTGGTTTCGTTCTCAATTTCGGAGGTCGGACATAAGCAGAGTGGCCCGTGCACTGTAACATATAAGCAATCAATTTAGCCTCAACCGCAGTGTCATTGCCAATGCGGAGGTCTTGTGGGATTTCATTACATGTCAGATACAAGCCATGGTCCTTCCTACTAGACCACTTTATACTAATTCAGACTACGGACGGGAGGGCTGTGATGCATTATTAACTGTTCCCCGATCCGGAATACGATCCATTGCACCAGTCAACGCCGATTGGCATGCTTGATTGACTCCCTGATGTGTTCTGACCGCTCAGGTTCCAAGATCGATTGGCCGGGTGGAAGACAAGGTTGCTGACAGTTTGACATGGCCGCCCAGGCGTTCGAACTCCGATGTAGTCTATCATCGTCAACAGCGCCAAGCGGTCAAATGGTTGCTTGACCGATAGATTATCGATCCAGGTTTCAAGTAGGTAGTGCAGTCGAAGGAAAAAGGTGACAATGTCTGCGACATAAATGCAATCACTGCTTGGGATTCATGAGCAACACCACACCTTGCCACCGGTGATGTGTCGACGCCTCGAAGTCTGTCCGGAACCTTCAGTTCAGAAGTTTCCCAAAACCTATAATCGAGCTTGTAGCTGTACCGCTCGCAAGACGATTTCGAATGATACGCACGAAGAGGAGCTATCCTCGATGCAGGCGAACGTCGACAGGTGTGCAGGCTGCACGAGCTTTTGTAGTATATCCATTAGCCCAATTTCCTTCGATCCTTGCCGCCTCGTCATACTCAGCTTTCCCAAACACACACACAAGCAGCATTACAGTAGGCACCATGTGCCGTTCAGTCAGCGTATCACCCCAAGCCTTGCGAGCGTAGTGTGCGATCAGTCGTTCAAGATCGAGCTCATCGGCAGGATCTGATATGTGTCACAGTCTTCTCCGCATCAAATCATTCTTCTAGCGTCAGGTCGCAGGCAGCATGTGCGAGCCCTGCAATTTCCAGATGAGTGTAGCTCTCTAATCTTCCAATGTCCGTTGATCGGGCCGAACATTCTGCTGCACAGAGGTCAGGATCTGCACACCTCATCACTTGTAAGATATCACTGGATGTGACTTCCAAGTAAGACTGGAGGTGCTGAGGAACAGGTCTCGCAAGAGTCACTGGGTACTGGCCGTTGGTGCTCCCCCACAGCCCACGGAACAAGGCATCAGGATGTGCCTCAAACAATGCTGACCATCGCCCTGCTGCGAAAGCTATGTGCAAAGCTAGAAGATAAGCAATAAAATTGCCACTTCACACTGCCCATCTGTAATGACCATTGGTAAACCGCAAGCACTGTATCAGCAATCCAAGGACAACCACGTACATCGCGCTTACGCGTAGTCAGTATTGACATGATCAGACCTTGCATCAGCTTTGGAAGCCGAATGGCGTATATGTGCGTCTGTATGCATTGTCGAGCAGAACTTCTGTTGGCCTCTCGCGTACTATAAAATTGCACCTCTTGCATTAATTGGCGCCCATCTGCCTTGTCAAGGCTGCGAAGGCGTGCCTCGAGGCCGAGCATGACTGTCAACACGAATGCGAAATGCGGTCTTTTCCAAGTGATTGCTGACAAGGCAACTGTGCCCGCGAGGGATCCCGGTATATCATCGCGGGAGAAATCAATGCAGTAATGCGGCAAATGATCAGTCATGGATCAATTTCAGCCTGAAAGCTAGCTCAATGTCTCTTGCCTTGAACATGAATGGCCTGGGTTGATAGCTGCGAGGCTGCATCGGCATGTAAGTAATACGTCGCTTTGATATTAACAGATCCGATGTGCTTCCCGGGCAATGCTTACTTATCTTCTTCATCGGTCGCTGGATGTCGAGTTCAGCTTGTCCGGGCAAAGCTCGCACTCCATAGAGTGCGGCTGATAGAGATTCTTCAGTCTCACTGATCCTACGAACACGGGACCGTGCGAAGCGGAAATATGCCACGACGAAGGCAACTGCTGACTCAAGAGTGGTAGAACTCATTGCACGAACTTTCTTTCTACAGCCTCAACGGCAAGTCTTATAATGAGACCTTGCACACCATCATCCACATGAAGAAGGTCTGCTGATACGACGTCTCTGTCGCGCGAGACCGGCGTAGACCTCGTCTGATCCGGAGTGACTGTCCGAGTGTTGACATAGGCTCCGCAAGCATCTCCGGGCTGGCAGCGATCGGATGACTGGAGAATGTCATGTGCCCACCAGTGCCCACCAGCAAAAACCGAAAGAGGTGTCGGGGCCAGCAGGCCAAGTTTTCCGCGCGTCTCAGTGGATGCGCAGATAGATCTGATGACTACACCCCTGCTTAATCAGCGGACTATCAGTACCGGTAGCAGCTGGAACAAATGTCACATCATAGCGTCAATTCGTGATGACAGTCCACCGTTGACATCGGCACTCCCCATGCTGCTTTGCCCACAGTAGACTCGAAAACCCCACTGGTGCGAGGCTGCAGCAAAATCGAGGTAAGTTTGGGACATTGGCTTCAAAGCGGCTGGCTAGCCTGATGACATGAGATGGTTCGATGAGGCTGCACGGTAAGAGCCGAGTCTATGAGAGCGAAGCGCTAGGATGCGGCGCCTTCACTCGATCGATATAGAAGAGACATTCCTTTCACCGTCCGCCGTAGTCCTGGCGCAAGATCATTGGGAACTGCTGAGTGGGTGTCTCGTAATAGATCGGGGTAACACTGTTGCCTATGAATGCAGAAAGCGCTCTTGTGGGCGTCATGGAATGAGTCTTGTGGCCAACTGTTGCCATCATGATGCGCAGAGATTCTGCATTGGCGGACCGGAAAGCGTAGCTCTAGAGGCAAGTCGTATGTATATCCGCACACATCGTCCAGCCACGACCTGCTGTCAGCATCGACTCGATTAGTCCCAGGAAGACAGCGCGATAGGCGCGGGTCGGTGTCCAACAAGGAAGTTCCAAGAGCGACGCCTCAGAACACCAGTCCTGCAGCTACTATATTGGAAGGCAGCAGTGCGTCACGAAGTCTGCCTTCACTGCAAGGCGAACAGCGTCGCCTTCCGGGCGGGGAGATCCTGGCAGTCACCTCATTTTCTTGTCATTCTCTGGCGCGAACCCCGTTGCCTTAATCTTGCCTGTGGACCATGACATCGAAGTACAATACTGTGCTGCCATCGTGTTTCGTGCAGGTCCCTACCTTTCCAGTCCTTTTCGCCGGTGAGTGGCTTCCAGGCTGGAATTCGAGAGCGGCCGTGGCCGCAGCACAGCATCACGGCGAAACACAGTGGCTGCGTGTGGGAGGATCGTGCGACGATACTTGGCTGATACAAGAACGCAGGCCGGTTGACATGTTGAAGCTATTGAGGAGCACATTCAACACAGAAGACCCAGGGCGGGTACTCCATACATTTATGTTGTCCTGATTACTGCAAACCGGTGAGCAAGCAGGCAATGAGGCTCTGCGGCTTGCAGGGCTGGGGTCAATTGATCGCGCTAATACGGTGGCACAGCCCACCAATCACGATCGACCACACCGCCTCTAGGTGAAGATTCCATACTTGACATGGACTTTCCCAAGAACCCCATATATCATGAAGGCCCCGAGGACGGACATGCCACGCCCGATGTTAGCATAAAAGCATTACCGGGTCCCCTGAATCCACATCCCCGCTACCGACCCAAGTACGTATGGCCACAGTGGCAATTCTGAGGCCGCCACGCTGCGCTCACACCCTGTCGAGCTGGTGTGATTCTCCGATACCGCCGCCGTCGATGGATAATTCAGATATCGTAATACCCACTGGCGGAAACATATATGTACTAATGGCATGAGCAGTTTTGAAGGTCATGGTGGTACGCGTTGCCAGTCCCCCCAACCTCTCGAGCCAGCAGAGGCTGGTTCCCCCGGCGATTCCATGAACAAGAATGCAATCATTGACCATACGCCTTCAGACTCTCCAACCGACGGTAAGTGTCCATACGGCTCTTCCTCAATGGCATATGGCGCATCACGAGTATCTGAGAAACCTCTTTCAGATGAAGCTCCCGCTAGTAAGCGTGGTTGTGGGATGTCAAGTGCTAGGGGCAGACGCTCTGCGAACCATGGTCTTGTACGCCAGCCTGGGCCGCCTCGGGTGAGCATGAAATATGCTGGTGCCTCGCGAAGCCCTCGCGCCCCAGTCGCCCTCAAACAAAGACAAGGCGTTAGACATGACTATGCTCCAAGACATGGCCGTATAAGTGCGGATGGCGAAGACGAGGGACCACATGAGACGCTTTCATGTTTTAAACAAAGGCAGCAATACGATATGATACCACGCGACTCTGGCTATGGAAGTGGCCCACCGACGCGGGCTAACACAGGGAGCTCTGATCCAATCACGAATGATCTCAAAGTCATACCTGCCGGCGTACGATGGCCGGGCATGATTCTTCAGCCGGACTCCTCTCCTATTTCGCAAGAACAGCTAGCGATCGAGATCAAAGGCATTTACGCCGGACTTGTCACTGTCGAGACCAAGTGCATCAATATTGATGCTGCTCAGTCTGACCCTAAATCCCCACTTACCCCAGAACAGTGGCAGGCTTTGATTGCTCTCCACCGAACTCTACTATATGAACATCACGACTTCCTAATGGCAACACAGCACCCTTCCGCTACTGAGGCATTGCGAGGTCTGGCAGCCAAGTACTCAATGCCCGCCCGAATGTGGAAACACGGGATACATGCCTTCCTGGAAGTCCTTAGGCATCGCAGACCAGAGTCACAAGATCACATGCTTGCCTTTATATACCTCTCTTACCAGATGATGGCTTTATTGTACGAGACCGTACCTAGCTTCACGGACACGTGGATCGAATGCCTTGGAGATCTGGCGAGGTACCGTATGGCGATCGAGGAGGAGCGCGAGCCGCACTCGCAGTGGGGTGGCGTAGCTGCGTCGTGGTATACAAAGGCCGCAGACCGCAATCCTGATGTCGGTCGCTTATATCACCACCTTGGCATATTGGAGCGTCCCAGCCTGAGAAAGTTCGCATGCTATGGAAAAAGTCTGACATGCAAAGTGGCCTTTCCCAATGCCATGGACTCCATGAGGACATTGTGCGAGCCCATCGTGGAAGACGGCCTGCCACAACGGGCAAGCGTGCATTTGACAGAGGCCAGCTTTTGTCGTTTTCACGCCCAGATCTTCCTTGGCAAGTCTGTGGCCGAAGTTCAGATCACATACGACACGATTCTTGCGAATTTTGCCAAGACCGGCACTTTCAGGTGGATTCCATGCGGTGTGCCATTAGCCATCACGAGCATTGCTGCTTTGTTTGAGTTTGGCCTGCCTTCTAATCCGCTGCGCCAAACGTTTGATAATGCGATTCAGCAACAAGAATCGCAAACGGATGCGACCAGGGCCCCTCCCGTTCAGTCACTGGTTCCGGACGCAACACCGACTCTTCTCGGTCTTGCTCGAGACGCCGCTCTCCTGGCATTGCACACCTCACTGCGATGCAAGCCCGATGCGAAATCTATCCAAGAAGTCCTGCCTTTTTTGCACACAATGCTCAGCTTCTTGCACAGCATTTCTTGCGTTTCACGACCGGCGGACCAGCATACGTCCGGTTTGCTCCAAGACGTACAATGGGGCCAACTGGTGACATTTCTTACCACCCTTGTACGCCTGGAACCCATCACAGCGCGGGTGGAGCAATGTGCCAAAGCGCGTCTCTGGCTGCAGCCGGACTGTGATGGTCGGGAGAAGGTTTTGCGTAAAGCATTGCCCGAAGACTATCACCTCCGTGGACTGGTTTGGGCCGGCGACTTCTTCTCTACAGACTGGTTCGAACAGGACGTCGATGAGTATTCAAGGACTATTGAGAGTGCTGGAACGACCAAACAAAGGGCAGAGAGGACGTTGTACTGGGCGTTACGACTGGCATTGGTATGGCTCTTCTATGCCTCCTGTCCGGGCTTGATCGACTGATCTGTCACAGGAAACCGAATACTTGTCATATGATCCCGCGAGCCGCACTTTCGCGGTCGCTGATGCTGTGAACGCTGTCAAGGCTGAAGTCACGCCAACGACAATAGTTACCCCTCCACATGCTGAGCCTGCAGCGACACCAACTCACGCTATAGATTCAGTGCCGTCATCGAACAGTCCACAAGCATCCTCTTCTGATGGCGACTACGTCCACGTCAGTGTTCCCAACTCACCAAAGACGTCGCCATTACTCGAGCCAGTGAAGACAAGGAGCAAGCGTGCCTCGCCCGCTCCATTATCGCCCGGGAAGAAATCGAAGAAGAGAATCACTAAAGCATCGCGGCGGAGATTTGATCCAGCTAATGTGCAAATTGCAGGCGAACATGAGTATCCTTTTGAGCATGAAATATGAGGAAGCTGTCTAGTACAAGGTTTGGCTTAAAAAAAACAACGGCGCAGTTGGAGACGCTGTCGAGGGGTTCGGAAAAACGCTTCAAAGAGATGACTAGACTGCAAAAAGCTGGTCTCGGCTGTCAGGACAATGGAGCGGAGCTCTGCCTGGAAGACCATTTGATCAATTTGTTGCGCCGCGTCGCAGTCGCCAAGCACTCGAGTTGCAGCTTGATTGCAGCGCCTTTCGCCGCCAAGGCTCTGCTTGAGCCATAGAGCCAAGTTGTGAAGGTGGTGCATCAAGGTCGATTGCAACCTCAAGTACCAAGTCGGACTAGTGCTTGGCACAACGGCGACCGGTATGTAGCTCTAATAATTCATGTACATGATGCTATCCATGGACATGTCGGAACATGCTGTCAGATGCTCTGTCAGCCAATTAATCGATCGACTGCCCAGTCCAACATATCAATCTTCGAACCAGTCCATCACCACTAAGCCCCTGTCAACGCCTCCAAAACACAATTGACCGCACCATCGAGCAGCCAAACGCATCGTTAAGCAATCAAATATATTACTGAGCAGTCACGCCCGTCAGTCGGTCAACCACTTGATTGAACGCTTGAGTCACTGCATGCTGCGAACGCTTGATGCAGGTGGTGGCTTTCGACCGCTGGGCGGCACGGAGCATGGCAGGCGCGGCCTCCAGAAATCGTCCCCTTTGGATTGCATTCAGCTATACGACGGATGCTGCTGTTCAAGTACTCCGACTCTGCGGACGAATTTTGTCGCAATGTCATGCAATGCTGTGCTAAGTCTGCAAGTGTAGGTATACACATTCTCCACCCCTCGCCTGATCATTTTGGCCTGCGAACGCCACCGCTTTACCCATATGATAATGCTACCAAATAATCTATGCACCATAAGCTATGCACTTACGTCCCACCAACACCATAGAAAGCAATCGCAGAAGATAGCAGGGTATCGCAAGCGTACATCCACACTGTTATCATACCTTCCCACCTCGAAACTTCCTCACAAGCCGCCGCACTCAAGTCATCCTTCTGGGCCTTACTTCGCAGACCTGGTCGCGCGCGTAGTCTTCTGCGACGCACCAGCTTTTGCCTGCGTCGCGGCAGGTTTCTTCGTCTCGGCAGCAGCACTCTTCATCTCCCCTTTTTTGGCAGATACTGTCCCCTCAGGAACGATCGATGGCTCGTCGGTAGTGGGCACATCAGGTTCTTCAGCGACGACCGCCTTCTTTGGTCTGCCGCGGCCCTTCTTGGGAGCTTCCATGGCCTGAGCTGGTGCCACTTCATCTTCGCCAGGAACATCGAACTCGTCCGCAGCCGTGAAGACTTTCTTCGGCCGACCTCTGCCTTTCTTGGCGGATGCTGGCTCAGCTGCCGGCTCCTCATTGGGCAGATCGTAGTCGTCCTTTGCTGCTGAGACTTTCTTAGGTCGGCCTCGGCCTTTTTTGGCATTCGAGGCCTTTTTGATCGATGGCTCATCTTCTTCGGGCTCAACGACCTCCTCAGCGGCGACAGGAGTCTTCTGGAGTTTGCCACGACCCTTCTTCACTGATGACGCAGCATCAGCAACAGCATCGTCCACGGGCACGTCGAATTCGTCCGTGGCAGCTGAAGCTTTCTTTGGCCTACCTCGACCTTTCTTGACTGACGATGGCTCCACAGCAAGAGGCTCCTCGTCTGGTAAGTCGTACTCGTCAGCAGCCGCAATCTGATTTGATCTGCCACGTTCTTTCGCTGCGCTTGGTGCTTCCTCAACAGGGTCGTTACTGGCCAGCATTTGATGCCTGCTCGCTTTTCCACCCTTCTTCCTCGGAGCCTTTGCAACCTCATCTGCGTCCACCATCACTTCATCGACGAGATCGTGCTCAGCGGTCACGGCTGCATCTTCCTGCTGCAGCACAGCATCCTCGTTCTTCCTCGCAGGCAGTGCAGCAGGAGTAGGATCGCTCGTGGGTGGCGTCGAGCTCGTATGATGATTCTCTTTGTTCGAATCACCTTCGTCCAAGTCATCCTCGTCCTCGTAACGCCATACAGCTACATCGTCTTCATCGATCTCCTCATCACTTTCATCTTCGATGTAGTTCTTAGCGTTCGAAGCACGAGCGCTACGACGTCTGTCCGAGGATGGTATAGCATCAGCAGTCTTCTTCGGCGCCTTAGCTGGCTTGGGTGTCTTCGGCGCTCTTGCAGCCTTAGACACCACCTTCTTCCTCGGCCTTTCACCCTCCGACTTCATTTTCTTTGCTGGCTGAGCCGATGCGTTGTCCGACTTGCGTTTCTTGTTGCGCATGCTCTGCTTGACCAGAGTCTCGATGCGCTCCTCGTCAAAGCTTTCAGGGAGGTACCGCGTCTTGCCAATCTCCTGTGCTACTCCATGACTTGACAAGGGAGCGAAAATGCCAGTCGGCAAACGCACCTTACCGGAGTAGAGCTGAAGCGACCAGTGCTGGAGCTCGACAAAGCTGCGAATGATGCTCTCGGCCAAATCGGACACGACGTACAGATTGTCGCTCTTGTCAGGATCGATGCCGTCCTCAACATTCTTCAGACGTTGGGCGATGTGGTATATCAGCGGAATATTGTCTTGGGTCGCGACGCTCTTCAGATAGAACATTATGTACTGCGCCGTATCCTCGAGATCACCGTCATCTGTCGAGAAATCCTGGTGATGTGCCAGTAGGCTTAGGAATCGCGCGAAAACAGACTCCATCATGGTATCTTTTTGCTTGGCTGATAGAGCAGCGCGAGACTTCAGCCATGTAGTCATAGACTCTCTGGTCGCCTTGTGCGGTTCCCAAGCGTATAAGAACGCGAAAGCATAGAAGCGGTTTGGCAGCTTGCCTTGTCCAAGATACTTCTTCAATGTCTTCGCAAAGCCCGCTCTGACATTTGGCAGTTGATCCTGACAGACTCTCGATAGAGATGTGAAGTCTTGCGGGGTCAGGAACTGGTCGGTAAATCTGTTGCAGGACAGCTTCAAGAGCTGATCCGCGGCGGCAAGGCGCAGGTGAGCACGATAGTGCTTGGGCTGAGCATCGTCCTCATTGAAGCCACCATCGCACGCGATAATGGTGTTGAGCAGCTTGTATACCTTGATCGCATCGTCGCCGATCATGTCCTTTGCCTCGTTCGGCTCGGCGGGCGTCTCAGCACCTCGAAGACCATTGACTAGGATCCGCAGGGCCCATAGCTTCGCGCGGAGAGCATCGTCAAGGTCATCTTTCCATTCCGGATCGTCTTCGTCAGCGGTCGTCTGAATGCCCATCAGGATCTTGCTCACAGCAATTTCCATGATATCCTCTGTACGGTCCTCGGTCTCCTTGTTGGCCACCAATCGAAGCTGGCTAATGGCGGCAAGGCGGGAGAGAAAGCTCTCCGCGCCGTACTCATAATCGGTCAGGCAGTACTTCATAATATCTCTGATGTACATTTCTCGCTTGTCTGCCGAGCTGACGATAACAGTCACCGCATGCTTGGCCGCTTCCGGTGGGCTGCCGTGCTTTGCGAAGGCACTCATTGCCTTGGAAAAGTCCCTGTCCTTCGGCATCTCTTTTGGAAAGCGACGAGCGAATCCTGCACATGCTTTGAGCTCACTGACAGCTGTTGCACTGTTTGGCGATTGGGCAGAAGGAGCTTGTCTCTTCAAGCCCTCACAAAGCTCATGGACATGCACTTTGAAGACGTCCGGCGCAGATGCTGAAATCTGGGTAAGCACTTCATGAGCTGCGCTGCCCAAACCTTTCTCGTCCGTGCGCGCGAAGTCCATGATTGCTGGCACATGACTTCGGTTGTAGATGAGGATTGATGCATTACGAATCAGCGGTAGCAGTGTTTCGAGCACAGCAGACATGCCGCTAGACGCGTCATCCATGCGCTTGACGAGCTCCTTGGTGGCCTTGAAGATCTTGCGGTAGTCGCTTTCCGGGCTGTAACAGAATCGTATAAGCTGATAGCTGCGACGATCGTAATGCTTGGCAAACTTGTCCAAGTGCTCTTTGGCGATAGTAGGCTCGGGACAGAAGTTTGCAATCGCAGCCATCAGCTTAATCAAATGCTTCTCTGCGGCTTCAGACTCGTCTAAATCAGATGCCGCGCCATAGACATTGTTGCATGCGGTAATGTATGCCTCAAGGTATTTCGCTCTGGAATTTGACTGGGCCTGTAGCTTGAAGAAGACGTCTTTTGCTTTCGGTTCAAGATCTCGCACCAAAACCAGAATACGTTCGGCACGAATGGCATCTGGATCTAGAGCCTCCTGTTCATTGCCAGCTTGGCTATCATGTATCCGTTGCGAATCACTCTTATCAGTGAGCTTCGCCTTGATGGGTGGATAGGTAATTGGCAACAAGGAATCGAAGAGCACCTTCTGCACACACGCATTGATCTCACGATCATTGATGTAGATCGCCGTGAACAACTTCGTCGGGATGGCACCCAGGATCTCGCGCACCCGTTCGCTGCCTTCTGCAATGGCACCTGCAGCGACGCCCCATATCCGACCGAGAAGCTCGAGTGCTGCCACGCGCACCGCGCGCTTGCCATCTCTGATGCGGTCGGCGAGATTTCCGAGGACAGAGCCAGCAGTACTGACGCTCCCATTACTGCCCAGCTTCTGCATGACGGTCTTGAAGTCGAGGCCAGCTACAGCTTGCACCGCTGCTAAGCGAACCCTCTCGTCCGTGTCCACCAGCATTTGCGACAGGCGTTGAAGTAGCGTAGTCTCTTGCTCGGCATCAAGACCTTTGCCACCACCAGATGTAGAAATAATGCGAACTACAGCAGTCGTCCACGCGCTACGCACAGTGGGTGCTTTATCACGGTGCCGGTCCATGAAAGCTTGGTACGCTGCAGGGTAGACTGAGGAGAAGGCGTGAGGTGCAGCAGGAGCGAGGAGCACGTTCTGATACTGTGATGATACTATCGATGTGTCCAGACTCTGTGACGGGTACGCAGCCGGATCCATCGGGACTGGCGGCGGAGGTCCAGCAGCTCCTACACCAGCAGCCATGTCGCCGACCGTCTGCACTGCCATGGTGCGAAGTTGCACGTTCTCGGCAGACGACTCAGCCTCCATCTGTGGAATGATGTTCTGAATGACGTCGGGAGACGATCGCCACAGCTCGCGTAAGAGGCGATGAGCCTTCTCGACCTCTACCAGATCATGCTCAGGAGGTGGCGTGTGCATGCCGCTGTCCGACTCGTCGTCGCTCTCGTCGTGCGTGCGCTTCTTGCCTTTGAGTTTGGACGCTTTGTTGCTTGCAGTGAAGCTTTCCGACGCATCGATCAGTACGCTGCTAAAGTACTGACCCACAGCTCGGCTCATCTTGTCGGCGCATGTGTTGCACACAGAGCGAGCCATGTTGTACGCTGGTGACGTCTCGCGGACAACGAGCGATGCCGGTATCTCCCCTTTCTTCGACCCTTGGGTCATAGCGTTCGGATCAGCTCGCAGGAATTGGGCCAGGATTATGTCGATCACACCGTTTGGCAGCACGGTGCATTCGTCCACCAGCGTGCATAGCATATTGGTCATGTGGTACTCCACATTCTTCGGCAGCTGCTCGCCCTGTCCACCCTTGATGCTTCCAGACATGACATCGAAGCAGTTGTTGAACAGGTTCAAAATGAGCGTGTCCGAGCCGGGAATATCGGTGAGCAAGACAATACTCTTGATAGTCGTGAGAGACGTCAAGATGGCCAGGTACTGTTGACTGTATGGGTCTGACGGGCTTGCCAATGCCGGCACGACTGCATTTGTGAAGATGTCGAAGATCTGTTTTAGCTGACCGCCTTTGTATGGGGCATCTGGTGCAAGAAGTCTGAACATCTCGACAACGCAAAGCATAGTCCATGCCTTAACACCTTTGTCTTTATGGCCGAGCAGTTGCTGGTTGGCGAGTTCCTGTGCCTTGGGCACGAGCGACTTTCTGTCCGCATCTTCCTGGTCGAGAGACTGCAGCTCCTCCGCCAGCGTCTTCAGGCGTCGTAGCAGATCGCCTACCGCGATCGGCTTTCCTGCACGCCAATTGAGCGGCTCGTCGAATTGCAGCGCACGGCCTCCGTCCTGCATGGTTTCATCCTGTTCATCTTCCACCTGCTCCGGGCTGGCCTTGCGATTGCGCGCGCGAGCCATGAATGTCGCTCTCTCGTGCTGTAGCGATATCGCGGTGATCTCAGCGATGGGCGCTCATGTCCTCCTCGGCAATCCTGAGCTACTGAGAGCTTTGAAGTGCAAGTGCGACAGACAATGCGCAAGACTTGTGTCAGATGAAGTGATTGTGCTCGTACAAGCTGCAGGAGGCCGAAACCAGAAGCGCGTCACGAACGCGACTTTGGAAGTGGAGACGCGTTTTGGCCTCAGTCCAAAGTGCCATTTATCACTCTGACTCTTTCATGTAGTCTTCAGGACATATGCTCAGAACGCCTCTTCGACGATCAGCTCGCCCACTGTGACTGCGACAACTCGTGCAGATGCATCTTGCGACTGTCTACACATGCATGAAGACCAAATCTGCAGACAGACGGCAGACCACCGCGAGGAAGCATTTTGACAGTAAAGCAACTCGAATGTGACTGGATCGATGGAGTGAAGGTGCTGTGTCAACACGTGGAATCATCATCAATTATGTCAGTCGTCAAGCGCTGTTGAGTCAATCGATCAGGAGTAGCTCGACCGACCATCGCGAGTACTGACAGCTGGTGTACTGGGAGAGGTCAAACGGTCAACTGATTGCAGTGCTGACAAAGTCGCATACTAACTTGGTGTTTTTAGATGAATGTCGAACCCAAACGCCATCAAGACATGCTTTGGCATCCTATGACTGATACAACGCACCATGCTCTTCAACGAGACATGATCATCGACAAACAGAACAGGATGCTCAGATGTCTCGGCGCAGCTCTTATACCAAGAGTGATCCATTTACTGTTCTAGCCGGATCCTCCATAAGACCTTCTGTACTTCGATTGGTCCTCTTGCCTAGCTAGCCAAGCTTGCATTACTGGGCCTTGGATGGCGAAAGATGTCTGTCAGTCAATCAGCACTGTTGAAAACCTCGTACCGCTCTACCGGCTGAGCATGGTCCTCCGTAGAGTTTCACTGGTCGTCGCATTGGCCGTCTATGTGTCAGCACGAGCTTGCTGTTGCTCAAGTGCAGCCAAGTTGGCTTCTGTCAGGGACGTCCTTGGTCGAGCTTGAGCAGACATTGAAGGTTTGCTATTATGAACAGACCTCAGTGACTGATCCGAGGATGACAGGCTCCCTGAGAGTGTTGTCACCGATCTTCAGTGGTCCAAGACATGGTCATATATTCGAGTTGGCGATCTGCAATGCGCGATGGATGCCAGATGAGCCGTTCGAATGTGTAGTCGACGAGTCTGCAGCGGACATTCACAAGAGAATGCCTGGGCGTCTATAAGCAGGCCCAGAAACCTCGGGGAGGTTATGATGAGCATGTTTACGTGGACACTGCGATTGCAATGTACACCCAGAGGGCAACTGTGGCCAGCTAATGGCTCGACCAATGCCTTAAACTATGTGCGCATGTAACGGCCTCAGATCTCTTGTAAGATGAACGAGCGCCGAGGCCGCATCCTAATGTGCTTGCGTGATTACGGTAATGCCGTTGCATCTGCGCCTTGACGATGCACTATGATGATCGGACATAATACAAAGGTACGATATGTTCGACACACAACCATATTGCAGTAATGAACGGTCGATGCGACCCCTTCGGTTGCCTTCGAGCATGGAAATCCATCATGCCTCCCTGCGCCCGGATCAAGCAGCTATTGTTGTAAAATAAGGCATCGATTGCGGACAGTTGCTTCTGGTGAGGTCAAAGACTCAGCGACATCGTTCGTGACGATACCCTGGATTCCGATATAGCGAGCATCTCTGCCGCTGTATGAGTCCTGCCGGTACCTCTCGATGCAGCCAAACGAGCCAGCCACGAAAGCATCTGATTGATAAGCTTCTAAGATTCTTAACGTAGAAGGTGTGGGCACTGATGGCATGGTTTTTACATCATCATTAAGCTTTCGTGGCTTGGTTGTTTTGCTGGCAGGCGAACTCTGTTCGAGCCCACCGACATTATGGCATGTACTCAATTGCTACACCGGATGAACGTCCTTAGCAACATGCAAGTTATTTATAGCAATTCACTACGTGCTCTGCGTAGACAAGCCCCCTGGGGGGCGAGATCGGTGTAGTAAATCTAGCCAGCACAGGCGATGACGGAATTTGTAGCTGCCAAACCTGGCATGCCCCGTCTGCTGAACTAGCATGAGACTCGACGCCCTCAGCAAAGCGCAGGGACACGAGCACGAGGGCTCGTAGAGATTCCGTCTGGTCTCTAACGATGCCGTGGTGTCTGTGGCGATCTAGCTATACCCAAGGTCTACAGCACAGCAGCTTGCAAAGCCTGTCGAGAAGTCAAGTTTCGCATAACCATGTACGGTTTCGTGCTTGGAAGAGCCCCGTACACATGACTCTCGGCTACAATGGGAAGTCTTATGACGAAGCCGCGACACACGAGACAGCGCCTTTTGTGCGGCTGCCTTCCATTCGCAGAAGCAGGAGACCGCCGGTCTTAGCTGCCGTCAGGCTCCTGTGAGCGGCCTTATCTAGTGAGTAATGGACTGCCCAACCCACCCGTTTGGGCTGGGTCGTTTGCAGCTTACCGCCTTTCCACCGGATCAAGAGGCATTTCTTATACCAGTCCCTATCGCCACTGCTTGTATCATAGTCCGCAAATCCTCCTTGCCAGTGATCCATCAACGATTCTGCTGGTTGACTAAATGCTACTATTGCCTTCCGGTTCGAGCCGCTGAGGGCTTCAACCAGTTACTCAAGGTATCAATCTCACTGGTGGATTGCAAACTTTCACAAGTTAGAACGGTCCAAGTTGTCGTCTACCTCAGTCAATTGCCTGAGCGCGTCAATTGCATCAATTTGCCTACGATTGACTGACTGACGAAAGTACCGCTCTTTGTGGTTTCGTGTGACAGTCAAATTACCTCGTCGAGCAATACACTACCACAGATTGTGTTAGCAGATATATAGTCAGCTATAGTACAGAGCCATTGCTTACATCTAGTCTCAAGCCGTCAAGGTCCAAGATCCATTATTCTTACAGTATACTCAACACACGTCACAAACTTCTCACGACTGCGCCGTCTTTCCCGTAACCTCCGTCAAAGCCTTCAAGTCCTCTCCATCAAACCTCTTGGCCATCCACGGACTCTCCCTCGCACCCACCACCCTCCTGGCTTCCTCCAAGCCTTTGAATTGTATCTGCCCACCCGCAAGTACATCGTCCGGTATCCTTTCCAGCGCCTGCAGCTGCTGCCTCATGTAGGCCACCACCAATGCCAAATCACCTAGATCCACGTCCTGCCTCGCCTGGAACATATTCCTCCACACTGCCGAGGCCATCACTGCATCGCCGTTGATAAGACCTTCGTCGTAGGACAGAAGCAGACCTCGCCATTGGAGCCATAGGTCCTTGAGGTACTTATTCCGCACGCCGCGTGCAGTCATGAGATGATCGACCGCCATGCGATCCTCTGCAGCATAGAAGAAGTGATCCACCAGATTCTGCTCCCAGATCCTCACATGCTCTTTCGGGAATGCTCGTAACCGTACTGTGAGCAAGTACATATACATCATCACCACCTGACTCCAACTGCCAAACGTAACACTCAATCCCAGTCCACCCTTCTCCTTCGGCTCGAACCAGAACCCCTTCCCGACGCCCACGTCCTCGCCTGCATCATTCTTTGGTGCTGGCTCGGGTGGATTGCGACGGGCGGAGGGGACTGTGTACGAGCAGTGTGATGTGCAGGATTTGAAGAGGTCCTCTGTGCCGCCATACGCAATATATGGTTCGGTCGTGCTGCGCAGCGCGCTATTATCGCGCAGACTCTTGGCGAGATTCTCGGCGGAGAAGGAGGACGGGGCAGGTGGAGGGGGTTTCGCGAAGCGTGGCTTCTGCTCCTCTGCACGGCGACTTGGTGTGGTCGAGAGCTGGCGAAGGAGAGGTCGTTGCGGCTTGTGCAGGAGTTCGCGGCGTGCTTGATGGCGGAGCGCATGCAGGCATGATGTGCAGACTGACGAGGTGGACATTGTGTCTTGTCAATAATGGCTAGGGTATTAACATTGGGGAGTGAAGAGAGGAAAATCGCAAAGTCGAGGCTCGAAGCTCTCTCCAGATCTGAGAAACCCATGCATGATCTCATGAGGACGGAGATCCCCGCAAGCTAATCAGCAACCTGTCATGACCCAGGAGCATTTCATGTAAGAGAGAATAGTATAAACGATGAATTCGTCTGGACAGAATTGGTCCAAGGAAATATGACTTCTTCGGGCGACTGTTGTGAACGCGATATGGCCAAAGAAGCCAACACTGACACGATGGTGCTGGACACATTGGGACTTAAGCTGACATACCGAGTTGTCGTGACTGTCGACATGATGATCCTCCAATATACAGTGTGGAAGTCTGCGGGTATCATATAGAACCTGACCCACCCAAGCGCCTCGCTAAAATGACACCACCCTCTACACCACTTCTTCCTCTTCGGACTCAATCCTCATAATGAGGCCCATCCTCTTCAGTCACCCTCTGCTGCTCCTGTCGCTGCGGTGGGGGCGGATGCTGTTGCCTCATAGCCATCTCCCTCTTCCTCCTCTCCTTCTCTGCCAGCCGCGCCTTGTACGCGTGCTTGATCCTTCCCGCGGCGCCAACCAGATCGGATTCACTTACGGCATCCCTGATACTTTCCAGCACGCTGTTCACAACACTAATATGATTCGCGTCCTTCTTGTCATCTCGATACCTCGGACTTCCATCTGGCTCAATCTTCGGTCGCCACTGTGCAGAGATCGGATCGCGGTAGCATTCAATAATCCTGCCGTCGATTTGCTCACCCTTGCGTTTGATGCTCTCCCATTCCGCGTCTGTGAGTGACAAGCTGGCGAAGTACTGATAGCCGCTCTCGCCATGCCAGACCTCAAGATTGATTTCAGGCTTTGCGTCCCAGTCTTCATGCACACCATCCTCGTATTCCTCTTTGGGGAAACTGTCAATGATGAGGCGGAAATCGACGGTGTTCTCATGTGGAGGCTTCCATTTCAGAATGTGCGGATCAGTGCCGGAGACATATGGCGTACTAACGCAAGTAAATATGAGTCCGTCGTTGCCGTGCGGAAGATTAGGAAGGATGTCCTTGAACATCATTTGCGTGCCATACGGCGCCTCCATCTTCTTCAGCTTGATAAAGAACGGCGCTTGACGCTCCATGTTCTCCTTGAAGTCTGGATGCGCCATGAATCGCTCATATGGCTTGACTACCAGTTCGCCTGCGCGACCGTACCGTCTGTCCAAGGGCATATCCATGATATTCGTACCATCCAAGGCCAGCATGTCAAAGACATAGTATACCAGCCTCCTGCGGCCCTGCTTGTCGATATCTACAACCAATTCGCCGTCGAGCAGCGTCCTCTTGTGGAAATTTCCCAGCTCAAATCCTGCGCCGTTCGGGCTGCCCTTCGGCACGTGCATCGTGTCCAACGGCACGACATAGTAGTCATTCTTCCGGTCTATCAGCAGCTGAAACTCGCCTGGCTGGCCATCGACGATATTGAACGTGAGGAACAGCAGACACCTAATTCCGTCGGTTTTCTCGCAGAGGAAGTAGTCGCGGTTGACCAGCTCTTCTATGTGATGGCGCGCGAAGGAGACGGGTTGTGCGCCAGGGAAGGAGAGTTGATGGCGCTGTAGTAGGTCGGCGACGTTTTGTTGTTCGTACTGCTTGTCTTCGTGTGAGAGTCGCTTGCCGACTTGGGCGAGATCAATGGAGGAGCCCATCTATCTGCGACGCTGTTTGTATGTGGTCAAATGGTTCAAGGTTGTTAGTCGGAAGACATGCATCGTTTGGGATCGTACATTGCATTAGTCATCTTCTGCCACTTTAGCAGGCAATGTCGCGTGGTCGGTGATCTCGCGGGATGATTCAATACATTCAGATTCCAATCTACTATTCTACTCGTAATCAAGTGCATCGCTCAATCGCCTCTGGAGTCAAGTACGTTCTCGAGTCAATCGATCAATTGCGCCTGCCACATTCGCATGTCAATTCCAAAGGTTCGTCGGGTCAACAGATTCTCCACACCCCGCCCCCTGGACCCCACATCGCGTGCCGTGAAACCACATCGCCTGGCGCAACTTCCACGCTCACCGACTCGACTCGCGTGTCCCTAATGCACCTCATGTCCGCCAGTCACCCAGACTAGCAATGCAGGTACGGCGGTGTGGTAGAGCACGAAATCTCTACAGCAAAGCTCCAATGCCAGACTATTGCCGATGATCTTGCTTGCTCCGCACATAAGAAAAATTGCCCAACCTCCGGTACCGTACTTGCAGGACAGGAGACATTTTGTCTGAGGTGAGGCGCGTCATCACATTGTCTTTAATCACTGCCTACGACAGACAGAAACGCCTTACTTGCTCTCGCACAGTCCTTCTCTCATCCCAGACCATCTCACATCCTCTTCACATCTTTGTCCGCCCAAGCACACAAGAAGCGGCGCAGCAGCGCCCACTGCTCGCACGATGCTCCCTATAGAAGTCCTCCTCGGCATGGGCATGCTCTGCAGCACCAACAAGATCGACGAAAGACTAGACGCCGTGCAACGCGAAGCCAGGTTCATCATCAAGACCATTGCACGGCTAAGACACATGCAAAATGTCTCGCTTCTGTTCGGCCTTGGCAGGCAAACAGATAATCAGTTGTACTTCGACGACCTTTGGCAGCAATCAATGGCGAAGTGCAGAAACATATTTCGGCGGATGCTTGGGCCTGAGCAGCAGGATGTTATACAAGATGTCGAGAGAGTCGCAATCGAACCAGTCCATGTTGTAGGAGGTGAGGTAGAGCACCCGCCATGCCTGGTGCCCGGGTCCCCAATGGCGCAGCAGGCCAATCTGAGAAGGTCGGCTTCCGTGCCACGAAAGCCATCCATCCAAGCAGCAATGGAACGATCCACCATTGACAGCAGAAGACTCTCTCATCCACCGTACGTATCCAGCCCTCGTCCCACAATCGGATGCCTCGCTAACCACAGACCCCAGACCGAGGCCGTTCGATACCATCCAAGTGGTTGTAGACGCCGGATCCCAAAGCATCTTTGACATCCCCAAATCCTGCTTACCTGCCATGCTACAAGCTCAGAAGTTGCAGAACCTGACTCTCAACCACGCCCCCGTAACGTGCCTGTATCTGCCAAACATCAACGTAGCCGACTTCAACACTTTCAATCGATGGACCCGCACCGGCCGGATCCTGCAGAACACTTCTAATGGATGTGGCTGGTACATCGAACACCAAGCCTACATCCTCGTCTCGGCTCTTGCTCTAGGCATCAAGCTGCGGAGCACAGAGTACCAGAATGCTGCAATGACCGAGTTTGTATCTCTTGGACACTTGCTGACATGGCCTGAAGACTACGTGAACCCCATCTTTGCTGCCACAGGTAAAGCTTTGTCTCTTGGTTCCGGACGGCAACATCCAGCACGGCAGATGATCGTGGCGGTGGTGGCTGCCAAGACATGTGGGAAGGGGAAGAGGCGTGTGCGGCAGGGTTTGAGAGTGATGGGTGTCGAGGGCAATGGAGAGAGGGTGGCGAGTAAGACGTTTTGGAGGATGTATGATAAGTATTGTCAAGCGAGGAAGAATGAGTGCGAGTATCCGAGGAGTCTGAGGGAGGTACTGGGTGGCACGACTGATGGTAATGATAACGATGGTATGTGATGAACAGGATGACTTGATATATGATTTATAGATGATATACCCCGAAAAGCGAACGACTGCATGACCAACGATCAGATCAGATCATCGTGCCTACAGTAATGAAGCTTGTCTGTCGATACCGTGTCAATCCTAGTGCATCATCTTGACTCTTGTGACAGGCTAAAGTGTGAGGTCAGTTGTGAACTTTGGTCAGAACAGTATCGACACATCAACCAGTCATCATTGGTATATCATCTGACACGCCCATCAAGATTGATAATGATACGTCAGAGATTTACTACTATCTGTCTGTTATTCTGAGATACCGAAATCAAGGTGCCTGAACGTCTGATCAAATGGTTTGCAAGAGCTCTGAATGGTTCCACTGACGTTTGAACAGTGGCAGCCTTGCCGGCACTCTCTGATGGCAATATAGCTTAGGATATCTAGATCGACGACCCTGCCCGTATACTCAAAATCTTCAGCGGGACAGCCGTCGCGTAGAATAATGCGGTCTGTTCTCTCATCGGCTTGGCTTGGAAGTCCACTTCTTCGAAGTCGAATTTGCTGCGTACTGCAAAAAATCTGTTCAGCTGTAGTTCTGGTCGCGACAGCCTGCTATGGATCGAAAGAAAGTGGAATGCTTACGGCAGGCCTGTCTGAAGGTCTCGAATGTCTCGGTGTTTCGCACCGCACCGGATATCATGACTTGAAGGCGGGGTCGGAGGGCGAACAGGAAGCGGAGGGTCGCTACCAGTGATGAGATGGCGACTTTGTCGTATGTCTTGGAGCACGCTGATGAGTACAGTGATTCGAGATGGCATGTTCCACAGTATCAAGACTTACGATATCTGCTCCAACGACCACATCATAAGGAAAAGCCGCGCAGTCCTCTTCCACCCAGGTGCCTCTTAGACCATGTCCCCATCTCAAAACGCTTGTGACCACTCGACCCTTGCCTTTCCCTTCTTCATCCAGGTCGTTGAGGAAGAGATTCTCCTTCAATGCTTCGACGACTCCTTCGTCGCCATCTGTCGTCGTCACATGTTGAGCATGCAGATGCTTAGCGCACAGAATTGCAAGGAATCCCGTTCCTGCTCCTAGCTCCAGTACAGACTTTCCATCGATGGCATGGTCATGGCCTGACGGGAGAGAAAGCAGATAGGATCCAAGATGCAGCGCGGCTTCCCAGGTCCTGAACCCTGTGGTTTGGGAGCCGGAGATCAAGTTGCGCCTTTCCAGCAGTGTCACGGTAGGCTCAGGCTCATCTGGGTCCAGGGAGGCTGTGGGTGAGTAGGGTGGAATACAAGAAAATGTGACATAGGTCTTTTGCTGAGCAGCAGTGAGTTCGGAGGGGAGCTGCGAAGCCATGAGGGTGGACAAGTGGCACATCAGGTCATCTGAGATTGACTGAGAGTACGAAAATCAGAGATTGCAAGAGAAAGAGAATACGTGAAGTTTATGTGCATTGGGTTACATTTGCAAGGAAAGATAAATGAATACCTACATCTTCCTCTGGATCATCGATGGACTGCTCGATCTTGGCGAGAAGCGGTTTCAAGACGCGCAGCTGATAACGCTCTGGCGGGACTCTGTCATTGTTATTGGGGTCAAAAAGCCTTCTGTACAGCCATGTCTGCACGTCTGGGTCCTTGAGCAATTGTTTCGGTGGCCATGCGAGGAAGTCGGGCTCAAGGAGCTGGAGGTACTGGCGGCGATACAGCAGAAGTTGAGGATCCATGCTGCCATCCAACACGCCTTTTTGCAAAATGCAATCCTACTCGTCCAGCTCGTAACCGACCTATATCACATGTCAATACTTTGATGATCGAGTGAGCAGAAACCTGAAGAGTGTTCGCGAGTTTTGCGCTTAGTCATGCTCGGCAGCCGGCAAGAGTGCGCCAAGAGGTTCTCCGCCGAATTGATTTCTTCGACGGCTTCGACGATTGAGGGATTGACTGCCAGGCGAAGCGCTCACTAACGACACCTACCGACACAGCATCTCGACAAATCAAACCGCAATCATGTCGGAAGGCCAGGTGACTTTGCGCACGCGCAAGTTCATCCGCAACCCGCTCCTGGGTCGCAAGCAGATGGTCGTGTGCGTCTCGCCATTACTACCACCATTGCCAATTCACATACTAACAGAAATGCCATCGCAGTGACGTCCTCCACCCGGGTCGCGCCAACGTCTCCAAGGACGAGCTCCGCCAGAAGCTCAGCGAGCTCTACAAGACCCCCAAGGACCAGGTCTCAGTCTTCGGCTTCAGGACCCAGTACGGTGGCGGCAAGAGCACCGGCTTCGCCCTCCTCTACGACTCCGCCGAGGCTATTAAGAAGTTCGAGCCGCACTACAGGCTGGTGCGCTACGGCCAGGCCACCAAGATCGAGAAGGCGAGCAGACAGCAGCGTGAGTGTTACCCGCAAGGACGTCCTGTTAAGGATGGAGTACTGACGATCTTGGGTTTACAGGCAAGCAGAGGAAGAACCGCGCGCTTACTCTGCGCGGTACGGCCAAGACCAAGGGTGCCAAGAGCAAGAAGGACAAATAGATGCGTGCGTGAAGTGGTACTGGGGGTGGTTTTACGATGGTTGGCAGACTTCCTTATGGCAACGACTACTGCAAGAGCTGCGATACAACGGGTGCAGTCGCGGTGGGCAGATGATGCGGCGCTGGATGGACGAATACTTCTGCGGTGCCAGCCTGGCGTTCATGCTTGATGAGGTCTATACTCGATCGTATTGCCACGTTTGTGCATGAATGCTCCTCGTCTCACGTTTCACACATGTGCGTGATGGAGGGCAATGGCTATCAGTTGAACGTACTTGCGTGGGAGAAAGGCCTCCGCCCAGATATGCTGATGAGGAGTAGGACATGCGCAGCCGCAACAGGCTACGGCCTTCTGAACCATCCTGTCGCACCGAGTTCTGGTTACCTGACTCGGTAAGTCTACTTTTCCACTTTCTGGCATAATCCTCCTAGAATGATGTACAATTTGTTCTATCACTGATGGTGCCTACAACACCAATTCTACATGATCCTTCAATATCTATTTTGCCACTGAGACTTCTTCTACACACTCTGCTATCAAGCATATTCACGATTCACTCCCGAGCGGTATGCTGACCTGGCAAGCAGACTCGCACGTCTTCCCTGCCGGGCCACGCTCCACAGCCTTTTCATCCTCGCTTGCTGGCCTTCAACAAGTATGAGCATGCTGAGTTCTTTCCAGGACATTTGTACTCCGACAACGCATATACACTGTGCTGCAGGCATTGTCATAGCCATGATGGAGCTAACCTATGACCTTCCCGTGCTGCCAGATACAATGCAACTGGTTCAACGGCCAATCGAATTGTAGCCCTCTCCGAATGACTGACTGATGCTGGCACAATGACCCAGCCGTCTTCCTCACCTCCTAGTCGTGGATCGAACTCGTTATCTGGGCATCTCAGAGGTCTCAGATTGACGACTTATGCCAATTGAGTGGCTGTCGACCTGACTGGCGTTGACATGACAGCCTGTCGACATGCTCAGTCATCAATGATCGATCGTTGGAAGCCTTGAGTCCATTGTCTTCGGAGAGCTCACTAGCAACAGGACGGGCTGCAAACACAGTCTTTGCGGTCTGGGACGTTTAGGAGTAGAGTCTGGTGAAGAGGTCGTAGTCGAAATCTCAAACGTTGTTCAAATTCGCTTCATGGTCGGGTTTCTCTGCGTGCAAACGTTGTCGAATATGTATTTCAAGCTCTGCTTTCATGCCACATCTAAAGTCCGTATCGAGATCAAATTGCTGAGATGAACTGGGAAGGAGCGCATCGCGACAGACAAGCGCTAGCGGCCGATCTCTCCGCATTTACCTTGACACCTCGAAATGCGGACATAAACAAAACTCCTGCATTTCCCACACTCGAGATCATGTCGGACGATGAAGCATCGAGCAGCGATGGTGAAAGTGTAGACTTACAGACAACAGGCCTCATCGCGACTCGAGCGAAACGTGCAACAGCTGGCAATCTTTACGCATCACTTCGAGCACATATCGACGATGAGGACTTGCAACGCGAACTCTTGGCTGAAGACGAGGACGATGTTGGCGACTATGAAGGCTCTGACAAGGACGATGATGACGACGCGCTAGAGTCATCGAGCGAGGAGGAAGATGCAGGACCACCGCAAGCGGGCGACGCGGAGGACTTGGAGGGCGAGAAGGAGCTGAAGAAGGCGGAGCGCGTCGAGCAGCGGAAGAAGCGCAAAGTGCAGGACGCGAGGCTCAAGCTACCATCATGGCAGAAGAAGTCGAAACGCGTCAAGCTGGCAGACGACATCAAAGCCGACCGTGAGAGACCAACAGCGAAGCCGAAGAAGAAGAGCGAGCGCGCGAACTGGCTTCCTACAGAAGCAGATGCGCCGATAAGGCAGTCGCGGCGGTCGTTGGCGGTCGCGAATCGGGAAGTCATTCATGAGAACCTGAAGCAGTCGTTCCAGAGGAGCGAGAAGCAGCGAGAGGTCATGGCGAGGGCTGCGCAGAAGGAGAAGCTGAAAAAGAGGGCCGAGATGTCACAAGAAGAGAGGTTAGCCAAGTGCGCGACTGTCGCTAAGCAGACTGAGAAGGAGTTTGGTCGCTGGGAGAGGCAGGAGGCGGAGAGACAAAAGTTGCGGGATGAAGCATTGGCGGCGAGGAGGGCAAGGGGCTTAGATGGACCTTTCGTACGGCATTGGAGTGGGAGTGTGCTGTGGGTGGGCAACCATATCAAGCAGCATCGCATATTGCACGGCAGCAAGAAGATCGAAGAGATAATGGAAGAAGCGCCAAAAGTGGTTGGTGACCCAGAAGGCAGTGGTAAGCAGCCACCTACCGCGTCTGAGCCGTCAACTACTGCCGCTCCGGCACCTGCTCAACCTCTACCTCCGCAAGCCACATCAAGTATTGCCGGACTAGCTACGCCCTCAAATAGCACGGCTGGACCAATGGCCGGTCCATCTGCACCAGCTGCAGCGCCTGTACAGCCAGCGACATCTGATGCCGCGCCTGTATCATTGCTGCAAGGCATACACGACTATGCATCACAGCCACCTCAAGCGCCTCAGATCCCGCAATCCGCACCACCGCCACCTCCATCGGGGATCAAACCGTACCCGATCTCAACAGCAGGCCCTTCGCGACCGCCAATATACCCTGCGCCAATCACACCAGTTGGGCCTACGAATCCTCTGAATTATCAGACACCTGCCTCATACAGCAGCGGCTGGCCTCCAGGCTCTCAGACTTTCTCCCTCAACATCCCACCCCAACCTCCACCTGCCCCGGTCCCTCAAATCCGGGAACAGGCGCAGCGATCACTAGTCATGCTCGAGCAATTCGAAAACCTCGATGCCGTTCCCAAACGCGTCAATAAGACTGCTCCACCTACCCTTGAGCCTACCGATACCGCCAAGATCCTGCTCCCATCGTCATATCCACTTCTCGATGCAGAGCAGAAGCAGTACCTCCTCGGCAAGCGCGACAGGAGGGGCGCATTACCTGCCACGCCTATGAAAGCCAGGTGTGCCATCATCCCCACTGAGGTGGCGAAGTACTTCGACCCGAAGACTAGGCTTTACTACTCTGATCTCGCGACGTACAAGATCATTCAGCGCGTCTTGACGGGTGGGTGTCAGTGGTCGAGTTTGCTGGGATGTTGGGTGGGACCTGTGTATGGGACTATGGGGAGAGCGGCGGCGGGTGTGCCAGAGGGCTTCATGAGGCCGGTGACGCCTAAAGAAGCCGTGGCTCAGGAGGCTCCAACAGCGGAGGCGCCGAGTGCTGATGTGAAGGCTGAGCCGCAGGGTGCCGGCGCAGCATCGTAGAAGGACCATGCTGGTCTCATGTCGAGAAGGAGACTAGGTGTAGTGAATCGATCAGGAACATCGTCGCTGCACTGTCAGTACTGCATATCAATGATGTCAACTTTCGTACAAGTGAATTGATTCTACCAGTGCAACGACTAAGCAGTGTTTGACTGATGTGGTTAACTGACGAGTGCGATGACGGCGTGATGTATTTGACTGCTTGACGTTGAAATTACCTGACCTGATGTTTGCAGTCCATCCTGTTATGGCGGGCCTGACCATGTTTGATACCATTCACCGCTTCATCAACTCCGTCAAGCAGTCAGACCGTCGTCTGCCTGCAAGAGTCATTGCTCAATTCACGACCCGTCTTGTCAAGATCAGCAATCTGCTCGCCTCGAGTGCTACACAGACTCTGTGATCTGCTCACCACGAGATTTGTGCCTACAAGCGTCGTCTGATGGAGACATGATCGAGATCATCGTTGGTGATCGAAGTTCGGAGCGACTCGTCGCCTTCGATGGAGGACGTGGCGGCGCGAGTAGTCATCTCAGCAGGATGTGCATACCAGAGTGTGAATTGTACGAGATGCGCCCTCGAGTAAGAGTGATGTGGATCCTATGCAATGGCTTGAGTGTCCCATTTGTAAAAGGTGCGACGACACAGCTCAATCCCAAGGATCCGCGATCATGCTGCCTCGTGGCTTATACTATATGAGGGATATTGCTACTTTTCACACCATGAAATTCTTGCCGGGGTAGCTCAATCGGTAGAGCGTGTGGCTCTTAGTCAACTAAGAGAAATGATACCTCAAGGTCGCGGGTTCGAGGTAAACTATCCTTAACTACCTTTAAATCCAGTGACATGTGCTAAATATCATATCAGCCCCGCCTTCGGCTATTCCTATCCTGCTTCACAGAAGCATTCAAAGGCATAATCAAGGCTCACTGCACCTTCATTTTTGCTTCTCTTTCTTTCTTTTTTTCCCTTCAGAAAGGCAGGACCATGACTAGTGTCATGGTCAGAGGCTCTAATCTTTGCTAAATTAAGGTTGGAGAATTGGTTGATCGAGCTTTCAATAATAATGGTCGAGCCCGGCTGAATTAAGTGCAGAGTGTTGGGAGCAGGATCTAAGGATCAAATTCCTCACTGATGCACGGCTGATTCACTACTCATTTTCCTACTCTGACGCATCGAAGTGCTGGAAGCCTGCTTTCTTATCAAATTCGTTGAACCAAGTTGCGCATCCAAAGCATGACCCTATGCTATTAAGGTCTGTTCGCCTAATTGAAGCTCACATTGACCAGCGGCACTGGAGGTATCATCTTGATTTTCGCTAAGTCCTTGAATACTTCCAGCAATGACTCTGAAGAGTCGACAAATCCATGCCAGCCCAACTTACGACTCTTGTCCATGCTAAGATCAGTCAGTATGCGTGCTGAACAAGTCTTTTGCTCGACGAATCACACTCACCTGTAGTTCAATGGAGATGGTCTGCACAGGGTGCCGTCCAGAAACCCAAACACTCGGTCAACATCGACTAGCTGCTTCTGAGTCAGTCCATGCTCGCCAGCGAGCTCCGCCCACGCCTTCTGTACATCCTCTCTCTTGGCCCAATCCGTCATTTTGAACTTCCTTCTCGTCACACCCCTCGACCCATAGCCTCTCGGCACAAATCTCGTCTGAGTCTCGGTATACGTGTCCCCATCCCCGGGGCCCTTAGCATCAATGCCGTACCACCCAGCGACTCTTGGCCAAGCAGACTCCCAAGCAAAGGTACTACTATCACAAGTATTGTACTTCTGATCCGGCGGGCCAAGCAACACGGCCCACTCCTCCATGTAAGCATTCATCATCGCACTGCTCATCGACTGTGCCATCTGCCATGACGCAACGTCACCCGGGTACTCTAGCGGTTGGCCCAGCTTCTTGCTGACCGCAGCATACACAGCAAGTGGGAATGCGGCGTTCATCGCAGCATCGGGTACGGCCCCAAGTATTGGACCAGGCATGCACACGTTCCAGCCTGCGCCAGTTTCTGCACAGAATTTCGATACAATGTCTTCCTGCGGGTAGTAAAAGTTTGGCTCAAGCTCGACTCTTGGGTCGGTCTCTTCCTGAGGTACTTTTGTAGGGCCGAGATGAACGCCGTAGTTCTTGGCTCCTGTCTGCAGCATGAATCTCTGGGGTCGGATATGCGCTTGTTTAAGTGCTTCTGCGAAGTTGGAGACCAAGAGCGAGTTGACTCGGACCATTTCCTCGGCGTCCGACCACAGACCTCCGCCGTCTCTCGGCGCAGGTTGGATGTATGAAAAGAAGAAGACATAGTCGGCAATAACGTGTCGTTCCTGAAGAGTCTGGGCTATCTCGCTGGGTTCTTTCAAGAAGTCTAGAGGGATGTGCTCCACGTTATCAGGTAGGCCTCCAGGTATCAACGGAGGCCTGCGGCTCAGACAGAATATCTTCTTCCATCTTCTGGGATTCTGCGACAGCACTCTGAGCATGTAATGGCCGCTGATGCCATTGGCACCTGTTATCACAGCTGTGAGACCATGAAGGACTGACGGGTAGACTGGTACGCCATGATAGATGCCCTGTGACTGGACCTGCTGCACGGACATGATGAACGATAATGGTGGGAAGGATTGCCCCCACGCCGCAGGAGTCGATATCGCTGTCACTGCCGCTGTGCTTACCTAGGTTATCGTACACACTACCACTTTGGGCGGGGTCGATAGACGAATATTGATGATCGGCAATGTGTATTCTGAAGATGCCAGTCTTCCCACGCGTGTGCGCAACGTGTCTTGTCGCTCAGATCTGCAGATCCAAGAGTACCCAAGCTTCTAGACCATCGCGCCGGCAGCATGCGCGTTCAACACGAATCAAACGGAAAGATAGGACGTCTGTTCGTGTCGCGGATTCGCAATGCGGAGTTATCTATGGAAATCGTCCCCGGGAAGATGCTCCATAGAATTCGCTAACCCCGAGACGGTCTGCTAGCTGATTGGCCTTTCACAGCCATGGCGAGCGTGGCGCCAACCTTACAAAGCGGCTAGCTCCACAAATGCCGTTCTTATGCTTGTCTTCTTGTGCTTGCGTCCTTGGTGATAGGCTCATGATGCGTGCTGATGCTGTGAACAGCACCGCCAGCGTCAGGTAGGTCGATGGTATATAGATGGGCTAGTCCTCCCACATTGTGTAGACTCTTTAACCCTCCTGACCAGTGGCCACAATACAAGACCTGTCCGATAACCACGCTGTGATACCTTTGAGGACATTGATCCATACATACAAGAAACCTCGCAAGCTGCACATCAGAGACATGTACAAGATGCAATTCAACTTCAACCCACGGCGCGTCTCTGCCACTAGCACCGATAGCAGCAGGAGCTCGTCGACCTCATCACTCGACGAGACCTTGAACGCAACGACGCTTCCACTGGCCCCTCGGCAGGATGGCTACAATCTTTCTGAGAAGACAAGACAGGCACGAATGCTTGCGAAGTGCAAACAGCCGTCGAAGCACGCAAAGTCTCATTCCACCAGCGGCTAGATTAGTGGTCCACTTAGAATCGAAAGATTTTGTGATCCCCATCGAAGGCCAAGAGAATCTTGGGAAATACGAAGTCCAAGTCAAGGGGCTACTCCAAGACGAAGCAATAGGCAGCAGGAAGAAGACTCGATTTTGGAGGCTGTTTCCACCCGCAATGATGCTTGGGACGCAGCATGCATCTGCAGCGGACATCGAGCTACAGAAATTGGTCCGGGTCAGGAGGTCAAGGTTGATGGCATCAGAGCTGTAATGGTCTCAAAGCTTTCAGTCGTCATTTCTGTCCAATATTAGCAGTGGCGGAGTCTGCGTTGGTGGAAGTGAGGCAACGTGCAACTTCGATCGTCATGATTGAGCAAGACTGGAGACTTGGAGCAGCGGTTGCCTGGGAAAAGTGGAGGGTTTCTGGGTTAAAGCAGAATACGAAGGTTCGAAGTAGTCGAGAACATACCTAATTTGATCGATTCGTCAGCAATTTTCCTTGAATGCGAAAACTCCCTCACTGTGAAACGACATCTCCACATTCGACTTACTTTATGAGGTTTCGCCTCGTACGCGGAGTCGTGGAGGATGCGACTTCTTAGTGGAGCACATAGCAAACAGGAACTCTCGGATGCCACCGAGGATCGTCGAAGCATCCACGTTTCTCTTTGTCAAAGTCGCACCACTATCCAGCTTTCGATGCCTTTGTAGGTGTAGCGAGAACGGTGCTGCATGAATTTCACATAACAGCGCTGCGATAGCGGCGAATGATCGGTGAACGCGCTGGCAGAGTGCGTTCAACGACAGCCATCAGTTGCTGCTCGTGGCACTTTCGATCGCATGCGCGTTGTTTAGTAATGTTTTGGGAGGATCTGCCGTGCTACACGTGTTGCGAGCTTGCCAATCGGGGGCAGTGCAACCTTTTGCCGCGCGCCTTCACGCGTGCATGTCAACGGTGTTTCTGAAGTCGGACGAAGGCGCAGACCTGAATGCTGGCCCTTTGCACATGGAGCTAATCCATTGGACATTGGACGAGTGCTCAGCTAATGTCGGTGGAAGGGATATATTCATTGCGTGAAATAGCTGTTGCGAGGTAAACTAGGCTAGACTTGCATGAACAAGGAAAGGAAGAAACAGATGATCGACGGCGATCGGTGGATGCTCCCGACGGAAGCCGTGCGGCTTTGCTGCAGCATCGTTCTCCCTGACTGCGGCCTTGGTCCATCTCCGACTCACGTAGGCGAAGTACGCGCGATAGCTCAGAGCATTCCTTGTACCTGATTGCGCGCATTGGCAGCCTATCCACGAAGCTCAAACATGCGTAAAAGTGGAACATGTGCTCCACAGACCGTTCTCTGGCGTTCCGGCCCACTATCCTAGATGCTCCAGGATATCCCGCGATTAGGTACCTCTCTGCTGGGCTTATGGACCGAGATGGCATGCCGTCGGGGGAGCACGTCTTTCTTGCTGTGGTTCAAACAATTCTTGGCTTGTGGACTGGCTTCGCCTTTGTTTACTTTGCTTCCTGTTTCTACTCACACCTTTCCATTCAAAGACGCATCTCTCGATCTCCTCACACACCCTTATCGAGTGACTGCAGCAGATCTAGCTACAGCATTCTAGGCCGCAGATAGCAGAGTGCCACTGCTCCACCGATCTACAGTCAGTCAACCACAAACATCGTGTCTGCATAGGATTCTCAGTCAGTACGATTCGGAAACTGACGGCGGGCCTTAGATATTTGTTCTGGAAACACTTCCAGGACTACTCGCCTGGTTGCCAAGCATACCGCCAGCATTTATTACAGTGAGACCTCGATACCATCCAGTCTTTACCTTTTGGACTCTCTGGACATCACTACGCCAGCTCACGGGGGGTCCCGTATTGCGTCATTCTTTTGTCTCAGTGCTCAGTAAGGTCTCGCCAATGAGACCCGAACACCATGTCAGGTCGTCTTCTCAGGGACGGAAGGTGCTCCCGCCTCATGCAAGACCATCAAAGCCGCCGGCATTGAAGAGAGGAAGCAGTTATAACAATGCCGTCGGCGCTGCGAATAGCAAGTCTGCAGCTGGCACGAATCGCAAATCAGCTCCCGAGCTCGCTGTGCCATCAACCGACGAATGTGAGGAAATGGCAGGTTTTCTACAGTTTTGGTACGCATTGGGATACAAGGTCGAAGGTGAGCCCTACTAACATCTAACAGCACAACCTGTGAACGTCAGATCATCAATCCGCAACCTAGCAGGCTGTACTGCTCAGAAGTGTAAGTGATATTTGGCAGGACTCTCAAAAGTGTGTTTGTACTAATCCGAGAAGCTGCCGGCGGAGAGATAGCGCACAGTCCATCATGATGCCGCCACCACATTCACCTCTCATGACGCCGTCATACCCCTCACACATCAACACACAACCTCCAGACATTATACCACAACGATCGCCGACCATCCTTAGGCCCGTATCACTTACGTTCTCTGACTTGACAATATCTGAGCACGGCTCGCCGCCGGACCATACTTCAGACTACCTTGACTACATCGAGGCTGGTGCATTTCCCATCCGTCAGATCGAGAACTGGGACGCGGAGTCTCGAAGCACGTCAAGTACCAGACCGAGCTACAAACGCTCGTCGACAACTACAGACAGCAGCAATATACCCTCTCTAAGCCACACGCCCGGCTCTTCCATCGGCACAATTGGCTCAGTCGTCTTGCAGCGTCCAATGCCATCACGGCACAACAAGTCGTACTCGACATACTCTGCCAGGTCTGAGGACCTCGTCAATCCATACTCGACAAAGGTAGCGTCCAGCTCGCTGCATCCTCAAGATGCCAGTCTTAAGAGCTTCGCCAGTACCGTGACGGCTTTCCGTGTTGCCGAGGCGGGAAATATGTCTTATGAAAAGCGACCGTCCACCAATAGAAGACACTCGTCAGCGCATGGCAGTCTGAAGCAGCTTTTCAGCCATGACGCAATGAAGGCGCCGCCATCGTAACACTGTCCTCTTCCACGTTGTTCTGGGTAGGGCATCGGCACCTGGACACCAGAAACGGCGTTTGGGTCTGGGTTAAAACTAGCGAGGCGCAGATCTGGAATGGTGCAACTTCAGGATGAGCAGACTGGGATCGCCACTTCTGCGTTATATAGAATGATAGAAGCTAGATGTCAAGATTGAATGACATCGCCGGAATATGCAGCTTAGCTTTTGGATGGTCCTCCATAGATCTCCTCAGCCTTGGCCTCTGCAGAATACTTAATATCTCTGTTGATAGTCTCCGTGTGCGCATCCGTGGCCTGCGCATTGCACTCGAGATGACTGCAGGAGTCCAAAAGCTGGACATCGCCATGCTCGATCCCGTCGTCCCGTCCACTGTCTACAACGCACGGTGCACCTCTCTGCCTGTCAATGTGCCTTCGCCAAGGCCGATATAATACCATTGACAGCATGCCGAATATCAGGAAGGAGCCGCATATACTTCCGCCGATGATGTCGTAATTGTCTCCAGCTACTCCCACGCCGTGCCAGAACGGACCGCTGAGATCAGGCTTGGCGGCTAGGATGAGGTTCAGGAGCTGTAGGATACCAATGACAACAGCCACAACGACGGTGACGGCAGTGAGCACGCACTGGTAGTACAGAACGGTGATCGCGTCCTTTGCAAGACGCGCCGACGTATAGACGCTCATCATGGCCGCACCATCAAAGGTATCCAAAAGACACATACCCGCGGTGAAGAGGATCGGAAAGATCAAGATCAGCCAGAAAGAAGTGCCTTTGGCGGCTTGGATTGAGGAGATTCCAAGCAAGGCGATCTCGGAGGAAGTATCAAAGCCCATTCCAAACAGCACGCCAATTGGGTACATTTTCCATGGATTGTCGACAATTTTGAACAGCTTCTTCACGAAGGTCATCATGCAGCCGCCTCCTTCAAACGTCACCTCCCATGACTCATGCCCAACGGGTGATGCGATTGCTTTCTGCAGCTGGTCATAGAGCTTGTAGAGGATGTATGCATTGATGACGCCGAGCACAATGAGGAAGGCGGCCGAAACTGACGAGCCGATGATGCCACCGACTTTAGAAAAGCCGCCGAATCTGTCAGAGATGGCTGCTGAGCTGGCTGCGACCACGATCGAGGTGATGATCACAATGGTCGAGTGTCCCAGCGAGAAGAACGTGCCAACGGTGACCGGTCTTTGTCCAGAAGCCACCAGCCTTCTGGTCATAAGGTCAATAGCCGAGATGTGGTCTGCGTCGAGAGCATGTCGTAGACCGAGTGTCCAGGCAAGCACAGCAGTCGAAACTAGGAATGTATGGTAATGCAGTACCACCGCGCACGCTATCCAGACCAGAAGATTGATTGCTATCAGTAGAATAACGACCGCGATGGCTTTGCCTGGAAGGAGCCGGATCCAGGGTATCCGCTGGTGAAGGTCGTTCGCTGTACATTGCCATTGGCACGTCCATGCCTTGGTACCTCTGAGAGAGTCCATGGCGACTTCGACAATCTAAGGATCCAGACAGAAGCTCCGGCAAGGTTTTACATGTTCGTGATGTGGCTGGCCATTCACTGGTGGGTCTAGTCATGTTGATGGGCCGGCCTATCCTCATGGCAGTGGGGCAGGAATAGCTGAGGCGGGGTACTCGAAATCTTCTACTTGAGCTTCGATAAGCAAAGACTAGCATTGGTACCACCAAAGCCGAAAGAATTGGTCAATGCAGCGTTGACTTGGTGTTGCTGCGCTGCAGCGGGAATATAGTTGCAGTCAAAGTCTGTGGCCGGGTCTCCGGGATGCTGGAGATTCAAGGTCGGCGGCAGAACGTTCTGCTACAGTCAGATATTGTTTCATAGCTTTCATGATAAAACTTACGTTGTGTATTGCCAAGATGGTGAAGATGGCCTCCACGGCACCAGCAGCACCAAGGAGATGGCCAACAGCACCTTTGGTACTGCTGATGTTGATATTTGAGGCCCTGTCCCGTCCCTCTGCTCCGAGCAATAGCCTTTTCACTGCCCTGTTCTCAGCCGCATCACCAAGGATTGTAGAGGTAGCGTGCGCGTTGACGTAGTCGACATCAGCAGGCTTCAACTCGGCATGCCGAAGAGCTTGTCTCATGGCCAGAAATGCTCCCTCACCATTTTCTCGAGGCGCAGTCATGTGATAAGCATCTGACGAGAGTCCATACCCTCGCACCTCGGCATATATCCGAGCATCGCGAGCTCGCGCATGCTCGAGCTCCTGATCAATGTCAGCAATGTTCTATGAGCTAGAGATGATACACACCTCCAGCACTACCACGCCAGCGCCCTCGCCAATGACGAACCCAGCTCTGTCCTTGTCAAATGGTCTAGACGAAGCTGATGGATCATGGTTCCAATCCGTAGCGAGACTGCGAGCCCTGGCGAAGCCAGCAATCGCCAGAGGATGAATACATGATTCTGCGCCACCGGCTACCATCACGTTCGCGTCTCCAAATGCTATCAGGCGAGACGCATCTCCCACAGCATGCAAACCAGTAGTGCACGCTGTAGTGGCGGCATGATTGGGTCCTTTGAATCCATACCGAATGGAAACATGGCCAGCCGCGAGATTGATCAAAAGCCTTGGCACAAACAGGGGCGACACCTTTTTATAGCCGTCTTTGTCGAAAGCCACAGATGTGTTGTAAGCCTCATCAAGATTGCCAATGCCCGATCCGATGGCAACACCAGTAGCCTCAAGATCCTTGCTGTCGGTGGGATGCCAGCCTGCGTCATCTAAAGCTTCATGAGCAGATGCAATTGCATACTGGGCAAAGAGCGCCATCTGCCTCTCCTCGCTAGCGGGTAGCCAGTCTTTGGCTTGCCATTTTCCGTTATTCCGGCTGCCCTGCGGAACGAGACCAGCCACCTTACTTGGAAGTTTATCGAATTGTGGTCCTCTAGTCGTGGTTGAGGCGATGCCGCTCGCAGACTCGAGCAAACGTCGCCATGTTTGTTTGATGCCAGCTCCGAGAGGCGTCACTGCGCCTAGACCCGTGACTACCACCCTTCGCATGACATCCTTTGAAAGTGAGATGAATATTGATGTGCCTGTCGAGTCCGGCTACAAAGGCAAGTTTTCAGGTGGCCCGTGCGCCCCTCACGCGTCTGCAGGGCTCGACTTCCAATTCTTTTCTCATCTCTTCGATAACAGCGCTGCCTGATGATCGTTTCTACCTTGCCGTTATGGCACTGAATGTTACCAGGAGGTTAAAGCGTTATCAATATAACGCGCTGCGTGGACCTGCTTGCGTCGCCTGATGCGCCAAAAATCTTCTTGTCCCCAACAGGATCACTGACATGAATGAGATCAGAGCGAACCTAGCTGACTGTAAGGCTGGTCTCGATGACCACAGAAACGAGTGGACAAACGATGTGTGAGCCTCCGGCACAGGTCGCCGGCCAAGCACTTGGCGACAATTGGGGCAGATTTGCCCAGGCCGTTGGCATTCCTACTGCAATTCGAGAGCCTCAGGCATGTCATCAACGCTGCGTGTGGGAAGTAGGTTTGTTGGTCTACTTGCCCTTATGTGTTGAATTAGCTCAGCGTCGCAACTCTCCCGATCGTCGCGATTTTGACGGCCTTGAACGCCGGGGCGACTGCCAGACTCTGGATGGGAGGCCACCTCAATTTGGTCATCGAACTTTGCCGTACACCTCTATGCGCGGCTCGGCCTTCAAGGTATTTGCGAATACAGTCCGCAGCGCTATCGAACCACCATGATGCCTGGGGTTATCGCGGGGCAGACCTGGACTGTAGCTGTACAATGCCGCTCCAAATCACTATCACGCTTTCGTCCGAGATGATCTGTGAGTCTTCCTTATCCGTGCCTATGCGACCCTAATCATTACAAGCGGACCTGGCATTGATCCCATGAGCGTGGTCTTGGACTTTCATACCGGCGGTCGGGTACCCGCCAGTGACACCCTCGTCTAAATTACAACTTCCTTCTCCGCACTTCAGGCGAGTCCATAGTGCAGAGGAAAACGGCGAATGGCCTCTGTGGCCATCCACCTGGCGGCAATTCTTGAGCACAACTCCTCGGCAGCAGGCGGAATCTCGAGCTGTACACAATGATGGACTCCCCGTCAAGCTCCCCGTCGAGGTCCAATTCGACGCGACCGCCTGGTCAGAAGTTTGTAGAACACATGTAAGTTACCGGTACAGATATGCGCTTGGCACGGACCACCACGGGTCACGCGACTGCACTTGACCTCGTACTCAAGAGCTATCGTGATCGGGATTTGGATGTTGGGCTTCGATATTGCAAAGCAGGCAGCTATGGACACGGACAAAGAAGCAACTAACTCGCCCGTGGGCGCTAGCTCTCCACCTTACCCATTTCCACTTGACCTCAGCAGCGACGGTTCATCGCCGGCCCCGGAATATGCGTCTGAAGAGGATTCAAGAACGTTGAACCACAGGCTGTCGAGCAAAGAATTCTCGCAACCGTCAACAGCAGTCAAAGCTCCTGGTCTTGAGTCGATATGGGACCATCCAGAGTCAGAGAAGGAAGTTGCGTGTGCACCGCCACTGCTCGCCCCCTACGAGCCGCCGCGAGCGGCCGAGAAGAAACAGCGAGTAGCATGCCGAATCACGACGCTGTGGTTCTCGGTAGTACTAGGAGGGGTGCTTGCGATCGCCATTGCGCTTGGGGTAGGTCTCGGTGTAGGTCTCTCGGTGAAGAAGCAGTAAGTACGGCTTGTCCTCGCAAGGCGGAAGCAGGGCTGACCAGAACAGTAACTCACAAAAGGCCTCGTCGGCGTCAGACGTGGATCCGCGGTATTCAATCGGTGGCGCGATCGACGAGGACTACTACAGCACTCACGGCGCCTTCAATGGCTCTGGTATTGCCTTCGCTTCTCAATCGTTCTCACCTGAGATAGAGACTAGCACCCACGGTATTGCTACTGTGTACTTCCAATATCACGATGGCACTATCCGCTACGTGCAACTGAGTGCCGATGGGAAGTGGCAAGGCGGCGACAGTTCCACTATTGTTGCGAGTGATGCGAAGAACAGCACACCGCTGTCGGCGGTCTCGTACAGTGTCAATAGCACAAGCACATGGCATCTCTTCTGTACGCCACTTCTATCGCACATTATGGTCCTAGCTGATACGCGTGAGCAGATCTCGACGAATCCAATCGCGTGCGTCAACGCTCCAACTCCAACACCACAAACGTCTGGACCGACGGCCCAATCGACTCCGCCAACATCACTGCCTACGACGCCGACCAAGTCGGCCTGCAAGCCTGCTGGTACGGCAACGACTACGGCGACTCCGACTACCGTCATACGCCCCTCCCGGGTCAGGAAGACTATATAGGCCGCTCTTCGACAGACATCGGCATGCACCTCTGGTGCGCGACCAACTCCACGACTTTCCAGCAATGGGGCTGGCGCGCTGGGAATACGGAGTGGAGGTATCAGCAGGATTGGGGAGGCAAGAATGGGCATGCGGGCGTTGGATGCTACTCTTGGGGTCCAGGGACGGTGACGTATGTCATGATGGTGAATACGGAGGATACGGTGGAGTTTTGGTGGAAGGACACTGATACGAATCTCACGAGCACAAATAAGCACCCCATCAACGTTTGGACGAACTCTTCAATCTCGATCCCGAATGTGAATCCCGCGACGAGTCTGGGATACACGAATTACTTCTACGCGCAGGACGCGAAGACGAATATGATCACGGGGTACAACATCTCCTGGGCTGCAGAGAACACCACTTTCGTGGGCCAGCCGTTTGATGTGGATGATGTGGTTGCGCTGAGCGGGACGCATTTTGGGGTCAGTGCGCTGCCGACGCAGAGCAATGGGAATGATCTCTTGGTGTTTTTCCAGACGAATGGGTCGGATATCTCGCAGTATACTAGGGATCTAGTTGGTGGTGTGTGGAGTCATGTTGAGGTGCCGATACCTGAGGATTGAGGGGATGGAAGGTGGGGTGGGTGGTGCGTGATGTGCCGACACTGTAGACTGAAGGGACTTGGGGTGTGATGGGTGGTTCGGAAGGTGATGTGCCAGTATTGGCTGTGAATTACTGATTGTAAGGACTCGTCACAGGTCTGATCTGAGGATGTGCGTAGGGCGCATGGCATTGCAAGCTTTCTGTATACTATGCCAATTTGTCGCATATGTCTCATCATAAGAGGACGCGGCTACAAGCCCGTACATGTACTCCTCGCAGTCCCTGGTCTAGCATGGATTGTGTCCTACAGCACAATGGCAGTTTGGATGAACAAAGGTACAATCAGATCTGATGAATGTCCTGCGCAAAGTTGGTCATGTGTCCTTTGATCTACGAATCTGGGCCTTGATACTGTCCTATAGACATTTTCGCTGGGACAGCAGCATGGCAGATTAGATAACGTGGCTTTCGTGTTTCAGGATAACAGGGCTCGACCAATGATCGAACAGGCCACTCACTTCCGGCCAAGGTATCAGAATTGAACAAGCAAGCTCAGGAGAAAGCTGCAGATGTGATCGCTCTTCTTGTCTTGGTTGGTATGGTGTTTTTCCCTACCACATTCCTTGGTGTACATTGCTATGATATAAGGTCTTGATGATCGATCGGCCGTTGGCATCTTGAAACGTCTCGAAACTGTCCCAGTGACGAACGAAGAACGGGGCGGGAGTGGGCCGCGCGCTTGACCCTACGCTCGAAGCTCGCCTGCTGGCTGGCTTAGATTGTTACGCATCTCCCATCAATTACCACAACTCTGCTCCTTCCGTCCACGCCTGCTTCCTCTGCGAAATAAGGCGGCGCCATCTGTGGCCGATTTTCTCTTTCGCCAGGTCCTGTCACCCGCACAACTACCTCAGCACAGCGGGAACCTGTTTATTCCACCTCCTGGGCGTCATCCTAATTTATACGGGGCTTACGTCGACTCCCTGTTCTGTCTCCGCGCACGCCGAACAATCTTTGCGTCTGACTACATATCACTATCGCAATTCGAACTTTCTCGAGTCTTACAGCACCCTGCGTCGTGCACTAAAGAAGCTTTTGCAGTCAAGTGAGGGGCTGCAGTAAGGAGACAAAAAGCAAGAGCCAACACACGCAAGCAGCCACAGCTGCACACTGGAGAGCTGGCCGCCGGCGTTGTGGAAAAGTGGCTGAAGAGAAGAGAGCAGCGAGAGGCGTCGCGGTGTTGGGTGCCGGATGACAAGCAGGTCTTGAAAAGAGCTAGTCTCGGCTGCACCACACTGTACAGTACACGACTGTTGCACGGTCTCATCACCCCCACGCTCCTTTGCACGCGCACTCCACATCATAATCCATAATGGCCCCTTCGACTCGACCAGACTTCAAGATGAATCTTGACGGCCTGGGCTCGTTGAATCCAGGCCAGCAGACTCGCTCGCGAGAGGCTTCAGCGTCCAACTCCCCAGTGGAACCGCCTGCAGGATCAGGCCTGAGGTATCCATTGGGCAATGGACTTGGCAGTGGGAACTCGAGTCAGGCAGGCACCGGACGCGCTGGCGCTGGGTCTCCGTCAAAGGAGTTTGGCAGCCGGCTGTTTCCAAAGAGGTGAGCAGGAGATGGCACGATACATGTATTTGCTGGGCATATCTGACAGTTCTATAGGGCACGTGAGATACAGGCACAAGAGGGCATTCAACCTGCCGCATGGGGTCCTCCGACGAGCGGCAGCGGACACTCGACACCTTTGAGAGAGACGATACCGGAATCGCCGGGATCAGACAGCTTTCCGGACTTTGACGCTGGTCAGGCAGGAGCTGGTGCGGCATCTACATCTGCGAGCGCAAGCTCCGCACGGCGTGCACGAGCGGGCACTGTGCCTTCGCGCTTTCCTCCTGTCAGCTCGCTCAACAGTTCGCAAACTTCACTCCTGTCCAAATCCGGTCGTCACACTCCCTCAGGCAGTCCTTACTACCCCGGGACGCCGCCCTCACTCGACCAGCAAGCCTTGTCAGGCGCGGCGGCAACAAACGCAGCCTTGCTGTCACGTCTACGAGCAGGCTCGATGCCGCATCGCAACTTCCTTGGTAGCTCGAGTCCTTTTGGTTCATCGCTATTTGCTAGTAATTGGCTTGCAGGCAGAGATCGGGCAACAACATTGCAGAGTATCCGATCTTCAGACGCGCCATCGTCGCCAAGAGACTCGCCTGGAGACAATGATGTGAGGACGCTGGACTATCTAGGCCTGGCTGACACACCGCAGTCCCTTGGGCAGTCGCAAGGTGTCACTATCGAGCAGCTAGCGGCTCTCAACGCGTTCAACAACAGGAACACTGCCAATCGATTTAGGTCGTACTCGGTCAATGCTAAAGAGAAGTACGCAGATGGCGATGATCTGGATGCCGATCAGTATGAGCAGCTGGAGCAAATGTATGCAAGCGGGCAGATGACACCGACCGCAGAGTCTGCAGCCGCTCAGGCCGCTGCCATTCATGAGGCAGTGAGACAGCACAACCTCGAGGTTCAGGCTTTCGCGAACTTTGCGAGCGCCAACAGGCCGCGAGCACGGACTGCCGGTGTTCTGGATTCGCCTTCGTCGCGTGTGCTTCGCAACTACTTGCCGACTCCGTCGCGCCTGGAGAACAGCATCACTGCAGCCGACTTGCAGAGCAACGATGGATCAGACTACAACGGCTTGACCAGCGCTGTGCAAGGCTTGCAACTAAACCCGAGCACGGCCTACGAAGGCGGACTGGACCCGCACCTGGACAACCCGACTAGGTCTCTTTGGCTGGGCAACATTCCATCGTCAACTACGGTATCTTCCCTCAACGTTATATTTGGCCAATTCGGGCCTATCGAGTTTGCCAGAGTGCTGACGCACAAGAGCTGTGGTTTTGTCAACTTCGAGAATTTGGAAAGCGCGATCGCTGCCAAAGCGCAGTGCAACGGGAAGGAGATTTTCCCTGGATGTGGGCCCATTCGAATCGGCTTTGCTAAAGAACAGAGCGCGTCCAACACGCCTGGCGCCAACGGCGCATACCCATCACCGAGCCCAGATCCGTTCGTTTCGAAGAACCGCATGGACCACGCGACAGCTGGCGCGGCAGCTACAGGCGGTAATATCCACGCCGAGACCGCAGCAGCAGCTTTGGTGACACCGAACCTCCTTGAGAAGCGTGAGGAAATCGACGCGATTGTCCAGCAATTTGGCGCGTCGCCAGATGATCAGGCACGCATCGCTGCCAGCCTCGAGACCGCCATGAGCTACGACTCTTACCAACGTGAGATTCCAGCACTCGCGGAGCCGAACCACAACCGCGTCCACGATGCACCAAGGCTACGTGAGATCCGCAAGCGCATCGACAACAACTCTTGCAGCCCCATGGAGATTGAGAACATCGCCATGGACATGCTGCCCGAGATCGCCGAACTAGCTTCAGACTACCTTGGCAATACGGTTGTCCAGAAGCTTTTCGAGCACTGCTCAGAGGAGACCAAGGAGGCTATGCTGGCGCAGATCGCTCCTCATCTTGCTGAAATTGGTGTCCACAAAAATGGTACTTGGGCCGCGCAAAAGATCATCGATGTCGCCAGGACGCCAGCGCAAATGCACATGATCGTCGATGCGCTGCGTCCGCATGGCGTCAACCTCTTCCTCGATCAGTATGGCAACTACGTGATGCAGTGTTGCCTGCGCTTCCAGTCACCCAACAACAACTTCATCTTCGAGACCATGCTCAACCGTCTCTGGGATCTTGCGCAAGGCCGCTTTGGTGCCCGTGCCATGCGGGCGTGTCTAGAAAGCCACTTCGCTACCAACGACCAGAAGCGCCTCATGGCTGCCGCCATTGCGTTACATAGCGTGCAACTTGCTACCAACTCCAACGGCGCGCTCCTACTAACCTGGTTCCTGGACACTTGCACATTTCCGAAACGGCGCTCTGTGCTCGCGCCACGCTTGATGCCGCACCTTGTACATCTATGCACCCACAAGGTTGCTTACCTGACCGTACTCAAGATCATTAACCAACGCAATGAGCCAGAAGCACGCGACAGCATTCTCCGCGCTCTATTCCACGAAGATCAAATCCTTACCGACATCATCAGCGATCAGGTTTGCGGTGCAACCTTCATCTTCAAAGTGCTTACTACGCCTTTCCTGGATGACAGCATCCGCCCGGAATGCATTGAAAATGTGCGAAACGTCCTGCTACGGCTGAAAGCTCAGCCCACACAGGGTTACAAGCGACTGATGGATGAGGTCGGTCTAAGTACACGGCATGGCGGCACACCTGTCAGCCAGGATGGCCGTTCAAGCTCGAAATCACGTACCAATGGTCATCTACCGCATCTGGACACCAATACCGGTGCCTATGGCCGGCCTGCTTATGGCTCTGCTACGCCTCAGCAGCAGATAGGCCAAGGCATCAGCCCGGCGCTTGAGCGTACAACGAGCATGGACTCGACAGCCTTTGACCCGTACAGTAATGGCTTGGTGACGCCGGGATACACGCATAGCCCAGCTATGTCGCAAGCGGGGATCAGTCCCATCAACTCGCAGCTTCAGTATCAGCAAGCTATGCTGGCTCAGGCGCAAAGGCAAGCTCCACCAGGGCTGTACGGCAACGCACCTGGAGCCATCAATACAGGCATGCCAAGTGGTATTGGTTACGGCAGCGCATCTCCCGCACCGCCCATGATGGACCCGTACAGACAGAACATGAATGCCTCGCCGATGGTGCCACCCGGCATGGGCTTCCAACAGCCTGGGTACGGCAGCCCCATGATTGGCGTCAATGGGTACAACCAATATCAAATGCCGCAATACTACCAGCAGCAACAGATGCAAGGTCAAATGGGTGGGCAGGGCCGGAGAGGAAGAGTACGCTAGACCTCCAGTGACTTGTTCCCCAGCAATTGAGCAGAGACTGACGACCCTGCAGCGTTGATAGCTTGGAGGCGGACGCATTCTTGTCGAGTGATGTATCTTTCTAGCAGGCGAGTATGATATGAGCATTTCGACGGCGCAGATGAAGTATGGGACCAATAGGGTTGGGATGGAATTGGACGGGCGTACAGAAACAAAAAGGAGTCAATGGTGCTTACGTATGCGATAGCGTACGGCCACTTCGTCGCGCTTTCGTGAATGCGCGAGCAGAATTGGCTTCAGGAGCTGGTATTCTGGTTCGAGGCATGCTCCCCGTGACGGATTGGCGGATGCAGTCGGTTGCGCCACGTGAGAAGCATGTCTGCGGGTGCCCGCTTGAGCTAGGGGAGCATGGCAGGTTGGGCGGTCGTGCGCTATATATCCTGTTGATGACGAATAAGAGCTTCTAGTTTGTTGTTTGTTGTTGTTGTGTATAAGCTTCGAAATAGGCTCGGATGTGTATGATGAGGTATTCATTTCGAGGAATTGTGTCAGGTTATGAGGGTGTGCTAGCTGCATACCTCTTCCTCTCGCCCGACAACATCTTACTGCTCTCTTCTGCATTCATCACGCAACCGCGTTGTGAATTGGTGCCATATTTGCTGAGACATCAATACGTGTAGTTGGCGCAGAGAGTGAGAAGGTGCAGACTATACGTCAGGTCGACCGTGCTTCGCCATATCCAGGAGGTATCCCATTTGGAACCGCAGCCGCAACATTATCTGAATCAGCGAGACTCTTCCAGTACTCTCGATGTGTACAGCGTGGACTGCTATTGTCGGTTGCTGAACAGAATCACGCAGCTGTGAGCTTGAATAGTCTCGAGGATGAGACGACCGGTCACGATGCCATGACTGCTCGTGATTGTGCCCTGTCGATCGTGTCCGCTGGATGGCTATGTTCTCCTCTGGCCAGGCTGTAATGGTGTCAGGGCCGGGACTGCAAAGAACACGTGCATGGCTCGTGCAAAGTTGCCGAGCAGGTGTCTGTTTCCTGGCCTCTAGGTCTAGTCTGAAAGCAGTCGTCCATCGCCTTAAGCAAGCGGTGGTGTTTGCTGGCTCTATGGTGCATCTTCCCCTCAGCGATCGCCCAAGATGGTTTGGACGCTCTGCTTACTCTGACAGGCCAAAACTTGTTGCTCATCATTGCTTCTGCTTCTGGATTATGGTCTGCTTGAGGGACGGCCGACTGGATGCTTTGTGAGCTTAGCCGTGACATTGGCTCATTTTGGGTCGCCGGTCTTTTCATGGTGGGAACGAAGCGTTCGTGTAGCCATTTGACAACTGAAGGCAGCACGACTTTCATTGTTGCCACTGTCTAGTAAGGACTGAACTTGCTAATCTTCCTCAACTTGCCGCCGTATAGATAGAACAGGATCGGCGCCGGTAGCATCGCTAGCGTTAAGAAACCCAAAAGCGATGTGGCCCAGGGCACACCAAGATTGTCGAACATCGCCGTTGCGAACATTGGGAATCCAGCACCGACCATTGAGCGAGCGACCGTGTTGGCTGCTATGGCGGACGCTGCGAACATCAAGTAGCAGTCGATGATGTACGTGAGGCCTTGGACGAATATCAAGATGAAGCCTAGAACAGATGGTCAATATGAGTCATTGCCTCAGAGTGCACTTGTGGCGGGAATCCTGCTCACCCATTCCTACTGGGACAAGCGCGATTAGCTGCGGCCACGGACTGGAGACATCGTTTGTCCACGCGAACCAGAACAGTCCAGCAGGCAGAAGGAAGCCTCCAAGAATTGTCGGCAGGAGACGCTCTTCTGGCACCACTTTGCCCTCTGTAGCGAGTCGATGGGCAAAGCGTGTTTTCACATGCCATATCATGATCGAGCATCCCAGGAGAATGCCGATGAGGAGCGCCAGGAATGGGAGGCCGCTCACACCTGCGTTCCAGCCACGCTGCTCCCCGTAGATGATCGGGAAGACTTCGAAGAAGAGATATATGATACCTGGGAAGTATCATTAGCAGGAGGTTTTGCGGCATCCCAGTCTGCGAAATCAACTCACCATAAAGCAGCGACATGTACACTGTCATAGCAACGAGGATCGGCTCGCTCAAGAGCATCAAAAATGGTCGGGTGAGGTATTTGGTCGCAATCTCTCGAAGGTCAACTTCGTGCTCGTCGGCTTTCGCATGGACTGCCCAGTTCTTGGTCTCGTAACGAATACGCTTCGCGCGACGCTGCAACAGCACGGGAGCATAGGATTCTGGAACCAGGAAGAAGCCGATGAGACCAAAGAAGGCAGCCAGGATCAGCGTCAGCCATGCCGTCCAACGCCAACCCATGTTCGGGCTGAGGACCATGAAGCCACCAATGCTCGGACCCTTGATAGCAGTCAGTATACTGCCATCCCAACCAAAGACCCAGCGCACAGAACTCACCAGAGCAGGTCCAACGAAGATGGAGCTCGCAAATACACCCATAGCGACGCCTCGGTCAACAGGGTTCCAGAAGTCTGCCAAGGAAGCCCCAACAATGACAAGAGGTGCACAGGCGGCGCATCCACCCAAGAACCGGCATATCATGACGGTTTCGATGTTCTGCGCGACCGCCACAGGTATCTGAAAGATCGCAAAGATGGTGTACCCGATGAAGAGAGGCATTTTACGGCCGTAGAGCTCACTGAAAGGTCCCTGCTGGAGTCAGATATTGATACATACCGATCGTCAAGACTCTGAAGCTCACCCATAGTATTGGTCCGACAGCATACCCGAGCACGTTCAACGAAACACCCAGAACCATGACTAAAGTACTGACATTGAACAGCTCCGCCGTGTCCGGGATGGCAGCGGCAAAGACCGAGGACGAGAATGTCGCCACGAAGCACATCATGCCCAAAGCACCGGTGATGACCCATTTCTTCCACACAGGCCAGTTTTGCGGGTTGCCAGGATCGTCGGCACCGCAGAACTCGACCAGGTTTGGATCGTCCTCTTTGCCTTGCGAGGCGTTGCGGTGACTCTTGGTCCTTTGCAGTTCTAATTCGGCATCCCGATCAAAGTTCTCCTCGCCCAAGCCTGCTGTCAGACCGGCGCCAAGCAGACTTCGTGAGCGGCGGGAACGGTTCGAGACTTGGCTTCGCTTTGATTGTATGGACGACAGTTGAGGCATAGGATGCTCAGCGCTCGGTGATGCATCAGCTCGTTTCTCGTCGAGATTCGAGTGTCGTTCTTCGTCATCTTCTTCTTCCATCTCTACTGGCTCCGCAGTCGCTTCGTGCCCCATGTCGTGAACATCTTGCGGCTCGTGCTTTGTGTTGGCTTCTAATGCCATGTCTTGATGTGCAAAGGGTAAGGGGTGGGTAGCTAGGTAGCTGTGCGCCGTAGCTGCCACAACACCTGGGCAGATTGTGAAAGAAATGACGCTGTGGAATGCTACGTTTCCTAGCAACGAGAAACCTACCTGTTAATGCAATCAGATCGATGCAGCCTCCCAATCTACATGCGTGGTCTGTCGGAGACATCGAAAGTCCGCACAATACGGGATTGCAAAGCTCGGCATTGATTACGAACAAAGGAAGAAAAGCTCCAGCGACCGGACTCGGCCTCGGGCGAAGCTGCACGCATTTGGTGGGGATGCCGCGAGCCACGCGAGATCCACGTGTTGTGCAAACCACTATCGCCGAACTAGACGATACCACGCAACCATTCGAGAAATAGCGTGCCATGTGATAGCTGCAGGTGAACTCGCTCCAGGTTGATGTTGGCTTGGGCCGTGAGCCTCTAACGTGAAAATCCCAGGATGGCGTTGGCTAGCGTGAAAGCTCTCGGGCTTTTCGGACACATCAATGTCCGTAGCCACATTCTACTCCTTGGGAGGGTCCGTCCAAGCGACCTCAAGGGCAGGCACAAGACCATTCCCAGAGGCATTCAGGATCTCAGCAAAAATCAATCGACTCTTCCTCTTCAGACATAGTCCGATGGTGACTCCAATTGCTGCAACGACTTGAAGGTAGAACTATCCATTCCACCCGTCGTTCTGCTCTGGCTATCTTACGTCAATCAAGAGCATAGTCTGCTGGTGGACGGAGACTTTATGTGAGCTGGAAAGCTTCATGAGCGCCACGGGGCACTTTGCAACATGGCAGAGATTAGCATACAACGTCAAATCCGCGTAAAGCTGACGCTCATGCAGAACAATCAACATTGAGGCTGCAGACCGAACCATCAGTGCAGTCGCTACTTGTCCTGGTAGACGTCGAACATCCTTTTGTACTCAAAGAACGAAGCCTTGTAGTAACGCTGCAGATCCGGCCGCGAGAAGTTGATGTATTGAAGGCCAAATTTCGCCTGGTAACCCGTCGTCCACTGTGGAGTGCATTAGTGTCCTGTCCGATTCGTAAACCAGAGGCATATCATCAGGAGGCTCTCACCTCAAAATTGTCATAAATGCTCCAGGCCATGCAGCCGATCACATTGACACCTTCGCTGCGAGCGAGCAACATCGCTTTCAGATAGTCCCGGAAGTAGCTTGAGCGCTGTGCGCCAATATCAGCAGACAATCCGATGATTTGCGGTAACGTCGATTAGTCCTCACTATAGGATCATACAGGATATCCTGCAAGACGGTCTTTTGAGACTCAAAGGGCTCCGCATATCCGAATTCACTGACCATGACTGGTCGGCCCCCAGCCCATGTATCAGCAACGTAGTGCAGGTATGCTGGGATCCAGTCTGTAGTTTTGAACAACCAGGTATCTTCCAAAGGGTCAGAGTATGCACCGAGAGTCCAGCCATCGGTGTAAGTATATCCCTGCTGATAGCAATAGGGATATGAAGGATTACTGCTGTTTGTCAGACACTCGGCGGCCCCTCCATCTGGTGCTGAGATCAGCATGGAGGAATAGGCGTCGATGGAATACGTGTCCGCCGACCCTTTGATCATTGCTTTCTCCTCAACAGTAAAGTTTCTCAGAAGAAAGGTCGACACATATGCTTTGACATGGGGGCCATAGTCACCGTATCGATAGATGGGGTCAGAGAACCACCCCTCGGCATAGTCCCAGGCTATTTGAGTGGCGAGCTTATCGTCCGTGGAGTTCGTCAGGGGGATCTTGAAGCCACCGTTGTTTTTGATAGATATGACAGAGTCATTGCCTAGTATTCGCTTTCCCAGGTGATAGGCCTTGGCGTGTGCCAGAATCGTGTGAGTACTGCAATAGAATGGCTGATGAGCATCCGGAATGTCGATGTCCTTGAAGTAACCTGCTGATTGAGGAAAGCCGCCACAGAAATGCTTGGGCTCGTTCATCTGATCTCTGTCAGAAGTGGTCTGCTTATCAATCTTTGGTCGGGTTACGTACTGTAAACCAATACTTCACTCGATCACCAAACGCGTTAAAGGCGATCTTTGCATATGCAAGATAGTCATCGACCATCTGTTCACTGAGCCAGCTGCAATACGAGTTCTGTAAAAACAATGGCGTATCCCAGTGATATCTATGATACGTCAGAACGAATCAAGGGAGTACAGCAGTGATATTACAGAAAGATTCTTACAAGGTTGCCATTGGAGTTATGTTGTACTGCAGGCAGGTATCAATCACATCATTGTAGTAACCAATAGCAATCTCATTGACCTCGCCTCGGCCATATGGCATGATTCGAGACCACGAAAGCGAGAACGAATAGGCTTTCACGCCCATTGCCGATATACGAGCGATATCTGTGTCAACCCGCGGTCAGTCATTGTCACCGGCCTGGAGGCTTTTCTGACTAAGTTGGTCTCACCGTCCTTGTACATATAGTAGCTGTTGGCGCTGACATCCGCGGTGTCGTTGTTGGTAACATAATCAGTCACACGGTGGGCATACACATCCCAGATACTAGGGCCCTTCCCTCCATCCTTGGCAGCACCTGAGACTGTCAGCTTCAAAAGGCTCCCTGTCAAGAATGCTGTCGTTACCCTCGGTCTGATATGCTGCGCCGGAAACACCCCAGATAAAATCCTTGGGAAAGGACCACGATTGGTTTTTGGCAGACTGTGGAATCTGATGACCTATTGGCCATGGAGCATGATACATTGGTGGAGGCGGAATGAGTGAGCTTGAGGGCACTGGTGTTGCTGCGACGACGGTATTGACCGCTGCAGCAGATATTGGGCCCACAAGGACATTCCAGTAATCCGATAGGTCGAGAGCAATTGTAGGAGCGGGCATCGAGGTTACGACGCTGGAAGCATTAGTATAGGCGTGTACAAGCTGTAGTCCCGCAATGCCGAAAAGCGTAAGGCACCTAGGCCGTGTCATGTTTCTTGAACCACAGTTCGCTGCTCACACCCACCTCCAATGGCGAGGTCGAGATACGTTACCTGCCAAAGGCGTAGGGCTACTGTAAGAACGTTACTTGGAGTCAAAAGACTTTGGCCGCCGGCCTGCTCGCCTCCATGCTGAGTGGATATCCCGCAGTAGTATTTAGTCCACCACTCAGCAATCTACGTACTGGAAGCGGTCCTCAGGTTGCCGGCTATATTTCAGCATTGTGCCGACCTGGAGCGGGGCGAGAGCAGTCGCCCAGGAGGATGCTAGGACAGGCGGACACGCCTTTTAGCCGAGTATACGAATAATCTCGATGGACAGAGACTATTGCCAGCAGCAAAGTAGCTTGCAGATGCCACTATCATCACAGTCCGAACGTCACTTGCGGTCATTTGGTTCCTTGATACCTTGATGAATTTGTGGAGAGGTCCACATCAGGCAAGTCAGTCGACTTGACGAGGCGGACTGCCGAAAAGGAATGATTCTGGCCGCGGCCAAGACCGGCGGTGAATGGCCATTTCGGGCTTTGCCGCCGTCAGGATTGCCGACCTCTGCCGACCTCTTCTACCTCCTGTGGACCTCAACATCAACATCCGCTGCCGTGGCCATTTCTTGTTGGCTCTTTGTTGCTCATAACCGTGGATGCAAGTCAACTCCATCTGGACCTCCGCACACTACCCGTTCACCTTGTTGGCTCGGCGCACCACTCGCGTTGGAGGCTCAATGTTTATGCCTTTTCCCAACCAATCTTGCCAGCAATGGTTGGACCGATAACCCCTCAGCGACCATACAGCGGTGATAGCGCTCGGCGTGTGACCGCAAGGATGCTCTCCGGGTCACTTTGTCGTAACTAGGTAGGACGTCTTATAGATCCGTGAGTGTTGCCATGGACTGCTTTCCCTCCTTGGAAATACGGCTGCACATCGTGTCCCAACATGTCTGCGATGGAAATGCCAATACAATATGCTAGCTTGTCAAATGCTCACGCTGACCAGGAAGCGAGCGCTCTTGCATCGTCTGGACTTGGACTTCCACTAGCAAGTGCTACAAGGCGACGAAGTCTCGCCGCCGAGGAACAAGCTGGATATGATTATCGCGCCGGCCTCGCCACCGATAGGATATCTCGAACCAGTCATGAGTTGTACCGAGACGATATCCCGCCAGAGGACATGCTGTCCTTGACTCGCAGCGCATCCGCCATCAGTGGCCACCGAGCAGAATTGCGCCGACAGCACGATAACGATGCCCGCGTCGTCCTCAATGCTTCGCCTGAGCTGTCGGGTGGACCTGGGACCGTGTCATTCGTCTCACGCCCCCCTGCCATGAAACTTGGGAAATTTGATGTGATTCACGAGGCACCGTCTGGTTTTGCCACGCCAGCAACCGAGCGAGCATATCCATTCTCAGCCGCATCGACAAGACCGTCGTCGCCGACATCAGGCCCTCGTACACCATCAGACTCGTTTGATATCGAAAATAGCACCACACAAAACGACTACCCAGACGTCGGCACGATCGCTTCCTGGCGCGGCTCACTCATCCTCGTCATCACCTGTGGTGCGCAATTGCTCGATAATGTATTTATGACTGGCGTCAACATCTCACTGCCGGCAATTCAACAGACATTTGGCATAGACGGCACAAATCTGCAGTGGTTGATCTCGGCCTACACGTTGACCTTCGGTGGCTTCCTGCTCCTGGCCGGTGTGCTGAGTGATCGCTATGGACGCAAGCACATATTCTGCGCCGGTATGGCATGGTTGAGCATATGGACGATTGCGGATGGCTTTGCCACTTCTTTCATGCAACTCGCAATCTTCCGGGCCCTGCAAGGGATGGGCGCTGCGATGACAGTGCCATCTGGAGTAGGCATAATCAGTGCCTTCTTCATTAGTCGAGACAGGACAAAGGCACTCACATACTTTGGCGCTGCTGGAGCAGTGGGTTTCTGCGTTGGGCTCTTGCTGGGCGGCTTTTTGACTTCTTCGCTTGGCTGGAGGTATTTGTTTTACATCAGCGTCATCATGACCGGATCCACGGGCGCCCTCGGCTGGTTTGTCCTTCCCAGAGATCGATACGAAGAAGGCAGGCTCAAGCCCAAGCTGGACCTGCTGGGAGCTGGATTGTCGACTGCTGGTTTAGTGCTCTTATCCTTTGTGATATCCAGTGGTGGCGAATATGGCTGGGGCACCGCCATGATTATTGTGCTTCTGGTCCTGTCTATTGCTATGCTGGCTGTCTTCACCTTTGTCGAAAAGAAAGTGCCAAACCCAATCATGCCATTGTCTCTATGGAAATTGGAGAACTTTGCCGTCCTCTGGGTGGCAGGCTTCGTGGCATACGGCGGATATCAGACGTTGCTCTACTACGTGATACTCGTTGCGCAAGAAGTAATGGATCTGTCGGCTGGTGCGACAGCACTGAGGTTCATTCCGATGGCATTTGTGGGTGCGGCTGTATCAATGGCTCTGGGAAGGGTCATGGAACGTATCAACACCAAAGTCCTTCTCCTCGTTGGCCTTGGACTATGCACTGTAGCCCCCATACCCACCGCTGTGATATCAGCACAGGACCTCAGCTTCTGGAAACACATCTTCCCTACCTCAGTTCTGAGCGTGTCAGGCATTGGCACAACGTACTGCACAATCACAGTCGTGGCTCTTGCATCAGTGCCTGTAAGTGCCAAGAGCTTATGTGGCGGCATGATCAACACAGCGTTTCAGATCGGTAGTGGAGTCGGACTAGCCCTGGCCAGCGCCGTGGTGGATGCGACGCAGACCAGCAAAGGTCATGGTGCACTGGCGCAGTACAAGACAGGACTGTGGTGTTGTGCTGGTCTTGCTGGCATTGGATTCGTGGGATGCTTGGGCGTAAAGAATGTTAAGACTGGCCATGCGAGATCAGTACCCATGCATTAGCTTGTAGAAAGTAGGGCAGATCACGCACTGCACGCCCGACGATCCGAAGTTGAGCTGGCATTTCGCGGACTGATAGAAGCAAAGCGAAGAGAAGAACAGCTTGTACGGGTGCACTATCTGGTCTGCAACCAGCACTATAAAGGTATGCAAGACCTTGGAGAGCAAGCTCGATTTCGTTCGAGCCAATACCTCATGCGCTTTCGTCAATACTCAGCTCACAGCGGCCAATGCTGCTCGCTATATATGATGTTTTGCGGGATATATACTTCATGCGTCTTTGCAGGATCCCTGCATATCTCTCATCGCCGAGAGTGCCTTGCAAGTGTCATTAGAGGTATCAATCTTCAATCGTCACACGCCAGATGGCATTGAGACTGTCGTAATTATGGCCGTTCCGGCCTATATGCAAGCGCGCGCTTGGCATCTACCAGCCAATCTGGGTACTGCCCCAACCATCACCCCAGCCCGATCCGCTGGAGGAGTATGATATTGCAGGTGTGCTGGAGGAAGGGTACCACGAAGAACTTGAAGTGACTGTTTCCGAGCAAGAAGTAGAAGTTGTCTCAACGCTGGAGCTTGAGGTCGCAAAAGTTGTTGTTGAACAGCTTGTGCTGCTGGATTTTGTTGTGATTGTCCAAGTGGATGAAGACGGAATCGTTGAGCTCAACGGAGTCGTCGAACTGGATGCGGATGAAGTCGTTGAATTTGCTGGCGTGGTCGATTTTGACAAAGTGGATGAGCCCCAGCCGCTACAAGTCGAGAGAGTAATTGTCGAAGTCCCGCAGGTTGCACTGACGTACGATGTCTGGAATGCGGTGATGATGTCTGTCTTTGTAGTTCCGGGAGCAGTAGTCGTCAAGAGGACTGTGGCAATAGACGTCTTGTAGATGGTAGCGTTGTTAAACAGTGTCGACGCAAAGTCTTTGGTGGCGGTCGAATAGATTGTGCTTCCAGGTAGTGTTAAGACTTTCGTCAAAGTAATGTCGGAAGTAGCAGTGCTAGTCTCGTAGACTGTTGATGGGGCCAGAATCTTGGTGATCGTGACGTCGGAAGTCGCTGTGCTCGTGAGGTTGTGGTAGATTGTGATATCAGAAGTGCAAGTCTGAGTCTGGTACACGGTTGAAGGGGCAGCCGTCTTCACGATGGTGATATCCTCAGTTGCGCTGCTAGTCCTGATGTATAGCTGTCAGCAAAGCTCTTGAGAAAGAGGAATGGGACGTCGGATTTCTTTCCACGACACATTCAGACCGCATTTGACTCAGATAGCCCGACCGAGCCGCAAGTAACGCGAGGTGTGGAGGACAGACAAATTGATCGGCATCCCAATCTAGAGGTGCGAACACGGCAGATGGGCAAGTGAATGCAGGAACCGGCTTCAAACTTACTCGTATACAGTAGAGGGTGCTGCGAGTTTTGTGATTGTAATGTCGCTTGTAGCCGTCTCAAAGACTGTGTAGGGCGTGGCACTGCTCGTGATGGTTTGTGTGAGGATTGTGCTGACAGTATTCGTTCTACAGGCGAAGATTAGCGGACGTCTTGCACCATGTCGCTCGAGAACCTGGAGATCTTCATAGACAACGCAGGTCCGAACAGAGAGTCGATCATAAGCAGGCCCTAGCGCTGTTCATAGGCTTTGGTTGGAGCCAGCTTGATCTGAAATATCATTTGAAAGAGGAATATACTTACTCGTAAACAGTCGATGGCGCTTCGGTCTTGACTATAGTGATCTCGCTCGTAGCCACAGTCGTCTGATAGATGGTCGAGGGAGCCGCCGTGCTTGTTATGATCTGCGTGATCGGAATCGTCCTGGTCTCGACTTCGGTCTGGTACACCGTGCTGGGAGCTGCGGTACTGATGACGACGGAGGTCATCGTGGATGGAGCAGCAATGCTAGTGATAGTTCTGGTGATTGGAAAAGTCTCTGTCAACAACTTGGTTTGGTAGACTGTGCTGGGAGCCGCGGTACTGATCACCACCGAGGTGATGGTGGATGGTGCTGCGGTGCTCGTGATGATCTCTGTGATTGGAACCGTCTTGGTCTCCATTTCAGTCTGATAGATCGTGCTGGGGGCGGCGGTCTCGGAGCGGCATCAGCAAGAGATTCGACACTGCCGCCAGGAAGCAAGGAGGCAAGCGACTTACAGAGGTGATGACCTGGGTGACCGGTATAGTCTGAGTCTCTACGGAAGTCTGGTAGACTGTACTTGAAGCGGCAGTCTAGCGAGCAGGTCAGCACGTCACTCGTTGAATGTTGGAGGAACGCCCTGCTTACGCTGGTGATAGTCTGTGTGATAGGAACAGTCTTCGTGTCGTATTCGGTCTCGTAAACCGTACTTGGGGCTGAAATCTAGGTAGGCGTCAGGAGGGAGCCGCTCGTATATCTGCGCTGCTATCGACTGCTTACGCTAGTGATTGTCTGTGTGATGGGCACGGTCCTTGTCTCGTACTCAGTCGTGTACTGTGTAGTGGGTGCGGCGGTCTTCCAAGAAGTGTAAGCCTTTGATCTCTTTGAACGGCTACCCGCCTTACTCACGCTTGTAATCGTTGAACTAACCACCTCAGTCTGGTATTGAGTCACTGAGATCGTGCTACCAAGCAGAGTCTCGACGCTCGTGATGGTGAACGGAGCAGCAGTCAACGTAATCTAAGACGGAGAATCAGGATCGTTTGCATATGCTGGATCAAGCGGGTAATGATGTGGGCTCAGTCCCAGTAAGATCAATCACAACTTACCGTTGTCGTGAGGTAACCAGTGATGCTGTATGTGATCACGCTTGTGCTTGCTGGAATGGTCACAGTGGATTCCTGGACGATAGTGCTGGCTGGCAGGGTGATGGTTTGCACTATAGTCGATGCCGGCCCAGCAGCAACTGTCGTGGTCGAGTAAACCGTGGTCGGAGCCAAAGTCTCTGTCTCAAATGAGGTATAGGCCGACGTGATTATCGCAGTGGCAGTGCTTGTGGCAGCAGGTGCTATGGAAGTGATTGTAATATCAAAAGTTGCTGTGGAATAAGCTGTCACCGTGTTGCCTGTCTTTGTGAGTAAATGGACAAGCGAGTTTCACTATAGGACTTACCTGGCAGAGTTATTACTTGGGTGGTAGTCGTCGTTGCGCTGTTATATTCGGTATCTGTGACCGTTGAGGTATTGTTCCAGCCATGGAATATCGACGCCGTCGCAGTCGAGCAGCTACTCTGAATGGTTTTGGTAGAGGTTTCCGCGCAGGTCTCGGTAATGCTACAGAAATGGCCAGTCAATATGGAAGCTGGTAAGCTCCCTGTATTCTAGACTCACGTTTCGGCGGGAGAGGTCCCGTTGATGGTGACAGTGGATGTGGAGGCCGGTCCCGAGGTGTACACAGTCGAAGGCTTAGCATATGCCGTGACAGTCGAGATGCTGATTACGGTGCTGGTCGAGACGCTGATCACTGTGGAGATTTGACAGCTCGAAGCTGTAAATATCGGGGTCGAGGTCGTTGCTATGGAACTGGTCGACCAGCCCCATCCGCTTTCGCTGCCCCCTCCGCTGCCCCCGTAACCACCATTGCCCCAAGATTTCGCTGAAGACTGGGCCCAGTCTTTATCGCCAGATCTACTATCACCGCCGCCGCGCTTCTGTGGCCGACTCCCGGGAGAGGCTAAAGCGGTAGCCACGAGGCCGGTAATCAAAAGTTGTACCTTAGATCCCATGGCTGCCGGCAGAATGATTGATGAGACCTAATGAATATGTATACAAAAGCGACTGAGGGGACAAAGCGCACCAGCAGGTACGAGAGCTCTGACCTTGCAGAAAAGGAAAGAGTAAATCGAACAGAAGACATGCTTACTTGTATGTCAATTGCAATATCTGCGCTATGACGGATCACCAGCATGCAGCTGACCACAACATCGACAGAGTCAGGCTGGTCATGTTGGGCGTTGCATCGAGTACTGCCTCATGCGTCCTGAGTGGCTTCAAGCGCATTGTGCTCGAGTGCATCGCCCACTACGGCATAGGTAGGAGAGCCAGTTCTCCTGCCAGCCTTGCACAGGCCCGATAGCGCCTAAGCGCAAAGGTAGACCAGCCTGCCAGACCTTGATGCGGGTATTGGTAACCAGGGGAAGAGCAGCAAGGTTGGCGGTTATACCGCTTTCCACTGACATAGCAGTCGTGCTGTGAGCATGCTGGGCTGCATGAGGTGCATCGATCATCAGCCATCACAATTGCCAGACATGTCTGCGAGGTACTTCGAGCGCCGGTCGCCCAGAAGTAGATATCGGATCTCTGTTGTGTGAAGCTGGTGAGCAATGCCACACAGAGGCTTTGAGCCTGCATTCTCTCTTCGTGATGCAGCATGCAGTGCTAAGTCTCGTAGATTTGTGTGCACCTCGACTCCACAGGATGGAGAAACCCTGCATCATGCAATCCTCTTATATCAAAGGCTGTTGCTCTATGATCCAAATATGCCTTCCGACGAGATCGCTGATATAATCGCTGGTCAACCTAATCCGCAAAAGCGCAATTCCGAGTAAGCTCAGGGCAAGACTGCAGGTACCCGAGAGACTACGCCATTGTGCTCATGGGCTCGGGAAACGTGTCTCATGGCGTCAAGTTGGCTATTGCGAGCACGTTGCTACCGCATGAGCAGCACGCATGGCTGCTTACCACATGCCGTGTCGTATTGGGAGCCACGAGCAAGTCCCCTAGCGAAGATCGTTTTGTACATCGTGCTTGGCACGGAATTGCGATACGTACAGCGATTGCGGCCGATCACGAGAAGCTGAGCGAGGTCGCAGATTGGATTGAAGCTGGCAAAAGCTTTCCGGTCCTGAACTCTGCGAAGCATTGACTTCAAGTCTCCCGGCAGAGCACTGAGCCACAACATGCGGGAGCTGCATATTCGCCGTTTCTTGTACTACCTCCTCCCAGAATCAGGGTCATCTTTGTTCAGCTGTCGTATGGCCAGCCTTGCGATGGTACCGGCCATGCGGTGCACGATGGATATGTAGCGTGCGACTCTCTCCGCATGTGTGCCTGAAAGGCTTGCGAGAGTTGCTCCAGAGAAGCCCTCAACGAGGTCGGAGTGGCACATATTGCCTTGGGAAGGCCTCTACGCGAGACTGTGATTATTGTCATGCACCGGCTATGCACATACTTTCCAGTACTCGACGGGCAGCTGTAGGGACAAACCATCAACATGTGAATTGGCCCGAATGACGTGGCTGAAAATACGAGAGGATCGTCCTTGAACTGTGTACCTGCTTTGGCAAAGCGTATGCCTCGTACCTTGCTCCAGCAAACACAATAGTGGCAGACGACCCGGGGGATGCCGAGTCTGCTTCCCCAAAGACACCATGTGCTGCGTGAGACGTGCAAGGCCGTGCGATTGTTCAACCAGCGTGCACTTCAACCGCATTGCAGCAGCGACAGCTCTACAGTACGTCAGGGCGGTGAGTGCAGTGTCTTGCGGAACAGAGCCAGGGCTCCAGCTTTTCGTGCTCCATCGTCACGACCCGACACGTGAGCTTCCAGCAAACGTGGACTGGCTCTGAACAATGCTCATTTCTGCCTATCATATTTCTATACAGTACCACGTCCGTCAATACTTGGTCCGCCTGCTCCTCACGCACGACCAACGCGCTGTACCAAGCTAAAATGTAGTCGTCGCCAACCTACTCGCCGCATTTCTCGCATCAATCCTATCATCGTCCTCTTCCGCCAATTTCGCCAAACTACTCGTGCTACTCGTTGCCCGCTTCCGCCCTGTAGCGCCAGAAGTACCCTCCTCGCCCTCTTCCTCGCCCTCTTCCGGCACGGGCTGCCCACCAATGAATGATCCACTGATACTCCTGTTCAGTCCATCTGCGCGACGTGGAACTCCAGACCACGCATCGCCTTTGGGCCCCTGGCTGGAAGCCATGCTGCTACGCCTAACGACAGGATGAGCTTCTCGACCAAGACGTGACAGGCCACCTGAAGCGTCGATATTGCGGACGTCCGGTCGGACTTGCTCGAGAGTTGCGAGGGTGCGGCGCTCGGCTTCAATCTCGCGCACCACGTACTCCCGGATGCTTGTTCGGAGGTCTGCAGCTGTTCGCGCGAACCACTTGCGCTTTTCCACTAATAGATTAGCGGTGACTCGCTGTGTCTTCTGCTGAAGGTACGATTCGTGCGAGCGTGCTTCGTCCAAAGCTGAGATGGCTTCGTCGACTTTGTCCCGCTTAACGCTTGACGAGGCTTTGAGCCGGTCTGCGGCTGTGAGCTTCTGACGTGTTGCCTGCTGCGCCTGCAATAATTCGCGCAAGAGTATATGACGGTTGGTGAGGGTCTCTTTGACAATGGCTGCATCGCTGCTGTGGTAGGCCAGAGGATCTGATAGCGTCGTTGCTTCAGCAGTGCCTTGCGCCGCGTGAAAGTCTCCTGTGTTCTGAACCACCTTTCCCAGCCTTCGGTAGGCATTGCCAAGTCCGGGATGTGGTTCCTGAGCTTGCAGTGTCTGCAGCTTCGTGCCGAGCTCGGATTCTGCGACACCAAGTGATCGTCGGTTCTTGACAACTTTGTCGACTTTTTGCTGCGCGTCCATTGAGCCAAGATAGAATGCCTTGACGACGGGTCTGCTTTCGAGGAGCTCGGGTGTGTCGTCTGGCGGTGGCGCAAACTGTTTCAGCACCTTCCGTCGCACGCCCGTGGCAGGCTGCCGCTTCCGAACGACAGGCGAGTAGCCAAAGTCTGATTCAACGAAGAACACCATTTCCTCATCTCGCATGAGCACATCATTACTGCACACAACATTGAGCCATCTAGAGATCATTAATGAATGGCTCTGGATTTCGACGGTGGCGAGTCCTTACCTCTGCAAAGCAGTCTTCGTTCTGCCTTCATCCTCATCAGTACCCACACCAGCGCTAGTGTTTGGCGGAGGTACTGCAGGAACCAATGCTTCAGGATTGCTTGCCGTCAGATGGTCGGCCAGCTTGACGAATTCGGAATGTGTTCGCCGTACATCACGGAATTGCGTCGTCCTGAACTTGGGAAGGTTGGTCTATGCACGGATCGCAGGTCAGCCTGTGTCGCTGATAGAGCCATGACTTACCGAGAGCGGATTGTTGGGATAGGTCTGACATACGTAAACGTCAAATCGTAATATTGGGTCCTTCTTGCCCGTTCTTTCCAAGCCCGTGATCTTCGCCTGGAGCTTGTACTGAGGCGCATGCTGCTGCTGCTGCTGCTGTTGTTGTGGCGCATTTCTGCCCTGCTGAGGTTGTGGCGGCTGAACATTGTGATACCTCGCCGAGTGTGGCCGCCTGTTCTCCTCCTGCGAGCCCCGCTGTGACTCGTATTGCCCATACTGTTGCTGCTGTTGCTGCCATTGGTGCTGTTGCTCTGGGCTCCAACCACCGTGCTGACCCTGCTGATGCTCTGCGCCATTCGTCTCCCCGTGATACCGGTGTTGCCCGTCCTCGCCCAAGGCAGGCCCAGGCAGCTGCTCCTGCCGCGGCACATCGCCAAAGCTCGCCCGACTCGCCTGCGGACTGCTCGCCCACGCGTTCGAGCCTGCCGCTTCCGCGCTGTAGTCCATCGCGCTTGCCGAGCTCGGTGTGTAGACTGCGCTGCCTGGCGACGCTACGCTGCTCCCGTCTCTGAGGCCGCTCTCCAAGAATGCGCGCTCGGAGGTGCGACGCTGGAATCGCAGGTTGGCGGGATGTCCCGGGATGCGCAGTGCTGGGCCTTTTCCTTTGCTCGATCCAACAATGTCAGGACGGTCGTCAGTCATGTTAAGGCAGCATGTGCTGAGTAGGTGACGCTGCACAGATGCTCGGTTGATTTCCGCTGCTGCCGCTTGCGGGCCCGTGCGAGGCGATGTCGTTCGAAGACCCCGATGATCACTTTCCATCAATCCCGTTCAATACACTTCTAATTTCATACTCGTTCTTTTTCGCGTTGCTTCGTCTGGCGTCTGGGAATGATTCTGAGCGCGCGACATGCACGCAATGCGCTCAGACTGACTTCACGCGCCGCCACAAGCGCCACGAACAGGCTTTTCTCGGCGGCATCACACTGTCGATATGCACAGGCTAGTCAGCAATTGGCTCATGCAGCCAATGCTAGAACGAGGAACATTGGCATCATAGCTCACATTGATGCTGTAGGTAGCTCGAGAGCGACGCCGATGCACGTAGGCTTACAGGTAGGTAGGGCAAGACGACCACCACAGAGCGTATGCTATACTATAGTGGTTACACCAGACGGCTAGGAGGTAGGCGAAACCTGATATTGATGTTTTGCATATCTTTTCATTATTCCGAACTGTACTTCTTTCCCGTGTTTCTTGCCCATATCTGACTTGATCATCAGACGTCGACGAGGGCAGCACAGTGACCGACTTCTTGCCAGCCGAGCGCGCAAGAGGCATCACGATTCAGTCGGCTGCCATCAGCTTCCAATGGCCACCAGCAAAGGCTAAGACGGTGACAAAGCCAGCGCTCCGATCTAGCGAACCCCACAATATTAATCTCATCGACACTCCCGGGCACGCAGACTTCACCTTCGAAGTCCTGCGATCTTTGCGTGTACTAGATGGTGCTGTCTGTATCCTGGATGGCGTCGCAGGTGTCGAAGCTCAAACCGAGAAAGTCTGGGCACAGGCATCAACATATCAAATTCCTAGGATAGTCTTTGTCAACAAGCTCGATCGTGATGGCGCAGCATTTGGACGAACTGTGAAGGAGATTGGTCAACGGCTGAAGGCTTGGCCCGCTGTCTGCGGCATCCCTTGGTGGACTCCCGATGGCAGATTACAAGGAGTAGGTGATGTAGTGGGACTTCGAGGCCTGAAGTATCCCGAAGGTGGCGACGGGAAGAATGTTGATATGCGATGTCTGCAGCAATTGGAGAGCGAGGATGCCGGAATGGCAGAGGAGTTGAAGAATGCACGAAATTCTCTAACAGAGGTGCTAGCGGAGCATGACGAGGAGCTCGCTGATATCTATCTCAATCTTCTGGAGAAAGAAGAAGACCCACTTACCATCTCGCCGCAGCGGATCACCGAGAGCTTGCGGCGATGCGTATTACAGAGATCACAAATGGTAGTACCAGTATTTGCTGGCGCCAGCTTTCGCAACGTGGGCGTCCAGCCTCTATTAGATGCAGTGGTGGATCTCTTACCAGGACCGGACGAGCGCTCAGACGCAGAAGTCAGCTTGGGTGCAGGCACCAAAGGCGGCTTGGCAGAATTCTTGTCTGGCAAGCTTGTCACGCAAGCTGCACCTGAACGTTCAAAGACAGCCAAAAAGTCCGTCACTAAAGACAAGGCGAGTTATGCGTTGCAGAATCTCGAGGCGTGCGCTCTAGCTTTCAAAGTCGTAGCAGATGCCAAGCGAGGCGTCTTGGTCTATGTACGCGTCTACTCCGGTTCGATCAACCGCAATGCCCCGCTCTGGAACACGAACCTGCAGAACAACGAGCGCGCACAGCGGCTGCTGAAAATGTATGCCAACGATGCAGTGGACGTGGAAAGCATAGCAGCCGGACAGATCGGCGTCATCCCTGGTCTCAAGTTCGCTCGCACTGGAGACACTCTCGTCTCATACACTGGCTCACATCCCAAGAATGGCCCACCGGCTCCTATCAACAGCTTGCAGCTCCGACCTATTGACGTCCCTCCACCAGTCTTCTTCGTCAGTGTGGAGCCGAACAGTCTGGCCGAGGAGAAGCACATCAAGGAGTCGCTGGAGCTACTGCTACGAGAGGACCCAAGTCTGCATGTGAGCGTCGATGAAGAGAGCGGACAGACTCATCTGGCGGGCATGGGTGAGCTGCATTTGGAGATTGCGAGGGATAGACTTGTCCAGGATCTGAAGGCCAAGGCTCGAATTGGCAGTATCGAGATTGGGTATCGAGAAACCATCACCTCCGCTAGCAGCGAGGTGATGGAAGTTTTTGACCGGGATGTTGGTGGCAAGTCTTCCAAAGCCGCTTGCTCAGCTTCTGTTGAGCCGGCTGTAGAAGGTACTTTGGAGGCCAAGAATGAGCATACCCACATCTTCGAGCTGGCGGACGAGAACCGCCTCATCGTGTCGATTCCGACGCTACACTCGGACGGCTCTGCACTCGATCCAGAGACGCCCCCCCTGCCAGAGCATCTGCCTTTACCTACAATATTCCAAGCCCTCCGCAACGGTGTCGCCGCGGCCTTCGCAAGAGGCCCAACCCACAGCTACCCATTGCATTCGACACAAGTCAGCATCACCTTCGACCCATCGCAGCATCTATTCGCAAACACTACACCTGCTGCACTCTCCTCCGCAATTCGCCTAGCAGTACAGAAAGCCTTAAAGCAAAGCGCAACAAGCAGCGAAACCATCCTCATGGAACCCGTCATGCTCGTGACAATCTCTGTCGACGAAACCAGCCTCGGCGGCGTCGTGCACGACATCAGCAGCGCCCGCGGCGGCTCGATCGTCAGTCTTGGTTCCTCCTCCGACGACGACAGCGCACCCTCTCGACGGAATTCTGCCGCAGCAGAGGTCGACGCAAGCAAGATCTATGCGCCGCCTGATCCTTTTGCGGGTGGGCACGCAGCGGATCCTGGAGTGGGTGGCGGTGGAGAGGTCAAGCAGGTTGTGGCAAGGGTGCCGTTGAAGGAGATGGTGGGGTATTTGAGGCATTTGAGGAGTTTGACGGGGGGAAGGGGGACGTTTACGATGGGGGTGGATCGATTTGAGAGGATGGGGTTGCAGAGGATGAGGGGGGTGTTGAGTGAGATGAGGGGGGATTTGGGGTGAGCGATTGTGTTGTGTAGATTTGGGGGGGCATGAGATGGGAGGGACTCTGCTCTGTATGTGTACGATAGTTCTCGCCATGAGTCATGGCAGCCCACTTTTTGGCCCACTTCAGCATTTTCTTCATCTCTCATTGGCTGCACGGCGGATCCTGCGATTCCTGCACTGACGTACTGGCAACGCAGCTGAAGTCTGAGCTACTTCAGATATGTTGAAGAATATTATATTATTGCAAATAAGTGAAGTGCATAGGGACGTTTTGCGGACATAAGGACCTATTCTCCTAGTGCTGCGCCGCACCCGGGCATATTTCCCATCCCGAGCACGCAACGCCGCGCTGAGCTGGCACTGGAACCGAACGTTCTTTTGCGCCAAACGTCCCCACGAAGCTGATAGGACAAGACCCGCGCGGCCGCCGCCGCTCATCTGCTGCTGCTTGTTGGGCACACGTACCTACTATGCCCACGAACGTTGGGTGTCGAGCTGTGGAAAACCCGGTATCATCATCGCTACATCCCTCACTCTCGCAATAACACAATTACTGTGTACACGCCGCCTGACGACACGGCCGTTTATGACGCGATCTTATTAGCTCATCGGCGTCAATATTAGTATTGTTGTTATTGTTATTATTCTTATTGTAGGAGGAGAAGGAGGAGGAGGGACATGTAGCATGCGTCATCCCAGCTGGTAGTATTATCCTTCTGAGAGCTAGTTCGAGCTGCCTGCCTGGCCCCCCGACGAGTGACCCATGTCGACGATACCCGAGGAGGGTGGGACGCGCTTCACGACTTACACCTCGACGGATCACCAGGCGCCGCTATGGATCACGACGTGCATTACGCTGACTTATGCTGCTGTTTGTATGCGCGAGGTTTCCATGTTTGGTGTGGGCGTGTGCGATGGCTGACGAGAGGATATAGTTTTTCTGGTGCGATTGGCGGTCAAGTGGAAGTTTTGGGGTCTGGATGATGTCTTGTTAGCTGTTGCGCATGTATGTGCGTGTGTGCAAAATGCGCGTGTTCTTGAGGATGAGCGACTGACGGGATTTGTAGGTCTTCGGTCTGGCGCAATGGATTCTCACATTCGTGGCCCTCAACAATGACGTGGGCAAGCTGGCGACGAGCGAGATTGCCTCAGACCTAGAGGATGCAGCGAAGGTATGGCCAAACTGGACTTGAACCAAGATCAGCTGATGGGCCTGTATTGATAGTGTATTCCAGCTCGTCTTCGCCGCGCGCATCGTCCTCCTCATCTGCATCGGGCTCTCCAAATGCAGCGTCATAGTCTTCCTCAGACAGATCTTCACCAGAAGCAATCGATCAGCATGGGCACTATGTTCTGGATTACTACTCATAGCTGCATGCTGGACTGTCATCTCGGTGCTCGCCGTCAGCGTGAGATGCAGCTCGGTCAACGCACTACAGCTGGAGCCTTCAGCGTCGTGTCCTGGCGATGTGAGTATGCTCGCTTCCACGCGCTCTTCAAGTAGCTAACATCGCGCTAGCTCACCCGCTGGAAAGTTGTCACGGCCTTGGACGTATGTCTCGAAGCCGCTCTAGTAATAATGCCAGTATACCTTTTCCGCTCCGTGCGTATCAAACCCGGACAAAAGCTGGCTGTGCTAGGCGCCTTCATCTTCCGCGTTGGTGTGCCGGCACTCTTCATCGTCTACTTGGAGTCGTACGTCCATTTCCGCCAGCATGGAAGAATGAGTCTCAACGCAGTCACGCCACTGGTCTGGCAACAAGCACTCTGCGGGTACAGCCTGATCTCCGCTACAACCCCATGCTTGAAGAGCTTCCTAGGCCGCTTCCGTACCGATGACCTGGGCAACTTGCGATCGTTCTCGACTGTGGGAAACCCGGGAAGCTATGCGCTGGGAACACTCAAGTCGACGAGGAATTCCGCTTCACCTGTACAACTTCACGGGTTTGAGCCCTTGGCAGGTCCAAGTACTATGGCGGCGAGTGGGAAGTTTGGACAAGACACTGACGAGGGCGCTGCGGGAAAGGGCGTTTTGAAACATCGCAATGTCGAAGTTGATGAGGACCGGATCTCTACTCCTTGAGCGCAGCAGGCTCCGCGCAAATGCGTAAGTCAACTGGAAGCTCCCGTGCTACAACGACATGATCCGGTATATGAAACTTGGACACTCAGGAAAGTTGGACGATTTGAGCCCCAGAAGCACCAAGCAGAAGCACCAAGCATGTATTGGAGCTCAAGGCACGACTGATCGTGTGTTGTCGATCTGGATGTTGACTCTGACATGCTGAACCTTTCATAGAATTGGCAGAGCAAATTCGCATTCCCTTGGTTTTAGCGCCTTTGAGACGGCAAATTTGAGAGGGCGAGCGTTGCATCGACAACCTGAAGATGGTCAAGAGTGGAACATGCATAGTCTTGTTCTTTTGGCGCTGTCGAGAGAAGGTCGCCACCTAGCCGATATCTCACAACAGAGCGCAAAGCATGATCGCACCATATCACGTCGTTCAGGATTGTGGGGCAGTGCCTGGAGCTCTCAGAAGGTTCAAGGTAGTCATGTCGGCATTTTATTGCGCCTCCAACTTGCTATTGATGACAAGACGGAATTCAATGGGTCGATGCCGTAGTCACGGCCGCTTTGGGCCACTAAATGCGTCGGTCAGCAAGGCAAGGCGAATGAGTCATCACAAGACCGATGCTTCCACCCCAGACAGACACACAATAAAGCCTTGAAAACGTGGTTTCGTCAACGAGAATTCGAGTTGCAGCGAACAATGGTGGCTCCGCCGTAGCACACGCTGCCTCATGCAAGCCTCGCTTCCCCGCTTCTGCGCAGCCAGCGCCTCCAAGGCTGACAGAGCGCTACAGAATATGTTGATAATCGCCACTCTGAGGCATCTACCTACTCGTTCCATCCAGCTCGAACTAGGCTCTGAAGCAGGAGTCAGCTGACACCAAGTGCGAACACTCCCTGCGCAACCTTAGCCATCTTCGCAATCCCGTCTCCGCCAGCCGCCAAATCTAGCCCCTACACTGAGGGCTGAAATGCAGCTGTACAGAGAATGGAGCGGTACGTGGAGACAACCAAGAGGAGGGGTTTCCCAGGACATCTCCCAAATCATGCACAAAAGGATTTCAACACCACCTCTCCCAACGCATTGTTCCCCACCAGGCCATCTCCAGCAATCGTAGCAAAGTGGTTCGAGACCAGAAACGACAGGCTTTCGATGCCGCCAAGGACGGGCTCTTCTACACTTTGACGCGCAGCCACGATGCGACTGCGCAAAAGACAGCCGTACTGAGCATTGCCACGCTACAGCGCTTGGTCATGCAGCAGTTGCAAGTGGAAGTCGCAGAGTTGGTGCAGGACATGTATGTGGAAGGAGATGTTCGTCTACGCAGCAGCTCAGAGGGGCACACGGAGAAGCTCACTAAGAATGCCGACGAGAGGTCATCATGGGATGCTCAGAGCCTGATGAACCGATACTATAAGTCAAAGAGCCTACGACGCTTGGCTTGGGGATGAGGGGAGTCAATGACATGATTTTTGTTTTCGCAGGCGAAGCTGTCCGTAACCTGGAGCAAATGAAAGAAGGTGTCCTCCGCGGATTCGATGACGACGATCCCTACCTCATGAAGTTTTTCTCGAGCCTTGGATCGCTATAAAGTCATGGAGACCACCGGGCTGACACCGCAGCATGTCATGCCCAAAGGCGAGCTCTGCCTGTGGCCGTGGACCATGAGACCCCAGTGCTCCGTGACTCTCAGAGTCGCAATCAATTGCTCGAGAATGCGGCGCACGGAAGACAGATATGCTTTGCCTCAGCATGTCGGCTGCTGGCGGCTTGCTCCTGGTTGTGCCCATGTTGATCATGACCGCCGAGATTTCTGGCGGGATTTGCAGCCTGGTGACGACCTGTACGTCGATGTTGGCGTTGGCGCTGTTGTTCACCTTCCTTATTGGATCTTGGTCCCAAGGTGAGGTTTTGAGTACTACAGCGGCTTATTATGCAGCCGTGCTAGTCGGGTTTGTGGGAGGGGGCACGGCCAAGTCGCCTTAAATCGGGGTTGAGGCGATTGGCGAAAGAACGAGGGTTTCTTTTTTCTGCTTTTTCTTTTTGGCATCACACTCGTCATACTCTCTCTCTCTCTCTTCTACTGATTCGTAATTGCACGAGTTAGTACACTTGCTGGCTGCCTAGGATACTGGAATCAGAAGAAGTGCATCTCGATCAAAGTGCATCTTGGGATCGATACTGCAGCTGCGGACGGGAGTGCGTGCAGACAGGCATCTGTCACGTCTTCAGTTGACCTATCTCCACCGACGCCGATTCCTCTTCCCAACTAAGCTTTGGCCCAGCGATGGCTTGAGCAGCCTTGAAGTAGCGCCACAGCCTTCTCGACCTATACATTATGATAAATGCCACTCATGCAAGCCGCATACCCGTCCTCCCGAATCCTGCACCCTTCCTTCTCGTTCTGACACGGTTGGTTCTATTCATTATCTGGATCAGCCTTTAAAGCTACCATGCAGACTTGTTGGGGGGCTTTTCCGTCTGACACTCACCTTCGCGCACGGCGTGATGCGATTTCCGGCCTTGTACTCGTCGTCGCTGGGTATGCAGGCGCCGTTGCCGTAGTTGGGGTAGGGGAGGGTGCAGTTCTGTTTTTTTTGGGTGGTGGGGTTAGCTTGTTGCAGACTTGCGGTGATGGTGGTGTTGTGAATTGAGGTGGACAGAGGATGTGTATTGGAGTAGATGGATTTGTGTGGTGGCGGACTTACCCATCCCCAGGCCAACGTGGCGAGTAGTGGTAGGAGGAGCGTGGGCTGCATTTTGGATGGTAGGGGTTTGTTTGGAGCGTCAGGTGTTTGGACGGGGAGGTTGTGGATGTTGCGCTTCACAGTGTAAGACGAGGGATGCGTTGTCTTATGCGGTTTTGTCGAGAGGCCTCGTACTCGTCATTGCCAAGCTGGAGTAATGTCGCTTGTCTGGCTTCGTTCGTACGGTTGTTTGTCTCAGGTGGAGGCGAGTTGAGTCGTGGGTTGTGTTGCTTCCCGGGAAGCAATTGTTGCTTCTCATGCTGGGAGGAGGGATGTGTGTTTACACACTCTTCTTTTGTTTTGTGGTATGGATTCTGGGTTTTGTGATGATATGGTTTTGTTGTCCTGGCATAGAGCAGATTTTGGAGGTTGTCCTGGACTTGGGCACTATAGACTTCGGCCACCGAATGGTGAATCACGCTTGACTGCTTCTCCTGCCGTTACAGACACCAGTAAATGCGAGACGCTGTTGCCTTGTCAACCGTGGGCAGTGCTACCGTCAGTGTGTGGTCAGTATGCGCAGAGCTTGAATGCATTCAGCTTCGTCATCAACTCATGTGGCATTCACTCAGCTATCGAGTCAATCGCTCGTGGGGTATCTCTAGCAACAAGAACGCCAACCAACCAATGCCCATCGCTTGATGCCCCAACGCCGACCCTGCCAAACATGATGTAGAACCCTGCCCACCCTCCCCCTAATCTCGCAAACACCATCAATGCTTCTTCCAGTCGGTAGGAAGGTAGACCGGGACGAAGACCACGTCGCACCAGATGCCAGTGTTGGGGAAGCTGGGCAACTTGTTGCTACCAACAATGGGGTAGAACACGACTTCCTTGCCATTGATGGTCGGGACACGAGGGTAGCGGACGGCCGGACTCGTGCGGCTGAACTCTTCGATCTCTTCGAACCACGTGCGACGACTGGTGCCCGTGTTCTGCTGGCCGGTTCCGTCGGTGCCGCTGCCGCCAGACGTGCTGGTGCCGCCGTTGGCGGGCTTCTCGGTGCCGTCGTTGACGGGCTTGTTGGTGCCATTGGCACTTGACGTGTTGGTGCCGTTGGCTCTTGGAGTGTTGATGCCATCAGCCTCGGTGAACGGAGTGCTGCGGTCAGTGATGACCTTGGCCTCGTTGGACGGGGCGCCGCGGATGGGGATGTCAAAGGTGTAGCCCTCAGTGACTTTTTTGGAGTGGGAGTCGGCGACGTCATTGACGGTGTTGAGACTCGCAGTGATGTCGATAGGGGTATCGTCAACCATGTCGACCTCCTCGAAGTTGTTGACGGTGGCCTCAGACTCGGTGATGCCATCAACGGCGGTGACCACAATGTCATCGCTCATTGACACATCATCATCGTCGCCGAAGGTTTCATCGACGTCTTCAACCGCGGCCTTCTTCGCCTCTGCGGCCGGGAAGGAGTCTCGGGTAGGCGGCGGGGCCTGAGGGGCGGGAGTGGAATGAGTCAGGTTGGACTCGAAGACTGTAGCCTGTCAGCGATGTTGAACAAATGCGACATGATTCAAAAAACAAAGTTGTACCCTGCGACTTCTTGACATGGCATAGGTAGGGCGCCATCGTGCAGGACTTGGTAGTATGTGTGGTAGAAGGTCTGAAAGGTATCGAGTCAGTAATGGAATGCACCGGAGAAGTCGGAGTGCTTACATCGATCCTTTCAGCAAGTCGTGTCGATAAGAAAGTTTGGCACGAAGGTGTCAAGAAGTCCGTGAGGCGTTTTATAGTCGAATGTGGCCCGTGACCCTTGCCGACATCAAGCAACTCGGGAAAAAGTGGGGCCCTTGACTGACGGATGCACAGCAGCACCGCTCTCTGCCGTGAAAACTGCTTGAAGATCAATCAAAGTGCGTGTGTGTGACGTAGGCCGCGTGACGAATTCGATATGTGTGAAGTCGTGAATGCGCAGGAGCCTGAGGCTGTGTGCTGATTGATCTTTCCCAGCACTAGCGCCGACTAGCGCCGCTTCGCAAGCATAAGAACTTCTGCTCGCCCACTTTGACTTTTACATTTCTCGCACACCAAACATGCACACGACACCTCCATCACCACGCCCATTATGAGTACGCTTGGCCAGCTGGGCAACCAGAGCGGCAGGCGTTAGCCACAGACCTTGACGGCCGGCAGCAGAATTGGTACATTGTGTCCATCATATGAGACCTTGCCAAGCTCCCCCGGCAGATAAGCTTGCAAAATTGGAACTGTACTTGGGTATGCGAGGAAGTAATGCCCCTCGCAGTGTGTTGGTGGTCCCCGCGACCTCATCGCCACGCCGGCATCTTCCTCAAGTCGGGAGTCCGTCTCTCGGCTGGGTGAGTACTTGGATACTTCTTTTCGCATTGACCGTACAGCAGGATGCCATTGGTGGCCGAGTGGTGACATGTCGATACGTCGGCATGGGCGCGAGAGTCTTCAGACAGCTTCGGTTGTGCTGATGGAAAGAGGAGGGCCATCAGATCCTGGGCAGTGAGCTGCTGGGACTGGAGGCCTGGGTGGTGGTCAATAGTATCATATTCGCATCAGTACATAGGCATGCGATCTGCTACTCCTGCATTACAACCACTCGCTACTTTGTCTCTTCTCCTACAAGGACTGTGGACGCGGTGCAATCCATGAGACTCGGATTGACTATCTTCATTTCGTCTCTAGTCATCGCCCACATGATATTTGTCAGCGACACAACATCATTCACCAATTCCTCAACGATCTACAATGCCATAGTAATGTCGCGTCGCGTCGCATAGACAGCAAACACTCGACAAGTGACGTTGGCTTTCACAAGCTTAACTCCGACCTAACTCCGCCCCCGCTGCTTGCCTCTGATGTCTTGCAACTCTCTGCCACTCTGAACAAAGCTCTGGTCGTTCAGAATCAGCGGACACTCGTCATGGGCACATTGACAGCAGGACAGCCCCGCCTCGATTCCTACTGCGAGCACAAACTGCCCACTTCCTGCCGCTTGACCTCAATCCCGGAATGCTGCGCCTGCGCCGATGAACGAGCCCACTCGGCGGCGTATACTGTCTATGTTGACGGAATTGGATTAGTGCCGAGAGGGACGCGATGGCAGCGATATTGCTGGTTTTGCAAGGAGTTTTGGGAGAACAGAGTGACGGCCTCAGGCTTGAGACCGGGCCAGACGAGGATACCAGAGGTGCCGGATCAGACCGACTTCCTGCGACGCTGGTACGAGTTCCATCAGGGCTACCGCAGTGTCACGCAAGACGACGGCGCGGAAGAGCGGGTGGCGGTGTTGGGCGAGGACTTTCGCGATGTCAGTCCTGGGTACTTGCCGAGGACGCTGGAGGAGCTGCGGGCTGGACGAGCTGCCAACGATCTGGCTGAGCAGTCGAGACAGCAGCAGCAGCAGCATGAGGTCCAGCAACAGACTGCGAGTGGTCCGGGCTTGGAGGAGACATTGGATGCGTTGTTCGAAGACGCGTCATTGGAGGACGAGCCGCTACGAGAACGAACAGACAACACGAGACCGACGATTGCACGCACTGAGACTTCGCCCGCAGCCGGAGAGATCCTGCAGCAGATGCGTGAGGCCAACCGACGACATCGCGACAATGAAGATCGAGTCTTTCACAACAACATCCACGCTCAAGCCATGACGGCAGCCGGCAGTCGCAACCGTGATTACCAAGCTCGTCGCATTGCTGCTCTCAGACGAGAGCTCAACCGTATGCGCAATGGCATCGAGCGAGTCATTGTCGGATTGCGAGATCTGGGCGAGAGTGTACCCGATCACAGTGACGCTACTGGTCGCTTGACTGATCTTGGTCGGACACTCGATAACATCGAAGGCGCCTCGTCTCAAGACCAAGCTCAAGAGGCAATCAATAGTGTCAACAATTTCACCTCAACGACAGCAGCATCATCTACCGATCCGGGCGTGACGAATATGCAGATCCGGGTCGATGAAGCCCGCAACCACTTCAATGAAGCTCGACGAAACCGCGATCAGGCGAGGTCAGAGCTTGATGCAGCCGAGCAGGAATACAGAACGTCTCAGCAACGCTTGCATCAGGTACAGCGGGAACAACGCACAGCGGAAAATTACATGCGTCTGTTTGGTACACGAGAGGAGATGCAAGCAGCAGGCGATCAATACGAGAGCCCGATTGGCGGCATGTTCAGCCGAGCGTATGAACGCTTTCGGGCGGCGGAGGAAGTCCGACGTGAAGAACGAACGCTCAGAAGGGTGCTGGAGGATGAGGCAGCAGGCGGTGGCGAAGACGCCGCACGCAGACTTGCTGAGCTTGAGTCGCAAGATCGTGACATCTGGGGCGTACCACGTGCACCGTCTTCCCAGCAGCAAACAGCGACCTCGACCGAAAGCGACACGCCGGCAGAGCCACGCAGCGACCTCGAAGAGTACTACAGTTTGATCCGCAGCCAAGGTCGTGGCCAAGCAGCGCCTGCTGAGGCACTTGCGCGTACTGGTGCTGGCACCAGGCACGACGAGTTGGTTGCGGAGTTTCGGGCTAGCCTTCAGAGGAGGCTGGCAAATCGTACGGACGGTGGCACTGGAGCTCCCGATGATCACATGCCTGACCAGCAGACACAGCCCAGCGAGCTCGAGGCAGCTGGTCCCGCACCCACTGCTGCTCCTGAAAACGAGCGACATGCTGATTATGCGCACATTCTACTTCACCTACTTCGACATCCAGGTCTTGCGCAGGACAACATCTTCACCGTGCAGCACTTGTACGATCTACTGTCACGACTCAATACCAATCGACTGTCAGAAAATGAAGAACGAGAGCTCAATGATCTGCGCGAGCGTCCTCGTGTCGTCTGGGGCTCTTGCCTCATCACTGCCCGCTTCCTAAGGAGACGTCGCTCTGGACAACAAATCCGTTTGATACCTGATATACCTCGAGATGACTTTCAGGGCACAGCCGAAAACATCGAAGTCATGGCAGAAGCCTACCAGATGTCAGGTGCGCTGCGTGGTCACGCATCAGGTCTGAGCCCGCCCGAGCGCCTGCAAGTTCTGTACCGACTGCAAGCTGGCGAACGCAGTATGGAAGACATCGCCATTCTCACCGACATGCTGCAAGACCACGACACTTTCGAACTCGCCGACCATATCCACCGCAACAACTCGCGGACGGATGACAACGGCCAACAAGACAGCACCCGCCTTGCCGAAATAGCGGAAGCGAGACGAGCGGCTGCCCGCGAAGGCGACCACTCCCGCGACGGGCTGGACGCCCAGCGTCGTGCCACCCATGCTCTCGCTCTCGCGGCCGGCAGAGCAGCTATGCGCACAGGCCCTGCCGCCCTCCTCGAGCAAATGGCAAGCCAAGACGCCGAGACCCGAGCAGCCTACGAACGTCTCCGCGAAAACGGCTTCGACCCCACCGGCGACACCCCCGATGAACGCCTCCTCCGCAGCGCTCCCTACCGCCCCTTCAGCACCCTCCACAATCCCCCCTCGGAACTCGAAGACGACTCCGACCCCGAATCCGCCGGCCTCGACGCCAAAGACTCTGGTCGCCCTGAACCCAGACCAGAGGAGGAATTGACGGTGAGTATGGAGTGCAAGATTTGTTATACGCAGGTGGCGGAGATTGCGTGTCTGCCGTGTGGGCATCTGGTCATGTGTAAATGGTGTAGTGAGCAGCATAGTCCTTGCTTGGGGCATGATCGGACGCGACCGGCGAGGGCGGCCGGGTGTCCGGTTTGTCGGAGGGGGGTCAGGCAGAAGGTCAGGGTGTTTAGGGCTTGAAGAGGTGGATGGGGAGCAGGGTTTTGGGGGGAGGAGGGGGGTCCTCTGGAAGGCGAATGGGTATTTTCGTAAGGTACCTGGGCTGAAATTCCAAGAAGACGTACATGATTTTGTCTCTTGCGCATGCCACTTCGTAGACGATTCGGCAGCAGTCTCGTTTGATGTAGTAAGAGGGATGTATGTAAGGCATCAAGGCTATGGCGGCACTGAATTTCACCTCGCCACAGCCAGCGTGACGGACCCTTTAATGACAAAGAATTATCCTTCCCTTGGCTGCAAGCGGGAAGCAGGAAGCAGGAAGCAGGAAGCAGAGCGTCCTGTCTCTTCTGTTCTGCTCGTCTGCAAATACCATGAAATGGTGGGCCAATCGTTGCGGGTGTAAAGCAAAGCAGAGCGGAGCGGAGCAGGTAAGTGCATGTACGTTTTTTTTTTCTCTGTTCTTCTTTTCGCATGTATGTCGGGCAAGAGGTTCTGAGAGCAGATGGGGAGGGTGTTGTGATTGTGCGAGGGGGATGAGTGAGTGAGTGAGTGGGTGAGTGAGTGAGTGAGTGAGTGGATGGATGGGGTGGATGGATGCGTGAGTGTGCGAGGGTAATGAGGATGGATGGATGCGTGCGTGGGTGGTGAGGATGGGTGATGAGGATGGGGATGGGGATGGGGATGGGGATGAGGATGAGGATGAGGATGAGGATGAGGATGAGGATGAGGATGAGGATGAGGATGAGGATGAGGATGAGGATGAGGATGAGGATGAGGATGAGGATGCCGCAGTCGTTTCTCGTGTTTATTGAAGTGGTGTGATGAGAGTGGGGGAGATTCTTGGTCTTGGGTCTTGTTCTTTCTTTCTATCTATCAAGCATATTTGCGGAACGAGCCTGGTGTCACACCGGATCCTTGGTAGGGTGGAAGAATGGTCGTGCCGTCTTGGATGAGTGGTCGGCATGAGGGGGTGTGAATAGGATTGGGATTGGGTTAGGTACTTGCTCTTGTATTCTTGAGAAGGAGAAGCGGAAGGTCTCAAAGTCTCCGTCTTTCGCGAGGGCAGCGCTCAGGGTGCGGACCTACTGTTCAAAGACAGCTTAGGTACAGTCTTTTTTGTTTTGTTTTCTTTTTGTCGTCAATACACTTGACAACATCAACCCTTCTGCTACCTTCCCGCTTCGTGTTCTTGTCGAGTCGTGGGCAGATCCTTCGCGGTACTGCTGTTGTTTGTCTTATTGGTCTTACCCGTGCAACGCAAGAGCTGCCAGGACCAGAGCCAATGGAGCTTGTGATCGTGCGGTGAGGTGTGTTGCGGACCTAAGGGGTGGGATGGATGATGGATGCATATGTACGTGCGTGACGAGGATGAAACAGTCGTCTCGTTTCGTTCTTGTCGGGGGTGGAGTGGGAGTGGGAGCGGGGTTGTCCTGGGTCTGGCTTTCTTTCTATGAGGATGATTTGCAGCATGGATGGGGACCTCCTCTCGTGCAGGACTGAGGCCGTCCTTGTCCCGGCCACTACGATGCCAGATGTACGAAAGTGCGGATAGAGTATCATTGTAGGTACCGACTCTTTTTCGCGAAAAGATGGCGGGAAACTTCCATTCTGTTGCCTTCTGAGTGCAGCAGCCATGTGTAAGCGTACCGGGCTTGACGGCATAGCCGCAGGAATGAGGGTACTTGTCGTCTGCTGCTATCTCGTCGTGTGATGGAATGCGCAAAAACCTCTCGCGCTATTGATGTTGTCCCTGCTGCTCTTTTTACCTAGTGACCTTTACAGTGTTTGCCGGCTGGAAGCATAGTGCTTGACCTGGAAAGCCTGGTCATCAGTAAGTCGGTAGTCTGGCCAGCTTGGAGAAGTCTTCGGGCCATGGCACAAGGAGGAAGCTTTTTCCACGCCTGGCAGGTGTGACTGGCGTGTTGAGGGGTCGTGATAGAACTGAGATCCTTGCCCTCGCCTACTGCTCTCGTCGCCATGGACGTAGACGTGTCTTGTGACTGGGTTGCAAGTGCCTTTAGCTGTCAAAAATTCCTCTGTAATGCACAGATGCCTCACGCTGGCTTTCTGCCGTATGTGACCCAGAATTTCCAATGCTTACCCTGCTCAGGCTTCAAGTCTTTCCTCATATCTTCTTTCATTTCCGACACCTGCTCGCTAGAGATATTACCCGCCCATTGAGCCGCTTTCTCAATCGAGTGATCAAAGATCTTGACCATTTCAGTCGCCACGTATTCTCCAAATGCCTGCCAAGCGGATTCGCTCTCCCACTCACCACCAAAGGGCCAACGATACTCCCTGACACCTACCTCCACAAATCCAGCCTCACGCATCTTCTGCTGGACCTGACTGCCAACCGCAAAGTCTAGCCCTGAAGCCTTGCCGGCATTTCGGGCAAGCTGCCACCATGGCCAGTCGTCTGAAATGACTTCGTTCTGGCCGTTGTACCACACGAGGTCGATCTCGTGGTGCTCTGACCAGCCACCTGGCCGGAGGAGGGTGAAAGATCTAGCGATGAGGTCTAGGCCGTTGGGAATGAGGTCGACTATCAAGCGGCTGAAGATTAGATCAAAGGCGTTTTCATCAGACAGGTTTACATGACTCGTATGAGCACGGTCGTCCATCAGTCGACGCCATTGGGTTGGTGATTGAGTCATGATGTCGCCTTGGAAGAAATGCACGTTTGGTGGATATGCGCGTGGTTTGACGACGGGATTGATGTCGAGGCCTATCAGCTCCGCTTTTGGGAGGGTTTGGCTTAGGTATTGCGTGATGGCTCCTGTGCCGCAGCCAATATCTAGGACTCTTTCAATGTTTGCTTTATCGACAGGAGCATGGAGTAATTTCCCATTCATGATGGCCGACAGGTGCTCGGCTTGCGCTTCGAGACGGGCATTTTCTTCAGGGTCATCGGCGACGGCATATTGTGAGGATGTTGCTGTCCGGCTGTATGATTTGCTTGGTGAGGTAGTCATGTTGGATGCTTGTGGCGGCTGGGTTGTGAGCTGGTTGCTTGTGTGGCGTAGATAGCTCGTTTCACCTCCAGCCGCTGCACGAAGCTTGACTCGCTAGTTGCAGTCCTAGCGGAGCTCGTTGCCACGTGGTTGGGGACTGGGCTCCGGCGCTTGCTTACGCCGCCTACATCACGGTTTGAGCACGAGGAGAGGTGGTGCCAAATTTGTCCTTTCGAATCGGCGCTAGCGGTGCCAGCGTTGTAGAAGTCAGCTGTTGGTAATGAGTACTGTCACTCACGCACAGAGCTCGATCGAGACACGAACAAGCGTACTCTACAACCCCTTCAGGATCAATGGACACCTCGACAGCTTCGAATACAGCCACTACCATAATGGACTTTCCTGGTACAAAAGTGCAATACGCTTCATCTTCTGCTTAGAACGCCAAGTCAGTCTGATCAGCTCAATCGGTATGCTACATCGTCACAGCATCACGACACCCTCCCAAGCAAGCACAAAAGATATGTAAGCCACGAACTTCACGTCGGCCAGCTTCACAGTCTTCTCGACTACTTTCTCCTCGTCCCCATTCGGTAGGAACTCAAGCCGCAATTGGCTCGATGATCACGGAATCTTGTCTCATGTCCATCGGCTTCATCGGTATATCAGCGGGCTTGGGCACAGGTGCTGTGGTCTTCTCCGGCTCTTCACCTTCATGTCCGATGCCGTGGACGTTGTCCGGCTTACCGGCTGGCTTGCCACGGCGCTCATACTCTCTCGTGAAGCGCCGAGCGTCGTTGGGTGTCGTGGGCGTGCCTGGAGCGTAGCGGTTCTCCTCGGCACCGTACTCGGGGCCGTCGACCGGTCTGATAAGACGAGCAGCCTGGAAGCCGATGTATGGTCGGTAGCCCCACGGCGCCTTTGCGAGGGTGGCAGCATTCTCGCGGACGGCTTGCTCGATCAGCGATTGGGTCTTGGGATGCGGGTGCTCGGCGCCCATCCGCTCCAGTGGGACGCCTCCGCTAAAGTATTCGAGACCGGGAGTCGGTAGGCCTAGAACAAAGCGATTGAAGAGTGCACGTGGGCCATAAAGATTCCAGAACGATGCCTCTTGCCAGAACGGCATGGTGTCATAGGGCGTATGCTGGAAGACCATGCTGCCCTGCTCGCGAATCACTGTCAGCCCTTGCTCATCGAAAGTCTCGCAGAATGCTTACATTGTCCTTGGCTTCAGGAGGACACCGAAGGTATGGGCTCAGCCGGGGAAGTCCGAATTCCCGCAGGTACCAAGAAGCCAGTCGGAAGATGTCGTGTACTATCTGTTTTGGTCGTCAGCACATTGGGTCAGGCGTGAATCATTGAAGACGATAATGACCTCTCGTGTGAACGCTGAAGGATTGTGCACATTGTCCCACTCTGGCATGACATTGTTAGCACTAGTACGGTTGCTGCTCGTCAAGATGTGCTAAGGCTTACGGACGAAGTGGACAACTGCATTCAGCTCGTCAGTCTACGATTGCTCCAATGTCAATCAGCGTTGCAGCTGCTCGTTACTTACTGTCCCAGTCGATGATCGAGGCGAAGACGTGTCCGACCAGTCTTCTTAAAGGTCGCGGCACCGGGTACAGGACTTGACCTAGAGTTCAATTGGTCAACACGCCCGTCCCCATTTTGAAAGCATTCGACGTGAGGAGAGCGCAGGCATACTCAGCATTGCATCAGCCATTATAAGATTGGCAGGATCGCGCCATCGATGAATGTTCTCGAAGTTCTGAGTCGGTTAGTCAGTATCAAATCGCCGCAGCGCTGCAGGCTTTCATACCTTGCGCCATTCACAGGCTTGCTGGTAGGTCTGAGGCATATAGCGGACACCCATGCGAACACCAATTTCTCTCCACAGAATCCAGCTATCACAAAGTCAGCGATATGATTGCCAACACTTGCCTTACTACCCACATAGCGTGTTCCTCGAATGCCTCCAACTTGCGATATCCGAATTTGTTGATCCATGGGATGGGTGCAACACCAAAATGAATGACCAGGTAGAGTACATCATCGCTGTTGATCTTGATGCCATAGCGATGATGGTGCTCGTTGATGCGGGAGATCACTAGGCCAGAATTCATCGTCCTAAGCGGGTACGCAGGAAGGGCTGCAATGAGGTAGAGCGTCGCTTGCATTCGTTGATGCTCGACACGCTTGTCCTCGTTGATGAAGTGGCCAGAAGCGTTGATTGCATGGCTCACGCCAGGATCAGTCGACGTGCGGAAGAAGTCGGACAACCAGGCAAACATGTATAATCGTGGAAACTCCCACTGCATACTGTCAGCACAGTTGCGGATCAAGAACATCACGTCGACACACCTCTGCAATGTTTCGCTCGATCTCTTGAGCTTGCTCTAGGGTCATGTTCTCGAAGGTCTTGGGGTCCTCCGTGAATCCATACTTCCATTTGAGGGCGTTGAGCCGGGCGAAGCGAGCCTTATGTTGCAGGTACTTCAACGGTGCAGCAATGCTCCCGGCGATCAGGAAGGCAAGAAGCGGATTGTTGACCGCGAATTGATAGGCGGTGCTTGTGACCGCTTTGAATGCATCCGAGAACAAAAATCGAAGCGAGAAGAGTGTCAGGTAGAACGTGGTCCAGAGCTTGGTCGACTTCGATGCGGGAGAGTACGAATAGAAGGCAGGCAGGAAGGCGAGGGGGAGCAAGCCGATGGCTATTTGAACAGGATCGATGCTCGCCATGGCCAATGGCTGTTGATGGAAGGCAAGCCGTCCGACACTTAATCGAGGTAGATTGTGTTTCGATGTTGATAACGTGATGCGTCGGTCACGCCAAGAACTGGTGAAGAAGACAATGATTGAGCAACTGCTCGAATGGTCGAGATATCCATGGTATTCATATTGCGTAGCAGCTGTTGGTCTCCTTTGTCTGGCGTCAAGCGACTCGCCAAGGTCGCGATTCATGCCTTCCCGCCCCGCATGCGCCACCAAGAGCGTATCGAGATGCAGCCCGCGTCCACATCGGTCCTTTGGAACAAGCATGCAGCATCTCGGCCTTCACTCAGGATCGATATGAAGACCGATGTGTTTCAAGGATACGTGTGGGGCACTCCGCATTGCTGCGGCTGTTGTGGTTGTAACGTGTCGGATGACTGGAACAGTGCACCTTACTAGGACGACCCTGGTCCAAGCAACGCCTAGGCATTGACAGGTCGGCCGAGAGCGAGCGTCTGCGGCGTCTCGGCTCAGCCAATGTGCAAAGACGGGATGATTGACGTGAAATCTAAGGCATACATACGGCCTAGGACGATAGAACAGTAATGGCTAGCAACAAGTTTCGATGGACTATTTCACATCCGATACTGCTTCCGCATTCCCTCGAGGTACGCAACGAGATTCGGCTTGCTCTCAACATATCCCGTTCCCTCCCACTTCTGCGGTTGATCGACCAAGTGCCGCAGCATTGCATAGACCATCGCGTCGATGTTGTGAGGTCTGTAGCCCATGAAGTACTTTTTGTCGCCCAAGAAATTGGACAGAGCATCCACGTCCTTCTTGTAAAGCTCGAGTACCGTCGGACTGTCTCGTCTCCCCATTCCATGGCCAACGAAGCCTTGCAGAATTCGGACACGAAAGGCGTCAAGGGCTTCGCGCATTTCTGGCGTGACTTGTGCTCCGCCGACCTGCGAAGTGTTATCAGTTGCGACTGAGCATGAGTAGGGTGAGTTGCCTACAATGTACGGAATGTACGTCTCCCATCCCTCATCGCGCCTCCATCTGGGCTCGATCACTCCGCTCCAGTACAAATGCTCAGCCAGCAGCCGTTCAAATGCGAGAGCCACCGCTTTATCTTCCGGCGACAGGTCCGCGTCGAGCGTGATCCCGTGCTTACGCTCCAGATACTCGTAGATCTCGTTGGAGTCGCCGACTTTGGTTCCATCATCGTCCACGATGTACGGCAACTTGCCGCAGGGTGCGTTGTTGTCCAGCTGGGCCAGATCTTCCGATTTGTATTCAAATCGAGTGCCGGTCATTTTGAGGAAAAACACTACTTTGGTCACGTAGGGACTGATGTCCGGCAGACCCCATGCTGGAACGTATCCGTAAACCGTAAGAACCATGCTCGCGATGTTCGACAGCTCAGTGTCTTTTTCTTCTGAAGGCGCAATTTCAGGATGTCAGGCCAGTCATCGAATGCCTCAGATCATCAAATTGCTCGGTGTCGGCTGCACTAAATGCTCCATATGCTGAGTGCACATAGCGGCGCGCACGCTCAGCTCCCTCCGCCCGGACTGCTCAGGGGATGCCCTGTCGCCCAGCACTGGTAGCGATCATCTCGAAAAGTGGTCGACATCGCCTAAATGGTAGTGTAGCGTGACCTGCACTTCGGAAGAGCAACCAGCATCCAGCCCTATTCCGGTATGAGTTGCCTTGACAAAGAACAAGGAGCGAAGAGCGATCAAGTGACGTTGCTGCATCTACTTGTCTCCTGGGCTGATGCCTGCTCGCTGTGCGGAGACAGACCGAACCAGCGAAAACTGATGCGGGGCCCCACGGGCGGCGTCTTCTGGAGGGTAGGCGAGGAAACAATGCGTACAGATCGAGGTAAGGCGCTGCTTGCGGGGCCAAGCATGGGTGGCCGCCAGGCTCCTGTCTCTGATAGCCGCATCCGCAGACATCCGTTTGGCTTTTGATGCAGCTCAATCGACTGAGCTGTGCGTACAAGCTCACGCCACGGCCGAGAAACATTCAGCCCGCTCGTAGCCTCCAACTCAGGCTTTCGTCTTGATCTTGAGGCTCAGATCGATAACAAAAGTATCTTGTAGTCCTAGTTGGATCTCAACCAGTTGACTACCATTCCTCCGACGGATAAGCATTATTATTGCACCATCACAGAATGCCTACCGCAGGTACGTAAGGGTATTGCAGGCCAATGATATACATCTGATGGCCTTCGAAGTCCTCACAGGGTGCAATTCCGGCATTGGCTTCGAGACAGCCAAGCTGGCTCTCAGCTCCGGCTGGAAGGTCCACGCCCTCGATGTCCAAGTCGGTCCGAACCTCCGCTCGCTTGAAGGTCCAAACTGCAAGATCGCCCAGGTGGATGTCACAGATCCAGAGTCCATACGAAAGTTTCGACAAGATCTGCTGGGTGAACCTGTTGATTTGTTGTACAATATTGCAGGCATGTCATCGAGTGACCATCATGCAAGTAGACCGTTCGATACTGATGCCTCTCACCCAGGTATTATGCCCGATCCCAAGGGCTTGGATAGCATCGACACTTTGACACTCGCCACGATGGAACGCTGCTTTGCAATCAACACGTACGGGCCTCTGCTGCTAACCCAGGCACTGATGCCGAACATTCTTGCTGCAAGCAAACCAAGCAGGATTGCCGTTATCTCGTCTCGCGTGGGATCCTTAGCAGACAACACGTCCGGTGGGATGTACGCCTATCGCGCATCTAAGACTGCAGTGAACTCACTATTCAAGAGCTTGGCCATTGAGTTGAAGGACAAAGGTGTGGTGGTGACAATGTTGCATCCTGGGTTCACGAAGACGAATCTGAACCCGGAAATCAACAAGGTGCCCGGAGCAGTAGAGCCAGAGGTTGCAGCCCAAGGTCTATTGGATCTGGTACTGGAAAAGTCTGTTGAAGAGACAGGTCGGTTCTGGCATCGGGAGGGATACGAGTTGCCTTGGTGAGCGACGCTTACGTGTGAAAGCAATCAGTATCAGCAGCAGATGACTACGGCCTATACTTAAGTTCATATTGTGATGTGAATCATCCACTGTCATTACAATTGGAGGTGTCCCACCCTGCGTCGTGGTCTTCGCTGCCTTGCTCAGCCTCGCGCACTATCGCTGTGGTCTGCTTTGCAATAGTCGGATTAAGCTCTCTGTCCATCTCCTCCATCAACCCTTGACCAGGTAACAGGATACTTCGATCGATCGCCAGTGGCAAGATGCGATGCCTTCCTCTGAGCATTACTGGGATGAGCACCAATTTACTCAGTGTGTGGAACTGACCGCAGAGACTGTACGAGTCATATGGAACGCCCAGACTCAGACCGCAATTGCCGTATGCAGACACTACTTCGAACAGGATTGAGAAATTGTCGAAGCCGGCTGCGTCAGTGTTGAGTTGTGGCTCCTCAATGATACAGATCAAGATCCATGCAAGTGCGATCCACCAGAGATCGTAAGCAAGCTGATTCCTGATATGCTTTCCGTGAGTGCCTTTGGCTTGCCCGGCTCGTGGCTTGCTGCCTTTCTTCTCGTCTGCTTCCGCGCAAATTGCCTCGTACTGTTCGGCATCCAGACCAAGACTGCGCTCTTCGTAGATATTGGTAGTACGAAGCGACACTAAAATCGGAAATACTGAGAAGTACATGACCACGCAGTAGATGATCTGTACAGCTGGGGCAAGGCTGCTGATTGTGACGATGTAATAGCCAACAGACCGAGTGCCGAGAGACTGATAGAGGCCATCCATCGTCCGCGTACCAGCGGGTAAGGCTGCGATAGCAGTCTGATTGATGTCGAGGATCTCGAACAGGGCCCACTCTCCAAGTATGAGGCCCAGCTGAGTGGAAGCCAAGATCCACGTCGTCTTCCTATCAAACAACCAGAGATAGCACCGACGAGGATGATGCAGTAGAAAGGTAAGGGAATGGTGTAGGCCGCCCGACTTTGGTGCCAGCTTCCATAAGATATAGACATACATCCGCAGGAAGATGGGGTAGAAAGTATTGCCTGCGATGATGGCGGCTCCAGTCACGATCAATATCAGCCAGTTCGACTGGAATGGAATCATAGAAGCATTGAGCAGAGTGTAGCCGCAATTAGTGTAGGAGGAAAGGGCATTGAACACGCCCCACCAGCCAGGGCTGAGATTTCCAGGCTGCGAAGTGCTAATCAAGGTTGCAACAGGGCCGTATTGTGAGGCATAGGTAGCGAGTATGATCATGGGTACGAGGATGAAGAACGCGGTATGCAGTGGCAACAACCAGCAAAGCACCTTCAAAGCGCGATATTCCACGCCTCCAAGCTCGTCGTATTCTTCTGCTGACAGCCCGCGGAATCGGCCGCGCCGGTCGAGCTGCGGGTCGAAAGACAAGTAGTGGTGATGCTCTGGTGCCAAGCCTTGTTCGTCAAGCCAGCGCCATGGTCTGGGAAAGTAGCGTTGCCAAGAGCCTGTTTCCCAGGGCGCCGATGGACCTCCTAGTCCGCGGCGCCGAGTGCGTCTTGACCCGTTACGCCTGACACTACGACTATCAGGTCCAGCTTGCTCGTCTCTGCCGCGCGCTCGCTTTCTGATGACTCCAATCGGAGAGTCGTGTTGGCGCAGACGCTGAGCGTGCTCCTCATCAATCTGCTGGACCACTTTCTGAGCACCAGGATGTTTGTCGAGCTCCGAGCAGATGCGGCGCCTGAAGAACCATCGTCGAATGTAGACTACGCTAAGGCTGACGATACTCAGGTCCCCGAGTAGCATCAGGCAGAAGAGTATGCTCTGCTGATATCCCGTGAAGACATTGTAGTTGACCGTATTCAAGCCGGTTGTGGTCATAACCGAGCTGACCGTGAAGAGCGCATCGATGTACCGTAACTGATAGCCCTCTTTGGTGTTGGCGCCCCACATAACCAGCGAAGTAATGACGATAGTGCTGATGAAGTAGATCAGATGCGACCGATAGTAGTTGAGTCTGGCCTTATCATGAACGAAGCCGACCAGCTGAGCGAGCCGTCCTCGAGAGTCCATGGTGGCGATCCTCGATATTGCTGTGCTGCACGTGGAAGCCTAGTCGATGTAGAAGTTCGCAAAAGGCCGCGAGAGGTCGTTGTGTCCGTATAGTGCGACGAGCTGTGCGGTCCTCTCACATGTTTGTTGCAGGTGAATGCGCCAGACCGGTCCGTCCAGCAACAAGCCCACTAGGTACCACCCTCGTCCCCTCGCAGGGCGCTGAAAGATAAGGGTTCCATGGGGTGATCGGGGTCAGGAACGTGTCTGACAGTGACTGGGCGAGACTTATGATAGTTCAGAGATGTGCCGGCGCATTCATCGTGAAGGAGATGGGGTGCGTCGGGTTGATGAAACAGTCTGTGGGTCGAACTATCTATGCCTACGTCACACTGCGTGCGCCCGGGACTCAGGAACATTGCTTTCTCCGAGCTCCGCTCCAAGCGGCCACCATTTTTCGCTTTGCACTTGGCTTCAACTTCATGCCAATGTCTTCCTCAGAACGCGACCTCACACCGTCATGGATCCTCCAAGAGACACTCAATGTGCATCAAAATGCGCTGGACTCGTATCTCACGACAAAAGGCGTCTCGAATAGCCCAGAGACGTCGGGAGCTAGAGAAGATGAGGGCTTGACTATGACCGTCCTGGGCTGTGGCACTATGGGCACAGCTGTCTTGGGCGGCATCCTCGACGCACTCAGTGGCAAGCCGGGACAGGCCAGACCGCAAAATGTTGCGCCACCCAAACGCTTACCAAGCAGGTTCATCGCGGTCGTTCGATCTGCTGGAAGTGCAGACAGACTTCGCAGGGAGCTGCGGCGGTATGCTCTGTCCAGCAAAGTCAGCATATGCCAGGGTGGTGCAGACAAGACCGTGGCTGCAGTCACGGAAGCCGATATCATCTTGCTCGCCTGCAAGCCGCAAGCAGTGCAGCCACTTCTGACAGCTGAGGGCATGAGAGACGCGATGAGAGGCAAGCTTCTGATTTCGATATGCGCCGGCGTAACGTATGACCATCTAACGGCCTGTCTCACGTCGACATCCATTCAGAGCGGCAGTGAGGAAGAGAACTCTGTTGTCCGTGCCATGCCCAACACTGCCGCCGCGATCAGGGAGTCCATGACTGTAATCGCCACCTCGTCCTTTCCTGTTCCATCTGCTCACCGCCTGCTCGCCGACTGGATCTTCACTCGAGTGGGCTGGATTGTGCACCTTCCGGAAGCCAACATGGACGCTTGCACGGCACTATGTGGCTCTGGCCCTGCCTTTGCTGCTGTATTCCTTGAGTCGCTCGCTGCCGGAGCCATCGCCCTAGGTGTGCCGAGGCAAGAAGCTTACACGATGGCTGCACAGACTATGCGAGGTACGACCGGGCTACTACTGGAGGGTCATGAGAGCCACCCTGCGGTGCTGAGGGACAATATAACTTCACCAGGTGGCTGCACGACTGCTGGTCTTGCCGTGCTCGAGGAGGGCGGGATGAGAGGAGTTGTCGGTAAAGCTGTCAGAGAAGCCGCAAAGGCCGCGAAAGGAGCATGAGCCCGTTCGATTTGAATGATCAGCTACTCGACGAGGACTTGATTTGCTCTTAGACTGGTGTCTGGACAGCCACTGTGGCCGCACCATCTACCACGACCTGCGTTACAGACACCCTCGTTGTAAGCAAGGTTCGTCGATGATGTAGCATGGCATCGCGACATCCTCGAACATGTGAGACAGGTAAGTATGGATCAAGCCATCATGGGCAAGAGATGCACACACCTGTAATGATACTTCATCACAACTGTCTTCAACCTTCGAGTTGACTTGCTCCGCTGTGTGTCTCACTACGATCAGGATTTGTCACAAACCATCCCCAGCCTGGTCTAGCACGGATGTCAAATTGCAATCCAGCCGCAACTCCTCTGGTTGTCTCCTCTGGAACAATTTCACGAGTCGAGAGCACCTATGGCTGCGCCGTTGTGCCGAAGATGTGCTTATATTGAAACATGCATCGACGTGCGGAAGCACTGTCTGACCTGCTTTTTTGTTTCTGGAAGACGGGTCCTGGATCATGCGAACAAATGGCGCAGTTCGGTAATGCGCTCTTGACGACGCTCTTCCCGACTCTTCGGCTCGCGATAGATCGAGCAGACTACAATGTCATAGGCGAAGCAGACGTCGACGAGGGCAGAGTTGACCCTCGCAACTCGACATTAAAACCTCACGGCAGAGTGATCCCAACGCAAACCTTTCTCTTCCTACTTCTTTGTCGATGGAAAGCATGATAAGCCCTGCCTTCGCGTTACCAGTGCCCTGAAATTACTGTTCGTCGGTGGTGGGAGCGCCGTGGCTGAATCCGAACTATCAGTACGCTGATTTCTTGCTTGCAGCTCCACTGTAGGCTGATTGCAGACCACCTCAGTCTGTCCAGGTAAATTGACATGGAGTAATGAAGGCCAGGGCCGAAGGAACTGTAAGTAGAGCTCGAGCGCATATCCTCACTAAACCTGTCTGCATTCTCTCTCGAAAGCTATAGTTTTGAAGAGTTGATACACAAACGCTTGAGCAGATCCGACTCCAGAGCTTCTAAGTGTGGAATATCATGCTGAACTTGGCAAGTCTCGCGCCTACGACTTGCAGCGTGCTGCCTCGGCTGATTAATACACGGGGCGAGGCACCGAGGTGTCAACACTTGGCAGCGCTGCTTTCGAGGAGACTCTGCCATTTGACTGAATCGGGTCGAAATGCCATCCACAAGGGTAGCAAGAGCTCACTCATGCCCAGTACAATGACCATACAGCAGGTCGCCAGATTGAACCTCATCGCACCAGCTGCAACGAGCATGGCAGTACGTCAAACGCTCGCCGCTTTCGAATCTGCAGAATACATTGAGCGCGGCTTAGATACAGGGAAATAAGGCAATGCAACTCCTTACTCCACCGAATACCGAGCATGTGATCTCTCATGGCCAGCCAAGGAACATCATCATCTTGAGCGCTTAGGCACATCTACGTGTCCTGCAACGGCACGACTTGCTTGCCGAGGCTGCAAGTGTGGTCAGAAGGCCACCAAAAAGAAAGCGCACCGCTGAAGCACCCTACGAATCCCCTCAAGCTGCTGATACGTCCAGCAGACACACGGCAACAGTCAATCGCCGTGTCTGACGCAAAGTGCGATGAAACAGCCACCACTGTGGGTGAGCGCGGTGAGCGCCGTCCACCCACCGAACGACAACGAAGGATTCGGTCTGCTGCCTTACGCATTGACACCCAGGATCTTGTTGGTAGTCCAGAACCTCTCGACAGGCCCGTCATTTGACGATCTCCTGAACGAAAGCATACAGCCACATCTCGATGTCCAAGACGAAATCTCTCCACGAAGACCAAATGACCAGCAGCAGCATCAATGGCTACACAACGAGTCTGACTTGGGACACATCAGTCAATATGAGCCGCCTCACCGCCCGCTTCCGGCCAGTCGACAAAGATCTTCGACGCCTATGCCTGGTACGTTTCGAAAAGCTAAGCTTGCCGACCGCCTACGTCTCGTCGCAGATCATGTGAAAATGAAGTACGATCCAATTCGTGCCGACCAAGTCAGGTTGATGAGGTCCAGGAAAGGTATACCCGAGTTCCCATCCCGGCTGACCTTCAGACCGTGCCTTTGAAAATGCTTGGTCGGCAGAAGATAGGTCCTCCGCATCGATTTGAGGCACTATCGTACCGTTGGGAAGAAAAGGATGTCCCTCCGGGGGATGCGTCACACCAGTAGATCACGGAACATGTTGTGTACCGCGACGCCAGGGTCATATACAACCTATACCACGTTCGGTACCATCTTCTACTTCCAGATAAAGATCTTTGGCTATGGGTTGATGCATTATGCATTGACCAAGACAAGGCAAGAGAATAAGTGGTCCAGGTCGCCAGGATACCGGACATATACATAGTAGCCGACAATGTGCTGATGTGGTTCAGGGATGAGCGACAAGTACACCAAGCAGGCCGTGAAGCTGCTTCGAGATCTGTATCTCATGGATAAGCAAAACAATATCTTCTGTGACAGTTGGTCTTCAAGAAGATGAGTGATACAGGAGTTAGCACTGGCCAATAACGCACCCATCTGGTTTGGCGGTAACGAAATGAATCGGGCGGATTTGCGCGATGGCATAAGTGTTTTCGTCGAGAGTGAAGACATCATGCGCAAAATTTCGCGAAAAACAAACAGCTCCGACCATGACTACTACGCCCTAGGAGATCCTGAGCCTCTCGCACCAAGAACACCGTTCAAAAAGTTCGGCGACGTCTCCCCCAAGAACGTTGAAGGTGGCACTTTGGTCGCAACGCAGTCACTTGAGGGCTTGGTCTCCTCTTTGTTCGTACTCCACACGTCCGACCCTCGGGACACCATCAATGGAGTCCTCAAACTCCCGAAGGAGGGTGGCGGGTTGCGGACTCGTTGTAGAACACAGACAGAAGCCCGACCAGTATCCATGCGACAGGCAACTGTGATTCTGGAAGATGTTGAGCAACACAGCGGCAACCGGATTGCTCGGTTCGCCCATGACGGCAAAGAGGCCCCTCCGCTGCCCAGCTGTCGCAAAGACCTACTTGATGTGCACGTTGCATTTTTGTCGTGGATCAAAAATACTACCGGCAGTATCAGCTCATGGTGCCGGCACTGGGTCATCGACGAGCGGGAAGGAGAGAGAGATCGGTGGCTATCCAGAATTGGTCCGACCGCCAAGCGGACTCAAGTTGCCGTCCGATGGTCCTTTGAAACACACAGACCAGAGTTGGGAGCGGAAAAATGCGGATTGTCTTGCAGGACGTCGTGGCGAATGTCCGTGTAGCGCTTGCGACAATCGTAACAAGGCTGATACAACGGTCTCTACTCATCAATACTGATCAAGCAAGCGACTACAGACCCTCTGGCCCACGACCAGTGGCCTACGTCAGCCTGCGTCGGCAAGAGGGAAAGGTGTTTAAGTTGGACCCATACATCACTGCACAGACCCGACGTTTGAAGGCAATATCACCATGCGAGGAGCTGTAAGACGAGATCTGGCGGCCACTCGTGACTGAGCGAGGCGACGATGGTAAAACCCCATCACTTCTCTGGCGGAAGTCATGCCTGGACAGCTTAATCAATCACATAAATCATGGATCAATCAACATCGCCATGATCTTGCCCAAGATCAAGCTCTAGCATACAAGACGCCTCTGAAACAGAATGCGACAGATAGCCTGGAGCCGACGATTCATTGGACTTGCGCTTCATCCGGTGTACCAGGCAGCCACTTTTGGGAAGAAGAACTCAACTGTCTGGGTCCGTCAACAGTCAAACCTGGCGGGATTGTGTGTATACTGTATGGCTGTACGGTTCCATGCATATCGAGCCTCCAGCCCAACACTGGCGGTAAAGATAAGATAGTGTACGACTTCCTAGGAGAGGCGTACACATATGGATCCACGGAAGTGGAAGCCATCTCACTGCTAGAGGCGCATGAGCTGGCTGAATTCGAAAAATATTTTACATTTCCACGAAGAGCAATCATGGATTCCCCATGATGTCTAGGCTAATAAAAGGGCGCCTGGGTTTGCTTCAATGCCTCCAAGGCCCGCTCCTGACTCAACCACAACCACATAACCTGAGTCCCGTGAGACGAACATACCACGCAGATACTGCTCATGGTAGGGCGCTTGCAGTCTCTTTACTGAACTACATGTGACGGACATAAGTTTCGTAGGCAAAGCAGTCGCCAAAGATGCATGCATTGAATGGCCATAGGCCGGTATTCCCGACAGGCTCGATTACAACCTGAACTTATCCATCCATGGCATGGCAGCTGTGACATTGCTGACAATAGTCAAGAAGAGCACTGTTGCCGGTCTACGTAATAGCACTTCCATAACTCCTCAATTGGTGCACTGAACCTCCCTCTCCAAAAGCTTGACAGATCTCTGTCCACCTTTGCGACCAATTGCTATGCTCGGCCATTTCTCCTTTGGGCCAAATTTGCCAGGACACTCTTCCCTGCACGATGAATACACGGACGAGGAGCATGGCAACGGACTCGGAAGTGGCCGGCTGCCTACGCAGCTCTATCAAGGGCGCTGTAGTCATTGTGGGCAGTCCAGTTTCGTGCAGATACTATGCTGAATCTGTCTAGATATACTACTACTACCTGTGAGCTTCGTCGTGCTCATCGCCGCCCTCAAGCTCGCAGACTCACAAACACATGACATGCGACAGAGCTTAAAGAACGTTTTGCTTCGACAGATTTCAACGTCATATAGAGCGCACGTTTCTAGGTGTTAGATTGCTATTTTAGAGTACTAGCACTTGTTCTCGAGAAGATCGACATTAGCATCGAGCCAGGAAGAATGGATGCCACATTACTCAGGTCGAGATCACCTAGCATCTTGCGAGTCGATCCAAGCCCTGGAGTCGATCCTGTTTGGCAAAGAACCAGTGGCACGCGACCAATTGCTTCGACCCCAAAGACGACGTCCTTGCGGTTGTCAAGGACCCAGCCACTGCCCTCCAGATTTTGACATCTTGGGATCTAGATAATGACAAGTATTATGGTCGGCTCGATGTACTCCACCAGATCCATTACTTGAATGCCATATACATGGAAGCGCATTTTGAGTACTACGACGGGCATAAGATCCAGTAAATCAACATGATACCAGTGAGATACATCGCCTGCACCTGTCGCACTGCATCTGATTCATCCTGCAGAGCAGAATATGCCCTGCTAGTTTGGAGGTGTATGCGCACTTCTGGACCAATACATGGAATATCCTTTTCCGGACTTGGTTATCGAGTGCAAAAATCGTGATGCCGTTCTGGAATGGCAGATTGCGCGAGCGATAGACCTCGAGGCTTTGGCCAGTTTGATCAGACCTGGAATGAGACCTTTTATCGTCATGAGCCATAAGTTCCAAGACATTCACGTTTGGGATGAGATGCATGAGGGCGGTCGCAGCAATGATGGAATTATCGCTTAGCTCGAGGGTTTCATTGCGTGCTTACGTTTGGTCATGCTTGGCTGGTTGCACTGGTTTCGGTCTTTCTAGCTGTTGAGATCCGGTTGCGGCAGAACTCGTCATACATCAGCCATATGTCAGCATTACTTTCACGCCAGACAGGCGTGACCGCATCATAAGATCTTCATAACACCGAGAGACTGACGACGCGAGACAAGCCGTTGCACTGGAAAGTTTCCAGAGTTGAAGAGAAATTCTCCCACGCTGTCTGACAATTCGAATTGTCAGATCCTGTGCGGTGCGCTGTGGCTAGTGGAACCACTCCACGAGCTCGTCAATCTGAGAAGGTGGTGCCGTCTAACATGAATACCATAGAAAGGCAAGCTTGAGCCGCTTGGATTGATTCATCCTCAAGTATGATCCGCCAGCAGTGTCGTATATGACTGCTAGGTTCCGACATCAACAGTGTTCACACATTGTGCTCTTTGAACCAAATGATAGTCCTTCCTAGCCACCAATACTCACCATTCAAAATGGGATAGCGCTCACTCTCTCCAGTCGACCCATAATCAACGGAAGGATGACTGCTCTAACTGTTGGTCCTTGTCCATGACACTGCATGACCTATGAATGATGTGCCGGCGCGTATTTCTTGCTGACTTCGTCGGTGTCGGGCCATCGGCCGCTGCTATAGAGGGCGTCGGAGATCTCATCAACGTCCACGAGAGTGCCATCTGGCATTTGATCAGCTTCAGTTTTTGGCATCGGCACTTGCTGAATAGTAACGATCGTGTTAAAGCAATGCGCTACGTTGAGTCCTATGAAGACCCGCCAACCACACGCGGGGAAAGCGAAATGCCGGCCTGGGCAATCAAACACCGCAGCATGGGTGTGATTGTGGTCTGCTCAGTCGATGCATAAATACTATCGTCGAGTATAAAATAGCCCCAGGCGGGATCAACTGACATAATAAGGCCGCTACAGCAAAAACTCTCGATCTATCAGCACAATGATACCGTCCACAGGTCCAGAAGGATCTGAGCTCCTTCAGCAAGTCACAGCTCTTTCATCAGTGGCTAATGGTTTGGAGGAGATTTTACGCCAGAGGGGCCTACCAAGCCTCTCAATGTCATCCTCGCCGCCCATAGTAGACCACAAAGTGGAGAATGCAGCATATCACGACGCCAAGCGCACCATCCTCGAAAAAGTTGAAGATATTGCTCGCCTTGTCAGAGGTCCACGAGAGCACCTCGTCACGCTCAGTTTCGAGCACTGCGCCACTGCATCTCTCCAGGTAGCGGTCAAGTACAAATTCGCCAAATACGTTCCACTGGAGGGAGACACGACATATGCTGCCATCGCTGAAGCTATCGCAAAACCACAAGTGCCTGCAGTCCTTGTCGAGCGCATCATTCAACATCTAGCTTGCTCCGGCGTGTTTCGCGCAATACCTGGGGGCAGCGTGGCTCACAATGCATGCTCTGCACTCTTGCGGACCGACCCCGATCTGGAAGCATGGATGGACTTGAGCGCGACCATCGCATACCCGGCGGGCGCGGCTATTGTGCGAAGTCTCAACAAGTATGGATACAGCATGGAGCCGGACGAGGCCGCGTTCGGCATTTCTATCGACCGGAAAATCTCACAATTTAAGGTACTTCACGAACCGGATAACCCGGATTTGCTTGCCATGTTCGCACGTGCCATGCGAGGGATCGCCGTGGGCGGGGCGTACGATGTACAGCATGTGGTCGACGGGGGTTACCCGTGGCATAGACTTTCAAAGGTAATCGATGTTGGCGGTGGTTTCGGCCATGTTGCTGTAGCTCTGGCACGACGTTATCCCAGTCTCCATTTCGAAGTGCAGGACCTGCCGGAAACAGCAGCACTAGCCCAAGACGCTTGTCCAGACGACGTCAAGGCACGCATCGTGTTCCAGGGCTATGACTTCTTCACGCCGCAACCGCCACGGCCCAACCTGCTGACGGAGCAACGTGTGGCTTATCTGTGCCGCTTCATTCTGCACGACTGGAGCGATAAGTATGCCACGAAAATCTTGCAACAGCTCGCTGCTGCTCTCCGACCTGGAGATTGCATCATTATCAATGAGGTTTTGATACCGGAGCCTGGCGAACAGACTCGTGAGCATGAGCGCAGAAGCCAGTAAGTTTAACCGGCTGTCCTCACTCCTTGGGATTATGGTAGTACGTGTCTGCTAACTCCCGGCCTCGCCCGACAGTGATCGAGACATGCTTATGTTGATGAATCTGAACGGACGAGAGAGGAGCTTGGCCGCGTTGAAGAGCCTAGGCAGCAACGTGGTTCCGCAGCTTCGTGTCAACAAGGTCTATGGGCCGACTCAAGGAGAGCTGAGTCTTGTGGAGATGATGCTCGATGCAGAGCCCGCTCCATGAATCACCGTGCTGCGGTTCTAGGGGAGCAGAGGCATGGGCGGCAAATCGAGTTCCATGGGTGAGGTGACAAGAGCGTGAAATTCACGCTGCTGCTTGTGATGTTGGAATAACTAGATTCAGTACAGCTCTGTGAGCGCAGCCTGTCCCAAACGGGGGCAACGACGTGGCGTTGAGAAAGTCGTTAGAAATACTTACAGGGACTCACCACCTGGGATCTACGTGTGGGTCTTTTAACAATAACACTGGACAAATCCTAGGAAACCCATTAAAAACTAACTGTCCAGCTGCAATTGGTTCGCAACCCCTGAAAGTGTCGCGCTAAGCAATGCCTAGTGTTATTACTGCGAAAATGCGCACAGTGCTAAATATATTCGACTGAGCACAAAGCTCCGATACCTGTATGACCCTGCTGGCGGTTGCGTCCTTTCGGCTGAGGGCGGACTTCGCATTGAGCTCGCATCAGTCCAAGGTTTCCTATTGTTTGATCGTTCGCGCATGACGAGTCGTGAATGCATGATCCCGGGGTGAGCGTGTTCGCACGACTGACTGTCAGGAGCAAGGTGGTCCTAGACCGAACAGATACGTGGTCATACAAAGTATCTAAAACTTACGAAGGGGCCGGGAGCGTGGAAACACCTCATGAAATATCCAGACTCGGAACAGGATTGACCCGCTCCGTCGTGCCTCAGGCCGTCACGCACAGGGCAGGTGAATGGTGACACGTGACGGACGACTCCCGTGCGCATCCGCAATTCGGCACATACAATATCGGCCGTCATGGTCCGCTGTCGACACCGATTCACTCACCTCATGCCATCGTCAACGGATGCACCTTCGCCTCACCACCCGTCTCGCACGCTCCCGCGCTCGCGCGCCCCTACGCTCCCACGCTCATCGTAAGCGCTCGTGAGTTGGTCTCCATGCTTGATAGCCCTCGCACGCATTGCAACGTGCTTGATGTGGCTCAGAAGTACCGCTTGGTATGCATGGATTAGTGCCTCCCCGCCTGCATCAGTCCGCCGGGACTCGGCCACCTTGTCGCCTCGAGGCCTGGCGGAGAAGTCGGGCAATGCAGCAGGACGGCGAGAAAGCAATTTCCGTATCACTGGGTAAACGCGCTCGTGGAGCTCATGCAAGACAACATGCGCCATGACCATCGATCGCGCTTGTTCATCCAGGTGGATCCGCCCCATCGAAACCGGCTTGACCGCAATGTGCTCTCGAATAGCCTGGACCTGCGGATTTGCTTGCTTTTCGGCGCCCAAAATCGCCGAAAGCCATTGAACGACTTTGCTGATGGCAAGATGGACAATGATGAGCACATCGGCCTGTGATGAGCATACGCAATGCAGGATGTGGTTGAGCTGTTCCCAGGCTTCTCGCGTGCGACCAAGTACCACTTCAATTTCCTCTGTCTGGCCCGAGTTTCTGACGCAGTCAGCGATGCGAGGACCCCCAGCTCGGTGGCAATCGAGATCGGCCAGATGGAAGTCATGCAAGATCTGTATGCCCTTGTTTGTGCAGTCATGTTCTCTGAATGTGTTAGACCGGCTTTGCTGGTGCGAGTCAGACCCGGACTCGAAGTTTTGGACAGCCGTATTGCCCATATCTTGATGCGCTGTCGCCGGCTGCTGGTGCCGGCCATTGGTTTCGATCTGCGGACTCGGTCGACGCCATTGTCCTTGTTCTCGCTGCTGTTGCGCAGCTTCTGCACCCAGTCCAAGGCCGCCCTCGAACAATTCCGATGCGAAAGGAGATATCAATGCGTTGTCGGATGCGCGGGTGATCGTGCTCTCCTGCGAGCCAGAACTAACACTGAGGCCCCTTTGTCCCTCGAGTCCGTCATTGTACATATCAGCCTCGCAGCGAGGGCCATCTGCAAGATCTTGCGGTTCCGTGCCTGGTGCACTCAGATCGCGAATCCATTCGTCGAAGTCATCATGAGTGTTTGAAGGCGTAAGCATTGAGAAGTCCGGAATCTCAGTAGGGACGTTTGCCGCTATGGCGGATTGCATACCAGTTCCTAGAGAACGCCGACTGGAGGAGACTTCGACACCAATGGCTTCTTGAGGCGAGAGAAGAGGCTCCACGCGCGGTCGCTCTCCCGTGCGCCTCGACATGCTATACTTGCAGTCGATGCCCTTGACTGCGCAACGAACGCACGTCGGGCGCTCTTTCCCACACCTCACCTTCTGCGCGCTGCATGCATTGCACGAGTTTCGCACCTTTTGTGGCTTTCGCATTCCGGACGCACTGAATGTGCGGCTCGGATGAGATGTGGACATGTTGTAGAGGGTTGAGTTTCACACTCCAAGGTTGACATCTGCCATCCGCCATTGATAGCTTATCGCCGCAAGACATGTCGCACAGGCACAGCGCCTCAGCACCAGGGTGTAATGAACATTTTCGATCCTTCAAGGTTTCTAAGACCAAGGTAATACGAAAGCACCAGGACAAGGCTGACGTCGGATCGTGCAGCGGATGTCAAGATTCATATTAACCCCCCTACTAATCGGAATGCAGGAGCTCATGAACAAAAAAGAATTGGCCAGTCTGGTCCAAAAGCAGTCCATGAACAACCCCGCATGGCAGAGATCATGGATGCCTTAACATACCGACCATAAGGTTTCCTGTACTCCAGCGGCCTCTGCTACTTACATAGATACCAGCTGTCTAACCTTGTCGGCTCGTGGCTGTCAGTGTATTGACGAGATACTGCCGTTATCGCGATTTCAATCTTCGCACTGCCGGCCTTGAGGCATGACAGCCGGCTCCTGGAGCTATGCAGAAAGAGTTCTAGAGAGAGCTAGTCGTCTGCCGCATGAGGCATCGCGTGCGGAAAACGCTGGCTAGCTCAACATAGCGGATACAATGCCTTCGCACGTCCGTGCGTAGCTACGGTGTCCTAAACCACCTTTGCGACGGAGCTAATAGCTTCTGCTTGCGAAGAGCGGCTTACGCTCTAGACGCCCCATCAAGAAGAGATCCAGGGAGCCCTGGTCACGTATGGATGTGCAAAGACACTGTGCCAAGACTGGCTTGTCTGATGCTGATGGATTCCCACCGGGAACACCACGGTAATGACAGAGTCGTCACTCCCCATGAGACACTCTCAATATTCCGGCTTGTATCTGCCTTGGTCTTGCTTTGGAGCTCGCTCGATCACAACTTTGGCCTGGCCAGGCATCTCGCTACGATCGTGCGATCAAATCCATCTCGGGACGTCATTACCTCACCTCTCGGGCCGGGGTCCAACAGAAGTAGAGGCATCCGTAAACCCTTGGCGGAGCAGGCCGTCATGTCCAACACGCAAGGTCTTTGTTCCCTTCGACAAGCGGTACATTCAAGGCGTACCGTCACGCACGCTGTCAAGAGTCTTACGAGCACTTCAGTCAAAACCATCTTGTGAATACGCACCCCATGCCAGACGATTTCGCAATGAGCGCAGATACGCTCAGTCCGCCCAAAAGCCGGGCGTCTGATAAGTCCACTACTACTGGAGGCAGCTACGAACTCGAGCCCATCTCCGGAGACAGTGTCGGCCTCGTGGAACCACTGTCAGCACCTCCAGATCCAGGTCATGGCGAGGAAACATATCCTACTGGCCTACGCCTGGCACTAATCGTTGGCGCCATGTTCGCCTCAGTATTTATCGTTGCCATCAGTCAGACTGTACTTGCCTCGGCCATACCAAGCATAACCGACGCCTTTCGCGCTTCCGACGATATCATCTGGTACAGCTCCGTCGAGAACATTGCCGCTCTCTCGCTTCAATTGCCTTTTGGGCGAGCATACTCCTTGCTCAACAACAAATGGGTCTACGCGACGTCTCTTGGAATTTACCTCGCTGGAACGGCCATCTGTGGCGCCTCGGGATCTTCGCTCATACTGATCCTGGGAAGAGCAGTGCAGGGCATCGGTTGCGCAGGTGTCTTCGGCGGGTCTTTCATATTGATAGCACATATTGCGCCACTCCGCAAGAGAAGCTTGCTTGCCGGATTGTTTGGTGCCGCATATGCAATCGCAAGCGTCTTGGGTCCCCTCATTGGCGGAGTAGTGACGAAACAAATCTCGTGGAGATGGTGCTTTTACTGTACGTTGCGGGCATCCGCTGTCCCACATTGGTACCAAAATGATGACCTCGCTAATGGAAGACGCAGTTGTGTTACCCATCGGTGGTCTTGCCGAGCTTCTCATCGTTCTCGCCATTCCTACATGCACCGTCAAAGGTTCAGATAAGTCGCAACCTCAGGGCTGGGTACACTCTGCGCTCAGCTTCGACCCACTTGGGACGTTGCTCATCCTCTCCTCGTTGGTCTGTCTGCTACTGGCTCTCCAATGGGGTGGAACGATATATCCTTGGAGTGACGCGCGGGTTGTCGGCGTGCTCACGGTCTTTAGCGTCACTATGACTGCCTGGCTAGGCCTCCAATTCTGGCAAGGAGACGATGCGACCGTACCTTTCGGCATAGCTGCACAACGGAGTGTTGCCACTTCCAACTTGTACCTGTTGTTTCTCAACGCCTCTTTCGGCATCTTCGTTGTCTTTCTACCAATATGGTGCGCAAAATGCCCTGATGGCCATACGTACAAAGCGCTTACCGGAATTGCAGGTTTCAATCGATGTATGGAGACGATGCAGAACAGTCTGGTATCAAATTGCTGGCCCTTTGCATCAGTACAGCGCTCAGCTCGATCTTTGCTGGAGTCTTGGCAATGCTCATCGGCTATTATACACCATTCGTGGTTTTGAGTCCATTCCTTGCCTCGGCGGGCTCAGCAATGCTACTGAATATTGGCCCACAAACTCGCCTGGGAATCCTGTAAGTCTTCATTTGTTAGGAATGTCGATCGAGAATTACGGCTTACGTTCGCAGCGTCGGTGCCCAGATTCTCCACGGAAGTGGCGTCGGAATGGGAAGTGAGCAGACCAATGTCGCGGTTCAGACTGTACTTCCCAAGGACAAGATTGCGAAAGGCACGAGCCTGACGCTGTTCACCCGCCTTCTCGGCTTCGCAATTGGAGTTTCGACTGCACAGAACGTATTTCGCCGAACGATGGAGCGAGCAATCGGCAAAGAACTCGCGCAGATTCTGCTTCAAGAGGGTATGGTCTCGATCCGCGAAAAGCTTGAGACGCGGATTCCAGACGATCCCAGCGCGTTGACCGAGGCCCTCAACGGCGTCAACCACTCGCTTACGAGAGTCTTTCTCGTGGCGTTGGTTGCCGCTGCCATATCTGCACCATTCGCGTGCGGCTTAGAGTGGAAAAGCATCGCGAAGGAAAAGAAGAATGAGAAAACAACGCAAGATAATTGAAGTATACGGATCACGCCACGCCGGTTGCACCACATTATTCACGTGAGCTATCTGTCCTCTGACTCTACGTTGTATTGGTGTGTCCACCCGAGCACACATCTGCATACGTCAGCTCGAATTCGAGTCGCGTTGCTGGAGATCAGCGCGACTTACCGGCTCTTCTCCAGATCTGCGATGTTGAAGTGATCCGGCATGAACTTGGAAATGAAGTCAGGATCCTCACGCATCTTTTCAAGCTTTTCGACCTGATCGAAGGACATCGTGATGACAGTATCGAAATCAAGCATCGTGGAGGTCGAAGCACCGGGAAACAGCCGTTTCAACAATTCAGCGTCGAGCCTGGTCTGCGGACCTCATTCATTAGAGGAACTGAGCTGGATTGGGAGCTCACGGCGATCATAATCATATTACATACCACGGAATACGAAACTGCTCCGTATTTTGCGAGGAGCGGCACAATAATCGGGGTGCTGACGTCAATTACATGCTTGTGGTGGCTCGATTGATCCGTAGATGGCTTTCGACAGACGAAAACGCTGTAGGTAAACAGGGGCGTCGGTGCGCTGGAAGAAGCCATAACCTGCGATATCCTGATGCCGTCGTCTAACCTTGAATTTGCGGTTCCAAGTTCAACAGTGTTATCCATGGAATAGCAACAGTACTACTACTCGTACTACTCCCCCCTTTAGACAGGTCGAGCTCGGTGAAGGGACTCTAAACGGGCATGGTTCTAGCTTCCGCACGACCTGAGCATGCGTCGGCCTTCTTGAGGCATGGACACGGCACTCATGAGCTAATTGCCGAGTTCGATGCAATTGCCTTTAGTTCCTAGCACCCTGGTAGACAATCGGGGATCGATTCGCGATCTCCGGACATCGTTGCACCCGCCATGTTTTCCAAAGGCACCTCCTGGCTTGGCTGATCCGCAGCCAATCCAACCTCACTTCACTTCCAGGGGTCCTATTGACACTTGGGTCTCGCATCTCAAGCTGTTGCGTATGGGTTTCTGGCACTCGATCTGTCAATATAGTACGAGTGTTCCTAGTCAGAGTACTCATTATCTTTGACCATAATCTTCAGGACAAGCTGCAGACCATGGCTGAATGCAAAGTTGTGCTGATCACAGGCGCCAATAAAGGCCTTGGCTATCAAGCTGTCCGCGCTTTGTTGAAATCGAGCATCAAGTATCACATCTTCCTTGGCAGCAGAGACAATGTGGAAGGAGAAAAAGCAGCCCGAGCAGTCCGCGAGGGGATCGACTCCGCAAGTATCGTAGAGCCGATTCAACTGGATGTCGAGCAAGATGAATCCATTCAAGCCGCGTATGACACTGTGTCGCAGAAAGCAGCTCGGCTCGACGCACTTGTCAATAACGCAGGTCAGTCTGACTCTTCCCATAATCATGATTCATGGTTTCGATATGCTGAGACTTGGAAATTCTGCAGGCGTCATGCTGGACCAACAAATCGATCGGCACAAAATGACGGCCCGGGAAGCATACAACAAATCCTGGAATGTGAACGTGACAGGGCCTCACATCATCACGCAGACCTTCCTTCCGTTGCTCTTGAAATCCGCAAACCCGAGATTGATCTTTAACACGAGCGGCGTCTCGTCATTGGCCACAGCTGCCGATTCAACCCACTTCACCTATCGGGCGCCACCAGCTGGTCTTCCAAAGCCGAACGGGACGATTTCATACAGAGCTAGTAAGGCGGGCTTGAACATGTTGATGCTGGAGTGGGCTCGCCAACTGAAGAATGACAATGTTAAAGTGCTGGCTATTGCACCAGGCTTTTTTGCCACCGATATTGGCGAAGGAGATCCAGAAAGCATGAAGAAGATGGGTGCTGGTGACCCTGCTACTGGCGGTGCTGCACTCGCCGCAGTGATCGAAGGTCAGAGAGATGAGGATGTTGGCAAAGTCGTCAACATGGCGCCTTATGGACCGCCGGTCCAGCCATGGTAGGAGATATATGCAGTTTCTGGTCGCGAGGAATAGATGTGGGGGAAAGTGCCGAGGACCTCTATGATGTATCTAACCTGACAAACGTCAGAAGCAGCGAGAAGTGCGCGTACCACGTCTCAGGGGAACCTCGAAGATCAAAGTCTCTGCAGGATATCTATAACCCTATTCTCGTTCTTGATCTTCCCAGAAGACCAAGCACCTGATCTCAATACTCTCTCGTGGTGGGCCATAGTCATTTGGGGTCTGTATGGCTGTGTCTGCGACAAGTCAGCATTGCGCGATGCGCTGAATTCCGGATCATCCACTCACGTGGAACACGTCTGGCCCTGCCATCCTCTTTCGTGTCGAATATCTTTATCAGCAGGGCTTCGCGGGGAGTCATGTCGCTCGCATAGTACCACTTGTGCTCTGGCTTGGCCACAATGTGCCATTGCTGATTATCAACATTCTTCGGACCGAACACGATCCTCGTCGTCACTTCGCGAAGATCGGACCCCTGAACAGACCGTGCGTCGCATGCTGCCAGTGGATCTCTATGCACCACTTGAAGAGGTTGCCAGACGTTGATGATGCCCCACCGGTGCTTAGTCTTGGGGAGAAGTACGTCAATCTCGGACAGTCGATTCATCACGGTTTCAGCACCTCGGTAAGACTGATCTGTCGTCAATTGTCAATCTATAAGCCTTGTCGTATAGTCTTGAGGATCCACACATACCGACGTGTACGAACAAGGCCGGAGGACTCAAGCCATGACGTGCATCGTCGGGCAGCTCCTTTGGGCCAGGAAGGTCAAAAACCGCTTGAGCTGGATCACGACGAATCACGTGTGGCGGGAAAGGATGTATGTATGTTGCACCCGTTCTGTTGTCGGCATCAGCTCTTGACTACGAAGAGACCCGCTCATCGTCGCTCAACTAACGCTTTGATCAACATTTCGCAAACATGAGGGTAATACAATTGCCTTGTGATGGCTTCCTGGTCTTGCCAGACCTCTGGATCGATCAGACTTGGCACCAGCTGAAAGCCTTGGACGTCCAGGTTGAAGTCTTCTTCGCAGGTGCGAAGGTCTTTGACTGTGACCAGCTGCCTATCGAACTTCTGTCGCTGGAATCCTGCCGTAGCGATGTACTGAATCGGATATTCCTCTCCCTCAGCGAGCTTCGGGTAGTAGTTCACGTACGTGGAGAACTCAGCTTTGTGATCAGCCATCCTGTAGGAGATGAGGACGTTCTGGGCACTGACATGTATTGAGGAAACTTTTGAGTCAGGCAGAGGTCAGAGAAGCTGCTATTAAACCGGAGGCATTGGTCACTCAATAGTTAGCTTCGGCAAACAAAGTCCGGTTGCTATGAAGCATTTGCGGTGGAGCTAGTAGAGCGGGAGGCAGGTGCGTTCTTCTGCGAACATCCGACAGCATACAGAATTCTGACCCATCTTTTTCCATGCAGCTGACTATATTGATGCACTCTCCTCAAGACCGACCATCTTCAGCGAGTCAGACCACAGTTTCTTCTCACCCGCTTCGTCGTACGCCCAGGATTTGAAGCCATAACCTGCCCACTGCACATCATCGGGTATTGGCGCGCTGATGGAGCAGTTCTCCATGTAGAAGCCACCATGTCCTTCGTAATCCTTACCGATGGCGGCCAAGATTGCTGTTGATGCTGCTTGCTGCGGTGTCATCCAGCCTTTCTGAATGTGAGGCTGCTGTATCAACTTCTCCAGAACACTGCGGTACTGCGGCTCGGACGACTCCATGATTCCGCTGTCGAACCCTCCCGGATGGAGACTGATGGCGTGTATACCCTCACGTCCATAACGACGTTCAATCTCGTTACAGAACCAGATCTTAGCAGTATTGCTGTGAGCATACGTGATACCAGGCTCATATCCCTTTCCGTTAGGGTTGGGTGTGCCGTAGTTATCCTCGGGAAGCACAGCTGTGACCGTATGCGACGTGCTAGAAACAGCCACAACTCGTACTGGGCCATGCTTCGACGCTGTTTGGAGCAAAAGTGGCTTGAGCAGTTGAAACAAGTAAAAGTGAGAAAGGTAGTTGACACCGAACTGTTGCTCAAATCCATCCTCAGTATAGCCTCGTGGAGTTGCAGCGATACCTGTTCAGATCAGTCTCCGGCCATATACGCACTGCTTCAGGCTCCCTCCATGAACGCACCAGCATTAGCGACCAGAATATCCAAGCGTTCCACTACGCTTAGAATCTTCTCCACTCCCTTTTTGACGCTTGCCAGACTTCCCAGGTCGAGTTGAATGACTTCCAATTTCGAGAATGGAAACTCGGCTTGAAGCTGCTTCTTCACACTGTCCCCTTTCGCCTGATCACGAGCCGTGAAAAGAACAGTCATCCCAGTGAACGAAAGGCCGCGGACGATCTCCAGTCCCAGTCCATTGGTGCCTCCGGTGACTAACGCCACTTTGTCGTGTAGTTTGCCTACGAAGCCCTCCTCTTCAACAATTTGAAGGGCCCGCGGTCGGGCGTCCCCTGGCCCTTTGGGATCCGCATATGCGCTTACAGATCTTCCCGGAATATCAGGGAGGGAGGGCGAGTAGGGCATGGTCGTCATCAAACTTGTGGAAGATCAAACTAATCAAGGAATAGCGAGCTTAGGCGTTGGATTTCAGTCAAGCTGATTTTCGTGACCCCACGAGGAACGTACGAACTGGATATAAGTAATCTCTCGGATCGCAGCGCAGTATTGTCGTCTACACGATTCGTGATACAAGCGCTGGTAAGTCGGCTTTCTTAAACTCGGGGACTACTTTCCGAGTTGCGTTGGCTCGCGATCGCTCTTGCCAAAACAATTGTGCAGCGGATATGAAGACGTTGTTCCTTGTCGATCCTTGCATGGACTATCTCCGGTGAGTCCTCGCAGGCGCAAGTCGCTCATCGCTGGTGGTCTCAGAGCGATTGTGAGTGTAATTTTCCCGCAGTCACTTCATACCACGAGCATTATCTGAATTGTATCAATTGCCGCAAAGAGAAACAACGAGATCCACACAAACGCAGGATAATGTACGAAGACAACCCAACATCCGACGAGGCCTCCGACCGGCTTGCTGAAGAATCGATACTTGCCGCTATTCGCAGCGAGGCCTTCATCGTGCAATGGGCTGGACCAACGGACAAAGGCAACCCGCAGAACCTATCGAACCTGAGAAAATGGGGCGTCACGTTGACCCTGGCCCTGTTTGTTCTGTTGACCACGTTCTCATCGTCGGCCTTCAGTGCCCTGGCTGCAGTGACAGCGCAAGAATTCGGAGTGTCGGTCACAACGATGGTCTTGGGAGGAACCTCGTTGTTCATGGTGGGCTTCGCATTAGGACCAATTGTATTTGGGTGAGTCCGTGTTTCTTCGCCCTGCAACCATCGGGAAGCAGTATTGATCGATCTCAACAGTCCGCTGAGTGAGCGGTATGGTAGAAAGTTACCACTGGTGTTGGGATATTGCACATTCAGTCTGCTGCAATTTCCAGTTGCCAGCTCTGATAGTACAATCGCTACCGTATTCGCCTTTCGTTTCCTGCAAGGCTTCTTTGGTTCTGGTCCTTCAGCGATCTTGAGTGGAACTCTTGCCGATATATGGACTCCCAAGCAGAGAGGGTTTGCCATGCCATGCACTGGCGCATTTCTTATGGTGGGACCCATCCTCGGGCCTATCTTGGCGTCACTAATCGCGGAAAGTGGCTTGGGTTGGCGTTGGCTCTTCATCTACACGGCTCTCTTCGGTCTTGCATCCGCTCTGCTCACTTACCCCATTCTGCCAGAGACATATCCGCCTGTGTTACTAGCCGCTCGAGCAAAACGCATTCGATACATGACGAAAAACTGGGCAATCCGGGCAAAGTCAGATGAACAGAACGATACATGGAGCGACTTTCTGGACCGATACCTCTCCCGCCCAGCCAAGATGTTGATTCGGGAACCAATTTTGCTCGCATTGTCTACTTACATCTCTGTCATTTTCGGCCTGATGTACATGTTCTTCATGGCCTATCCGTTTTCTATGGCTGTCGAGCGAGGCTGGAATGCAACGACCGCGAGTTTGCCACTTCTATCCATTCTGGTCGGGACTCTACTAGGAGCCACGATGATCATCCTCTCGGTCAATACACGCGTCACACCCGATGCAGCGGCGGAGAGACCTCCAGAATTTAGAATGATTCTGATGATGATTGGATCAATCAGCCTGCCGTGTGGTATGCTGTGGTTTGCGGCCAGCAGCTCGCCCAACATCAGCCCATGGTCACAGATTCTTGCTGGCGTTCCCATTGGTATCGGAATCATACTTATCAATATGCAGGCGATGAACTACATCGTAGACTGCTACCTCATCAACGCCAACTCTGCTATCGCTGTGACCATGTTCATGCGATCTCTTTTTGCATCAAGTTTCCCGTTATTTGTGTAAGTCTGCTTCAAGGCCTGCACTTAGATGCTTGCTGACGTACTCCAGCCCAACGCTATACATTTCGGTTGGGGTAGCGCGTGCCACCACACTGGTTGCCCTCTTCGCCATCATTCTGGCTCCGATTCCTTTTCTTCTTTTCAAGTATGGTGCAAAGATTCGGTCGAAAAGTAGATGGATTCCGCAGTGATGGTACGGAGGTCGATCGCTGCTTCTCGAACATGTGCAAATATCTGGGTTGTAGATCGACGAGGTACAGAAAGATCATCAGAATCGAAGTCCATCGATGACCGGATGCTTCGTATACATCGCGCACAACCTACAGGATTTTTCTATTGAGTTCTAACGAGGCTTTGCTCTCTATCTACTCATAGCTTTGATCATGCCAAAACACGAAGAACCTCGTTTCGATGCTCCTTCTCGGTGGACCGAAGTCATCCGGCGTTGGGAAAGCGCTATGTGGTGTGCGCCTTGCGCGACCGTCCCTTTTCGAATCATGGATCTTGATCAAAATGACTTCATCGCGGTCCATGCCTTTCCAGAACCACCATTTATGCTGATCCCTGTGCTCTGGTGGCGCTACTTGCCACATGTGGTTCTCTGTCGGCTTATTTGGCCAGCTGAAGGGGACACAGTGCATTGTGTCGTGCAGCTCATCGTCACGGACAGATCGGGCATCGCACAACGCCAGAGGCTCCCTTAGCACACGCTCCATTGGACGCCATAGATTGATGATAGCCCAGCGGTGCTTTCCTTCATGTTCAGCGCCTTCGCCCGGCGGTAAGTCGTCGTATAGACGACGGCGAGCACCGCGGTCGCTCTGATCGATATGCACGAACCGCGCAGACAATAAGCCGCCATCAGTCATTGCCATATCCGGCTTGCGCTCGTCCCCTGGCGACTCATCCCAGCCCCGCTGTCGAATGATGTGGGATATAGTGCGGACATCCTCAGCACCTGTGACCTTGCGTATGAAGGCCTCGCACTCCTTATTGTACACTTCATTCAGATGTTTGTCGATTGGACTCCATGGAAAGTCCTTGTACGACGTCGGGAAATGCTCAAACTGGAATCCTGTGACATCCAGACTAAATTCCTGCTCACGACCTCGCGCATTGTGGATCCTCACAAGAGCAGGCTCATACTTTCGGCGCATTTGAGCGAATGTCCCTCCCCAGATCATTTCGTCGCCTCCCTTCGATATATCCAATCGATAGTTCAGGGAGACATCGTAGAAAGCCGGACTATTCTTATCGAGGCTAGCACCTTTGGCCTGGGCAATAGCTCTCGATTCGTCATCGGCGTCGCTTTGAGAAGTGTATTTGTCGTAGATTTTGTTGTCGTTGAGGTTGCCACCAAGGCTGAGCTTGGCTTTGGGATCCAGAAAGACCATCTGCTCCTCGGTTGCGTATGTGGTGCCGACGCTTGTAGCCATGGTGTAGTATTGATCGGACGAGATCCACGAAAGCAAGTAACGTTGGGCAGCTACAGCCCTCGAAAGTCTATGTGCGGCAGGCCAAATGATTCCTTCTCGGACTGGGTCTTGTACAGAGTCTTGTCACCTCGGGTAGTCCAGTCAGTCTTTTGACAACCCAGGCCGAACAAGGATTGAAAGACACTCTCAAGCTGTATTCGCCGACTCGAATTGGTCAACCCTCATCTGAGACAGCTATTTTCACATCAAAAACCTCGCCACACACGCTAAAAAGCACCATCCGAGCTGATAAGACTCGGTAATCCCCGATATGCTGAATGAGCTCGGTAATCGTACACAGGTCGACGTGAATAACATTTACCGGGAGTTTGGCACAGGTTCCATATACATGATCGCGCCTTTCCCGAAAGATGGAATGCACCTCATCACACTTCGCCCTTCGATCTGTTGCAGGCGATCCAGCTTTAATGGAAGTGAAAACCAGAAATCTTTGGGCGATGCTGCGTCGATGGAACTCGCTAATCGCATTGCTGACACTCTACGTGCATTCATGCAATGCTACAGCTTCGCCATCCACGGGCCACGGGCTGATCGGCTATGGAATATCAATGTATAAGGTCAGGAACTCGAGATTGGCGAGTACGCGATGATAGTGCTAATATGGTTATGCAGCCGCTGTGCGCGTACTCGTGTCGTGTGGCGATTTCGTATGCTTTTCTCAACTGTACAGAACAATCGGTGGTCGATCACAACGGGAGAGAGACTGGGATACCAGATGCAGAATGTTATGCAGAAAGCGATGCTTTTCTGACGACATTAGCCCTCTGCATTAAAGACGTAAGGATTTGACCTAGCCTTGCGAGAAATTGCAGAACAGAGTTTTGATATATTCCAGCGCTGCACGGATCTGACCCTCTGGCAAATCGAAAGATATTGGCAAGATGAGGCTGCTGGGCTCCGAAATAGCCACCGAAGGCTCGACGAGCCCGGAGTCTCGGTGGCAGCTCATAGGCCACCACCAAAGTGGTCTTATCAGGAAACCTTGGCCAAGATCCAGGACCAGCCCACAGCTACCCTAGTCATGGGTACCCTACTAAACCAGACCTCCAGAGTAGCTGAGTTCGATTACTTCCTTCAAGAGAGAACGATGGGAAACTTCGAGCGGATGGAAGTCAACCACGAGACCTTTGCGTATGAACCTTCCAGAGACTTGCCCGTGGTTCAGTACCCACTGACAAGATCTCAGTATTGTCCTGATAGTCGCCGGCGCACTGGTGCCTATTGCACTGGCTAGTCTCCGATTTCTCCCACTTCCTGAGCTCGTCATGTCCAAGCTCCATGCAAAACTCGATCCACCATTAGTTGGTCGGCGCCACAAACAGCCGTACTTCCAGACAGCTTTAATGCCCAGCCGTGGCGACCTCTTCTTGATTGCATACATAGTGTCCATCAACATCATCCTGAGTAGCGTCGGGTACAGATCTGCACAGCCCAATGCCTGGTGGCCGAACGAAGTGACGACGGAGGAGATACCTACTCTTGTCAGCAATCGAGTAGGAGTTCTGAGCTTCGCCAATCTAGCGCTCTCAATTTTCTTCGCAGGTCGCAACAATGTCCTTTATCAAATCACGGGTTGGAGCCAGACGACGTTCATGCTTCTACATCGATGGACAGCATATCTAGCTACTCTGCAGGCCGCCCTCCACTCCGTGATCTTCTGGTATATCTACGTCAACCTTGGAAGAGCAAACAGCGAGGGCAAGCTTCCCTACTGGTACTGGGGCATTATCGCTACACTTTCAATGGTTTTTCTACTGCTCATCAGCTCTCCTTGGGCTCGCAAAAAGATGTACGAAGCGTTTTTGGCGAGCCACATCATCTTGACGATCCTATGCCTGATAGGATGCTATCAGCACATCGTCCTTCGCTTTGTCCACCAATGGGGCTATGAGACATGGCTGTACGCCGCCTTTGCGGTGTGGGGCTTTGAAAGAGCAGCAAGGCTTCTTAGAATGATGCGCAACGGCGTCAGGGTGGCAACCATCACAATACTGGACGACAATTATCTGCGTGTCGACATAGAAGGCGCCACAGGTAAGGGTGATGCCTACCTGTATTTCCCAACGCTGACATTCCGTGTCTGGGAAAATCACCCATTCTGCATCATGGCCGCCAGAACGAAATCTCATTCGGACGACATGAGCATGTCCTCTGAGTCCATCAAAGGGAGCGCAGAGAGCCTGGATGTGCGACAGCCAGAAAGGAGCAGGTCCTGCGGCAGGGTCGGCCTCTCTTTCTTGATCAAGACTAAGAGCGGACAAACTCGCCTCCTCCGGCGGCACACCACTCTTCCAGTGCTGCTTGAAACCGGGTACGACATGTACGACAGCTTGGACTCATTTGATGCAGTTTTGTGTGTTGTAGGTGGCGTTGCTATATCCTCGGTCATCCCGCTCATTCGATCTTATCGAGGTGCTACAACACTATACTGGTCTACGCACAGTCCCGCGCTCGTATCAGAGGCTATGCCATACCTGCATGAGGACGTTAAAAAACACATTCTGGTTGGAAAGCGGCATAACATAACGGATGTTCTTCGAAAAGAGCTCTATAATGGGGAACAAGGAAGCCTCGCAGTAGTAGCATTAGGCACCGAATCATTAGTGGATGAGGTTAGGATTACGGTTTGTAAGATTGCACAGAGCGTAGATCGGCCTATACGGCTGATAGACAGACAAATGTTTTGGTAGCAGAGGTTGAGGAACTATGAGATGGAATGTCCTGAAGTTCAAGCTTTGTATCGAGAGCATTCGATGTAGCATCCAAATGTGGCGAGTGAAGGAACTGTTGAGTATAATCTCTATCTCTTTCTAAGGGTCGGATAGTCTCTAGGTAACAATTGTAAAACTATGTTAAACGTTACAAGATAAAGCGGATCAAGCACAGTGGCCTCGCTAGTATAGTAAATCGACATTCATCAGAGCAGATCGAAGTGGACCTCATTGCCCAACTCTACGTCCATAATCACATCATCAATCATATGTGCTACACCGCCGAACACCAACGTATCTTCTTGCAACACGCGAATCTTTCTGTTCACCACCGCCCGTCCATCACAGTCCCTTTGAATTTGAACCGTCTTTCCACTGACAGATAGCCACTCGTCTGCCTTGCCTGTAGCAAAACTGTCATGGTATAGCACTTGTCGGGGGATGACGTGATTCGCTACGACTCTGGCCAACTGCGTACTCGACAGTGAATCTAGGACAGCAGACCGGTTCCGCACGGCACCTTGAGATGGAATCAAAAAGGTAACATCTGCGAGACTCTCGAGTTCGTCAGTCATCTCGCTTCTTTCCATGAGTGCTTTGAACTCCTGGCCGAAGCCTGTTCTCATAGTCTCGGAGAGATTGTGCGGAAGAACGAGGTTCGAGTCGATGGAATGTATGGTGCCTGTGTCGCAGGATATGTCTCGGTCCACCAGGCTAGATATCTTCTTCAAGCCAGATTCCGCATTGAAGGAACCGGCCACCTCGCTCTTCCAAAGCTTTACAGCCGCACCGCGCGTGACATTGGTCAGGACTGGCGGTATAAGCATGGAATGAGGAAGCAAAGGCTTGGCTGCATCTGCTGGGAAGTCCGAGCTGGTGATAATGCCTTCCAGAATGTGGTACCGGATGATGCTGCGGGCGATTTCTGCATCAATCTTGGTCAGATCTAACCCCCAGTCCCGGAGCTTCACGACTGCATCGTTGTTCATGGCCAGAATGGTCACATTCTGCAGCGCATCAATTTCCGGCAGCAGATCCAGTGTCTCCAAGATACTGTAGAAGTTTCTCAAATGGCTCTGTGAACCCAGAGCGTGGCGGCAAGGATTGGCGGACGCTTGGGCTAGGAGTAGAATCGACAAAGGTAGCAGGAATCGTGTCCGCATGATGAATAGGGCGCGATCTTGCTCGTCCGGGACAGTGATGATGGTGCGCTGAATCTTGTTGCCGATGTACCGTGTACGTTGCCAATCTTGTATCGAACATGCTATGTCCTATGAAAAAGACGACTTTGTCGCAAGCCGATAGCAGCCATTACACTACCACATGCAAGACGGGATGCAATGCTCATAATGAAACCAAGTGCATTGCCACGGCTACTTCCCGTCGGAGTGGAACTAACAGCAACAAGACTTGCTCTCGTGTCGAAGCTCACCACTTCAGACATCTCTTCTTGCCGCAATTCCAACGGGAATCATTCGCCGGAACAACTATTACGCGGTGACCTGCTTGTGCTACGCCTTCCTCGTCCTCAAGATTATCGAATCGATTTCTTGGGACTGCCAGAAATCGGTCTGTATTCGTGACGGCCATGAGCTTCGTGGCGGTGATCTTGCAATATCTGCTGCAGTGCAGGCATTGGTCTTCTGTCCGAGCACCAGATTCTCATGCACCAACACATCATGAGAGTGCACCAAGACCTGTTCGCTATGAATTGAATATCTCGTCGGGACGCACGCAGACTATCGGCACCACGATTCAAGATGTGCTCCTCGTTAACGACCAATTTATCGGCCCTACTCTAAGACTCCATCAGGGCGATTCTGTGGAAATTTGGGTGAGAAACCATCTGAATCAAGACACCGCGATCCACTTCCACGGAGTCGCGCAGGAGAAGACGCCATGGAGCGATGGTGTGCCAGGACTTACCCAAGCCCCAATCCGGGCCGGAGCTTCTTTCCTGTATCGATGGACAGCAAGCCAGGCTGGGACATATTACTATCATGCTCATTCTAAAGGTCAGATTATGGATGGACTGTATGGGGCAATCGTCATCGAACCACCAGAAGTGGCAGAACGGCCATACCACCTGATCAGTGAGCTTCACGAGACTCAGGAGTCTCTACGCGAAGCAGAGCGGATGATGCAGCCGCTGCTGATTGCAGACTGGAGTCACTACACATTTGACGAATACCTCCGTATTGAGCAGGAAGCGAACTTCGATCTGGCTTGCATGGATGCGATCACAGTGAACGGCGTCGGATCGCAGTACTGCCTCGATCCGGAAACGTTGGACAACATGACAAACCCACTGATCCTCGATTTGCTGAAAGACTTCGGAGAAAAGCACATGACGCCCAAAGGCTGCATACCACCAATCCCGGCGCTTCAGGGCGATTTCGATATTTCACCGGACAGGATCCCGTTTGAGGCCATGCGTGAATGCGTCGGTGGACCGAGCCCTCGTGGGAACTTCACTGTTGATGTAGATGGCCGTGTTGGATGGGCGGCCTTGACATTCGTCAACGTTGGTGGACTCTATCCGCTTCTCGTGAGTATAGACAACCATCGAATGCATGTCTATTCCGTCGATGGAGACTATGTTCTCCCCGAGACTGCGGACCTGCTTCGAATCGATGTTGGGAACCGGGTCTCGGTGTTCGTAAAGCTCGATCAGGAGCCAGCGCGCTACCCGATCCGCATTGCCAACGCCCAGCTCAACCAAATCCTTGGAGGCTTTGCCGAAATGGCTTATGGTGGTTCAAGTCGAGCGCCAATCCAGCTTAGACCGAAGATGAACTATGCAGGCCGGCCACTGATCGATGGCTTGAGACTGTTTCAATCCCAAGATAGTAAACCCTTTCCAGCTGAAAGGAAGCCTGCCCGTCACGCGGATCGGACCTTCAAGTTGATACTACGTAAACCGGGCCGACCGCATGGCTCATGGGAATGGAGCCTCTCCGGCAGCGAACTCTATAACATGACTGCCGAGGAGTGCGATCCGCCGTTACTATTCCGAAACACTTCAGAATTGCCCCGAAGCGAGGTTGTCATTCAGACAGTGGTTGGCGAGTGGACAGATCTTATTTTGCAGACCGAGGGTCCCCTGGCACAAGGCCATCCAATTCACAAACACGGAAACAAGGTATACTTTCTCGGATCCGGTATGGGAACATTCAAGTGGAGCACGGTGGAAGATGCTGAACGGGCTCTTCCTGCGGGTTCGTTGAATTTCGAAACACCGTCGTACCTAGATACATTTCCAACACCGGAGATGACTAGTCCACAGCCTGCAGCATGGGCAGTGGTAAGGTACAAGGCCGAGAACCCCGGCACGTGGCTCCTTCACTGCCACGTACAGACACACTTGTCTGGAGGCATGGGAGTTGTCATTGCAGAAGGCCTGGACGAACTGCCGGAGATACCACTTGCCTATCGAGAATGGAACGGCTTTGAGCGCCCGTCGTGATCAGGAGCAGCAGCATGCGATCGAGGGAGTCGTACAGCTTGATAGAACTACTTTCGCGGCTTTGGTGCAGAGTTCCAAGGCAATCCTCCATCAATCCACTCGCCACGGACTCTGGCATGAATGAGCTCTCGCAGTTCCTCCTTGGACATGGGCTCTATGCCTAACAACTGGTTCCCCTTTTCATCCCAAGACACTTGTCCGTAATTGCCGCTGAATATGCTCCCGTGGATGACCAGAAAGGTGGCAAAGACTGGAGGAGCATCCTGTCCGGCACTTTTGTACATTGCCAATCCCTGTTTCAACTTCTCTTCGCCGTCGGAAGTCTCTATTGTCCATTGAGATCCAGATGCCGTCTCGGCAAAGGTCAATAGCTGGCGCTGAGTGGTGATGCAGTCGCGGATGTAGATGGGACCGCTTTCCAGGTCGGTCGACAATTTCAAAACTTGTGCAATGGCCTTGCCAATCGTCTGCCGCCTGGTCATGCAGAAAGGACGATCTGCGTCACTGGTAAGCAGTGCACTTCGGTTTGTGAAGTTGTACATGTAGTTGCCGTTAAGCACGCAACCAATAATAGGCCCAGTAGCGATGACTGTCCACTTCAGACCTGTTGTCTTGGCGGTTTTCGCAAGATGTTTCTGTACTCCAATAGCTGCATTGTAGAATGGCAGGTCTTCCACATTCTTGTGGAACGTCGACAAGGCCGTGAAGTCACTGGGAATAAAGTGCTGAATACCGCATTCGTTCGCAAGGTCAATCAATTTGTGCTGATTCGCCCAGCCGGATGTTGAGATCGTCGAGACGACCGCATCGAGACCAGCAAGTGCCTCTTTGATACTTGTCTCCGAGTCGTAATCGACTGTGCGAATATTTGGCGCGCCGTGAGATGAGGAGCGAGTCAGTATCGTCACTTGGAAGCCCGCCTGAACTGGACCTCTCTTAGTACTCGGTCTGTTTGAGGAGGACTAGTAGCCAGTGTTCGAATACTCAGCTCGTCGTAAACCTTCTCTCCCAAGTATCCTTTCTTGTAACGTTGTCAGCTTCCCGACTGACCGTCTTTTGGAATCTTCCCGCTGGATACTTACACCAACCAGCGCGACCTTCAGAATGCTGGGCATCTTGCACCTGTAGAGATCGCCTCTGCGAGTGTGAGAGAATTACGAGCGGAATTATAATGATGCAACACTAAACAGACATTGTCTTCTTCAGCGACCGGGAAACTGGAATATCCCAGACAGCATGTTGGGTGAATCCCGGTGATACCGGAGAAAGCGAATCGCTTCTCGCCATCCCATGGCGATCGCATCGTGAGAACATAACAAGCTGCGAAAGTATTGCTTCTCTCAATCATTCAACGACTTGCTTCCCTCCCCTCTGCTCTGGCAGATCTCCACGCCCGACTGCTGCTTCGGTACGATGATCGCCTTCAATGTGGTGCAATGGGTATTGGGTTTGTCTGGATTTTCGGCACCGGCGTCCAAAGGAGACGCGGCTTCGTTATGTGTGAGTGCAGTCAGCGCGTATAGATGTGTGCATGCAGCTATTTACTCGCGCGAGATTCAATGGCTGACCGTAGTCTTACTATAGTGTGCCAGACTGCGTAACGTACTGGGACAATCTACAGTAGCATTCCCGGTGGATGAGGCATACAACGTATCGAGAACGTCGTACTTTAGTCTGATCAATACCGACCTGCATCCGGAATGCGTCATTTTGCCTTCATCAGTGCAACAAACCTCTCGCGCTGTACGGACTCTGACAGGTGCCGCAGAGCCATGCACTTTTGCGATTCGCGGAGGTGGACACACGACTTTCCCCGGAGCAGCGAGCATTGATTCTGCGGGAGCTCTGATTGATCTGCGAAGACTGCAAAGATTGGAGCTGTCGAAAGACAGAAAGTCAATCCTGGTCAGCCCAAGTCAGACATGGGATCAAGTCACCCAAGTCCTCGATCCGCACTCGCTCAGCGTTCTGGGCGCTCGTGTAGCAGGTGTGGGCGTCGGTGGAGCGGTTCTGGGCTGCGGTACATCATTTTTCTCACCTCGGTATGGATTTATATGCGATCGAGCCGAAGAATTTGAAGTCGTCCTCGCGAATGGCGACATCGTCTATGCGAGCTCTGAAGGGGATTATCGTGACCTCTGGAAAGCACTGCGCGGTGGCTTCAACAATTTCGGCATCGTAACGAGTATCACTCTTCAGACTTTTCCACAAGGCCCATTCTGGGGAGGACAAACATTCCATGACATCGAGACGCGGAAACAACATTTTGAAGCGCACGCACGACTGGCATCCGAACATCCATACGATCCTTATGTGCATTACATCAACAATTTGGTTCTGACGGAGCTCACAGGGTCATGGCTGATCGGGAACAGCCTGCAGTACACCAAGAGTGATCCTCCTGTTCCAAGTCCAGACGTGTTTCGGCCGTTCCTCTCCATTGAGCGAAAGTCACTCTTTCCCGGCGGTCCGAAAGACACCCTTCGCATTGACAATGTCACCTCCATCTCGCGCGAATATGCTGCCTTGGCGACGTATCCCAAACGCTGGAGATTCGCCACCATAACCTTTGCACCGGACGTGGACATGATGGAAGACCTCTTCCAGATTGCAGACGAAACCTTCCGGCCTCTTTTAAAACTTGCAGGTTTCTCCGTCTCCCTCGCATATCAGCCCATCCCGAGCGTCATGTCGGAGCGAAATGGAGCTGTGGACGCACTGGGTCCGATCCAGACGCAAGGAAACATGATCTATGTGCATGCTGCTGTCTCGGTCGACGACAGCGAGAAAGAGCATGATAGATTGTTGGAGCGGACGCTCAAGCATTTCATCAACAAGGGCGAAGAACGAGCAAGGAAACGGCGGGTCGACCGGCACTACTTGCAGTCTACGTACGCCGATGCCTGGCAAAACCCACTTGATCAGAGAAGTCCACATACAATCATGGAGTTGTGGGATGTGAGCAGAAAGTACGATCCGGATCAAGTGTTCCAAAGACTTGTGCCTGGCGGACACAAGCTTCCTCAGACATGTTGATCTGATACAAGTTATGTAACTTGTGTACATAGAACTGGCATATGAAAAATTGGCGTCTCAATCTAGCATCGACTCTGAGCTGGGTGAAATGGACTGTGCTCCTTCGCTCTGCAGATTCAGAACAGTCATCCGGTTGAGATGTGGCTTTTCGTTCCCGAAGACCAATCGAACAAGCATGGTCAGAGCATCTGTCGAGCGTTGCGATTCTACTCCGTACAGATGGTGAAAGTTTGCAGTCGGCAAATGTGATTTTCATATTATGTGCCTGGAACCCAGCCTCGGCGACTGGACTCGGGGAATGTTTCAAGACGACGAATCTATCGCTGCACGGGAAACGTTCCCCGATCGTGTATCCGAACACTGATCTTGGCCACACAGTCGATGGCGCGCCGACAAGCATTTCCCGTACCACCTCTGCACTTGGTGCTCACGGGCACCTGGAGGTCAATAATGCCAATGACCGAAAGCAAAACTCGTGTATGGCTTGTGACTAGATCTGATAAGATATGCTGCCAGCACGGAGGGAGAAAGCGCTCCCTGTCAGCCACTCCGCCGGATCAATTTGCCCGCCTTTGCGTTGGCATAGGCTCGAACTTTGGAGCGGTGGCTGGCGACGCGAAGCCTTGGCAGTGAAAGGAAGGAATCAGATCAACCCGTAGAAGCAGATGCAATTCTGATGCAATTCAACCCATGACTTCTGCAGTTGAAAGATTATTTATTCCACAGGAATCTGTCTGTACTAGTATTCTGATATCCGTTGAACGTTAAACTTTGATTACCCTGAAATCGACGACTAATAGGAACAGAGCCGATCACGTGCTATGCACAGAAAGCAAGAAGATCTATTATGCAATTACACAAGATCTGAGTCGTGTTGATTGTATGCCTGATTAAAAGCGCCCAGCGCCCGCCCGCTTTCTGTACAATGTTGCTGCCTTGCCATGCGTGTCACATCGATGGAAGTCGCCCTTGTCGAAATGGAAAATGCACCTGGTCTGTCATCGCATGTAGCAATGTCCAGGGCGGAGTCCCGCTTCTATCAAAGGTAAAACCATGCTCAAGCGAGCCAACGTTAAGACCGGAGCAATTGGTCGCTCATCCAATGGAGAATAAATGAAGTAGTCCAAAGGAAGCCGCTCCGGCGCCCAACAAAGATAAAGCCCCCTCAAGCACCCCAAGACCTGCCAGACAGGATCTTGGCCAGACTTTCCGCGCCATCCCCGCGCATCATACTAAAGTGATGCTTCCCGTCCATGACAATAGTCCTGATATCTGCACCTCGCAGGAGGTCGGCCCAAGCACCCGGCCCAAAGTCTCGTCGGCGTTCGGTAAGGAACTTCATCCCCGCTGTGTCATCTGCGTGCACGACGTCCTTGGGAAGGCTTGGATAGTGTGACCCGTCGAATGCGCAGTCTCCTGCCCAAATAATATCAACTTTAATCCGGCTTGCTACCACAGAACTCATGGGTGGAGCATGATAACCGTGAAGCATGTTGATCGTGGCCCGAAAGTGCGGCACCAGCCATGCCGGCGGTTTCGTTGGTGCTGAGCATCCTTGAGCCATTTCAGTGCCGAAGAGGCCGACAGCCGAACAATGGTCGAAGAAGCGTTCTGGAAGATGGTCAAGGCCTTTGTTGGGGGGAGGAGAGTCAATCAGTGTGAGTGACGCGATGGCTTCACCCTGTCTCGATAACTCATAAGCAGCTGCGTAGGCGAGAATGCCACCTGACGACCAGCCTCCGAGATGATAGGGCCCGTGCGGCTGACGCGCTCGCAAGCTCGACATGTATGAGGCCAAGACTTCGCTGGTCGTGTGCTGCGACATCTGCTCGGGCGTTCTGTACAAAAGGGAGTCAGCAATTATCTCATCACAAAGTTCGACTGCCCCCTACCTGAGAAAGGGACTGTTGAAGCCAACGATTGCCAAATCGCTGCACGCGCTCGAAAGAGCAACATAGGATGTTGCTGCACCGCAGCCATCTGGAAACAGGAATAAAGTTCTCTGTGAGTGCAGCGTAGAATTGAGGATGACAGAGGGCGCTGGAGGAACCCTTTCGTTGATGAATTGTTGGGCGATTGCACTACCGATCGGTGCATGGCACTTGGACATCAAGATAGCAGAGTCTTGTGGTGATTGCGTCGAGGACCTGCCCAGACTATGCACGTTGGAGGACCGCCCAGACACGCGAGCGTCACAGGCAGATTTGCGGTATTGGGCAATGCGTTTTGTGAAGTCCCATACAGTCAAAGAGTCCATGAAGAGTTCATGCCCAGGTATGTTGACTCCAAGCTCATCGCGAAGTCGATGGCTGATTACAAGCGACAACAAAGAGTCGACGCCGATATCACCTAGCGCAAGATCATCGGGAAGATTTTTCATGTCGACGCCACTCTCTTCGGACAGAATCCTCAAGGCCAAGTCCGCATCCGAATCACAAGACACCAAGTCGTCTTGGTCGTCGCCTCCTCGGCTACTGCATGGAGTGCAAGCAGTAGTTGTCGACAATCTTGAGTCTTGTTTTCGGGACGGGGACGGTTCGAACACCGCAGGCCTCACGGGCTCGATCATGTTAGCCATGGAGCCGCGGACATGACTTGCACTCGTTTTACCCGAAAGCTTGGTGTGAGCGAATGAGACGATCCGTTGCATAAGACGCGCTGGCACCCCCTGGAGCTCAATGCCGCCGACGAAGCCGACCAGCCCAAAATGATCGTCCAGAATCAAGATGTCACCCTTCCAGACATTATTGGGACATTGCACCATTCTCACATATGAAATGTACTCCGCGCTGCGGTGCAGCTTCTCGGCGAAGAGCTGGAATGACTGCCAGCCGTGGTTCACGTATATCATCTTGCTCAAGTCCGTATCGTCACAGCCATTCATGACGAAGCCGCCCAGAGAAGTGAAAGAATCCAGATAGCCTGGGTTGAGGAACCAATTGCAGTCCTGGGGTATGTCCTTGAACGAGACCATTCCTGCGGCCTCCATCGTTTCGTTATCTAGCACAACCGCGCGGAGTCCTCGGTACCTGAGGTCAAAGTCTGCAAGCTGACTGACATGTTTATAGATCATGGACTTGTTGTAACGCCCTATTGTGTCGGTGTCGGGATGAGCACGGAGCTCCTTCCAAGCGGCGCTGGCTTCTTTGACACTGTATTCGAGGCCGCGCTTGGCCTCGCAGGTCTCGATGAACGCGATCTGACAGCCCGCATGCTCTTCGCACTCACCGCTGGATGGAGTGATCGTCGAGAACGTACACTTCCCCGACCTGGTTTTCGCATCGAAAATGACACTTGTACGAAGATTTCGGGGACGGTCAGAGGGCACGACAGCAAGCGCCGAGCGTATCTGCATCCCGACAACTTCAGTCGTGAAGCCCTGCAAGTCAAAGACTTGCGCAGCATAACTTCCAATCATCAATGCCAGATCCGCATATACAGCTGGGGTGCACAACGGAACACCGTATACGCGATGCCCGCCAATCATCGCGGCGACCTCGGGCTGGTCCAAACTGACGTCGATGACGATCTGACCCCCTTCCCGACGGTCCAGCGTATCCTCAATCACTCGATGTATGGAAGTAGTGGGTAATTCATGCCTGGGAGACGTAGCGACCTGGAGAGGCGGCTCGCCCTTGCGAAGTGTCCAGTCGTGCACGTAGTCCAACCAGTATTCTTGCGAAGACCAGCCGTATGCAGGACACTTGACGACTTGTTGACAGTGCGGGAAAGCCTGATGATAAGCCGTCCAATTGATGCTGTGGCCGGCGACGTACAAAGCAGATAGTGCAGCCGTCAACAGCTGCCACGTGTCGACGCCCTTTTGCATCGAGGCAAAACATGGCATCGAGCGACCTACCATGTCTTTTACCAAGCGAGCAACAACAGGGGCGGGTCCGATCTCGATAGCGGTGACGCCGTCATGCAACACACCTTGCGCCACGGCTGCATCAACGGCCGCTGACATATCCACATGAGAACGGCAATGCTGCACAAAGTAGCTAGGCCCGATATCTTCCGCTCGATGCATAACTGTCGCTTTGGTCGCAGATATCACCGGTATCTGTGGGTCATGGATTGCCACGTGCTGCGATGCGTGTTGGAAGTCTTCGAGGATTGGATCAACCTGGGATGTATGGAATGCCATTGGCGTGTCCAGTAGGTGACACCGAATCCCCTTTGCTTCCAGTGCGCTTTTTGCAGCTTGCGTCTGTGCTTTGTGGCCGCCAAGGACAATGTTGTCTTTAGAATTGCGGCAAGCAATCTCAAGACCCATGCCGAATATGCCAGGGACCAGTCGTGAAATATCAGACTCACTGGCAATTACAGCGAGCATTGTATGCGTCCCCTGAGAGAGATGTGCCTGCATCAACTGCGCCCGTGTTCCTACAAGCCAGATAGCATCGGAGACCGACAATACGCCTGCTACATGAAGAGCAGCATATTCGCCCAAGCTGTGCCCGATCACGGTGCTCGGCGCGGCTCCAAAGCTGATCCACAATCTCGCAAGAGCCATTTGCATGCACACGTGAGCAAGCTGTGACCGAACTGCGCTCGATACGATGTCCTCGAGATTTGCACCCTCGAACAAGGGTATTATCGACGGGAAGCCCATCTGGCGGCAGATGTGGTCGTATCGCTGCACATCACGTCGAAACGTTCCGAAGTGGGTGTAGAAGTCAGACCCCATGAGCACGTCGCGTGCCGAACCTTGACCGGTGAATGTGAAAAAAATGCCGGAGGGCGTTGTAGCAGCCGGAGAGACCTTCTGTCTGGAATCCAAAGTTGACTCCTTCTCCCGTAGCGCGGCCTTCAAACCTTCCAGACTGGGGGCACATGCCGTAAGCCGGTGCCGATGATGGGCACGGCGAGCTGTCGTCGTGTACGAGAGTTTAGCGAGATAATTGGGTTCTTGGGCTTCTGGAGAGTTGCTGAGCCAAGCGATCATGTTGCGAAGATTGAGAGCAAGTGATTCCAGACATCTAGCGGAAAGAGCCACGATGTGGTGGCGTCTGGGATCGATACCACCGCCATCTGCGACATTAGGCGGGTCCTCGACGATTATGGATGTGTTTCCCCCTGCGGCAGAAAAATTATTGAGAAGCACACGACGCTTGCCGGAATGTGGTCGCATCCATTTAGTCGGTGTTGTCGGGATCTTTGCATTTCGATGTTCGAAGTCGGGCAGCTTTGGGTTCATACTGTTTCTGATCCCTATGTGAGGAGGAATGGTGGAGTGCTGCAGCATCGAAAGGACCTTTACAAGGCTCGTTACTCCAGCGACGGCCTCACCATGACCCAAGTTGGCCTTGACAGAACCAAGGTAAAGTGTCTCGTCCGGCGCACGAACGGACTGGCCTTTGGCGTCAAGGGGGGACAGAGCATCAATGATTGCAGCTGTCTCGGAAGCATCACCCTATGAGAACTTACAGTAAGCGACGGTATAATGTGAGGACGTGTCATGATTTTCCTTACCGCCTGAGTGCCAGTGCCATGGGCTTCGCAGTAGGTGATGTCCTGAGGCTTGAGGTTCGTATCGGACAAGAGACTTTGAAAGAGCTCCCTTTGGGTGCCAGCGTGCGGCCGGGTGATGGAGACTGCTTCTGCGTTGTGATTTGTGCCAACACCAAGAAGACAGGCTTGAATAGGATCCGAATCAGCTTGCGCGTCGGGCAAACGTTTCAGTACGAGCGTAACAGCCGCCTCACCACGGCAATAACCGTCAGCACTTTCGTCAAACGTCTTGCAATTCCCGGTACGAGAGAGGAAACCGCCGCGGTCGAGGCCGGCAGTGATGTCTGGATTCGTCAAGACGTTCGTGCCACCGACTATCGCTGTATCGACATCGCCATTCCACAAGGCTGTGCATGCCATGTGAAGAGCTGCAAGACTCGAGCTACAAGCGGTGTCGACGGTGTAGCTTGGTCCAGTGATCTTGAAATGATAGTTGACCCGGCCGGCTATGAAGGCGCGGCACCCGCCGGGAATAAAGTACGGATCGATGTCCTGGGCGCTGTTCGTCTCCAGCCAGTCGTTTGAAGAGCATCCGTACCATACGCCAATTCGGTGCTTTTGCGTGGAGGGGGTGCGGTCCGGCACGATGCCTGCGGCTTCCATGGCTTCGACGGCAGTCATCAGTGCGAGCCGCTGAGCAGGATCTGTGTTACGTGCTTCTCGGGGAGACATGTTGAAATAGGTATTGTCGAATGAAGCAGCATCTTCGAGCCAACAACCGAAGCCTGTGCGTGATGTGTTCTTGGTTGCTGGATCACCCACGTGTGTAGCGGCATTCCATCGCGAGGCGGGCACCATGCTGTGCGCATCGCGCCCGTTGAGCAAGAGTTCCCACATCGCTTCTACGCTCGCCGCACCCCCCGGAAACCGGCCTGCGGAGGCAACAATGGCGATGGGGGGCCTCGTGGTGGCTGTTGAGAATTCGTTGGGACAGAAGGACGACGGCACATCTGCGGAGCACGCATGGCAGACAATGTCGCACTTGTCCCAAGCCAGAAGCCGGCGAAGAGATGAAAGCAGGAGCTCCGGAGTGGCACAGCTGACTGGGCGGATGGCAACCAAAGCGTTGCGCAGAGAAGTGCGATTGGAGGATCGAAGAGCATGTTGCAGATGCTGAGCCAGACGGAAGCCAAGTCGATCCAGAGCAACAGGTCGTTGCAGACAGTCGCTGAGAGCTTCGCGCAGTGCATCTTTGAAGGTGGCGTGTAGCGGGACGGGAGAGCTGCCAAGAGCAGCGGAGAAGATGGGAACGGACGAAGTGGCTGAGACAAGGGTAGGGTCGGACCAAGAGAGCTCGGCGAGCAGATGCTCGATATCGGCGTCGGCGTAAAGGTGGGCGGCGTGATAGGGGGCTGTGGTGTGCCTCAGGGTAGGACTTGTGGTGCATGTGTTGCCCTCTTGGGCCGTGTTTGCCTGCTGCAGCCAAGTAGTATGCGATGCAACAAACTCGGTCAGGTGAGCTGGCGGGCCCGCGAGCAGGACATGTCGTACATCTTGAACGACAGCGATGTAAGGCGCAGTGGCGATCGTCGCTCGTTGAGATGCCCACCGCGACAACTCGGCTTTCAGTCTATCGATGCCGCTGTCGACGAGTACCACCTGGGCCAGCCAGGGTGATGGAGAGACGGACTCCGGCTGTCGACCGGCATCGGGGTCGGCGGTGTCGGCAGTGTTGGTGGTGGTGGTGGCAGCCTTGACGGAGGGAGTGCTCGTGAGGATGGTGGACTGGGCAACTTCGTCGGCCAGGGCGCCCACGGCAAAGGCGAGCGCGACACTCTGGAGGCCGAGAGCGAGGATGTCGGCGAGTGAGCGCGAGCAACTGACGGCAGCGGCGGCGAGAGCGCCGATGCCGATGCCCGCGACGCCGGTGGTGGCGGTCGCGGTGGTGGTGTTGAGGAGAAACGCGTGCGCCGGCGCGGTGGTGAAGCTCCGCAGCACGCAGCCCAGCTGCACGACGCAGACCAGCGCCTGACTGAGCGCCGGAGCGAGCCGAGCCTGGCGATAGGGCTCGAGCAGATCGCCGAGCCGCGTGAATCTGGGGTAAGAAACAACGTGGCGATGGCGTGATGCTGCATGTGGTGCATGAACGCCCGTGGCGGCGGCGGGAAGCGAAAGCCGAAGCCGACGTATCCGATCCTGGAGCAGTCGGCAGCAGCGTTGCAGCCAGTCCGCGACCACAGGGTCGTCCTGTGCGATGCGAAGCAGACTCTGCAGAGAGTCGCTCACATCACACGTCTGGTCGCCGAACACATACATCCCCAGCTCCTCTGCTCTTTCATGCCCCTTCTCGCTCTCATTATCCCATCTGGCCCCGTTCTCGGTAGCACACTCCTCCGACGATGGAGTCGCACCCCGAACAGGACTCATGTATGTCAGTCGGGTGGTGGAATTCTTACGAGAGGTGCTTGTTATTGCGCGTCCGCATTAAGGTTCAGCCTTCAAGGACTGCCGCGATGGGTGGCATGACCTTAAATGAACTCAATGTATGCGGCCCCTGGGGACAGCGTACCCCTCGGATGGAAATGACCGTCAATTTAGCCGTCTCTAGGTCTGTTATCAATTGCCGCCACCACTCGGTCGATGGACGGTGTCTTACAGTAGTGCACGATCAGGATGTTGTCGCAGTACCGATATAGCATCCGAATCATCGGAAGGACCTCTATCCAGCCGGTTTCTGAGGGTTGACTAATATGTTTCGTACGGACGAGCTAGTGCCGTTGGATCGCGAGGTTTGTAATCCATCGAGGTGTTGCCGTTATCGCGTAATCAATTCTGCCGGTGTCATCAGTAATGCTGCAGCAGTTGGTGAGACCAAGTATCATCGCAAGCCTCTTCTTGACTGCAGCTCCGAGGGCGATCCCAACCTAGCATCCCGATCTAGAACTAACGATCTCGTCACCTTGCTCGAGCTCATTTCCCTGCCCGATCCCATGTTCCTGCCCGAGCTCGACCCGTTGCGCAAACTCGTTCCTCTTTCGGGTTCGAGATAGGGCAAGCTCGTTCAGATTCGAAGTATAGGGTTGGAAAAGGGTCCCAACGGGTGATCCTTTCCGGGCGAGGTACGATCACCAGGAACGTCTGGACAATCTGAGGCCAGGCGGACGTAGAGCGGCCCATCCAGGAATCGTCTACTTCAGAATCATACGTTCCAAAGTCAAGTCATCCACGCCTTTGCTCAGCATCATGGAGTTCCAACAATCGTTGCAATGCTGCCTCGAGTCCGTGACAGGCAATGCCTCGGCCCTGCTGCGACATTTGGATCAAGTACAGGAAGTGCCGAGCAGCACACCGCATGGACATGCGCTGGCCGACTCGAGCATTGCCCAACAACGCGAACAGATACGTGACGCTGCCACCCGTCTGCTGCAGCTCGTCACACTTCCGTCCGAGTACTTGGAGCAGTTGACAACGAATGTACGTACTGTGTGAGTCGACTGAGTCCGCTTCGTAGAGCTAACCGTGTGTAAGTATCAAGAGCTGAGCGCCTTTCGCTGGCTCGTTCATCTCGACGTTCTGAAGCACCTCCCACCAGCAGGGCAATACATTTCCTACCCGGTCCTTGCTCGCCAAGTTGGCCTGCCGCACCGGCAGTTGCAAGGCGTCTGTCGCATGGCCGTTGCTCATGGTCTTTTATGTGAGCCGGTGCCAGGTCATGTGCAACATACGCCAAATTCGCTGCTCCTCCGTGAAAGCTACTCTAGCTGGGCCTACTGGCTGGTTAACTACTCGTGGCCCACAGCCCTTAAATTCGCAGACGCGACGAAGCAATGGGGTCAGACCCACGCGAAGAATGAGACCGCCTTCAATATTGCCCTGGAGACGAAAGACTCCTTTTTCGACTACGTGCAGAAGAGGCCACAGCACACAGCCGCCTTCGCCAACTACATGCGGAACGTGTCTGCTTCGGGGATCCTAAGTGTTCAACATGCAGTGGACAACTTTGACTGGGCTTCACTCCCTCCCGCCGCCAAGGTGGTCGACGTTGGTGGCTCTGATGGTCAAATTGCTATCCGACTGGCCCAGAGCTTTCCACATCTCGACATCGTTGTCCAAGATCTGCCCGAGACGGTGAGAGCGGCAGAAGCGTCCTTCGCGGCAAACCCCGTTGCTTCACGCGTTCGCTTCCAGTCGCATGATTTCTTCTCGCCTCAGCCAATCGACACACGCGACGTGGCAGTCTTCTTTCTCCGCATGATCATCCACGACTGGCCGGACCAGGAGGCCCTGGTTATCCTAAAACACTTGCGAGCCGTGCTGCAACAAAATCCCACGGCCCGTATAGTCGTGATGGATACGGCTCTACCACGCCCGGGCTCATCGTCGACGCTGCAAGAGCGACAACTCCGAGCGCGAGACATGGTCATGATGCAAGTCTTCAACTCCCACGAGCGGGAGGTAGAGGAATGGGAGAACTTGTTCAGTCGTGCTGGCCTGCGAATCAGTCACTTCACACAGCCCCAGGGCAGTGTCATGGCACTTTTCACCTTGCAACTCGCCGCCTCTGATGGGCCACAGCTGTCAACGACTGAGCCCGATCGCCTTTCGGAGCTCAATGGCACAAGCGCGACGTCGTGGCAGCGCCGACCCATCTTGATCGCAGGCGCAGGCGTCAGTGGACTTTGTCTCGGTCAGGCACTCAAGCGCGCCGGCATACCGTTTCGTATCTTCGAGCGTGACCCGGCGCCCAGGGCACGCGCTCAAGGCTATCGACTGAAGCTTTCGCCTGAAGGGAGCGCGTCACTCAAGGACATCCTGCCCGATCAGACATATCAGGCCTTCGAGTCGTCCTGTGCCACTCATGTCCTTGGCGAGACGAATATCGACCCTTTCACTGCGTCCGTGACCAGGTCTCGTGCTGGTGGTGGGCTTTATGGCAATCTCGGCTCAGTCCAAACGCATACCATCGACCGTACCGTGTTCCGCGAATGTCTCTTGGCGGACCTGGAGGAGGAGATCACATTTGGGAGCGAAGTGCTTTCGTACGACCTGGATGAGACGCATGATATCGTGACGGCTACATTTCGAGATGGAAAGACCGTGCAAGGGAGCTTCCTGGTTGGCGCCGATGGTCTGCATTCGGTCTTGCGGCGCCGACATCTGCCGAGTAGCCAATTGGTTGACACGGGAGCAACGTGTATCTATGGTAAAACTCCCATAACGCCCGCACTGCTCGCCACATTCCCCCAAAGAGGTTTGAGATGGATGACTGTAGTCTCCGACACGGCTCCGCTCCTGCAATCCTGCATCATCGGCCCGGCAACCGTCACGGTCGTCATCGATCCTATACGCTTCAGCGATACAAGTCGCTCTGAGCATCGCAACCTGCCTGACGACTATGTGTACTGGGCAATGATAGGACCCGAAGCCCGCATTGGCGCCCAGAGGCAGGATTCTGCAGGCGAGAAGACGCGTGGCACCGAAATATGCGCGCAGACCGCTGCGGTCAGCCTTTCACGATCGCTCACAGAGGAATGGCATCCTTCGGTACGAGAGCTGTTCGAGCTGCAGGATGAGAAGCAGACGAGGGCCGTGCGCGTCATTTCCTCCATATCCGATATTCCCACGTGGGAATCAAGTCGGCTGGTGACTGCCATGGGCGATGCGGCACACGTCATGACGCCGTGCGGCGGCGCTGGGGCGAATGCCGCAATACAAGACGCTGCTGACCTTGCAAGACTCCTCGTCAACACTCGAGGCTCACCAAGCGTGGACGATATTGCAAGCTACGAGCAGCGCATGCGACAGCGAGCACAGGAACATGTTCAACGAAGCGAGGTCGGTCACATTCGTATGACTGGCCTGAAGCGCCTCGCGGAATGTACGTGGTGGCTTCAAGGGTAATCGTACTAGAGCCTGTCTTACTATAATCATAATAGTCTATATTGATAGATATAAGAGTATTTTCGGTAGGTAGACGTAACCGCGCCTCGATCGTAGGTTATAATACTAGCGACCGGTTAGGATATATAGCTAACTAGCTATATCCTAATATAAAAATATAATCTAATTTATTAGTTATCTCTCTACTTATACTTATTAATTATCTAACTATCTATAATAGTATTTTTATAAAAGTATTAATAAAAGTATTAATAAAAATTTAATAAAAGTATTAAGTTTTATTATTCTACTATTATTAAATATAACTTATAATAACTTTAATTTTAAAATTAAGAATAAATTCTTTAAAATTAAAAAAACTTAAGAATAATTTAAAAATAATATTATAGCTATTTTAGATTTTTAAATAATAGAATTAAAAGTTATAAAAGCTAATTTTTAAAGTTTTAAGAACTTTAAAGTATTAATACTTTCTTTTAATAATATATCTATTTAATAGATTTATTAATAACTTTATAATATTTTATAATATTAATATAATAGAAAATTTAATTATAAGTATTAAAATATCTTATATAAAAGAAATATTTTAGAAAATATTAATAATATATATAAAGAGATATATTTCTAAAAATATAATATTAGTTATATTTATATAAGTTTATTTATTTTAAAATATTAATAACTTTTTTATTTTTTTATTAGATTTTAAATAGATTTTTTTTTTTTTAAATTTATTAAATATTAAATAAAACTTTTATATATATATATATATAATTCTAATTATATCTATAATAATACTTTTATAAAAATATTATTAAAAATTTAATAAAAATATTAAATTTTATTATTTTAACTAATAGGATTTAAGTTATTTTAAAAGCTTAAATCTTTATTTAATAAAAGTTTCTAAAACTTAGTTATTTTTATAAATAGCTTAATATAATTTAATAAAAGCTTTTAAAACTTTTATTTTTAAATAAATCTCTTTTTAAAATATTATATTATAAGTAGATAAATATATATATAACTTATAATTACTATTATATTTATTATTATCTATTTTATTATTTAATTCTATTTTCTAATTATTTTTATTTTTATTATTATTATTTTTATTCTTCTTATTTTTATTTTTTCTATTATAATTACTTATTAATAATTTTATAAAAATACTATTTAAAATTTAATAAAAGTATTAAGTTTTATTATTTTATTATTATTTAATAGTAATTTTAAAATAACTTTAATTTTAAGATTAGAAATTAATTCTTTAAAATTAAAATAGTTTAGAAATTATTTAAAAGTAATATTATAATTATTCTAAACTCTTAAATAATAAAAGTAGAAGTTATAAAAGAATACTTTTAGAGTTTTAAGAACTTTAAAATATTTATATTTCTTTTTAATAATATATCTTATAAATAAAGTTATTAATAGCTTTATAATATTTTCTAATAATAATTAAATAAGAAATCTAATTATAAGTAGTTAAGTATCTTATATTAAAAAAAAGATAGATTAGAGAATATTAATAGTATTTTATAATAGAGAATATTATAAGTTTTAATAATAGAGCTTATTATATTATTAATCTAATAATAAAAATAAGTTTATTAAAGTTAAAATAAATTAACTAAAACTAATATATTAAAACTACTTTTATATATTCTAATATTTTTAAACTATTTTATTTTAAGTTAATCTAATTTAAAATAAATTAATATAAATTAAATAAAAGAAGTTTTTTTTTTTTTTTATTAGTTTAATTAATATTATATATTTTTATTATATCTTATATTTATTTAGCTTATAGCTATTTTATTATTCTTATATAATAAGTAATTATATAATTATAATAAATATTAAAATATAAAGAAAAGAAATTTTAAATAAGACTTTAGTTTTTTAATAAGTTTCTTTAAAATTAAATTTATTTCTATTTAATTTTTAGTTAGTTTTCTTATATTTACTTTTAAATTATCTTTATTATATTAGATAGTAATATTATTAATTAGAAGTTATAATATTTAATTAATATATTATTTATTTTATATAATATTAATAAAATAATAAAAGTTTAAAATTATATAATATCTATTATTATTATAATATTATATAATTAATATATTATATTAAAATAAGCTTAATCTAATCTAATAAAAAAATATAAGATTCTTATAATATTAAAAATTAAAAAAATAATTAATTAAAATATTTAAATATATTTATTTATATTAGAAATAAGTTAGACTATAAATATAAGAACCTCTATATAAATTATAATATATAGAGATATATATAAGTTATATAATAATATTATTATTAATAAAAGTATATATAGCTAAGTTAATCTAATCTAACTATATCTATAATAGTATTTTTATAAAAATACTATCGAAAATTCGATTAAAGTACTAAGTTTTATTATTCTACTATTATTCGATAGTACTTTTAGGATAAGTTTAATTTTAAGACTAGGAATCGATTCTTTAGAGTCGAAATAGCCTAGAAATACTTTAAAAGTAATACTATAGCTATCTTAGATCCTTAGATAATAGAGTCGGAAGTTACGAAAGATAACTCTTAGGGTTTTAAGAACTTCGAGGTATTTACGCCTCCTCTTAATAGTATAGCTTATAAATAGAGCTATTAATAGTTCTATAACATTCTCTTATAGTAATAGAATAGGAAATCTAGTTATAAGTATTAAAGTACCTTATATAGAAAAAAAGATAGACTAGAGAGTACTAATAGTATATTATAAAGGAGAATATTCTAGGTTTTAGTAGTAGAGCCTATTA